>JAUIMM010000641.1:0-1200000 GCA_031769625.1 Taudactylus pleione
CTTTCACTCTTTTTCTCTCTCTTTTTCTTTCCCTCTCTGTCTTTCTCTCCCCCTCTCTCTCTCTCTCTCTCTTTCTCTCTGTCTTTCTCTCCCTCACCCCCCCCCTCCCTCTTCCCCCCTCCCTCTTTCTCTCTTTTTCTCTCTCTTTTCCCTCTTTTTCTCTCTCCCTCACTGTCTTTCTCTCCCTCTCTCTCTCTTTCTCTCTCTCTTTTTCTCTCTCTTTCTCTCTCCCTCCCCCATCGCTCTCTTCCTCTCTCTTTTTCTCTCTCTTTTTCCCTCTTTCTCTCTCCCTCTCTGTCTTTCTCTCCCTCTCTCTCTCTTTCTCTCTCTTTTTCTCTCTCTTTTCTCTCTCTTTCTCTCTCCCTCCCCCTCATCCCTCTCTTTCTCTCTCTCTTTTTCTCTCTTTTTCCCCTCTCTCTTTCTCTCTCCCTCTCTGTCTTTCTCTCCCCCTCTCTCTCTCTCTCTCTCTTTCTCTCTGTCTTTCTCTCTCCCTCTCCCCCCTCCCTCTTCCCCCCTCCCTCTTTCTCTCTTTTTCCCTCTCTCTTTCTCTCTCCCTCTCTGTCTTTCTATCCCTCTCTCTCTCTTTCTCTCTCTCTCTCTCTTTTTTTCTCTCTGTCTTTCTCTCTCCCTCTCCCCCCTCCCTCTCCCCTCCCTCTCCCCCCCTCCCTCTCCCCTCCCTCTCCCCTCCCTCTCCCTCTGTGTGTGTTTGTTGTTATGGAGGCTCTGTTCAAGATTTATGGTGCGTACATACTGGGCGATAAAGTGGACAACTCAGGGAGCATATCGTGTAGTGTGTACGCACCATTACACAGTTTATTTGTTTCCAAATGGTTTTGATGGAAACTATTCTTTTTACACAGTCCCAGCACCAGCAACACCACCACCACCCAGTGGCATCTCCATGCTGCGTAAGTAAAGTACACCACATTGTTTTCCACAGCACTGTATCGCTCTCCTTTTTTTCCCTTGTCAGTCTCTCTCTCTCTCTTTCTCTCTTTCTTTCTCTTTCACCGATCGTTCCTAGCCTCCCGCTGCCCCTCATAGTCTCCCGTGAGTGATCGTCCTGTACCTGCCGCCATCTTGTTTTGCTCAGCGGCCATCTTAGTTTTAGTCACAATATTGCTGTTTTTAACATCCTGCTGCCTCGGTATGCCCCATCCTTCACCCATCCCCGTACACATTGATTTGTATATGGAGTAACTATCACACACACAATGATCATTCCCTAGACTCCCGCTGCCCCTCATAGTCTCCCATGAGTGACCTTCCTGTACCTGCCGCCATCTTGTTTTGCTCGGCAGCCATCTTACTTTCAGTCGCAATATTGCTGTCTTTAACGTCCCGCTGCCTCGGTATCCCCCCCTCCCTCCCCCCATCCCTCTCTTCCTCTCTCTTTTTCTCTCTCTTTTTCTGTCCCTCTCTGTCTTTCTCTCCCTCTCTCTCTCTTTTTCTCTGTCTTTCTCTTTCCCTCTCCCCCTCCTTTCCCCCCCTCATCCCTCTCTTTCTCTCTCTCTTTTTCTCTCTTTTTCCCTCTCTCTTTCTCTCTCCCTCTCTGTCTTTCTCTCCCCATCTCTCTCTCTCTCTTTCTCTCTGTCTTTCTCTCTCCCTCTCCCCCCCTCCCTCTTCCCCCCTCCCTCTTTCTCTCTTTTTCTCTCTCTTTTTCCCTCTCTTTATCTCTCCCTCTCTGTCTTTATCTCCCTTTCTCTCTCTTTCTCTCTCTCTCTCCCTCTGTGTGTGTTTGTTGTTATGGAGGCTCTGTTCAAGATTTATGGTGCGTACATACTGGGCGATAAAGTGGACAACTCAGGGAGCATATCGTGTAGTGTGTACGCACCATTACACAGTTTATTTGTTTCCAAATGGTTTTGATGGAAACTGTTCTTTTTCCACAGTCCCAGCACCAGCAACACCACCACCACCCAGTGGCATCTCCATGCTGCGTAAGTAAAGTACACCACATTGTTTTCTACAGCACTGTATCGCTCTCCTTTTTTTTCCTTGTCAGTCTCTCTCTCTCTCTCCCCCTCCCTCCACCCCATCCCTCTTTCTCTCTTTTTCCCTCTCTCTTTCTCTCTCCCTCTCTGTCTTTCTCTCCCTCTCTCTCTCTCTCCCTCTCCCTCTCTCCCTCTCTCTCTCTCTCTCTCTTTTATCTCTGTCTTCTCTCTCCCCTCCCTCCCTCTCCCCCTTCCCTCTCTTTCTCTCTCTTTTCTCTCTCTTTCTCTCTCCCTCTCTGTCTTTCTCTAACTCTCTCTCTCTCTCTCTCTCTTTTTCTCTCTGTCTTTCTCTCTCCCTCTCTTTCTCTCTCTTTTTCTCTCTCTTTTTCCCTCTCTCTTTCTCTCTCCCTCTCTGTCTTTCTCTCCCTCTCTCTCTCTTTTTCTCTGTCTTTCTCTCTCCCTCTCCCCCCCTCCCTCTCCCCCTTCCCTCTTTTTCTCTCTCTTTCTCTCTCCCTCTCTGTCTTTCTCTCCCTCTCTCTCTCTCTCGTTTTCTCTCTGTCTTTCTCTCTCCCTCTCTTTCTCTCTCTTTTTCTCTCTCTTTTCTCTCTTTTTCCCTCTCTCTTTCTCTCTCCCTCTCTGTCTTTCTTTCCCTCTCTCTCTCTTTTTCTCTGTCTTTCTCTCTCCCTTTCCCCCCCTCCCTCTCCCCCCTCCCTCTCCCCCCTCCCTCTCTTTCTCTCTCTTTTTCTCTCTCCCTCTCTGTCTTTCTCTCCCTCTCTCTCTCTCTTTCTCTCTCTCTCTCTCTTTCTTTCTCTCTCTCTCTCTCTCTCTTTTTCTCTCTGTCTTTCTCTCTCCCTCTCTTTCTCTCTCTTTTTCTCTCTCTTTTTCCTCTCTCTTTCTCTCTCCCTCTCTGTCTTTCTCTCCCTCTCTCTCTCTTTTTCTCTGTCTTTCTCTCTCCCTCTCCCCCCCCTCCCTCTCCCCCCTCCCTCTCTTTCTCTTTTTCTCTCTCTGTTTCTCTCTCCCTCTCTGTCTTTCTCTCTCTCTCTCTCTCTTTCTCTCTCTCTTTCTCTCTCTCTCTCTTTTTCTCTCTGTCTTCCTCTCTCCCTCTCCCCCCCTCCCTCCCCCATCCCTCTCTTTCTCTCTTTTTCTCTCTCTTTTTCTTTCCCTCTCTGTCTTTCTCTCCCCCTCTCTCTCTCTCTCTCTCTCTTTCTCTCTGTCTTTCTCTCTCCCTCTCCCCCCCCCCTCCCTCTTCCCCCCTCCCTCTTTCTCTCTTTTTCTCTCTCTTTTCCCTCTCTTTCTCTCTCCCTCACTGTCTTTCTCTCCCTCTCTCTCTCTTTCTCTCTCTCTTTTTCTCTCTCTTTCTCTCTCCCTCCCCCATCGCTCTCTTCCTCTCTCTTTTTCTCTCTCTTTTTCCCTCTCTTTCTCTCTCCCTCTCTGTCTTTCTCTCCCTCTCTCTCTTTCTCTCTCTTTTTCTCTCTTTTTCTCTCTCTCTTTCTCTCTCCCTCCCCCTCATCCCTCTCTTTCTCTCTCTCTTTTTCTCTCTTTTTCCCCTCTCTCTTTCTCTCTCCCTCTCTGTCTTTCTCTCTCCCTCTCTCTCTCTCTCTTTCTCTCTGTCTTTCTCTCTCCCTCTCCCCCCTCCCTCTTCCCCCATCCCTCTTTCTCTCTTTTTCCCTCTCTTTCTCTCTCCCTCTCTGTCTTTCTCTCCCTCTCTCTCTCTTTCTCTCTCTCTTTTTCTTTCTCTTTCTCTCTCCCTCCCCCCCCTCCCTCCCCTAACTTAAAAGCCTAATCTTTTTGTGTACTGTAGTCCTCGGTCCAGTAGGGTGTATTGGTCGGCATTGAGGAAGGACTGTTCTCACGTCATCTCCTTCCTCCTACTGTAGGTACTGTACAGTAGTCATGTCCATGTCCAGCTTGGAATTCTAGGACATGCCAGTGGCAGAAGAAAGAAGCGGGGGACAGTAGAGGACTACGGGGGTGCAAAGCTAAAGAAGTCCCCCCCCCTCTGTACAGCATGTTACTGTAGGTTAAATAAAAATTGTCATTAATTTATACAATTGGTGTTTGTACTGTATGTACTGTAATTCAGTCTTTAAGTGCGCCTGAGACCCAACACGTGCATCTGTCATTAAAAAGGTACAAAAAGTCAATAACACGCAGATGCAGGGGTGTATCGTCCTGTTGGCCAGGATTTCACTCACCAGGGGCGCGCCGGCCGATGGGGGTTGACGCCCACAGTCATATACTGTACAGTATCCCTGTTGCCCATCACAGTGATTTCACAGCTGCCCGGCACTTACAGTAGAATACAGTACAGTAGACATACAGTACTGTATACACTGAGGACCATTTTCAATTTAGGGGTGGTCTATTTACTTTTTTTAGCTGGTCTCGTCTTTTCACTCCAAGGAGTGTATTTACTGTACTAAGAGTGAAAAGTGATAAAAAAGTGATAAGGTGTCAGTCAATCAGCTCCCAACTGTCATTTTTCAAACACAGCATGTGAGATGACAGTTGGGAGCACATTGGTTGGCACTGTTTCACCCATTGGAGCAAATACACGTGATTGGCTAAAAAAAAGTTTCGCAGATTACGACATTTTCGCCAGGCGTAAAATTATCGCTGTATTCAATTTGAAAGCTTTTCCGCCTACCGTAGGTGGAAAGTCAATGCAATGTACAGTAAGACAGTATGTGAAAAAGTTTCGCCTACTGTATGAATAGCAGGCAGAAAAAATTGGTGAATTGGGGTGCAGCGTTGCGGGAAGCCTTCAACGTGCAGCCTTAAGACAGTCCCCTAAAGGTACTGTAAACTTTTTTTTTTTTAAAAAGTCAGAACACACTAAAAATTCACTTTCATTTTGGGGGCGGAAGAAAAAAAATTGGGGGGAAAAAGTTAAACTTGTAGGGGTAAATTTACTAATGTGGGGGGTTTTATTTAAGAAGTTACTATACTGTATGTTGCCCATAGCAACCAATCAGATTCTACTTCTCATTTATGTACAGTAGCACCTTCTAGAAGATACAGTAATACCTGGAATCTGATTGGTTGCTATGGGCAACATCACTTCTTAATAGCACTCCCATCTTAGTACATTTACCCCCCTAATATATAAAATGTACTGAGTTTAGTAAGGGTTGGATAACAATACTGAACAAAAGTATGTGTGCTGAGCTAGTGAAAGGGGGCCTGTGGCTGCACTGTAGGTCCGCAGTGTAGGCACGATGCACACAGGACTTACCCCAATGTCATTGAAAGCAGTCTGTAGCTGTAGTTTTCAGGAGAGGAGTCCAATAGTCACTTTGGCCTTGCAGTGTGGCTCACTGAGCTGTCTGCTCGTGGTCCCGAAATCTCCGGGCAAGAGTAAAAAAAATGTGGTGAAACAGCAGTGGTCCCCCAGCTGGGTGCACCGCACATCTGGAGGGAAGCTGGCTGTGCTCTGGTGGGGTGTTCACAGCCCCAATCCACCTGATCATGTGTAATGCACACTCCCTGAGGTCTTCCATCTACTAATGGCTACACCCGGCAGCAACAGAGAGTAATCGCCACAGCAATAGGGAGGTTGAAGGTCTGTGCGAGGGTTGAGCTGGTTCAGGCAGCAACCATAAATGATGGCCCGCCCAGTGGAATTTCCTCCATTATTGTTTTTGTTTTAAAAAAATTATTTTTCTGTATGCTTTTTAACTGAAATGTAAATTGTATATCTAAATATTGTGTTTTATATGGAAATGTATTTTATCATTAATCACTTTTTTATAGTTATCATTTTATCAGTATCTGGAAAAGGCAGTAAATCCTGTTGCATAACTATGGTTACTGTATAATGATTCTACAGCTCAAAGACTTCTGAAGACTCTAAGCAAACTGGTAAAGTGAAGCGAAAAAGAAGACAGCAGCTGTTTTGATAATAACCAGTTCCAATTTGTTCTTGTCTAGAGCTGACCCAGTGACCTTCACTCCACATCAGTATTCTGCTCACTGCTACCTCCAGATTTCAGAAGGATGAAATGTCAAGCACACAGGGATATTAGAGGAGTCAGATTATCATTGAGAAGGCGGATGATCTGTTACTTGAGAGTGGGATTTATCACTTTACCAAACACTGTGGGTGTCTCCTTAAACCCCTTTACAGCTGTGTGGTATACATATTGTTGTTTTACTGTCAAAAGGATTATTAAGATCTTTATGAAACAATGTGAAAATCTGGTGGCCAAACCAGGGACGCACAACGTTTTTAGGTTGATATACCCAGCAGGTGGGTTGTGAGTCACAACTTGTGACATGGGTGGGGCCTGGCAGTTTGTGTCATTAAGCCCCGGCCCCTGCACGGGGACCCGTGATTGCTGCGGAAATTCTCCCCATTCTGCCCACTTCACTAGGAAGGGGGCAGAATGTGGGAAAAATGCCTACTCTACTGGGGGTGTGGATGGTTGCCTGAAAAATCGGGAGAGTAGGCATGTATGACAATAGGTGCAGTATACATTGCATCCATGCCACACATGGGAATTATTATATGACACCACGCACTATGCTGAGGTGGTTACACCCAGAGGGAATCGGTATGAAATACCGCCGGCCGCATGGCAATTCCCGGCAGCGGCAGGCCGACATCAGCAGAGAAATCCCGATCGTGGATAGGTGAGTATCTACTAACCTAACCTAACCCCCCTAACCCTTACCCTCCTTAGGGGTGCCTAACCCTAACCTCCCCCCCAAGTGCCTAACCCTAACCACCCCCTTCCCCGCTGCCTAAACCTAAGTCCCCCGGGGGGGTGCCTAACCCTAAATCCCCCCCGGGGGTGCCTAACCCTAACCCTCCCTCCCCCTAGCCTAACCCTAACCCTCCCGAGGGGGTGCCTAACCCTAAGTCCCCCCCGGGAGCCCTAAACCTAACGCTCCCCCGCCGCGGCTGTCCGCTCGCGGCGCCCGGCATCACTACGATCGGGATGCCGGGCGCCGGTCTCCCGACGTCGGGGAAATGCCGGGCGTCTACATCTAGACGCCCGCCATTTCACCCTTGCCGGGATATGACAGTCGGGAAGCCGGCTGCCGGTATTTAGGCAGTCGGCTTCCCGATTGTATACCCACCCAGAGGAACTACACATGCTCAGACTTCACCTTAAAAACAGTAACAAAAAACGTTCTTATAAAAAAAAAACACATATTTCGGCAGGATATAAATAGCTTCAGATTTAAGTTGTTTTGTTTAGTCCTATTACTATAGGAGCTGTCAATAGTATGTATTGTGAGTTGGTAAATCTTGTCAAAACAAATATGCAAACTCAGTTCCCCGAAATATTATCCTCTAATAAGTCAGACATGTTACACTGTATATGTGTATCCAACATAGTAGATACCTAACTGCTTCTGTTCATTATGGGGGGCTCTATTCTTCCTCAGCATTTAGCAAACATTACATATGCCCAGCAGCAGGGGCTGGCTGGAAACTTTAAGCCTGGGGGGCAAAAGCAATCAAGTGGCCCTGGCTTTTTCACCAGGGTGCAAGTGCCACATGTGTGTGCCCAGAAGCACCAGGTTGAGCCATGCAATGTGTCTATAACCACCTAAAGCATTGCTTTGGGCACCCAAACTCCTGTTTGGGAGCCCAAAGATTTTGCTTATCGCACAGTTCTGCTGGCCACCTCAGGAGGCTGAAAGAAGAAATGTGTGCATCTGCAGCTATCAGCACCCGAATGGAGGAACAACTGAATTACTCCATTGGGCGCTCAAAAGAAATAGTCAGGAGTGGTGCCCCTTATGCAGTGCCCCCTTTGCAATGCCCCAATTAGTAGTGCCCTCAGTGGTAATGCCCCCTGTAGCAGTGCCCCTTACACAAAAAGAAACAGTAACACACAATACTTTACCTTATCCCTGATCATGCATCCGCTGCCGTCCGACTGGCTGTTCCTTGGATCTATAGGAGAGACGTCATGACGTCTCTGTTACAAGTCGCGGTCACGACTTGACACTTTCTGACAGTATGCCGAGACAGGATGGGTTTACTCCAGTTCTTCCTGTTGCTAGGAGATCGGCACGCCTCAGGAAGTGATGTGTATTCCACAAGTGCAAACCTGATTGGGATTTCAGCCTATTTATACTCACTGATCTATTGCACCTGTGCCGACTATAGAGTGTCTGTGAGTTCCCACGGCCTGGCTGCAGAGTCAGGTTGTTCCTGTTCTCCTGTTCACTGAACTCCCACATGGCTTCCTAACCACATCCAGCAGCCTCCGTGCTGCCAACGTTCACCATACAGCTTCCTAGCCGCTCCTAGTAGCTCCCGTGCTGCAACCATTCCTCATTTGGCTTCTTAGCCGCTCCAAGCAGTTCCATCTCTGCAACATCGGCACACTTGCCGCACCATCGGCTCTCAAAGCCATTATCAAACCATAGACCATCAATCTACGGCAATTGCCCCAACATCGGCACCATCGCTGCAACATTGGCACACTTGCCTCACCATCGGCTCTCAAAGCCATTATCAAACCATAGACCGTCAATCTATGGCAATTGCCCCAACATCGGCACCATCGCTGCAACATCGGCACACTTGCCGCACCATCGGCTCTCAAAGCCATTATCAAACCATAGACCGTCAATCTACGGCAATTGCTCTTAGAGCCAATTGCTAACCCTAGACTGTTTATTTACGGCTAATGCCGCACCATCGGCACCATTGCCGCACCATCAGCACCATTGCTGCATCATCGGCATAATTGCCACACCATCGGCATAATTGCCGCATCTTCAGCACAGCTGCCACACCATCGGCTCCCAAGCTATTGTCCAAAAAAACAAACTGTACTCTCACATCTTCACTTCTCATCATCATCAACTGTGTCAGATCTAACTGTATATTCTTTACCTATTGAATTCCCCTGTATCTCCATGTGAGCCGGTACTACCTCGAGCATAAGTCCATGCGGCCGCCTAAATACCGGTGAACGTATCCTAGTTCTAAGGGAACAATGGGTGGTTGTTATTGGAGGAAGCTCTCGCTAGCTGGGTTCTTGTGGTGTCACATGGAGTAGGGATTGGAATTCATAACATTATAGTCGGCCCAATAAATAATAGTTGATACCATAGGATATAGTTACAGAAAGTGTTGTGTCGGACTTGTAACTTCTGCTGTCATGGAGCAGGGACAGAATCTTGCTCAGATGCTTGCAGCCCAGATCCAAACTCTTACACAGAAGGTCCAGGAACTCACTATACGAGTTGAAGAGAACCGTTCTCCTGTGCACGCAGCTCCTCATCTAGAACCTAAGATGAATTTGCCAGATTGGTTTTCTGGGGATCGCCGACAGTTTTTAAACTTTTATGAAAGTTGCAAGCTCTATTTCTGACTTCGTCCAGCCTCTTCAGGGACACCGTTGTAACAAGTTGGACTGGTAATCTCTCTCCTTCAGGGGGACCCACAGACTTGGGCCTTAGGACTGCCTTCTACTCACACGGCATTACAGTCAGTGGAGGATTTCTTTACGGCCTTGGGCCTATTGTATGACGTCCCGGACCGTGCTGCTTTGGCTTAGTCCAAATTGCGTGCTCTCAAACAGGGCCAGAAGGCAGCAGAGGATTCCTCATCAGAGTTCCGCAGATGGGCTACTGACTCCGGTTGGAATGACCCGGCTTTTCGTAGCCAATATCGTTTTGGTCTTTCTGAGGCCATCAAGGACATCCTTGTGCAACATTCACCTTCTGAGTCCTTGGATGACCTCATGCAACAAGCCATAAGGATTGATCGGCGATTACGGGAACGCAAACATGAACAAGATCTTCCCATCAGATCTCCTCGTTCTCCTGCTTGGGTTCCATCCTCAGTCACAGAGGAACCTATGTAGATTGGCACCTCTTGCCTATCGTCAGTAGAGAGATGCAGAAGACGGTCTCTTGGCATCTGTACGTACTGCGGTGACAAGGGGCACATGGTGAATAACTGTCCACTCAGACCAGTAAAAGACAAGGCCTAAGTGTTCGGGAGGATTTGCACTTAGGCCTGGCGTCCATTTCCTCCAAAAATTCTATTTTAATCCCAGCAGTCATCCAGCTCGCCAATTCCACTTTGTCTACTTCAGAGTTCCTGGATAGCGGGGCAGCAGGCAATTTTATAGATTTTCTTTTCTTTCGCACTCTGGGAGTACCAGCTGTCCCTTTGGAACAAGAAATTCCTATCTGTGGTCTAGATGGAGGTTTGATGTCATCAGGTCATGTGAAGTTTAAGACACCTCCTCTCCATTTATCGGTGGGTTCCTTACACTCGGAAACTTTGTCTTTTTATCTCCTCCATTGTCCCTTGGCTCCAGTCGTTCTTGGTTTTCCATGGTTTAGGGAACATAGGGCCTGATTCAGACCCATTCGCGAGCGCTGAGCGCTCGCAAGCGGGTCGATGTTGGCCCAGTGCGCATGCGCACGATGGAGGTGGTTCCGTCGTGCACATGCGCGAGACATGGATAGCGATGGGCAAACCGTCGCTCCAGGTCTCGCTACAAAGTGGGCGTGCTGTCAATGGTGAGTGACAGCACGCCCCCTTTGGTGGGTGTGCTGGGGCGTGGCTGGCCAGATGGAGGCATTCCCATGGGAATGCCTACCATCTGGGGCCAGCCCCACTGACATCACAAGTGATGTCAGTGGGAGTGCTTTCAGCTCTGATAGAGCAAAAAGCACTCCAGGGCTTGCAGCAACGAGACCCTACCACAAGGGTCTCGTCGCAAGCCCGATGGTCACAATGGTCTTGACCATCGCGACCAGCTTCCTGGCCGCTTCCTATAGCTGTGGGTGGTCACCCACAGCTATTCGAGCGGCCAGGAGTCCGCTCTAAAAATACAATAGGCAGGCACTGATTCAGAGCGAGTGCTCTGAAAGAGAGTCCAGCTCTGAATCAGGCCCATAATCCCATTATTGATTGGCAATGTGGTGAGATAATCAGACGGAGTCAGACTTGTCAGAATCGTTGTTTGACCATGCCTATTCGGTCCATACTTGCTACTGTTGCTGAGACATCTCTAGCAATTTCGCTCCAGTACCGGGATTACGCTGACGTTTTCTCCAAAAAACTTGAGGATGTTCTTCCTCCACATACATCTTACAATTGTGCCATCAACTTGATTCCAGAACCAAGTTACCCAAAGGCCGGTTGTATTCCCTTTCTATACCGGAGGACAAAGCTATGAGAGAGTACATTGAGGATGCCTTGGCTAAAGGATTCATCCGTCCCTCAAAATCACTATTGGGAGCTGGTTTTTACTTCGTGGGTAAGAAGGATGGATCTCTTCATTCCTGTATTGACTATAGAGGACTCAACAACATTACGGTAAAAAATTCATATCCGTTGCCTCTCATTCCGGTACTGTTTGATCAACTGCATCAGGCTAATATCTGCTCTGATTGAACTTCGAGGGGCATACAACCTGATTCGAATCAAGAGTGGAGACGAGTGGAAAATGGCCTTCAGTACTCATTCCGGATACTACGAGTATCTAGTCATGCCATTTGGCTTATCCAATGCCCCAACTGTGTTTCAGGACCTGATCAATGACATTCTTCATGAGTTTTTGGGGGTGTGCGTGGTCGTATATCTGGATGACATCCTCATTTTTTCTCATTCACTGGATCAACATCATCACCACGTACGACAGGTTCTCCAAAACTTTTGGGAGAAACATCTGTATGCCAAGTTGGAAAAATGTGAATTTGACGTCACTCAGGTTTCTTTTCTGGGGTATAAAATCTCGTCCCAGGGATTATCAATGGATCATGGAAAAGTCGAGGCCATACTTAAGTGGGACCAACCAACTTCCCTTAAGGCCATCCAGCCTGTTTCTTCAACACATTTTTCGGGTACATGGCTTACCGATGGATATTGTGTCAGATCGAGGATCACAATTTGTGGCACAGTTGTGGAGAGTGTTCTGTTCCTCTCCGGGCATTGAGCTTAGTCTTTCTTCAGGTTACTTTCAGTCGAATGGACAGACTGAGCGCTTTAATAAGTTTGTGGAACAATATCTACGCTGCTATGTTTCCAAGTGTCATGACTCATAATGACTGGGTATTTCATCTGCTGCTTGCTGAGTTTGCTTTTAAGAATTCATGCTATTCTGCATCTTCTGTATCCCCATTCTTCTGTGTTACAGGACAACATCTGAGGTCAAATGCCTTCGACTCCGGATCACCAGCTTCTTCTTCCATCTCTCGGCTTGGACACATTTGGGGCAAGGTTCATCAAAGCCTTCGGAAGGTATCTCTCCGCTCCAAAGAATCTATTGACAAGCATCGGAAGTCGTATTGTTTTAAGAAAGGTGATTTGGTTTGGCTCTCCACCAAAAACATCAAGCTCCATCAGCCTACAAAGAAGTTGGGTCCCAGATTTATTGGTCCATTCCGAATTATTTCACCGGTGAACCCAGTAGCCTTCAAACTTCAATTGCCCAACTCTCTCCGTATTAATAATACTTTCCATTGTTCCTTGCTCAAACCGGTCTTCTCTTCAGCCAAATTCAAACTTCCCCCTCATCCAGGCCTGCTTCGGTCATGGTCCATGGTCAACACGAGTTCATAGTGGAGAAAATCTTGGACTCTAGAATTTCCAGGGGTCATCTACAATTTTTAGTCCACTGGAAGGGCTATGGTCCAGAGGAATGTTCCTGGGTTCCTGATTTTGCACTACATGCTCCCACATTGAGAAGATGCTTCTTTCAGGAGTTTCCAGACAAACCAGGTTCTGGGGGTACTTCAACCCCACGTCAAGGGGGCGGTACTGTTACAAGTCGCGGTCACGACTTGACACTTTCTGACAGTATGCCCAGACAGGATGGGGTTACTCCAGTTCTTCCTGTTGCTAGGAGATCGGCATGCCTCAGGAAGTGATGTGTATTCCACAAGTGCAAACCTGATTGGGATTTCAGCCTATTTATACTCACTGATCTATTGCACCTGTGCTGACTATAGAGTGTCTGTGAGTTCCCACGGCCTGGCTGCAGAGTCAGGTTGTTCCTGTTCTCCTGTTCACTGAACTCCCACACGGCTTCCTAACCACATCCAGCAGCCCCCGTGCTGCCATCTGCTCAGCTATCTTCTAATGGCTTCCTAGCCACTCCAAGTAGCTTCCGTGCTACCACCAATCTCCAAATGGCTTCCTAGCTGCATCCAGCAACCTCCGTGCTGCCAACATTCACCAAACGGCTTCCTAGCCACTCCAAGTAGCTTCTGCGCTACCAGCATTCTTCATTTGGCTTCTTAGCCGCTCCAAGCAGTTCCATCGCTGCAACATTGGCACACGCCATACCATCAGCTCTCAAAGCCATTATCAAACCATAGACTGTCAATCTACGGCAATTGCCCCAACATCGGCACCATTGCTGCAACATTGGCACACTTGCCGCACCATCAGCTCTCAATGCCATTATCAAACCATAGACTGTCAATCTACGGCAATTGCCTCAACATCGGCACCATCACTGCAACATCGGCACAGTTGCCGCACCATCAGCTCTCAGAGCCAATTGCTAACCCTAGACTGTTTATCTACGGCTATTGCCACACCATCGGCACCATTGGCGCACCATCGGCACCATTGCCACACCATCAGCATAATTGCCGCACCATCGGCACTATTGCCGCACCTTCAGCACCATTGCCGCATCTTCGGCATAGCTGCCACACCATCGGCTCCCAAGCTATTGTCCAAAACACCAAACTGTACTCTCACAACATCCGTACCATCGATCTCCTTGTTGTCATCAACTGTGTCAGTTCTAACTGTACTTTTTTTACCTATTGAATTCCCCTGTATCTCCATGTGAGCTGCTACTACCTCGAGCATAAGTCCAGGCGGCTGTCTAAGTACCAGTGAACTTATCCTAGTTCTAAGGGAACAACGGGCGGTTGTTACTGGCGGAAGATCTCGCTAGCTGGGTTTTTGTGGTGTCACATGGAGTAGGCATCGGAATTCATAACAGTGTCTCCCATAGTGCCAACTGGAACTAAGTGAGTCTAACTCACTTGGTAGTTTTCTCCAGTGACCCCTCCAATTGGGATTTGGTTTTCGCCGCACCAAGTGAGCAGGTTGCGACCCTCCCAGGTACCTAGGAATGGCATAGGACCAGAAACTATATTAAGTAAAGTAAATGCTAGAACACTGCTGGATTGCCTAATCACAGGCTTGCTAGAGAATACTGGAAAATGTACTGGGAATTGCTAGAAATCCAGGTGCTGATTTGCACAGAGAAATGTGGACACAGGCATATACTGGGAATTGTTACATATGCAGGTGCTGACAGAAAAACACAGAGAGATGTGGACACAGGCATATACTTGGAATGTTTAGATATCCAGCTGGGAGCTAACTAGTAATAGCAGGTAATCTGACACCTCAGTATCACAGAGAAGCTGCAGTAGAACTAGCAGCACATTACAAAACACACAGACATAGAAACATAAAAGACAGGAGTACTGGGAGAGAACTAACTCTCAGACTGAGAATAGCATGGAAGCTAATGCAGGAAACTCTAGAGAACTGTGAGTAGGATAAAGCAACACTCTGAAGGAAAAAACACAGAGCAACACTGGTGAGAATCACAGACACTGGAACAGCGAAGTTGAACAGCAGTTTCCTGTTCCTTGAGTCAGACTTAAATACCCCTGAGTAGCTGATCATTGGATCAGAGGATCAGCTGACTGACCAGAGGACTACCATTGGGAGAGACTAGTCAGGTGATATGGACCAACATGGCTGCGCCCATGCCCAGCACACCGGAAACCAGGACGCACGCATTGAATCCCTAGCGGACCCCAGGGAGAAAACTCAGTCACCACTCACCTCCACTCCCAGCATCTGGACACCTAAGCCCAAAGATGTATGTATGTATATATATATATATATATATGTGTCAGTGTGTGTGTATGTATATGTGTCAGTGTGTGTGTGTAAGTATGTATATGTGTCAGTGTGTGTACGTATATATGTCAGTGTGTGTATGCATATGTGTCAGTGTATATATGTGTCAGTGTGTGTATGTATGTGTCAGTGTGTGTATGCATATGTGTCAGTGTGTATATGTGTCAGTGTGTGTATGTATATGTGTCAGTGTGTGTGTGTGTGTATGTATATGTCAGTGTGTGTATGTAAATGTGTCTGTGTGTGTGTATGGGTCAGTATGTGTGTGTATGTGTCAGTGTGTTTATGTATATGTGTCAGTGTGTGTCTGTATGTTGAGAGACAACGCAGGGGGAGGTGATGGTGTGTTGAGAGTTGATGCGGGGGGGGTGGTGATGGTGTTCTAAGAGATGATGAAGGGGAAGGTGATGGTGTGGCTAAGAAGAGATGACACAGAGAGGGAGATGATGGTGTGGCTAAGAGATGATGCAGTGAGATGATGGTGTGATTGAGAGAGACACAGGGGGAAGGAAGTTACACAGGGGGAATGAGTCTAGTTGAACCGCTATCGTATGATGATGACCTTGTTAATATTCCTACACAAACAGGCATCTTCCGGATGACGTGACCTACATGAATATTGAATACCGACTGAAGACGCCATCATCCAAGGGAGGATGTATTTCTTCAGAGGTTCCATATCATGAGAAACCACCGTATAGGTAAAGTGCATATGGAATAGAAAGGAATGTTCCCAGACTGACAAGAAATTGGTGGCGTGTCATGTTGGCCCATCCCATTTGTAGTAGCCATGCCCCTTTCACTGTTTGACAATGCCCATTTTTGCCACGCACCTTCGGCACGCAACACTTATTTTCCTGTGTGGGGGGCACCAATTTTAATTTGCCCTGGGCTCCGCAGACCCTAGTTATGCCACTGCTGCTAAAATAAATGTCAGCACAATGGTCAACCTTGAAGGGCTGGTGAATTTAGAAAACTGGGCCTGATTAAGCACGGATTGCAAGTCTGCAATCGCACAAGCCCAGCCGCTGCAAGAATATGCTAATCAATACATACGCACTGCCATCACACCATATTATGTAGATTCCCAGCACTTCATAAAGACGCCCCCTTACCTTCACTCACAACCGTAATAATGTGCAAGATTGCAAAAACATCAGTACAATTCGAGAATCATCAGACCAAGACACAGAATAGTGGTTGACCTGACACTCCGACAGGAATTGCTAATCTTCCTGCATGCAGTGAGTACTCAGGGTGTGTATGGGTTCGCTGTGGATAATTTATGCATGCCCCTGCAATGGAATTCGAATGCACTGACACACCTGTGTTTGCATGACCAGCCCACGTCACCACCCACAAATGGCACTTCCTGTCAATCACTGAGTACTGGGTCTGCATACTGCCTGTGAACGCATTCCCAATTGCAGTGCCTGGTTCACGCACTGCGTCTTTTATTCATGCGCAGATCGTGAAATTGGCTGACTGCGTGCATCAATGCACCTGCGATCTATGCTGTATCAGGCTCATTGTTCGTATCAAAGCAACAGGGATATATGTATATATGATGAGCATAAACACTCAACAACTGTGCTATGGAAATTATTAACAGCAGTGTACAAAAATCAACCTAGAAAACCTGGTATGGTAATAGTTAGAAAATGTTGTCTAGCCCCAGTGTGCAAGCAGTCAGGGGCAAACGCAGGATTTTCATGGGGTGGAGTCATATGATAAAGACACCACCTCTGCAAAAACTGAAGGAAATTAAGTGGGAGAGTGAATATCAATGGGCCACAATTGACATATAGTCTCTGTATACGTCTATACCTCATGATAAGGGGATTAAGAGCTGTAAGGAATTTTTGAATAGTGATGCTTCTTTAAGTCCGGAACATAAAGATTTTATTTTTGGAGAATTTTTATATTCAAATCGAAGGGACCACTATGGGTACGGTTTTCGCTCCCAGCTTTACCAATCTCCATATGGGAAGCTGGGAGCAGAAATATATATATATGGAGACAACCCATTTAAACACCATCTAATTTTATATGTACGCTATATTGACGACATATTGGTGATATGGATTTTTAAAAAAAATAATGACTATAATTTATCATTTACATATAAATTCAACCAAGTAGAAATTTATTATCTGGACCTTGTTATTAATAGTGAAGGTGAAAACATCATCAGCCGGAATTTTATAAAAAATTTTGATACTAATAGCTATGAAGGGATGGAAAAATAACATACCTTTCTCACAATTTTGTCGAGTACGTCGAAACTGTAGTAAGAGACAAACTTTTGATCAACAGGTGGATATTTATTCTGAAAGATTCCGGGAAAGAAAGGATTCTGAAGAGGTTATAAAGACAGCGGAAATTAGATCTAAGAATCTCAATAGAGATGATCTATTGGTATATAAACATAGGGAAATTGATAATGATAAGGTAATATTTGTAACACAAATTAATCACCGGGAGAAAGAAATCAGAAAGATCCTAAATAGACACTGGGATATTCTCAAGTCTGACAATGTCCTGGGGGACTCTCTGCCAGACAAACCTATAGTCACTTTTAGGAAGGTGAAAAACCTAAAAAATTATTTAGCACCAAGCACTTCAAAACCAGCCAATCAAAATGTGAAATCATGTATTCAAAAAACCAAGGGATTTTTCAAGTGCAATAACTGTAATATTTGTAAATATGTCAGTGGAACATCTCAGAAATTTTTACATTATAATGAGGCTAACATTTTTAAGATACATACCCTTATGAATTGTGTAACATCATGGGTAGTTTAATTGTTGCAATGCCCCTGTCATTTTAAATATACAGGCAAAACAAAAAGACTACTTAAGATTCATATACAGGAACATGTCTGAGGTATTAAAAATAAAGTAGATAACCATTCTCTGCCGAGACATTTTTTTAGGTATCATAACTCAGACCACTCTAGTCTGAAATTTAAAGCCATAGAGTATATTCCAATGGGTGACAGAGGGGGTGATAGGGAGAAAAAACTTGCATAAAGGGAAATGTACTGTATTTTTACTTTTAATACATTGGTCCCACATGGTTTGAATGAATCTTATTAAATTGCACCTTTTCTTTGAACTGTATATGTAATTTTAACTAAAAAAAAAGGTTTTAAATAGATTTTTATTTATCTAAAATTAAAATTATAGTAATTTATGGCTTTATTGATGTTGATTATGCTGCCTTGAATTATAGCTTTGATTCTTGTTATTATAAGTTATACTTAGTATTGTGATGAGATTGTTTTGTAGATTATTCTGATCAAGTCCTTTGTACTAACCTGATTTAAAAGTATACACGCTAATATGTAGGCAGATATATGCAATACCATTTGTCCTTTGATAAAATGGCGAGTGCCAATATCATATATTGGACAACATAAAAATGGCATCCTATTGACACTAGGTGGCAATATACATATATGTCCACAACAAAATGGCGCCCGTCACTATTCTAAATATTACCATCAGGAGATAATATTTGGTGGTGAAGCACTTGAAGCCAAGTACGGGAGAGTGGACACTCCCTGTCCGGCTTTTTATGTGTGTTTGTGATGGGAAATAGCGCCGGAGAGTGACAACACTGAGGGCTAGGAGAGCCTGAGCCACCGTGAGACTATTCCAAAATTGCGGCATTAACATAAAAATCAGAAGTTTCTATTGCCGCGAGTCTTTGGAAATCCCATGCAGCCGCGGGAGACTCCAAAATGACGATGCCGGAAACGACGTGTCCAATTATTCCCAATTATTATAGTAGGTATATAAATCAGATTAGTACAGATGGGTAACATCCTCCTGATGAAGTCCAGCTGTAATAGCGTCAGTGACAAAACGCGTTGAGGGTGATAACACTGCTGATATCCTGATCCAGCCATTGAATGCTTCAGATAAGCTTTCTTTCAAATTTTTAAATGTAATTATGTTGTTTGTGTTTTATGGTATATATTAAAAAAAAATTTGAATACTACACAATGAGAATATATGCCATCTCTTCCCCAATGGTTCAATATCTGGGACACATGTCTTGAGGTCGGTGAACTGGGAGCCAAAGAAAGCACATATAAAGATATTCACTATATGCCTGCTTATACAACAATTTGGGGTACGCATATTGAATTACTTTTTATACAATACAAATTCCCATAAAATATTACACCATAAGGCGCTTGTTCTCTAACGTTTTGTTTTTCATTATAAGGGCACAGTCGTGCCCTTATATTAAGGCTGCGTCTAAAAAAATGGAAGGGGGGGGCAGGGTGTTTAAGGGGCTACACCTCAAAAGCTACAGTAGGTACCGAGTTGAAATTTGGTAGGGGCGGGTAGAACTGTCGCACGGTGCTGCATGCCAAATTTCAGGGCCAAAACATAAAAAATAAGGACATGGGAGTAATCTAAATCTCCAACTGTCACTTTTTTCTGACATTCTCAATTAGGAATCCTTTTCTGCTATAATAGTCTATGGGGGATTTTTAGGAAGGCACAACTCAGGGTAGGGGTGGAATTTAGACTTGGGGTTTGTTTTATTAGGTAGCTATTGTGCCAGAGTTTGTGCTTTTGTGGTTCAGGTAAATTAGAAAGTTACAGTTTTTAAACTATTACCTCAAGAATGCGCCATTGTAGAGATAGGACTTTTCAACTTGTTGCGCAGCTGCAGTAGGAGCCTCCAGCAGGTGTAATAACTGTGGCTTAACTTGGGTGCACCAAGATGGCCATCGTTTGTGAGCTTTAGCGGTGGTGGGTTCAAGGGAAAGAAGCTGGAGCCGGGGGAAAGGCGCAGGGGGGTAGTGGGCATCAGCTGTGGACAGAACTCGGGGACAGTAGCGGGCTTTAGCGGCGGCGGTATGGCTGCATTTCAGTAGAGAAATCCCGGTGTGGAGAGCTCATTGGCTGAGAGAGGCGAGCCTTCTGCCTCTCAGCCAATGAGCTGTTCTCACCATTGACTTCAACCGAGCGTGCGCTTTTTGAAAATGGTGCCTCAGCGCCATTTTTGAAATTCAAAGATGGTCACCGCGAGCCAATCACGGCTCGCAACGTCATCACCCCGCCCCCTCGGCTGGCTTAAATATAGCCAGCGCAAGGCCCCATCCATGCAGTAGACACCTGGGGAGCTGGAGAGACCAGCTGAAGAAACAAGACGCCACGGAAGCCCTGTATGGGTGGCGGCCACGCAAAAGAGCTAATTGGCCGCCGCGCTCCAGGTGAAGATGCTGTGGAAGTCCTGGGGGAGCGGCAGCCATGTAAAAGAGCTTAAAGGCTGCAGCCCCATAGGTGAAGGTGCAGCATAATAAAATACTTTAAAAAACGGTGTCTGTTTTATTTTAATATTTATTTTGCAGGTGTACTATATGTGCAAGCAGGCCCTGAATGCCCCGCCTGCTGGGACTTGTGGTTCTCCAAGTACCAGTATGCGGGGATGCCTGCTGGGACCTGTAGTACTACTGCAAAAGACAATATTTATATTTTCATATGCACCACACTTTACATACTCAACCTGGCACCCACCGCCCAGGGGTGCTGGAGATATCCCCCAGCTATCAGCCTGGGCCTGGGGTGCCATGAGGAGGGGGATCCCTTTATTGGGGGGGTCCCCATATCCCCTGGCCTGGGCTGACCTGACTAGCGCTCAGGGGTGATGCTGCGGCTGGGAGGCCCGGTGAAAGGGCTCCCCTGGCTGTGGCATCACCCCCCCCCCCCGCTAGAAGGGTTCTGGCAAATACAGGGGGACCCTATGCATTTTTTCCCCCTGTATTTCCAGAACCAGGACCTGCTCAGAGCCCTGTGCTGGTGGCTCTAAATTCGGGGGACTCCCTACGTCATTTGTCCCCCGTATTTTGGCAACCGGGACTGGTTCTGAAAAGCCTGGTGCTGGTTGTGCTTAATACGGGGGAACCCCACATCGTTTGTCACCTGTATTTAGCACAATCAGTACTGGTGCTCCAAAGCCCGATGCTGGTTGTGATGGGGCTGCACCTTTTTTTTTTACACATTCAATTTTTAACAGATGTGTAGATGGATCTCACTGCTGCATTCATGCATCTGTGACTTATTGATTCGATTTTCTCAGGTGCATACGCACTACCAGTGAGCCCTCTGTTGCCCACTGATGCCCCCTTTGCACTGCACCGCTGCCACTGCTCTGCACCACCACTGCTGCCGCTACCCCACACATCTACAGCCGTCTCGCACTCTGCACCTCCCAAACCAACATCCTGTGTTCTGTCCCCTCTTCCACCTGCGTTAGTCTACCATTTTGTTGCCCCTGTCCCCCTGGTGTCACGACCCTGTCTAGTTGTCACCTTTTTGCCTTGGGACTTACCCCTGTCAGCTTCCCCATGGATCTGTGTGTGTAATTTGCCTGGAGGATTTGCTCTGATTATTGCACCTGGTCTCTCCTCTGTCTGTGAGCACTGCTAGCCCTGATTGGAATCACAGGTGTGGTTCTGATTCTCAGAGCTGCAGAGATGAATACTCCCTCTGCATGTTGTGCCTTCCACCACTCAGAATGCTACTACCAGACCACCTGTCCGTATCCACCAATTGCTGCCAGACCCATGGTATATATATCCTCTCCTGATAGCATTCTGGGCCTGAACATCTCGTCTTCCCGTGGAGTATGGTTCATGCTGTTCCTGCATTCAAGTATATCCCTGAAACCTGCTACAGCAATCCCTGGCGCTATCCAGAAAACCTGTTTCAGCTGTACCTGGCAATCCAGTAAATCTGCTGGCAGCAACCCCCGGTGCTTCCAGAAAACCTGTTACAGCCAAACCTGGCAATCCAGTAAGCCTGCTGACAGCAACCCCTGGTGCATCCCGAAAACCTGCTACAGTAATACCTGGCATCCAGATGTCCTGTTACAGCAATACCTGGCCTGTGCTCTGCTGCTAGTCCTACTCCTGGTTGGTCCCTGGCACTCTGTAAACCTGCATCGTGTCACCCTGCCTTGTTTCCTGCTGTGGATCAACTCCTGCCCCTTCTACCTACCTACTCCCTCCCTGAACCTAAAATTCCCAAACCTACCCATTCCTTCCTGAAACCTGTTATTCCCAATTATCCTATCCAGCCTGCACCTGAGTTCCAACCTTGTCACAGCCTTTCCAGATTACCCTGTTTAGCCCTCATCTCAGCATTACCTGACTTCCCTTCAGCCATTGTCACATTCCAGTCCAGAGTCAAGTTCCAAGCTCATCAGTTCAGTCCACGTTGTTCCAGTCCAGAGTCAAGTTCCAAGCTCATCAGTTCAGTCCACATTGTTCCAGTCCAGAGTCAAGTTCTTAGTTCATTAGTTCAATTCAACAAGTCTTCCTGCCGGTCCCAGTCCGGTCCCTCCAGTTCCTGTCATTTATCATCAAAGGCAGTTTTCACTGCTACACAAGTCTTATAAATAGAGCTATCTACATTATCTGTGATTCCAGTCATGCCGGCCTCCGTTGAAACCCGATCACCACCTGAGACAGGTAACTCGCAGACACCAATCATGACACCTGGTTTGCTCATCCAAACCCTGATAGTTAATACATTTTTAAAAAAGCTATGAAATTCCATAGACAAAAAAACCTTACGGTTTCACATGTCCTATTAAGGCTACTTAGACATGACCTGAAATTTCACAAAACCTATTGATTTTCTGCCACTCAAGCATTGAAATTGCAATCATTGAAGCTGTCGCCTTAATGGACATGTTCCTTGCGCAATACAGATATGGTATGCCATCACAACCTGTGGGTAACTGCAGATTCAGCACTCTCACAGAATGAGATTGCTGTCACTCACAAAATGGTGGAGCTGCTAATTCACAGAATTGTGTGCTCATTGGAATACACAAATGCAGTCTATGCAACTGAGGTTTGAGCAGTTATCAATAAAATGTTAATTCTCACTCAATAAGCATGAATGGAGATCTGGTGTAGTTTCATTAGAATGTATATAAATTCTGATCATGTGAGCAGGGAAACAATTACCTGTGCAAACCATGTGCCCCAGAAATAGGAGACTGGGAAGCATAAAACTTTTCTCTATGTTTGTATATAGATTACTTGTGGATGCATAGCTGGCTTTACGAACTGCATGGGTATTCAAAAAGCCATCTGATTACAATGTCTGATTCTACCTAAACATTGGTCAAAGGCCTCACCAGATTTTATCTTTGATGAAAAAAAGTTTTTCGATAACAGCTAGGAGTTCCCAAAATCAAAGAAAACTACCTGAAGTATAAACACTGGACTGCTGTGATTCGGGGGCATCTAAAACTTATGGTTTGGGAGAAATGAGGTATCTAACCCATCACACATCCTAGAGCAGTTGTGATTACATTCATTTTATAGCTTAAATAAAATAAATAACATATTTCATGTAGCTATTACACAGGTGATATTATGTTCAGTAATTTGCACTTAGGGTAAAAGTTATATGGGTGGTCCTGTTATGGACCCTGGGTTAATTAATCAGCCAGGCAGTCACTAGGGACTGGGTTATAACCTCACTATGGGGTAGCTGATAAAGGTATGGGATAATTTTGCTTTGTGTCAGACTTGGGTGATCAATTCTAAGTTGATGCCTTGACCTGCATTTTCCTGCTGGGCCCTCTGGCCCAGAAAAGTCAAGTGTAATTCTGTGTAAGTTTTTTCCATTTTATTTTTAAATTGCAACACGTTTGTCCATGTCATCTGTAGTCTTTTTTATTTATACCATTTTAGTAACTAAGCATTGTACTTCCTCTGTAAATGAAATGTTCCTTTATTAGTCTATTTTCATATTTGCTCCAGAACCCAGTTTAAAAAAAAAATCAAAGTTTGGACTGTGGAGGTGTGCTTTATTATAACATGCCAATCGATCATATAATATATAAAACTATACAAATACAGAAATATAGGAGAGAAAACTGCTATAAATTCACAAACACACACCCACAGAAAACTAGAATCCATACTAAATATATAGATAAAACAACATCGATTCAAACATACTATATATATATATATAAGACAAGCCGAATCCACATAAAATACATTAAAAAAGCTGGTTCCACATAAAATACATTGAAATAGCCAGATCCACATTAAATACATTGAAAAAGACAGATTCACATAAAATACATTGAAAAGGCCAGATCCACATAAAAAAAACATTGAAAAAGCCAGATCCACATCAAACACGTTGAAAATGTCAGATCTGCATAAAATACATTGAAAAAGCAAGATTCACATAAAATACAAATTGAAAAATCCAGATCCACATAAAATATATAAAAAAGTATGAAAATAAAGAAAGAAGGAAAATTGCGCTTACCTGCCATCTTTATGTGCAGTTATGCGGCGTCTCCATTCACCCACACTACTAATGATCATCAGCCACCAGCCTTGACTAGGAAATGGTGGTGGGGGCCACAGATAGGGATGGGGAGGGGATCAGAGGCACACGTTTAGGGTGTGTAAGAGGCACATATGTGGAGGGAGTGTCAGAGGCACACATGGGTAGGGTAGTTCAGAGGTGTCAGGATGTGGCCTGGGATCGGCCACTACTCACCTCGGTGCCGGCGTGCTTGGGATTAGGTGTTAAGTCACTGGAAGTGGAGGTGAGTGGTGTCTGAGTATTCTCCCTGGGGTCTGCTAGGACTTCTGTGCATGTGTCCAGGTTTCCGAGGTGCTGGGCATGGGAGCAGCCATGTTGGTCCATATCACCTGACTAGTCTCTCCCAATGGTAGTCCTGTGGTCACTCAGCTGATCCTCTGATCCAATGACCAGCGACCAAGGGGTATTTAAGTCTGACTCCAGGAACAGGAAACTGCTGATCAACATCACTCTATGACTGTACGTAGTCGTTTCCCTGTGACAACCGTCTTATGTTCCAGAGGTTGTATTACTTTCCTCAGTGTTCCTGACTTCCTGTTATCTCCTGTTACCTCCATGTGTTCACTACCTGTGTTTCTGTTCAAGTTTGTCCTGCAGCTCCGGTGCGTCTCAAGTAGCATCTTTGTGTTCTTAGTTCCCGTGTTTTAGTACAAGTTCGTCCTGCACCTCCGGTGTGTCTCAAGTAGCATCTTTGTGTACTTAGTTCCCGTGTTTCAGTACAAGTTCGTCCTGCACCTCCGGTGCGTCTCAAGTAGCATCTTTGTGTACTTAGGCCCTGATTCAGAGCCGGATGCAAGTGGCCGTTCACACGTTCGGCGTACGCGCGGAAAAATGTAAATTCAAGCGCTCGCTCGTAATTTCGTACGCAGCTAATCTTCCGCCCCATAGTCTCCCAACCCCTCCTCTAGCTAACGAGCGAGCCAAATTGCGACCGTACATCTCCAATTTTGCATGCAGGGAAGGCTCGCACAAGTACACACCGGAAGTGGGCCTGTCAGATTTCGATTACCTGCTCGTTCATTCTGCATACCTACTTCAATCATATCATGCCAATCAATATATCAATTAGCTTAATTGCTCTTCACATGTTTGCAATTCGTTTTTTTTTTATTTTCAATAAACTTTACTCTTGTCCGTGTTTGTTTTTTCACGCAGAATACGTACGGTTTAAACAATGGTTTCCTTTATCCAAAATACATGTTTTTGCCAATTTTCCTATTGTTTTCCGTGTTTTGTCTGACGCATATTTTACTTGTTTCATTTTTTTATTTAAATTAGTTAACGCATGTCACTGCATTAAGCCTATCATAACTCACATTAGATTTTTTAGCCTGTCGAACACATGACTCATACACTAACCAATAGAATGGTTCCTGTTAATTTTCCAAATACATTAGCCAATCAAAATTATTATCTGGTCTTTATTAAAACTGTTTTTTCAAAAATCCACCATTGCCATCATGAGAGGCTCTGCGTTCACTAGGCGGGAGCTTCCTGTACTTACGGAGGTTATGGACCGGTGGATAACCAGCCAGCCTCCCCCCATCAGCAATAGAGAGAAGCGTTCCGCCTATGCGGAGGTTCGCCGCCACCTGCGCTCCTTCGGCTCACGCCGACAGATCGGACAGCTGGAGCGCAGGTGGTCGGATCTGCAACGCCGCACACCACGCTTGCTGGCATGTTTTAGACAGCAAATAAACAAAAAAGAAAAAGCGCTCTGCGATGTTGGAATCTAATGTTTGAGTGTCAATTGGAAAGTGTAAGGAAATAGTATGGCTGATAATTGTATTATTATGTAATGAATCTTAAGTATATGCTGGTAGGCGAAAACTTTAGGCTGGGTGTTCGGGACCAAAGTCCTTAATTGGGAATAGTCTGGTCATGAAGTGAAGCTTCCTGGTGCTGTGAATGTCCCAAAAAGTTATATATAGCTATATTGCAATCTTTTAAACAAATGGTGGGCAAAAACTTGGGGCTGGATGTTCAGGGCGAATAAGCCCCAGATGATATATTGCCCAAATGGACAGGATTCCAGAACTGCTATACAGGGGTGGGTCGCAGCTCCCGAGGGCAAAAACTGTAGGCAGGGTATTCACATAACGTACTGTATGTTAAACCAGGTAGGCAATAACTGTGGGCAGGTGGTTGGATTACGCAGCCGTAACCAGATTAATTGTAAACTTGGCTTGCTTCGCCTCCACTTCTCTCACCACCTCAGGAGAGGAACGTATTGTCAGAGTGACAGGTACACCATAATGCAGTAACTTTAGGCAGGATTGATCACTTACCTGACCATGAAGTCTGCTGGTCCTGTATCAGTCTGTGTCCGCAATCTCTGTATATGGGTGTGAATGGGGAGGCTATGGTGCCAAATGATAACTAGGTACCGATTAATATGACAACTGTTTATTTAACAGTATAATGACAAAAGAACAAATACCCTTCAAACAGGGATTAGATTTAAAATTAATCAGATAGTGTCAGAATGTACCAACGCGTTTCATCTCATCACGAGACTTTGTCAAGGGCAATTAATGTTTGTAGTGTTTACTTCCGGGTTGCGTGCGCCCTGTATATGCAAGGGCATTTGGATACATTGTGTCTCCTAGCATCCGCCCTCCCTATCAGATGACCATGCACCCAGGAGGCCTTAGTGTGGTTACATCACTGCCCTCCGTTTACACAGCGCTAGAGTTGCCGGAGCCTATTTCCTTGTATGTCCTCACTCCTGGTGGCGGTCATTTTGGGTTAGATGCTTGTGACTATTGTTCACTCGTTGATTCGAGTGAACTACTAAAATTGTCCCTAATGACATCTTGAATGAATGAAATAAATGTGGTTTGAGACATGTGACTTATGTATTGATTATTTAACATAAAATGTCCTGATATTTAAGTACAAAAAAATGAATGAATACAAATTGTGAAATACTATAAATAAGAATAAAGTTCAAACGACTAGGGATATCATAAAATTACATTATTGCGTAATAGACACATTGGGGATACGTCCGATATGAATATAGATGTTTCTACTGTATATCAAAAAGGAAATATCCAAAGGGAAATATAATCCATTATTAGATGGATATCACTAGTCTTAATGATATCAATAATTATGTTAATTTAGGGATCTAAATTAAGTCCTTCAGGATATAGGGTTCGTAGATCGTAAATCCATATGCTCTCTCTCTGATTTATGACATCTAATTTGTTGCCTCCCCTCCAGTTATAGACAACCTTATTGAACCCTGTGAATTTCAAACCTTTGGTGTTACAGCTGTGTGTCAGCTTGAAGTGCTCTGACACACTGTGGTTTTCTAGTCCCTTATGTATATTTCTACAGTGTTTGTAAATTCTTAACTTAAGGGTTCTTGTCGTGCGTCCCACATATTGAAGCCCACACGGGCATTCAAGTAGATATATTAAATTGTCACTATCACATGAAAGTGTGCCTTTGATCCTATATTCCTTATTGGTTTGATTCGATTTGATGACAGTTGTGGGTCTTGTGTTAGTGTACCCCAATAATTTACAATTAGAGCATCTCCCACAATGGTAAAAACCTTCCCCAACATTATACCCATCAATTGTCTTCTGTCTTGTGTTTTTGATGTTGGCATTCTCTTTAAGATGGTTATGTACTATTTTCTGTTTTATGTCTGGGGCTTTACGGAACACCATGTTTGGTTTATCTTGTATTACAGTTTTTAAAGTGTTGTCCAGACTCAGAATGTGCCAATGTTTTCTAAGGATATTCTGCACTTTATTTAAGGCACCTGAATAATTGGTCACGAAATAAACTTTTTCATGTTTTCCAGTCAACGCTGGTATTACTTTCTTAGAATGTTCTAATATTGTCTCTCTCGATCTACTTTCTAATTCTTTATAAGCTCCTTCTACTATTTTCATATTATAATTTTTCTCTTTAAATTTTAGTTTTAATTCTGATCCTTGTGCAGTGTAGTCATCCAGTGTAGTGCAGTTTCGTCTTAAGCATGTAAATTGGCCCTTAGGTATCCCTTGTATCCAACTCGGATGGTGGTTGCTTTGTGCAAGGATGTAGCTATTGACGTCTACTTCCTTATGATGAGTCTTTGTGTGAAGTCTATTGTCATGAATGAAAATTTCCAGATCCAAAAAGACAATATTCGTCTTACTGTATGTAGAGGTAAACTTAAGGTTGCAGTTGTTCTCATTAATATAAGACAGGAATGTAAGTAAAGATGGTTCATCGCCTCTCCAAATACACAACACGTCATCTATATAGCGTCGCCAGAGGACCAAATTCGCGGTGAGCCCCGCTTTGGACCAGATCTTGTTGTCCTCCCATTGACTCATGAATAGGTTAGCGTAACTCGGCGCGAACTTGGTCCCCATCACTGTTCCTCTACACTGTAAATAGAAATCACCCCCAAACCACATGTAATTGTGTGTTAAAATGTATTGTATGCCATGGAGTATGAAATTTCGCTGTTCCTCATCCATATCTGTATCTTGGTCGAGAAAGTACTTTACACTATCCAAACCTTGGTTATGGTCGATTACAGTATATAGTGATGTCACATCACTTGTTATCAGCCAGAAATCGTCTTTCCATTCTATATCTCTTATTGTTCGGAGTACCTCAGTCGTATCACGAATGTATGACGGTTGTTTTTGTACATAACTCTGTAGGAAACTATCAATATACTGTGAGAGGGGGGAAGTGATGTAGTTAATCCCAGATGTAATCGGTCTTCCTGGGGGATTGGTGGTATTCTTGTGGATTTTGGGGAGGTAGTAAAAGACAGGTATTACCGGGTTTGATGGGGTTAGGAAATTGTATTCTTGCTTATTAAGGATCCCTATGTTTTTACCCGTATCCAAGAGTGTCTGTAATTCTTTTTGAAATGTGCTGGTAGGATCTCCCCTTAATTTACTATATGTTGTGGTGTCATTGAGGATGCGTAGGGCCTCTGTCTCATAATCACACCTATTGAGGATCACAATCCCCCCCCCTTTGTCTGCGGGTTTGACCACAATCTCCTTATCCCTCTCCAGTGATCTAAGGGCCTCCCACTCTTCTTTGGTTAAGTTTGGTTTAATGGAACCAATTTTGGGATCTCATTTTTTTATGTCATCAAGCACTGCTTTCTCAAATGTTTGAATGAAACATCCTTTCAAGTGTGTAGGGTTAAATGTCGATGTTGGTCTTAAACCACTATGTTTAAATCTGTCCATCTCTGCTTCTGGATCAATATGCCTGCCTGTATTGTTACCCAAAAAATATTTCTTGAGGCTCAATTTCCTCGTGAAATTTTTGACGTCCAAATAAGTATGGAATTTGTCCAATTTGTTGGTGGGGGCAAATTTTAGACCCTTATTCAAAAGCGTGATTTGTGGTCCTGTCAAAGTACATTTGCTGAGGTTGAATATACCGATGGGTTTTTCTTCTAGGCATGCTCGATTTTGTCTAACTTGCTTTTTTTCCCCTCCCCGGCATCCCCTTCTAGTACTTCTAATTTTCTTTTCATGGTTATCTGTATGTTTCCCAATTCTAAAAAAGAGTCCCCCCATTTTGTTGTCTTGGGAGATGTCGAGGTTAAGTGTGTACCAGGGACAACCTCAATCTGTGTTTGACGATTGGGATGGACTGTATGTATGGTAGATCTCTTTGTGGTATCTATCAAATCCTGCCAGCCTCTCTCAAAAGATTGCAGGGCTAAAGTGGACATATGCTCTTGTGCTTCCTCTACATCCTCTATAGAATGAACTGAGAAACTGATGTTGGTAGTGTCACTGTCTTCAGTCAATGATTGACTGTAGACCGATAATTCTAAAAGATTGGTATAATTAACCTGTGGTACTGTAACTGTATGTACTCTTGTCATAAATTCTTGATATGTCAAATTAAGTTTTTTGTATAGTGGGGTATGAGTACCAATTCTCCAACTATCACTTTGTAATTTATTGCAGTCTTCCATATTTAACCTAATATTTGTAGTGTTTTTATTGTTTTTAGGAGTCAAGATAATATTTTTGGTGTATTGCGTACACACTGTTTTGTTCCTATGGGATTGTGTGGTCTGTTTACTAACCTTGTGTTTCTTATTGCAAATTCCGAATTTGTCTCTTAATATTTTGGATCTTTCTGTGTCGATTACTTTTTGTTCTTCCCTGTCCAGTCTGGTCTTAATGAGTTTTTCTAAATTGGCATACTCTAAATCATGTTTAAATGGTTCTAACTCCCCATCCAGCTGTATGATACGTTCTCCCAAATTGGCTAATTCAGAGATCCTTTCCTTAATGATCAATCTCATTAGACTAAATGAGCATTCTCGTAAGATCCCTTCCCATTCTTTCATATAAGGTGTATTGTCTGTACTGTGTGTCGATGTTTTTTGTATAATTAAACCTTTTGGGATCAGGTTTTGTTCAAGGTACCAACTTAATGTTTTGATATCCCACCAAGTTCTGGTTTCTTTGTCTAGAGTTTTCTCCAGATCAGTGAATGTTTTATAGAAAACATGTGTGTCTGGTGTTAACGGTATTCCTGTTTCTAAATTACCAAACAATGAGTGAGCCCTATCCTGTCTAGTTGATCTTGAGTCTAATAACCCCATTAATGTATGTCCTTCTCTAGTGCTGCCAACTTCAGGATAAATAAACCGGAAATCAAAACAGATAATAGCCGTTGGCGCTCATAGGGGGAAGACAAGATATTTCACCACTAGCTGCTCTTTCAGGAAATATCCCCAAAATTCCTTCAGCAAATAAACAAAAAAGAAAAAGCGCTCTGCGGTGTTGGAATCTAATGTTTGAGTGTCAATTGGAAAGTGTAAGGAAATAGTATGGCTGATAATTGTATTATTATGTAATGAATCTTAAGTATATGCTGGTAGGCGAAAACTTTAGGCTGGGTGTTCGGGACCAAAGTCCTTAATTGGGAATAGTCTGGTCATGAAGTGAAGCTTCCTGGTGCTGTGAATGTCCCAAAAAGTTATATATAGCTATATTGCAATCTTTTAAGCAAATGGTGGGCAAAAACTTGGGGCTGGATGTTCAGGGCGAATAAGCCCCAGATGATATATTGCCCAAATGGACAGGATTCCAGAACTGCTATACAGGGGTGGGTCGCAGCTCCGAGGGCAAAAACTGTAGGCAGGGTATTCACATAACGTACTGTATGTTAAACCAGGTAGGCAATAACTGTGGGCAGGTGGTTGGATTACGCAGCCGTAACCAGATTAATTGTAAACTTGGCTTGCTTCGCCTCCACTTCTCTCACCACCTCAGGAGAGGAACGTATTGTCAGAGTGGAGGGCGGTGATGTAACCACACTAAGGCCTCCTGGGTGCATGGTCATCTGATAGGGAGGGCGGATGCTAGGAGACACAATGTATCCAAATCCCCTCGCATATACAGGGCGCACGCAACCCGGAAGTAAACACCCGGAAGTGCGGCGCTGTAACACATGGAGCATAACGAATGAGGAGTTTGCCTATAAAAGATGGTTTGAACACTACAAACATTAATTGCCCTTGACAAAGTCTCGTGATGAGATGAAACGCGTTGGTACATTCTGACACTATCTGATTAATTTTAAATCTAATCCCTGTTTGAAGGGTATTTCTGTTCTTTTGTCATTATACTGTTAAATAAACAGTTGTCAAATTAATCGGTACCTAGTTATCATTTGGCACCATAGCCTCCCCATTCACACCCATATACAGAGATTGCGGACACAGACTGATACAGGACCAGCAGACTTCATGGTCAGGTAAGTGATCAATCCTGCCTAAAGTTACTGCATTATGGTGTACCTGTCACTCTGACAATACGTTCCTCTCCTGAGGTGGTGAGAGAAGTGGAGGCGAAGCAAGCCAAGTTTACAATTAATCTGGTTACGGCTGCGTAATCCAACCACCTGCCCACAGTTATTGCCTACCTGGTTTAACATACAGTACGTTATGTGAATACCCTGCCTACAGTTTTTGCTCTCAGGAGCTGCGACCCACCCCTGTATAGCAGTTCTGGAATCCTGTCCATTTGGGCAATATATCGTCTGGGGCTTATTCGCCCTGAACATCCAGCCCCAAGTTTTTGCCCACCATTTGTTTAAAAGATTGCAATATAGCTATATATAACTTTTTGGGACATTCACAGCACCAGAAAGCTTCACTTCATGACCAGACTATTCCCAATTAAGGACTTTGGTCCCGAACACCCAGCCTAAAGTTTTCGCCTACCAGCATATACTTAAGATTCATTACATAATAATACAATTATCAGCCATACTATTTCCTTACACTTTCCAATTGACACTCAAACATTAGATTCCAACACCGCAGAGCGCTTTTTCTTTTTTGTTTATTTGCTGAAGGAATTTTGGGAATATTTCCTGAAAGAGCAGCTAGTGGTGAAATATCTTGTCTTCCCCCTATGAGCGCCGACGGCTATTATCTGTTTTGATGTTTTAGACAGCGTATAGCTGAAAGTAAGTCTTTTTTTTTTTGGTTTCCTTTTTTTTTTGCGGCCCTATCTGCGTGTGCATGTTTTCATTCTTGGCCTGTTTGTTTATTTACTACATCTCTGCGTGTGCATGTTTTCATTCTTGGCCTGTTTGTTTATTTACTACATATCTGCGTGTGCATGTTTTCATTCTTGGCCTGTTTGTTTATTTACTACATCTCTGCGTTTGCATGTTTTCATTCTTGCCCTGTTTGTTTATTTACTACATATCTGCGTGTGCATGTTTTCATTCTTGGCCTGTTTGTTTATTTAGTACATATCTGCGTGTGCATGTTTTCCGTTTTTTTTTGTTTTTATTTTAAGAAATTTTTTTGGATGTTTTCAAGGGAAAAAATTAAACAAAACTTAAATTGTTATCCATCATTTAGGGGCAGAGTGCAGACTACGCCGTCATTGCCAGCGACGTCGTCGGCCTCGTCCCCTATCCCCAACTCCCAGCCAATCCTCCTCTCCCCAACCTACCCCTAATTCACCCTCCAACCCAGCCTGGCCAGACCCGGACGCCCCTCCCTCTAGGATAATTCCCATCCTTCAAAATTCCCCCTCCCCTCAACCCCCCTCTCTCTTTTCATCACCCACCCCTCCAACCACCCCTCTCTTTTACACCCCCTCACGACCTTCAGAAATAACCCCTCCTACATCAGACCTGCATTGGCCTACCTCCGAGGAGGACGATGGTGGGGCTACAGGTCCAGGCGTCATTGTCAACGGTATGTTTCCCTTTTAATCTTTTTTTTTTATGGTTTTTTGGTGGATGTTATCCTTTGCCTGTGCATTTTTCAAATTTTAGTTATTTATAATGTTTGTTATATATATTTTGGTTTAAAAATGTCTATGATGTTTTCCCCTTACACATATCACACATGTCCAAACACTCATACTTGTATCTCTTGTTTACAGTACCAACAAATGTAGTTTTTGTGCGTACTTCTCCATTTTTACATTTTTAGTTTTATGAGTAATTTTTGGAAATTTACTTTGGCCAAGAATTTCGGATTTGAATTGTAATGTTTGTCAAAATTGTCACTTTTTGTAAAGTCGAATTTCCTTTTGAAGTAGTTTGGCAAACAAAATTAAGGTTTCATTTTATTAAGCACCTCTATTTTTTAACCCACAGAGGACCAGAGGTGGCTGACCGAGGTAGCAGCTTGTGTGCAGAGGCTGAGGGGCCATGTTATAGGCATGCTGGTGGTCCTCGATGAGATGGCGGGGATCCTGCGCCACTAATTTTTTTCTTTGCCCAAAACTTTGACATGTTTTACAAAATTAAAAAAACAAGTTTTGTTTAAAGTCTTCCTTCTCTGTAAATATTATATTGTTTAACATTACATAAGTCGACTATTGCAGCAAGTTTTTTAAAGGAATGTAACTTAGATTGTAGAAAGATGAATTATGTAAGCTGGCACATTCAACACCTAGCAATACCAATAGGTTTGTTGAATTAGCAGCATTTGTTGTTGTTTTTTTGGTGGGGGAGGTAAATATTAAATGAAACCTGCTTAGGCCGAGATTAGAAAACATACTGATTCACCATAATACCTTTGGGTGTTTGTTTTTAGCCACTAAGCATGGTAAAATACTGGAGTTTTTAATCATTACAGCATTAGCCCTTAAGCAAGTTTCCTTTTTTGAACCAGGTTACACTTGCATGTAATTTAGAAAGGAAATGTTTGTTTAAACATAACAAAAAAATATTTTAATCACAAATAAGAAACACAAAGTGATTTTTCACAAGTGAAAACACTCTCAAAAAAACAGCCTACACCCAAAAATAAAAAATAAAAACAATCAAGAACTGTTTGACGAAGTAGCATGCCAACATGATTCCACAAATGAGTCGACGACAAATTTGGTCCCGAAGTTATATCCAATGTGTCCACATGAAGTCAATTTTTAGGATCAGGTAGTAGTCATCGTTTTTCCGAAAAAAATATTATGGAATAAAACACAAAAAGATAAAAAAAAATAAAAAATTTTAAATTAAATTATTACATGTCTACATTGTGTCATCTAACTTCATTTGGGACAATAATTACCTAAAAAATCTGGCCACCACATCATCGCGTATGGCCCCCCACATACTGACCTCCGACCAACCTCGGGGGGGCCATCCTCAGGCAAGGCATCCTCTGGCTGCATTGGGACCCCACTCCTTATGGCGATGTTGTGAAATATCCCACACAGGACCACAATTTTCGAAACCATATCTGGCAAATACATGAGCTCGCCACCAGAGCGGTGGAGGCATCTGAATCGGCCTTTTAAAAGGCCGATACAGTGCTCCACCACTTGCCTGGTGGTTGTAAGTGCGGAATTATACTCACTTTGTGGGCCTGGTGTGGGAGCCAAATAAGGAGTGAGCAGCCAGGGCGTGCAAGGGTAGCCACTGTCTCCTGTGAAAAAGAAGTTACAAAATCAGGATCACTGTGTATCAAGCTTTGCATTGGTATCTAAAAAAGGTCTCCACTTACCCAGAAGCCACGCATCACCAGCTTGTAGGTTGTTTAATTTATGCCAAATCCCTGATTGCCGGATGACGAATGAGTCATGTGCACTCCCGGGTGATTTTTGCATTCAGGGACAGGATCTGGAGAGAGGCATCACATACCACCATTACATTCAGTGAGTGATAGTGTTTTCGGTTCCGAAAAATGGCCTCCAGCCGTGCTGGAGGCTGAAGTGGTATGTGAGTACCATCCACAACCCCTATGATGTGTGGGAAGCCAGCTATTTGGTAAAAATTGGCCTTTGCCACACTAAGGGAAGCCATATCCAAAGGCATTTTAATAAAATGATGGAGGTGCTTGAAAAGGGCCTCCATCACTGCCCTCAGTATCCTTGAAAAGGAGGATTGGGAGATTCCCGCAACTATTCCCACCGTGGTTTGAAAGGATCCTGAGGCAGAGAAATTTAACACCGCCATTAATTGCGTAAGTGGTGGTATTGCTGTAGGACTGTCAATTTGCCGCTCAAGATCACTCTCTATTAATGAGAGAGTGTCTATGATGATTTGGGGCGGAAGACGGTAGCGCCTTAACACCTCATCATCTGGCATTCCAAAAAGGGTGACACGTGTTCTATATATCTGGGGCCTTGCACGCCTACGATGCCTACACCTGGGACGAGATTGAGGTTGGTCGGCTTCCGGCAGCATGGCCAAAATAATACGACCAACATCAACCTGAAATTGTAAGTAATGTAGTTAAGGTGTTGCAAAAAAAATTGACAAAAAAATACTTATCTTTTCGTTAAAATCCAAAGATGCTTACATGCCGGGGTATTGTCATGATTTCAAAAACCTACATTTCAAAATCATAAAATTAGTTTAGAATTTGGGGTGCTCATCTTGTAATCTTCTGATTTTAGAAAATGGGCCAAAATATAGGGGGGGAGCACACATTTCGAACAATTGAAAACCTACATTGAGAGGACTTCCACAATTTGCCCAAACCCCCCCCCCCCAAAAAAATTTGAACGCTAAATGGTTCACATTTTTACAAGGGGGAAGAAGCCAACAAAAGTGCGCTAAATGGTTCGCATTTTTACAAGGGGGAAGAAGCCAACAAAAGTGCTCTAAATGGTTCGCATTTTTACAAGGGGGGAAGAAGCCAACAAAAGTGCGCTAAATAGTTTGCATTTTTACAAGGGGGAAGAAGCCAACAAAAGTGCGCTAAATAGTTCGCATTTTTAACATCCCCAAAAACCCCAACAAAAACCTTACTGAGTCCTAAATATGCGAAGAACAATACATGAACATTTTTAAATCCAGTTATAAACAAAACTTACCAATACACGATAAATAAGTCACAGTCCAAAAACGTCGTTGGGGCCCAGCCAAAAAAAACCTACAACAAAAAAACACATATTAATTTTTGAAAAAAAACATCTATTTTGTAGATCCATAATTTAAACAAGGATGACGGGAAAAAACTTACACCAAAAATAAACCACAAATAAAATAACCACACCAAAAAATGCGAACGGAAAGTTTGTAAAAAAATGCGAACGGAAAGTTTGTAAAAAAATACGCCTCGAGCACACTCCAAAAATCCGCCTCCAAACACTACTCCCTCCAACAATACACTCCGAACCACGCAACCTCCAACAAACAACACCCGCCACCTCGACTCGAGTCGCCAAAAGCCATAAATAGTGTTTCATTTCCCGCTCAAATTAAGGACGGATCATAGGAACGCACAATCAATGATGCGGTCGAATAATAAGGACGCACGTATAAATACGTCACGGAAAAACACAAACGGTCTGGTGTAGTTCAAGTTTTAACAAGCAAAATGGCTACAGCCCAGCCAAACAATGGCCAAGAGGCGGCCGGTAAGTATTTCTCTCATTTCTATTCAAGGATTATTTAGAACCAGAATAGAGTGAAAGATTGACATCTAAATTGCCAATCATTTAATATAAATAGGTGTTGAGGATGACATGGAAGAGGCTGCTGGGCCCAGTATTCCGGCCAAAGCTGGCAAAAAGAAAAGGCAGCCACAATTCACAAGAAAGGAGATAGAGGTTTTGATTCAGAAGTGTGTGGACATCCTGCCACAGGCAGACAGGAATATGGGTGTAAGCCAGAAGTGGAGAATGTGGGAGGAGATAGCCAGTGCTGTCAATAGGGTGGGTGATTTTGTCCGTCTAGCCCGGGATGTCAAACGCAGGTAAGTTAAACCCCCCAAAAAAATGGATACAGGGCCAAATAATGCAGGAATAATGCCAACTTTTTCACCCACAGATGGCAAGACTTCAAATATCGGCTGAAGCAAAAACTGGCTGACAGGGCTAGGCATGCAAGGGGGACAGGTGGTGGTCCCACCCCTGTGTCTTTGGACCTGACTGATTTGGAAGAGCTAGCACAGGGGTGTGTGCAGGCTGTGGAGGTGTTTGGCGTGTCCAACATGGATACGGACATGCCATACTTTGCGGCTCCTCATGTTGTCCCAGGTAAATGTTGTGATGTCACCAACTCTGAAATGTTTTTGAGACAATATGTAGATTCTAATGTGACTCTTTTCTCTTTTTTCTCACAGAGACACAGGCGGATGAGTCTGCTCCAGAGGGGAGCGTTGGCCGCAGAATTTCTGCTGGCTCTGCAGGGGAGGAACCAGCACATCCGGCTGAGGACTCTGCAGAAGCCAGTCCAGGGCAATCCCCCTCGCAGGCAGTGGCACTCCTCACAGAACTCAATTTTAAATCGGATTACCATACGGAGATTCTGCAGAGGATGGACGCCAGTCTGCAACGGGTGGCTGAGGCCCTGGAGCAAAATGCTGCGGCCAACGTGACCATTGGTCAGGCCTTGGCTGAAAATACCAGGGCCAACATCAGAATAGCCAATGCCTGGAGCAGCTCGTTCGCCAGCACATGGTGGAGTCGACCTCCCTTCCTGCCGGAACATCAGGATCCTCCACCTCTGGCACAACAACAGCCATTCCTCCAAATGTGCCTAGCCCTGTGCCTAGTCCAGAGGCCACAACATCTGCCTCTGGACAGCCAGCCAGAGGATATCCCGGACCCGGTCTGGCGCCCACCCTACCCCAGCCAAACGGGGGAAAAAACGATGACAGCACTGGCTACTTTTCCCACACTCCTTCTGTGCTTGCCCCATATTCCTTTAGGGCCAAAACTTCCCTCTCCTTTCTTGTAAATTGTTTTTAATGTGTTTTTTTAAGTTTGCCAACATTGGCAATTTTTTTGACATAATTCTTTCCGTTATTATTGGCTAACAATGACAAAAAACTGTATTTGCCAAATGCACCTGAAATCTTTAAAAACGTGTGTAGGAAATAAAAAAATTGACAAATGTTCTCCATTGTATTGTGACATTATTTGAAATATGGTTTAGAGTTAATCCTGGCCCACAAGCCAAAAACGAAATCCCCCCAAAAAAACAAAGGGTTAAAAAAAAAGGTTTCTTTAAGGAACACTTTGAAATTAAAAAAAGGATGCAAATTCGCCAGCCGAAAGCAAAATGGTAAAATACACACAAACATGATGACATTATTGTTACAATAGCACAAAACCAAAAAAAAAAAAAAAAAAAACATTCCTAAAAATGTACGCTAATTGATTGTGTAATCCTGAAATTACCAGCTGAGATTTTCACCTGCGTACGGTTTTGTGCTAACCAAAAAAACTCTTTTCAAAACACATTACAACTTACAAGCTGGTTTGCAATTCAATGTTGATTGTTTTTCTGACAAGCCGTGATAAATCGATGAAACATCGAGGAGGCCCGGACCAGAGGACAAGCCCATCGCCATTGTGGTTGAGTAATCCACACCCCAAGCTGTGCGAGCAGTTTGAACGGAGAGAGGATCAGCCAGTGACGTATGACTTGGTACGAACACATTTGACGTTCGCATGAGCTAAGTTTATGTACGCCCCAAAAACACCTCGCCACGCCTGCGTTTTCCCATCTCCAAACCCGTCAACGCCCAAAAACGGCCTGTTCTGTCAATCACATTTCACATGTCACTTCCTGTTCGCAATTTGATGAACGAGTCAAAAAAAGCTTGCAATCTGCCGTACGGACATGCGCAGTGTAACACTGGCGCATGCGTGGTTTCTCAACATCAGAACGCAACGAGCGTACTGATGCTAACGAACGGCTCTGAATGAGGGCCTTAGTTCCCGTGTTTCAGTACAAGTTCGTCCTGCACCTCCGGTGTGTCTCAAGTAGCATCTTTGTGTACTTAGTTCCCGTGTTTCAGTACAAGTTCGTCCTGCATCTCCGGTGTGTCTCAAGTAGCATCTTTGTGTACTCAGGTCCAGATTCAGACCCGGACGCTAAGAAGTGTTCGCTCATAGCTGCCGATGGTTCGGATTGTGCGCATGTGTATGCATCGCAGTGCGTGAACCACTGTGAAAGATCAGGAAGCATTTGCTCACCGATCACAGACAGCCCAGCAGAGTGAGTGACAGGAGAAGCCCTTTGTGGGTGGTAATAGGGGCAGGCCACTAGAAACGGGGGAGTGGAGGTGTGAACACAGGCATGCCTGAGCGTCTTAACGCCGTTTCAGAGCCATGCATAATTAACAGGCAGCATCATTGTACATGTCACGTGGCTGGTTTTTACACTGAAGTTCTTGCAGTGCTTGCGGTAGTGTAGTCTACCTCAAGCGCTGTGTTCGCTTCCGATGGTACCCGATGTACTGATGGTTGCATACACTTCCTGGAGATGACGTGCGCAAGTGGGCATCTTAAGACTGGCTGGTGGGCATCTACATACACATAGTGAACGCAAGCCAAGACATAGTTGTCGTGCTTATGCCTTGCCGTGCGATAGCCTGCCTTGCTGGGTGTGTTCCGAATTTGCATACACTGGGAATGAGCGTACACATCTAGCGAGCAGGTCTGAATCGGGCCCTCAGTACAAGTTCGTCCTGCACCTCCGGTGCATGTCAAGTGGCATCTTTGTGTACTTAGGACCTGATTCAGAACTGGACGCTAAGAAGTGTTCGCTCATAGCTGTCCGATTTTCACATTCTGCGCATGCGTATGCATGCAAGGACGCGAACCAGTGCGAAAGATCAAGAAGTGTTCACTCGCCGAGCACAGACAGCCCTGCAGAGTGGGTGACAGGAGAAGCCGTTTGGGAGTAGTAATAGGGGCAGGCCACTAGAAACCCGGGAAGTGGAGGTGCGAACACAGGCTTGCCTGAGCATATTAATGCCATTTTAGAGGCATGCATAATTAACAGACAGCGTAATTGTACACGTCACTTTTTTAATTTTACACTGAAGTGCTCGCAGTGCTTGAGGTAGGGTATAGTCAACTTCAAGCGCTGCGTTCGCTTCCAATGGTACCCGATGTACCAATGCTTGCATACACTCCCTGGAAATGACATGCGCACGTGGACATCTTAAGACAGGCTAGTGGGCGTCTACATACACAAAGCGTTCAAGACAGTGGGCGTGCTTATGCCTTGCCGTGCAATCGCCTGCCTTGCTGGCTGTGTGCCGAATTTGCATACGCTGAGAATGAGCATAGGCATCTAGCGAGCAGGTCTGAATCAGGTCCTTAGTTCCGTGTTTCAGTACAAGTTCGTCCTGCACCTCCAGTGTGTCTCAAGTAGCAACTTGTGTACTCAGCTCCTGTGTTTCAGTACAAGTTCATCTCTACATATTCAGTACATCCCCAGGGCATCTGTGGGTACTCAGGGCCTGATTCAGACCCCGTCACTCTGACAGAGTGCTCGCTCTGAATCAGGGCAGGGCTTTTTGTTTTTTGGAGCGGCCTCTTGGCTGCTCGCATAGCTGTGGGTGACCACCCGCAGTTATAGCGAGTGGCTCATTCATCGCAAGCCCCAGAGAGCTTTCGGCTCTAACAGAGCCGGAAGCTCTCCACTGACATCACTCGTGATGTCAGTGGGGCCGCCCCAAAATGGCAAGCATTCCCTCAGGAACGCCTCCATTTGGGCAGCCACCCCCCCCGGCCCGCCCACCAAAGGGGGCGAGCTGTCACTCAACATCGACAGCTCGCCCCCTTTGGTGCGAGACCCAGAGCGACGGATTGCCCGTCGCTAGCCGGGTCTCATGCATGCGCACGACAGAGCCGGCTCCATCTTGCGCATGCGCTGTGGGCCACCATCTACCCGGTTGCGAGCGCTCAGTGCTTTCGACCAGGTCTGAATCAGGCCCTCGGTTCCGGTGTCTCAGTCTAAGTTCATCCCTGCACATCCAGTACATTCCCAGAGCATCTTTGTATACTCAGTCCCTGTGTTTCAGTACAAGTTCTTCCTGCACCTCCAGTTTGTCTCAAGTACCATCTTTGTGTACTCAGGGCCTGATTCAGAGTCACTCGCAAAAAGCGAGCGCTCACTCTGAATCAGGGTGGCCGCTTTTTTAAAAACAAACCCGGCCTCCTGGCCACTCGCTAAGTTGTGGGTGACCACCCACAGCTTTTGCGAGCGCCCAGGTGATGGCAGCAATGGTCGCGACCATCGGGCTTGCAATGAGACCCAGTGAGTTTCCGGCTCTAATAGAGCTGGAAGCTCACTACTGACATCACTGGTGATGTCAGTAGGGCCGCCCACAAACGGCAGGCATTCCTTTAGGAATGCCTCCATTTGTCCAGCCACCCCCCCACTCCGCCTACAAAACGGGGCGAGCTGTCGATCAACATCGACAGCCGCCCCGTTTGTAGCGAGCCCCGGAGCGAGAGTATTTCTCTCTCGCTACGAGGCTTGCGCACGCGCATTGTGCACGCTGCACATGCGCAATGAACAACCATCAACCCGCTTGCGAGCGGGTCTGAATCAGGCCCTCAGTTTCTGTGTCTTAGGTCAAGTTCATCTCTACATATCCAGTACATTCCCAGAACATCTATGTGTACTCAGTTCCTGTGTGTCAGTAGAAGTCCGTCCCGCACCTCCGGTCCGTCCCCAGTGCATCTCTGTGTACTCAATACCCGGTGCGTCCCCAGTGCATCTTTGTGTACTCATCTCTGCTCCTCCCATGTGTCTCCCTGTGCTATTCCTAGTGTTCCTAGTGTTAGTGATTTTCTCATTATTTTCTTACGTTCTTCTGCCACTCCCAGGTACCCGTCCAGAGGGCCGCGAGCTGCTCACTTGGTATAGTGAAAACCAAATTCCAATTGGAGGGGTCACTGGAGAAAACCACCAAGTGAGTTAGACTCCAGCAGGAGTGGATTGGGCCACTGGGAAAGCAGGAAAGTTCCCACTGGGCTGGCAGGCAATGCCATCTTTGGCCCTGATTCAGACCCACTCGCAAGCGGGCGCACGTACGTTAGGCGTACGTACAAAAATATTTAAATTCAATGGCTCGCTCGTATTTTCGTTCGCATCTAAAATTCCTCCCTAAACTCTGACGACCCCTCCTCTAACTAACGAGCGTACGAAATAGCGAGCGTACATCCCCGAAATGGCTTGAAAGGAACGCACGCACAAGTATAAACAGGAAGTGGCCTTGTCAGATGTCGATTACCTGCTCCTTTATTCTGCCTACCTCCATCAATCGTATCATGCCAATCAATGTATCAATTAGCTTAATTGTTTGATTTTTTTCAACACAATGCAAGAAACTTTACTCTTGTCCGTGTTTGTGTTTACCCGCAGAATACGTACGGATGAAACATTCGCTTTTATTGTTCAAAAAACATGTGAACCACAATTAAACAATTGTTCTATTGCTGTGGATCCCCGCATATTTCCCTGGGTTCATTTCTTTATTTAAATTTGCTGGCCCTGTCGAACACATGACTCATACACTAACCAATAAAATTGCTCCTGTTAATTTCCAAAATACATTAGCCAATCAGAAAATTTTTACACATTTTATCAAAAATGATTTTTAAGAAAAACACCATTGCCATCATGAGAGCCTCCGCATTCACCAGGCGCGAGCTGCTGGTGCTTACGGAGGTCATGGATCGCCGGATCACCAGCCAGCCTCCACCCATCACCAACCGGCAGAAGCGCTCCGCGTATGCGGAGGCACGGTCCTGCCTGCGGTCCTTCGGCTCACGCCGCAACATCGGGCAGCTGGAGCGCAGGTGGTCCGACCTGCAACGGCGAACGCCCCGCTTGCTGGCATGCTTTCGCATGCAGATCGAGGAAAGTAAGTGTTATGTATTGTGGTTTTAATGTTTGTGTTTGTGGGGCAAACTGCGTGTGCATGTTTTCCTGTCTGTCCTATTTATTATTTGTACTCATATCTGCGTGTGCATGTTTTCCCTCTATTTCTGATTTATTCATTCTACTCCTATTTGGCTTATTTTTTGGGTTGTGTTTTTTTTTTAGTTTTGGTGCCCGGATTTGTCCATAAACTAACCGCAATTTCTTTGACATATTTTAGGGGGACAGCCAAGACTCCGCCGTCACCGTCCGTCCAGACGGCGTTCCCGGCCACTATCCCCAACCCCCAGCCAACACTCCACCCCAAATCTTTCCCCTATTCCCCACTCCTCCCCATCCTTCCCAGACCCTCTCCCGGAAATGTCGGGCCTCCTTCCCCTCCGTCCCACTTCCCCCTCTCCTCCACCCACCCCTCTTCCAATTACCCCCTCCCCGGAGTCCATCATAACTCCTCCCCATTCTTTGGGGAATGACGGATCCTCCGAGGAGGATCATGGAGGCATTTCCGGAGCTCCCGTTTTGGCTCCCGGTATGTTTTTATTTTGTTTTTTTTTAAAGCACAAACTGTTTGTATGTAATCATGTGTCGTGCCTTTCTTCGTGTTTTTGTGGCTTGACTTTTGGTGATTTCGCAGTTTGCCTTTACCTCTTCCTGGTGATTTCAACATACACATATCACACCTGTGGGAATTTGTACATAGGCCTTGTATTTTTGGCAGCACCCCCTTTTTTTTTTTTTTTTTAGGTTTAGGAGTGATTTCGTTGTGTTTTTGTTTTTATAATGTGGATTCCCTATTGTTGTATTAACCCACACACTTTTCTCACCCACAGAGGAACAGAGGCGTCGGCAAGAGGTGGCGGATTGTGTTGGCCAGATGCGCCAACGTGTAATTGGCATTCTTGTGGCCCTCGACCGGCTGTCTGGCCTCCTTCGCCAGTAGTTTTTTTATTTTTGTTAACTTTTCAAATTAAATTTTTTCATACAAATATACGTTCTGGCTCATTTTTTAAATCCAAAACCAAGATAGTTTAGCCTGACATAAGTAGACTGTTCCTGCAAGGATTTCCCTTTTTTAAAAGTTAGATTGTGTTTTGTCTTTGTATGTCAAACAGACACAAGAAACACATAACAGTAACAATGTCATTTCCCTTTTTGGGTGTAGTGTCAATTACATATTTCTACATTTTACAGGTTCCTAGTTGGTGCGCAAGCTGCTTAGGCCAATCTTACAAATCCCAAGGTTGGGCCAGGCTTCCTTTTGGTGTGGGTTGGGAAGCTGAACACATATTTCAGTTTAGCTCAACTGGCGTCAGTACTGGATTACCCCTTAGTCAAATGTAACTTGTGTTAACCTGGTTACACTTGCTGTTAACGTCCCAAAAAAGGAAGACCATTTCAATCTCCAAACATTTATTCACAACATAACAGAGAAAACAAAGTGGTCACTCCCAAAAAAAGAACACAGTGATAAATTCAAATACAACACATACCAAGAAATAATTAAATAAAAACAAAAAATCAAGAACTGGTTGACGAAGGACCATGCCAACATGATTCCACAAACATGGCGTTGCGATATGGGTTCCAGAATATATGCCCAAAAGGACCAGATCCAGGTTTGGTAAGGGTAGCAGGAAGTAGTGAGCGTTGGAGTGCCAAAGATTATGTGAACAAACAGAAGATGGTGAGAAAAAAAACACAAAATTAGATGTTCGCAAACAAACACAAACACATTAGGTATAAACACTGTAGTTTTGTTACAACTTACCTAAAAAATCTGGCCACAACATCATCGCGTATGGCCCCCCACATACTGACCTCCGACCAACCTCGGGGGGGCCATCCTCAGGTAAGGCATCCTCTGGCTGCATTGGGACACCACTCCTTATGGCAATGTTGTGAAATATCCCACACAGGACCACAATTTTAGACACCATATCCGGCACATACATGAACTCGCCACCAGAGCGGTGGAGGCATCTGAATTGGCCTTTTAAAAGGCCGATACAGCGCTCCACCACTTGCCTGGTGGCTGTAAGTGCGGAATTATATGCACTTTGTGGCCCTGGTGTGGGAGCCAAATAAGGAGTGAGCAGCCAGGACATGCAAGGGTATCCACTGTCTCCTGTGAAAAAAAATAGACAACATCAGGAACACTGTGTATCAAGCTTAACATTGTTATGTACTAAAGGTCTCCACTTACCCAGAAGCCACGCATCACCAGCTTGTAGGTTGGTTAATTTCTGCCATATCCCTGATTGCCGGATGACGAAGGAGTCATGAACACTTCCTGGTAATTTAGCATTCAGGGACAGGATCTGGAGGGAGGCATCACATACCACCATTACATTCAGGGAGTGATAGTGTTTACGGTTTCTAAATATTGCCTCCAGCCGTGCTGGAGGCTGAAGTGGTATGTGAGTACCATCCACAACCCCTATGATGTGTGGGAAGCCAGCTATTTGGTAAAAATTGGCCTTGGCCACACTAAGGGCACCCATATCCAAAGGCATTTTAATAAAATGATGGAGGTGCTTGAAAAGTGCCTCCATCACTGCCCTCAGGATCCGGGAAAAGGAGGATTGGGAGATGCCCGCCACTATTCCCACCGTTGTTTGAAACGATCCTGAGGCACAGAAATGTAACACCGCCATAAATTGCGTCAGTGGTGGTATTGCTGTTGGACTGTCAATTTGCCGCTCAAGATCACTTTCTATTAATGAGAGAGTGTCTATGATGATTTTGGGAGGTAGACGGTAGCGTCTTAAAACCTCATCATCGGGCATTCCAAAAAGGGTGACACGTGTTCGAAATATCTGGGGCCTTGCATGCCTACGATGCCTACGCCTGGGACGAGTTTGAGGTTGGTCGTCTTCCGGGAGCAGGGCCAGAACAATTCGCCCCAGATCTACCTGAAATTCAAAGTTTACAATGTAAGGCTTTTGAGCCACCCCAAAAGTAACATAAAACAACTTAGCTTTATGATACCATCCATAGCTGCTTACATGCCGGGGTATTGTCATGATACGTATAAACTGTAAAAAAGCCAAAAATGAGACATCAAAAATTTAGAGGGTGATTTTATGTTTGTCAAATTGGTGCAAGCCAACACATAAAATAGGCGAAACACACATTTGGCCATCGATGAAAACGACATTGCACACCGTACGTCAAATAGGGGTCAAATGGACCCCAAAAATGGAAAAGGGAACAGCAAAACTGGTTTACATGATGAATAAGCCTCGAAAAATGCGTTAATTATTTCGCAAATGCAAGTCACTACACCAACAGTCAAAAATGCGTTAATTAGTTCGCAAATGCAAGAAAAATAATGGACTTACCAAAATCGAATATATAAGATTTCCCTCAAAAAGGTCTTTGGGTCCGAAAGCCAAAACAAACTAAAATAGATGAAATTAGTGTTAAAAAAAAAATATCAAACAAAAAACCAGAAGTAGACACCAATTGGCCACAAATTAGACTGCACAAAACTTACCAAATCAGGAAACGAGGGCAAAAAATAAGCCAAAAAAATGCGAACGGAAAACCAAAACAACTGTAGCAAACCCAAAAAAATACAAACACCGCCAAATCCTCCAACCGCAAACAACCAAATCCAACCAACTTAACCGCCAACAATCCAACCTCGACTCCACACACACCAAGCCATAAATAGTGTTTATTTTCCCGCACAAATTAAGGATGAATCATAGGGACGCACAATCAATGATGCGGCCGCAAACTAAGGACGCATGTATAAATACGTCACGAAATCACATTTAATTTCTGGTTGATTTCATTCTGGAAGCAGAGACATGGCTTCAGACCAGGGAAACAATGGCCAAAATTCCGGTGGTAAGGCCTTCATGCATTTTGTCTCAATGATTCTTTTAAAACATAATATTGTGCAAGTTGTGAAGTGGCTAAATCTGCATATTTACCCAAATAGGTGAGGAGGATGACATGGAAGAGACTGCTGGCCCCAGTCAACCCGCCAAAGCTGCCAAAAAAAAAAGGCAGCCACATTTCACAAGCAAGGAGATGGAGGTTTTGATCCAGAAGTGCGTTGACATCCTGCCCCAGGCAGCCAGGAATATGAGCCAAAGCCAGAAGTGGAGAATGTGGGAGGAGGTCGCCGTTGCTGTCAATAGGGTGGGTGATTATGTCCGTCTAGCCCGGGATGTCAAACGGCGGTAAGTAAACACTTTCCCATCCTATAAACAAACCCCATTGTAAAAAAAAGGATAATGGTTCCAATTTCATTCCACAGATGGGCAGACTTCAAATATCGTCTCAAGCAAAAACTTGCCGACAGGGCTAGGCATGCAAGGGGGACAGGTGGGGGTCCCACCCCTGTGTCATTGGAGTTGACAGACTTAGAAGAGCTGGCACAGGGGTGTGTGCAGGCTGTGGAGGTGTTTGGCGTGTCCAACATGGATACGGACATGCCAGACTTTGCGGCTCCTCATGTTGGCCAAGGTAAGTCTTGTGATGTCACCAACTCTGAAATGCTATTGTGCCAATATGTAGATTCTAATGTGAGTCTTTTCGCATTTTTCCTAACAGAGACAGAGGCGGATGAGTCTGCTCCAGAGGGGAGCCTTGGCCGCAGAATTTCTGCTGGCTCTGCAGGGGAGGAACCAGTACATCCGGCTGAGGACCCTGCAGAAGCCAGTCCAGGGCGTGCCCCCTCGCAGGCAGTGGGCCTCCTCACAGAACTCAATTTTAAATCGGATTTCCATACGGAGATTCTGCAGAGGATGGACGCCAGTCTGATACGGGTGGCTGAGGCCCTGGAGCAAAATGCTTCGGCCAACGTGACCATTGCTCAGGCCCTGGCGGAAAATACCAGGGCCAACATCCGCATCGCCGATGCCCTGGAGCAGCTCGTTCGCCAGCACATGGTGGAGCCGACCTCCCTTCCTGCCGGAACATCCGGATCCTCCACCTCTGGCACAACATCAGCCAATCCTCCAAATGTGCCTAGCCCTGTGCCTAGTCCAGAGGCCACAACATCTGCCTCTGGACAGGCCAGCCCGATGGCATCCAGGACCCGGTCTGGCGCCCACCCTCACCCAGCCAAACGGGCGAGAAAACGGTGACAGCAATGGCGACTTTTCCCACACTCCTTCTGTGCTTGGCTCATATTCCTTTCTGGTCAAAACTTCCCTCTCCTTTCTTGTGAAATGTTTTTAATTTTGGTATTTACGTTTATGTTACCAGTTATGGCTTTTTTTTTTTTTTTAACAAATATCTTTGCCACAAAAAAAAGGCAACAAAATATTAGGCCAATTTGTTTGTGTTTAAACAATAAATTTAAAACAAAAAACTGACATTGTATTGTGACATTATTGTACAAATGGGTTACATTTAATCCTGGCCCTAAAGGCAAAAACTGACCCTCTTAAAAAAAAAAAAAGGCCTCTTTAAGGAACGTTTAAAAAATCACATAGCGATGCAAATTCCACAGTAAACCAAAAAAAAGGGGAGCTAATTAAAACATGATGACATTATTGTTACAATAGGCCATAACCAACAAATTGTGGCCAAAATAAAACACCAAAAATGTACGCTAATTGATTGTGTAATCATGACATTAGCAGCTCTGATTTCCACCTGCGTACGCTTTTGTGCTATCCCAATAAACTGCTTTCCAAACACATACCAAGCCGGTTTTCAATCCAACACTAATTACTTTACTGACCAGCCGCGATTAATCGCAGCACCATCGTTGAGTCCCGGGACGGAGGAGAAGGCCATCGCCAATGTGGTCGAGTAATCCTGACCCTAAGCTGTGCGAGCATTTTGAAGGGAAAGCGGATGTTCCAGTGACGTATGAGACGGTCCGAACACATTTGACGTTCGCATCTGCTAATGTATGTACGCCCCAAAAACGCCTCGCCACGCCTGCGTTTTTTCATCTCCACCCCCGTCAACACCCAAAAACGCCCTGTTCTGTCAATCACATTTGACATGTCACTTCCTGTACGCTATTTTAGGAACGAGAGAAAAAAAGCTCGCAATCTGCCGTACGCACATGCGCAGTGTAACACCGACGCATGCGCGGTTAGTCAACATCGGAACGCAACGAGCGTACTGTTGTTAACGTGCGGCTCTGAATGAGGGCCTTTATGTGCAGTTATGCTCTGTCTCCGTTCACCCACACAACCAGCCTTGAGAAGGAGATGGCTGTGGGGTCACAGCTAGAGATGGGGAGGGGGTCAGAGGCACACATGTTTAGGGTGTGTAAGAGGCACACATGTGAGGGAGTATCAGAGGCACACATGGGTAGGGTAGTTCAGAGGCACACACATTTAGGGTAGTTCAGAGGCACACACATTTAGGGTAGCTTAGAGGCACACATGAGTAGGGTAGTTTAGAGGCACACATGGGTATGGGGTGTCAGCAACAAGGGCAGATTGGGCAACCGGGAAAGTTCCCGCTGGGCCGGTCCCAATCTCCCCTCTGCCAGGCCGGCTCACATTGCCTGCCAACCAGACTCACACAGGCTGCTGACTGCATAGCTTCTAGGAACTGCATTCCACTGTGGAACGCAAGCCGGAAGCTGTCATCCACTCTGGCTAGTGGATACTTCCGGGTGCCATTAGCCATAGCCAGTAGCAGTAGTGTAGCTTTTCTGGAGACAGTGAATGGAGCTTGTGCTTCTGTGACTGGCTCCATTGGTGGGCAATAGCAGGGTCGGAATTATCGGTGTGGTGCACCATGGCCACCGTGAACCAAGGATCCCATGGCTGCAGTGCAGCTGCTGCTGGCACCCTGCCCCTTGCCCATAATGGCCATGTTAGCCTCAGCCTACAATATAGTGCCGGCCGACAGTCCCCAGCTCACCTTATCCGGCATATATTACCTACTCACTGTACGGCTATCTAGTAGATACACTGTGACTGTGTCAGACCCATGGGGATGAGATGAGTACATGAGTTAGGTGATGTCCCATGCATCTGACACTCAATGTGAGTCATTAGAAAACTGCATAGTAGTTAAGTAGTTAAATATCTGGCTGTCCCCAGCCTTTCAATTAGTTTGTCCACCCTAGGCATATAGTAGGCATCGAACTTTGACACACTGTTCTATTTCCGGAAGTCATTGCAGAATCGCACACTCCCATTGGGTTTTGGCATGAGCACAATGGGACTTGAACACTCACTATGCGATTCTTCAATTACACCAAACTCTAACATTTTTTAAATTTCCTTCAACACTGATTCTCTTCGGGCTTCTGGTAACCTATAGGGTTTTAGGTTAACCTTAACCCCTGGGTCAGTGATTATGTCATGTTTGATAACCGTGGTTTTCCCTGGTATGTCAGAAAACAGCACCCTATTTCTGATCAGAAATTCCTTAACTTCCTGCTGTTGACTGGCTGACAGGGTTTTTGCCACTGTCACTTCGGGTACCATGGGCCCTGGGTTTACTGAAGGGGCTCGGACGGCTGACACTGCTGCTCTATCCTTCCAGGGTTTTATAAGATTTACATGGTATATCTGTTCTGGCTTTCTATTCCCTGGCTGGTAAACTTTATAATTGACCTGCCCCACTTTTTCTAAGATTTCAAAGGGTCCTTGCCATTTAGCCAAAAGTTTACTTTCTACTGTGGGAACCAACACCAACACTCTGTCCCCAGGGGCAAAGTTGCGTAAGCGAGCATTGCGGTTGTATACCCTCTGCTGTGCCTATTGGGCCTGTTCCAAGTGCTCTCTTACTATCGGCACCACAGCAGCAATTCTTTCTTGCATTTGAGAAACATGCTCAATAACTGTTTTATACGGACTGGACTGCCCCTCCCATGTCTCTTTGGCAATGTCAAGTACCCCCTTGGATGACTCCCGTACAATAAATCAAAAGGGGAAAACTCTGTGGAGGATTGGGGAACCTCTCTTATGGCCAACAGTAAATAAGGCTTACAAGTAATCCCAATCTCTACCATCTTTGTCCACTACTTTCCTTAGCATGTGTTTTAAAGTTTAATTAAACCTCTCCACTAGCCCATCGGTCTGGGAATGGTACACAGAGGTTCTTAATTGGTCAATTTTAAACAGGTGGCATAACTCCTTCATGATTTTTTACATAAATGGGGTACCTTGGTCAGTCAGGATCTACTTAGGTATTCCCAACCTGCTAAAGACATGGACTAATTCTCTAGCAATGGTCTTGGTTGACGTATTGCGTAATGGTTTCGCTTCCGGGTACCGGGTAGCGTAATCCATTATCACCAGAATATATTGATGGCCCCGGGCAGATTTCATTAATGGCCCAACCAAATCCATAGCTATTCTTTCAAATGGAACCTCAATAATGGGTAACGGACCCAGGGGACTTTTGAAATGTGGCCTTGGAGCATGGTACTGACATTCAGGGCAGGATGCACAATAGTCAGATGCCTCTTTATGGACCCCGAGCCAAAAAAACCTCTGCACAATTCGCTCAGTAGTTTTCTCTACTCCTAGGTGGCCTGCCGTTATGTGACCATGGACCAGATATAATACTGTTCTTCTGTATGCTTTGGGAACTATTAATTGTTCCACAATATCTCCCCCCTTCTTAGTCACCTGTCCTGACATACTGCCATGTGAGGATATGACAAAGAACTATCAGGGTCTATGGGTTTACCATTGATCACCTTGACATTCTCCCTGGTTGTGCAAAGAAAGACATCCTGCGGTCGACATGAGCAGTATCACATTGCATAGGTTCAGAGGTAAGCGAACAATTAGCCGCAATATGGCCAAAACCACCACATCGCAAACATTGAATTACATTAATAGCTAGTCTTTTACGGGATAGGAACCTTCCTGGCCTGGCAGGCCCATCTCCGGGTTCCACACCCCCAGTCTTGAGTACATTCCACTGCCCAGCACCCTTCTCCCCTGGAACAGTCTTACCAGTGTCAATGGGAGTTCGCCGACGCGCCATCGGGGCTCAGTGGGGCACATTCATCAGCTCCTCAGCCGCCACGTACCTCTCCACCAGTTTGACTAGCTGGTCTGTGGACTTAGGGTCTGCATGGCTCACTCACTTGCGCCAAGATGCAGGTAGCGATCGCAGATAGCGGTCCATCATGACTCTTTCCACCATCTGTGGTCCTGTCAGCGTCTCAGGCTGCAGCCATTTTGTGGTTAGATGGACGAGGTCATGCATCTGTGAGCATGGAGGTTTTTCCATTTGGAACTCCCAGGGGTGGACTCGTCGGGCCCGAACAAATGAGGTGACTCCCAAGCGGGTTAGGAACTCCCATTTTAACTTTGCATAGTCCTTGGCATCATCCAGGCATAAATCATAGTAGGCCTTTTGTGGTTCTCCAGACAGGAAGGGTACCACAAGACTTGCCCACTGCTCTTTAGGCCACTTCTCTCTTTCGGTGGTTCTTTCAAAGGCCGTAAGGTATGCCTCCACATCATCACTCTGGGTCATCTTTTGCAGAAAGTGACTGGCCCGTATGGTGTGAGTGTTAGTTAGAAGAGCATGGGAAGCATCTCCAGACCAGACTACAAGCTGTTGTACCACCTCCTTTATGGCCTGGCTATTTTCCGCTATAGCCTGGTGGGTTTCCTCGATGGTGACTTGTTGTTGCCTCTGGGCTGCCACCTGGGTGGATTCCTGCTGAGCCCTGGTAGCTTCCTGCTGAGCCCTGGTAGCTTCTTGCTGGGCTGCCTTAGCTTGGAACAAGGCTTTAACCATGTCCTCGATTTTGTCCTGGGGTGTAGGGTTGAAGCAGAATCTGGCTTCCCTAAGCATCTGCGGACACAACCTCTATGGACTTCAGAGGACACAGCTTTATATCCACCCTGATGAATTGGTATCTGCCCCTTTAAATTTTAAACGAAAAATTCTCCTTTCTACAAACTTCAGTGTGTGATTGCCTGCATTCTCCACCAAATGTGACACAGTCAGGATAGGTGTCCCTCTCCTGGGGTAGATGGACTCCCTCTTTACACAAACAGCAGCTGTAGAAACATGATACAAGTCAGGGGTTATCGTACAAACTGGTCGGCACCAGTCTTTATTGTGCCAAATGAATATAAACATAAACAAAACATAAACATAAGTCCTAGCCCGGCTGGGCACTAGCTACACAGCAGATTCCCTCTCTATAATAATGGTAGGGCCTATTACCCTCACCATCAACAAAACAAGTGCACAGTACTTACAAGGATTATCACCAAGTGTCTCTGAACGGGCTAGTCTGCCTGCTCTCCCAGGTGTGAGACACTCGGCCACAAACAAACCCAGCTTATATTAGCCATTACCAGCTGCAAGCCCTAATGAGCCTGTTACCAGGCTGACAGTGGCCTGTGGATTTAGCCCTCCCTCTCCTCACATCCACACCCCCAGGGCCCAAACTGGCTTTTCTCTAAAGCCGACATTTCTAGTCTGTTTTTCCCAAACAGACTTCTCCTGGGGGTTTCAGAACACATATGACAGGAACCTAGGACATACATATAAGCCATTCCACACTTCTCCAGTGCCTCTATCACAATAAATAAATATATATATATATATATATATATATATATATGTATATATATATATATATACAGTATATATTGTGACAAGAACACATAGACCGGGTAAAGTCCATCAGTAGCTTTTATTGATCACCACAAGCAGGTACACAGGTTATGGCAGTTTCACAGGCAAGATGTCATACAAAGTCTTCCAATACAGCAGTATTTTTTCAGTGGACTCGCAGGTCCAGGAACCCCAACACTAGTCACCTCCAGGTCTATAAGCTGGCTGAGTATTTCACCGTCATGCTCAGTTTCCCCAGTGTCTCTGCAGTTCTTAAACCAGCTTCTCACAGGCACTGATAGAGGCAACACCTGAACTGTACATTTACACAATCCTAATGCCTTTGCTCTGATCTAGATATTCCACATTTACTTCATGTGGAATTATGCTGACCCTGTCACACTCCTCCCCCCTTAGCTTCAACCACCCGGGTGAAGCTAAAACACTTTCAGGCGAGCTATCTGCCTCGCCCACATCTATTTGTGCCATCAGTCCGGGTACACAGATCTCTGCCATTTTCCACAGTACGCCATGATTCTGTTGATCCTGGCCAAAGTCTTGCAAGGACACTTCCTTGCCAATGGGAACCCACTGTGTCTTGGTCTCACTCCCCTCCAGCTGCTAACTGGCCAAGGATGGTATTACTGCCACCAAACTTTGGAAAACAGCAGAGCTTGGCACCTGGGACACCTCTGATGTGGACCTTCTGCTGTCATCATGCCACATAATCACCTCTTGTAACAACGGAAAGTCCCGACCTAGGATCAATGGGTAGGGTGGCCTGGCGGCTACTGAGGCTACCACCTTCAGGGATTGCCCTTTGATCACTATTGGGAGGTGCACTCAGGGGCATTCTTCTACATCCCCATGCACCTGATCAGCCCCAGGTGGAACCAGGTTGGCAGAGATGATGGTTAATTCGCTGCCAGTATCTTCTAAGGCCCAGACCTCCTGGCCTTCCACTCACACCATTAAACTAAATAAGGTGGTCTGCGCTCGTGAAGTGCTTCCAGCAGCCATGCTGACCAATGGTCGAGTTTTTTTTCCAGCACTACAGTCCATCGGCTCGCCCTGCTTTGAGCAGTTCTGGCGCAAATGACCAGGCTTGCCGCAGTCAAAACACACAAGTGGAGGTGGGTTGTTGGCTTTAACAACTGGGACCTGGGTTCTAGGCTTGGGAACTGTCTGGAATGCCTGTTTGGCTTTGCTTAACTTCCCAAATGTCAGGTACTGTTCAGTCACCACCGCTAACTCCTCAAATGTTTGAGGATCAGCCTGTAGAGCCCATTCTTGCACCACACGATCTAGTGCCCACACAGCATGGTCCAAAGCCACCACCTCTACTTTATGCTGAGCAGAGTTCTTATCCGGCTGCAACCACTACTTACTCAGCCTGGCTAATTTGGCTAGCTGGACCCTTGGAGATTCAGACCGGTTTAGCCGCCATTCCTGAAACTCCTGAGCTTTGCTAGGTCCAGTCACTCCAACTCTGCCTAAAATGGCCTTTGTCAAGTGCGGATAGGAGTTGCCTCAGTCACGTTTAAATCAACATATGCTCTCTGAGGTTCCACTGTGAGACAGGGAGCAAATCTGGCAGCCCACTCCTCCTCAGGCCATTTTAAACATGCAGCAGTATGCTCAAAGGTGCACAGAAAAGCTTCAATGTAATCAGATGAAGTAAGCTTCTGTAACACCTCTCACTCATACCTACCTTTCCTTATTTTAGTTAACTCTGAATGTAATAACTGAATTTGAGTTTGTTGTCCTTGCATCTGTGCTTGATGCGCTGCTGCCAGAGCTTGTTGCCCTGCAGCTATTTCAGCAAAACTTTCCAAAAGCTCCTCCCACATTACACTGCTTTATCCCTTTATGGACTAACTTAGGAGGCTTTATAAATTCTCTTTTGGAAGCCAGATTCCCAACAAACTATATTAGCTGGCTTCTCTTAAAACTGCACCACATTCCCTGGCCGTTCACCCATATACAGGAATTAAGCAGTTTTTATATTGTGCACAATTTGCATATACACAGACATATTATCACTGTGAACAAGTGCCATTTTATGGCTGGCCTTCCACACTCACCCACCCAGCTGCTAGTAAAGCGACTTACTCACCAATCCACTGCGCGTGGGTAGTGTCCTGCAGAGCATCTCACTGCCGCTGTGGGTAGATCCGGTCACTGTATCTGGGCTCTTGCTGCGTAGCAGTATCCAGCAAGAGTCCCTGTTTGGGTGCCAAATGTGACAAGAATCACATACACCAGGTAAAATCCATCAGTAGCTTTTATTGCTCGCCACAGGCAGGTACAGAGGATATTGCAGTTTCACTGTCAAGATGTCATACAAAGTCTTCCAATACAGCAATATTTCTTCAGTGGACTCGCAGGTCCAGGAACCCTAACACTAGTCACCCCCAAGCCTATAAGCTGGGTGACTATTTCACCGTCAGGATCAGTTTCCCCAGTGTCTCTGCAGTTCTTAAACCAGCTTCTCACAGGCACTGATTGAGGCAACACCTGAACTGGACATTTACACAATACTAATACCTTTGCTCTGCCAAACCTGGGAGATCTGGATATTTCACATTTATTCAATGTGGAATGATGCTGACCTTGTCAAACTATATATATAAATGGCAACAACTGTAATAGATGGCACTTAGGGACTAAAAAGTTGCAAAAGAATTCAATGTATTGATAGATCAATGTTTCAGAGCTTACACCCTTTCCTCAGGCTCACAGATAGTATGTATACACCCTCACTCACTGCCTCCCCAGTCAACTTCTGCCTCCCCATCACCCTATGCCTCCCCCATTAGCCATTGCCTCCTGTCACCTACTGCCTTCCCAATCAACCACTGACTCCCCTGTCACCTACTACCTCTCCCTGTCACCCACTGCCTCCCAAGTCACCCTATGCCTCTCCATGTCACACACTGCATTTACCCAGGGTCGGACTGGGAAAATCGACACCCTAGACCAAGGGATATAAACCATCCACCACCCCCTGGCCCCATGAACATACACTGGATGCCAAACTCCCAGGCCCCAGAGTCATACATTAGCTCCCCATCCTGCCCCCCAAACCAGGAACATACACTATGCAGGCCTTATGGGGAGGGATACCGCCCCCCTTGATAGACCTCCCTATTCAGACCATGGGCCAATTAAGGCTGCTTCCGTAGTTTCTCTGCCTGGTTTTCCAACCCAATCCACCCCTGGTTACAGTGCTAGGATCACAAATGCAGCAGGGGTTGTCATACACCTCGTGATGCATTTGCATATTTGCAAGGATGAAATTGCAAAGCTGCTTGCAGGCAGCTTTGCCAATCAGTCCGATGGTTAATCACCCCCTCAGTTTAGATTCACGTGTATTCAAGATATTGCATGACTCGACTGCATTTTGTTTATTTTGTCAAGGTTCACTTATATCATATGTCTACAAAATTTACCAATACAGCTACAATATCGGTACATGTCGTTATTGCCACATACAACAATGCCCCCACTGGTTACAGGTTATGCTCACTGGTTTCACAGTTGGACAATATTTTTTCTAATGCGCATGTGTCTTGAGTCACACAGCACATGTGCCATGATAGATTTAAAACATAGGTCATAGGTTCTTATTCACTACCAATCGCAATAGCAATTACGCATGCAGTTCTACTGCGATAGTATGCTAATCCATTGTGATTGCTATGCCGCCGCAGCATAACATAAGGACACCCACTTTACCTTACACACATCCGTAATGTTTAGCAAGACTGCAAAACCATCGTTAACACCGAGTACCATCGCAGCCTCACGCACACTTGCACAAGGTCTGCCCTTATTCAGAAATTGCTAACTTCATAGCACGTTATGAGACCTCAGACTGCGTAGGGAATCGCAGTGGCTAATTTATACACGCATCTGCAATGGCGTTCAAGCGCACTGGCATGCCTGCATTTCACCAACCACCCCCTCATCACCACCCACAAATGGCACTTCCTGTCAGTCACTCTGCAATGGGTCTGTGTAGTCCATAGTTGCCTACCTTTGGCTTCTCCTCCCCGGGAGAAACCTTGGTAGGAGAAGCAGGTGGGCTTTGACAAGGGCAGGCCCTGCCGGTTCACGTCATTAAGTCCCGTCCCATTCGCGGCAAATTGCCGCGATTGGCTTAAATTTAAACAGGGGGCGGGGCTAGATGACGCAAATCACTGAGGATCGCTTCATTAAGCCCTGGGGACCTGCGATCACCGCTGAAATTCTCCCCACTAGGAAGTGGGCAGAATGTGGGAGAAGTGCCTACCCTACCGGGGGTGCGGGGGTAACCCGAAAAATCGGGAGGGTAGGCATGTATGACGTAGTCACAGTCCCGATCGTAGTGGCCGACACGTGCTCTGCGATGCATGAGCAGTACGCAACAATCGGTCGATTGCGTGCATAGTTGCAGTTGCGATCGGTAATGAATCAGGTCCATTCTGTGGATTTGGAAGCAGAATGATTGACAGGTAGCGAGCATTTGTGGGAGGTAACAAGGGGGTGGTGTGTCAACAGTAGACGTGTCACGACCATTTCGGGGGCATGTCTGTACCTGTGACTGTCAATTCATATGCAGTGGTTAAGGGCCAAGGCTATGTCGGCTTTCTTCTGACGGATATTCTGATCGACCATAGGGTTGCTCAGAACATCAATGCTGTGACCGATGTTAGTTGGTGTATGCAAATGGCCAGACACGAGTCGCAACAAGTGGCGTCTCAATACAAATCCCAGTGGCTGTGACATTTGCATATTTTCACACAACTGCTGCGTACGGGATCACAGCCGCACATACATGTCCACCTTTGAATCAGGCCTAAAGACGCAGCGGCGATGGGATATGCATCCACCTCTGAATCAGGCCTAAAGACGCAGCAGAGATGGGATATGCAAGAGAATAAGGTTGTCTAGTTGCACAATAAATTTTATTGTATGCCAACTGTCAAGGACAGTGTTATCCCCCCAATATTTCAGCAGGGGGTGCTACCACGGACATATATGTTATACATCAAAAAGACAAAGAGAGAAAAAATTAAGGCCCTCATTCAGAGCCGTACGCTCTGAGCAGAGCGCACGCTCTGAATGAGGGCCGGCCTCCATTTTCATGGAGCGTCCTCCTGGACGCTCGTATAGCTGTGGGTCACCACCCACAGGCTATACGAGCGTGCATTGTGATGGTCGCGATGGTCGAGACCATCGCGACCATCGAATTTGCGAGCCGGAGCCTGCGGTTGAGGTTTTCAACCGCAAGCTCCGGAGTGATTTTGGCTCTATCAGAGCCAAAATCACTCCCACTGACATCACTAGTGATGTCAGTGGGCTGGCTTCTGACGGGAGGCGTTCCCGTGGGAACGCCCCCGTCAGGGAGGCACGCCCCCGGCACGCCCACCAAAGGGGGCGTGCTGTCAATCAACATTGATAGCACGCCCCCTTTGATCGGACACAACGAGCGAAGGACTTTCCTTCGCTCGTCGCGTCTGGCGCATGCGCACGACGGAGCTCCCTCCGTCGTGCGCATGCTCAGTGCATAACATCGACCCACTTGCGAGCGGACAGCCGCTCGCGAGTGGGTCTGAATCAGGCCCTAAATGTCCTAAAGCGGTGCACTGAAAATTAATTTAAAATAAAACTTTTATTATTATATTAATATCACAATATGAAACGAAAATTGTTAAAATAGAGAAAGTGTAAATCGATAGAAAAGTGCAATAAAATATTGTTATTGGCAGCGCCCCTATAAATTCCGCCAAAAAAGAATATGAGTTATAATGTTGTTATATTTAATATACAGGCAAAATGGGATTTATTACGACCTCTTGGTAATAATATCCTCTTGTTGTTGGATCCTAATTGGAATTTATTACTTGTTTGTACACAGGCCTGCTATTATCAAGCAATAAATTTAGTTGACATTTTTATTGAAACAGCTATATCATATATAAAGTCATAATCAGACGTGGGAATTATATGCTTAATACATAGAGGGGAAATTCCTTGCATTTATTAGCAATCTCTATATTATTAGTACTTTAACTCTCAGACTCTCAATAATAGAAATCAGTCTATTCCACATACTTATGTATTTAAGACTGATTAAGAAGAAGGGAATTTCCTACATGTAATTAATCTCCTCTATCCTTGAACATTGAGCCTATGTCCCCACTAAGTAAGTAGTTCTTTAAGGTTGCTATTATAATTATAGTAATCTAATTTGCACATGGGACTTTATATGGCTCCCCAGGTAGTTTTCATATTAATGGTTGTTAATACAACATGAGATGATTTCTAATCCCAATATTGATTCACAGTGATTATGTCCAAGTATTTAGTATTTTCACATGAATGTCCTTGTTGGAGGTGCTCATGGGATTGTAATGTGCAGATTAAATAGCTCGTTTCTATGTGTACATGCGTCACGTGTGATGTCAGTTTTATCTGAGCTCCTATTATTTCCACGGCTCCCGCCGATCAGAGCTATTTAACCATATGATATCACATTCGCGTTTGTATGGAACACATGCTCAACTATAATATATAACATATAACTAAATTATATCATAACATCATAAGGCATTAGGGTGCGCTGCTAACCGACGCAGCGTTTCGCTTTACAGCTCTGTCAAGGCAAGCCGAGTTACAGTCAGGATCCGGCTTTTAAGTCCATGGTAGTGATGGGAAATGTAGTTCATTTTGGTGATCAGTTCTTTATGATCTAGTTCACTGAAAAGAATAGTTCAAATGATCAGTTCATGTAGTTCATGTAGTTCATTTAGGTCATTACATCACTGGCTCTGAAACACTGCTGAGAGAAGTGATTGGAAACCTAGATCTAGTCTACTACACAAACAGCAGGGATTTCAACTACTAGCTCATTAGGTGATTTATAGTCTTGTTCAAATGGTCAGCTATGTTTTGTTTTGTTTTTTAAATCTTTTTTTATTCAAGTTTTTCAAAGATATAAGACATACAGCAAATAAAAGAGAAACATATAGCAAGTTACAGTTACTATAGGGTTTACATAGTTGCTTGAGATATTGCTTAAAAGCCACAACAATAATAACATTGTATAATATCCTATTGTTGCTAAGCGTCTGTTTCGAATAAACATAAACATAGTGTCCCAGAGGGATAAAAGGTGTTAGCTAAGACAGATAATATTTGGACTCCTCGTTGGCATGTATCATCTTACATTCCTATGTATGAAGAAAAAGGAGTAAATTGTTAAAGGAGTAACAATATTCTGAAGTAATTTATTAAGATACCTAGGATAGTAATGTAACATATAGACAAATACAGAAAGGGATAGGAAAGAACACGGGGGGAAGATAGGGGAATGAACATTATATTAATAAAGATGGCTTGACGTGAGGCCTGAGAATTTCCACAATTGTGACCTTACAATGAAGAATAATCACATATAAAATGCTCTAGAGATTGTTGATATAGTTGAGGTTGTTAGGGGGTTATCGAGAGCTGTCGGTGGAGAAACCACTCTGTTGTCTCAAAAATTTTATATATTTGTGTTTGAGTAGATTGTTCCAATTTATCAATATAGAGACCCCATTTTTTATAAAAGGTCACAGCCCCTCTTTCTATATGTGGTTGTGTGGATTTCCTATCGAAATACATAAATTGGAGAAGTTTTACCTTAACTTCAGCGAGAGAGGGAGAAGATCTGGAAATCCAATGTGTCAATATGATCTTTTTCGATATCGTCACTATCATAGTAATAATAGGAATATGGGGGGTAGTGGAGGGGGTTATGTTCCAGTTGGTGAGGTCGACACATAGACAGGCCAGAGGGTCAGGTGAAAACTGAGTGGATAATAACTCATTAATAAAGGCTATCACTTTGTTCCAGAAACGTTTAATTTTCCGGCATGTCCAGAAACAGTGAAAGAAAGATGCGAGTGTACATTGACATTAGGGCATTCTCCTGTAAGGTGTGGGGAGAAATGGGAGCGTTGTGCAGGAGAGGTATATGCTCTTTGTATAGTACGCAAATGTACTTCTTGTAGGTACGAGGAGTTAAGGATTTTCATCGTCGAGTCATAGTGATCAAACAATTGGTCTGAAAACAATAGATCTGGGAGGTCTTTCTGCCATTGTTTGATCGTTCTGTCCCCACCAGAACTAGCAACGCTGTTAACTAGAGGGAGGTATATAGATTTAATGCGACATGTGAGTTTTTCGCATAGGCTTATGGTGGATTGTAATAAGTCAGTATTTGTGAAATATCTGCGTTTAATATATTGTACCGATGAAAGGTAATGTCTCACTTGTAAATACATATAGAAGTGTGACTGAGGTATGTTGTATTTCTCCCTAATGTCTGAAAATTGATATATTTGTCCTCCCGGGTCAAATACTTGAGATGAGTTTGTTAGGCCTTTCTTTCTCCAGAGTGAGAAATAATTATTGGACAGGGAGGGAGGGAAGGCAGGGTCTCATGGCATCACCACTTAATTCACATAGAATACTTTTATCACTTCTCTATTTGTTTGTACATTATTTATGTCATTTTAATTCTTTATCATTTCATTAACAGTTATTGATTTATCTTTACACATCTTTTCTTTATACTTCACTATCACCTTTTTTCCCCTTTTTCGTGTGATGCCCTGGGGATGGCCCTTGGCTGGAATTTTTTTTGGGTGCCTTGCTTCTCGGACGTGAGCCCCTTAATTTTAGGGATGCCAGTATAGAGGAGCCTTGACGATTGACCTGGCGCTTATTCATATATTTGTAAATGTGTGTAACTTATACCTCTGAATCACTATTATTATGTAGGATTTAAGTATTGTTTTTGCTGCAGTGTGCTGGGGGTGCAAATCTCCTTTTTTTTCTGTGTTCAGTGTAAACCCCGCCCTTTACAAGCACCTGTGTTATGCAATTAAGCTGATCTGAGCAACTACCATTTTTTTGGCAAGTTTGGAGAGGCATGAAGGCAGTCAGCATTAGGAGGAGGTGCTGATGCTTATAGTGTCATGTGGAGGTTTTTTGGGGTACCTCCAAGGTAAGTTAGCTCTCAGCTTATATATGTACTGTTATCATGCAGTACATCAATTGTAATTATATGACCCAGAGTGGGTGCTACCATTATGTAGCAATAATTATTTTGGGGTGAGCGTTTGGGAGTGGGGCCCCCGGGGGGGTTCTGACTGGGCCTTTCTCATGGCATCACCACTTAATTCACATAGAATACTTTTATCACTTCTCTATTTATTTGTACATTATTTATGTCATTTTAATTCTTTATCATTTCATTAACACTTATTGAGTTATCTTTACACATCTTTTCTTTATACTTCACTATCACCTTTTTTCGTGTGATGCCCTGGGGATGGCCCTTGGCTGGAATTTTTTTGGGGTGTCTTGCTTCTCGGACGTGAGACCCTTAATTTTAGGGACACCAGTATAGAGGAGCCTTGACGATTGGCCTGGCGCTTATTCATATATTTGCAAATGTGTGTAACTAATACCTATGAATCGCTATTATTATGTAGGATTTAAGTATTGTTTTTGCTGCAGTGTGCTGGGGGGCAAATCTCCTTTTTTTTCTGTGTTCGGCTGTAATCTGGATCTCCAGGTAAGTGAGTTTATTAGGAGCCATTTTGAATATGGATAGAGGGGGGCAAAGGCTATTCGTGTCGTTAGGTTGGTTAAGGTATAATAATTCAGATTTAGAAATATTAATACGGTATCCTGCGATTTTACTAAAGGAGTCTATCAGTTTTAGGATTTCTGGAATAGATGATAGAGGGTTTGAGACGAAGAGAAGCATGTCGTCTGCAAATAGGGATACTTTCAGAGTGACATTTGAGATATTGATACCTGTAATGGAAGGTGAAGCTCTAAGAGCTATCACCAATGACTCCAATGCTATAGCGAATAAAAGTGGTGAGAGAGGACACCCCTGCCTTGTCCCTTTCTGAATGAGAATAGAAGGGGATGTAAAACCATTACAAATAATTTGTGTTTGGGGTTTATAATATAGAGTTTTTAGTATGTTTATGAAAGGTTCGGGGAATCCAAAGATGGAAAGTGTCTTGAACAAATGATCCCATTTGATTAGATCGAATGCCTTTTCGGCATCTAGGGAAAGGATTGCATTCGATTGTGTATGTTGATTCGAGGTGGATGCGTATATAGCTGAGATTACTCTTCTGATGTTAACTTCCGAGTGCCTTCCCCATATAAAGCCAGTTTGGTCTGTATGAATTATGTGTGGCAGAATAACTTTAACCCGGTCCGCAAGAATTTTCGTTAATAATTTATAATCCTGGTCAGCTATGTTTAATATGTCTGATCTTTTAATATTTTAAAAAAGCAATATATAACAAGCTACTAGTAATAGTGACATGTTTAGCTCTGCAATGTTAATTTAATTGTTATTATAAAATATACAAGTGAGAGAGACCCAAATTCAGAGTATTGTAACGTGTCACTTTTTTTTTCTTTTAAAATACAGTAATTACAAGGAAAAAACTTTGCCTCATTTTTTAATTGCACCCATTAATGTCACTTAATGCACACCAGAGCTACTGTAGATTAACAATAGGGCGGGTGGGATTACAGCCTCCACATAAAAATAGGGGGATGGTCTCAGTATGGGCAAATTCTCTACTTGTCCTCTTTAGAATGTTTTATACATCACACCTATAAAATTGAGATCAGTACAGTAAAGATAGGAGGAAGATGTATCAAACCTTAGAGAGAGATAAAGTAAAGAAGTTATGCAAAGCATAGTCTATAAAAATGACAGAAGCCGATAGGTTCCATTTTATCTCTCTTGAAGGTTTGATACATCTCCCCCTATGTCTTGTATAATAAACAGAAGTACGGTATATAGCATGCAGCACTCCGCACTGTGTGCCTGATTCAGACCCGCTTGGGAGCGCTCGCAAGCGGGTCGATGTTGGCCCAGTGCGCATGCGCATGATGGAGGCGGCTCTGTCGTGCGCATGCACGAGACCCGGATAGCGAGGGGCAAACCATCACTCCGGGTCTCGCTACAAAGGGGGCGTGCTGTCGATGTTGAGTGACAGCACGCCCCCTTTGGTGGGCGCGCCGGGGCTGCCCAGATGTAGGCGTTCACATGGGAACGCCTACTGTCTGGGGCCGGCCCCACTGACATCACAAGTGATGTCAGTGGGTGGACTTCTTGCTCTGTAAGAGCAAGAAGTCCACTGGGACTTGCGGCAACGAGACCCTACCACAAGGGTCTCGTCGCAAGTCTGATGGTCGCGATGGTCTTGACCATCGCGACCATCATCCTGGCCGCTCACACTAGCTGTGGGTGGTCACCCACAGCTATGCGAGCGGCCAGGAGGCCGCTCTAAAAATACAATAGGCGGGCACTGATTCAGAGTGAGCGCTCTGAAAGAGCGTCCGGCTCTGAATCAGGCCCTGTGTCTTCAGCTGATTAGGAGTGTATCTTGTGAATTAATATACTAGGAGAATGAATCCTGACAATATACATCAGATCCATACAATGCATATGTCTGATCAGAGCAGTGCCACATGTGGTCGTTTAGCAGTGTTGACTCATAACTGTATGTGAGAGAGCTAATGGGGAATGTATCATGTGACTTTTGAACTATTCAATGAGTCATCATGACAATATATTTCAATCAGCTCCACATGAGTCACTGAATCACTGACCAATTCGAACTAGTGAACTAGAATGCCTGAATCTAGTTCAATGAGCTGCACAGTCATAGCAGTGCCACCTGTGGTCGCTTAGCAGTACTGACTCATGCCTAATGGAGCTGTTGTGCTCTCTCTGTCACTGTGTCTAACTCCTCCCACTTGTTTTAGATCCTGATGAACTGATCTTTGCCAGAGCTGTGAACTAGTTCATTTTGAAGATCAGTTCATTTTGAACTGATCATTCGTGAACTACCCATCACTAGTCCATGGACTCGATGATTAACCAATCATCTTCGTGTCTGTTTGTTTGAGCCAAGCAGGCTATACCACGCACCTACAATCCGCCCCTCTAATCGAGATTGACAGATCCAGGCTGACAAGGAAATGGAGGGCAACCATCCAGTATGACTCATAGATCATAGATTTCCTGGATTTACTCAGTCCAGTACAATCAATTGTCGATATTGTTTCGTGATTTCTATTACCATATAGCATTTATATTGTCCTCTGCATATGCCATTCATTAATGTTACCTTCATACTTCTATGTGGATCATATAGACATTATTTACAATGTCTCTAGATAAAGACTTGAAGTCAATATTAGTCGTTGGTATGGTCACGTGACCTCCCGATACTGATAAGAATATAGTTTATTCAGGCTATCCTAATGGATGCTTAATCCAAGGATTGTACTTCTCCCAAATCAAATTAATCAATTACCTATATCAAATACATCAAATAAATCCATACTATATTGTAAAATTAGTCATTTTAAATAGTGTAATAGTGTTATTGTGATAAAAAATAAATATAAATTATTAATCAATATATATAATGCAGTATGAAAGTTTTTTATATATAAAGAATATATATATATATATATATATATATATATATAATTATATATACAAAACATATATATTTATATATATATATATAGTGTCAAAATAATTCTACCAGAATCATTAGTTAGTGTAATATAAAAAAAAGAAAGAGAAAAAGAAAAAAGGAAACGTGATTTAAGAGAGAAGAGAAAAATAAAAATAACAAATGTCTTCTCACTAAATATGTGATATGAAAAATCTACAATTTAAAGTGATAACATAATGTGAAAAATATGAGAATGTCATATTAAATAAATTGTAAATACTAGCTACAAGGTAGTTTAAATTAGAGTGATGTGAAAAATTTATATAAATGGGTGATCTCTCAAATAGTGCACTTTAAATATTGTATAACACATAAATAAAAATAACAGCTTCTATCAATATATGAATACTTCTACTCATAATTCATATCTAGATTAAAAAAAGAAAAATAATATGTCAGTATATATTCATAAGTCGATTTAATATGTCAGTATATATTCATAAATCGATTAATCGTCTGATTATGACTTTATATATGATATAGCCGTTTGAATAAAAATGTCAACTAAATTTATTGCTTGATAATAGCAGGCCTGTGTACAAACAAGTAATAAATTCCAATTAGGATCCAACAACAAGAGAATATTATTACCGAGAGGTCAGAATAAATCCCATTTTGCCTGTATATTAAATATAGCAACATAAACATTATAACTCATATTCTTTTTTGGCGGAATTTATAGGGGCGCTGCCAATAACAATATCTTATTACACTTTTCTATCTATTTACACTTTCTCTATTTTAACAATTTTCGCTTCATATTGTGATAGTAAAATAATAATAAAAGTTATATTTTAAATTAATTTTCAGTGCACCGCTTTGAGATGGGATATGCACCCACCTCTGAATCAGGCCTAAAGACGCAGCGGCGATGGGATATTCATCCACCTCTGAATCAGGCCTAAAGACACAGCGGCGAAGTGATATTCATCCACCTCTGAATCAGGCCTAAAGACGCAGCGGCGATGGGATATGCATCCACCTCTGAATCAGGCCCATTATTTGTACCTTTTATTATTTAATAGAAGATCATACAACTTCAGACATACTGTAAAATAAAAAAAAGATAGTGGTACCCAATTAGCTCTCCTGGGGGAGGACAGCAGCATTGGAACACCTGGATGGTTCACCCACAGTAAACAAGATAAATACTGGTATAAAGAATAGAGATGTGTGGGTCCGGTTCCCACAGAACCAACAACAACTGAACTTAGGGGTTCCGAGTCAGAGTTCGGAATCACTTTGGGGTTCTGAATCAAAGCAAATGGTTTTAAAAGTTGAACTTGGGTTTTGGATTGCATGTGGACACGTCCAAATGACATTATTTTATCCGTTTTTTTTATAAAAAATAAGATTCAAAACAAAACACGTGAGGGCGGTTTTGTGAAACCAAAACACAAAGATGAATCCAGATCCAAAACCAAAACACGGGTGTCCGCGCACATCTCTAATAAAGAATAGGTATGCCAATGTGATCAGATGGATAGAAAGTTACAGGAAGTGTAGAAAGTGTCATAAACATAAAATAATTGAATAAACCTTACCTTTAGGATGATGTAGATACTCCCTAGTCACACTCAAGTACATGAAATACGAAAGAGTGTAATATTCTAAGGCCACTAAACAATACATATAAATCATTTATTAAATGCTATAAAAATATGGTAAAAAAGTAACAGTCAAAGGGAGCATATATGGCAGACAAAATAGTTAGTAATTAGCCAAAGAGAGACTGTTTACCAGAGCAATGCAGATAATTGGTGCAAAAGTCAGTTACAAAGATTGCTCATTTTTAAAGTTTATTGTTTAAATTGACTACCAGGGGGGCGCATAAGGTTTTTAATGTAGAGACACAGCTAAAGGTTTATAAAGATTAATGGAAAACTGGAGAATTCCAGAGGATCTTACATACTGCATTTTAAAAGAGATAGTGACAACTGAGCCTGCAGGAGAAAAAAGGCTGCCTGCAAAGGCTGTCATCTTCATGGCATGCAGTCACTTTGCCATCATACAGTATGTCCACACTGTAATTTTGAATTATTCTGAATCAATTTCAACACTGTAATGTTGAGTCATTCTGAATCTTTCAAATTCCTCGCTATCACGGTCTCAATTATAAACAACCAAATTTGCACATGCACACACCAAAAGGAAACAGATTCTTAATTTTATTAATTTAAAAAATAATCATTACCAGAAATGGTTGCAAAAAATTAATTTTTGCCAACTACGTCATCTACATAACCCAACCGAATGTGAACAACACTCACAACTAATAATACAGGCTTTAAAAGAAAGCAACATCATTCAAAGACATATCAGGTCGGCCCTGCAGCACAGCCATGTGGCTACTGCTGAAATGTCGACATGATAAAATGACGACAAATCATCCCTAGTGGATTAGCGGTAACCTTCGTGGTCCCAATCCCAACGATTGCTTCAGCGGTGGCTTTCGCTTCCTGTCATGTGTGGAGCAATTCCGGTGCAGAAATACGATGAGCGGCATTACGGTAAGAAATCTCCCCCTGTCCCTAACCCTAATCCCTACACATGAAAAAGGGTTAACATTCCCCTAGTGTCCAACTCTAGCCCTTCCGTCCCACAGCCTGATCCAATGTCGATAGTGTGAGAATGTTGACACGTTGCCTGTTGACAGTTTAACAATGTCAACATCATAACTGTCGACATTGTGGTGATGACATTATGATTGCCAACATTGCGAATGTCGCGACATTGTATCATTGATGTAACCACAAGATTAACATCAATTGATCTTGCGGCTACGATGTAGCGGTTCCCACAATAGACGTCTATGGGGAATTCTCACCATAGACGTCTATGGAACACACAGGCTGGCCGCATTCAGCTAATCAGGGAGCTGCTCCGATGGAGATGCTCCCTGATTGGCTGGCGGCCCCTTCACTGACGGGGCACACGTGTGTCCCGGTCATTTACGCGGAGCAAAGGTATGTGTACACACATACCTTTGCTGTGTCCGGCATGGATCGGGTTTTTTTTGTTTTTTTATTTTAACCCCTGGATTGCCTACTTGCAGAAGAGGATGTGATCGACGCATAGGAGAGGTGAGTATGGATTTTTTTTTTCAGGTACACCCCTATGGATTACTTCGGATACTAGGTGAGTATGTGTGAGTGTGAGTTTGAATGTATGTTTTATTAAAATTATACTTTCACGGTGTATGTTTGTTTATTTACGTATTTCTTTAGTTGTGGAACTACAAGTGCCAGCGGGCCCGTAATGCCCCGCATGCTGGTATTTGTGGTTCTCCAAATACCAGCATGCAGGGGAGGCTTGCTGGTACTTGTGGTTCTACAAATAAAGACAATATTTAAAATTGAATTTTACACTTTACACTAACACTATCAACCCGGCACCCACCGCCCTAGGGTGCCGGGGATAGCCCCGGGCTATCAGTCTAGGCCTGGGGTGCCCTGGAGAGGGGTACCCCTTTATTGGGGGGGTACCCAACTCCCCAGGGATCCCCGGCCTGGACTGACTAGCGGTCAGGGTTAATGCTTTGGCCGGGGAAACCGGTGAAAGGTTTTCCCTGGCTGTGGCATTATCCCCCCGCTAGACAGAGTTCGGTGCTGGTTCTGGAATTTTCAGGGGACCCCTACTCGTTTTGTCCCCTGATTTTCCAGAACCAGGACCAGCTCAACATAGCCCTGTGCTGGTTCTTAATATACAGGGGCCCCCTACGCATTTTGGCCCCTGTATTTTTAGAACCAGAACAGGCTTTATAAAGCCAGGGGCTGGTTATGTTTTTGGGGAGGGGGTGCACGTTTTTGTTTTTTAACACACACACAGAAGCCATCATGGATCTCACTGATCTGTGATGGCTTCTCTAAAACTCGCACCTTTTAATGCTACTCGCATTAAAAGGTGTCAGTTTACATTGTCCTAAACTCGCAAATGCAGTAGCCTCGAGCTGAAAAGTTCGCAGGCTATTGAATTTGCGAGTTTCAGTACAAACTCGCACTTTCTAAAAGTGCGAGAAAGTGCGAGTTTGTACTGTTACTAAAACAGACTACCTATTACATTTGGCTCCATATGTTTGATTTCATCACGTTGTTTCAAAGGGCCCGTCAGCCAGGTAGACATGATGTTTAAAGACATGTGAGTGATTGGGTCAGTGCTGGAAGCTGTTATTGCAAATGACGTCTTTAGATTGTATATCTAGTCAATAAGAGGGCTGGTGGCTGAATAAAGATAGCTGACTCGCGGAAATTTGCTTTCTCTCTCGGAATATTTAGCGAGCAATGCGTCACACACTTTTGAACTGGTTTATATTAAAATCATTCTTAGCAATCAATGGGAATTCTCTCTCCCAAAGCAAACTTCTTTTCATAATGTATGGAACAAGTTTAATTCCGAGAGATTTAATAATATTGGTACATATACAGATTATCACATCAGAGAGCATCTTTCTGACCTGAATGGTTCCAGGAAAAAAATGATGAATCTATCTAATGTGTGAAGTCAGGGGATGCCCAGTCCTGCCCTCTGACTTTATGGATGACCTACAACACACAGGATACGCAGAGCTAAATATGTATGCAGAATTCAGCAAGTGGCAGAGAGGAGGGAAGTCTGACTCTGGGGAAATTAACACAGCGCTACAGCCTCATACATTTTAAATGAAATTCTGCAAGAGAGAGGCATAAACAGAAATAGAGATGTGAGGGACAAAACAGAACATAACAAAGATGTATGATGCAGAAGAAAAGTAAAAGCAAGAAACTGAGTGAGTGACTACAAGAACAGCAGCAAAAGAATTAGGCAGAGAAACAGAGAAATGTCAGTACTTATATATGTACTTGTGTACTCTGTTGAAATATATATTGGAGTGGTCAGTCCATACAAATTAACTATGGATTAATTTCCATCGCCTTAGCATGTACAGTAAGCTCTTTACATGCAGTGCTCTCCTTCCACATGTTCATCCATGATCTATGTTTGCTTTCAGTGCTCCTAGTCCCATTCAGGGACTCTGACTGTGTGTGATGCAGTCTCACTGAGGGCTGAACTGCTTTCTACTCTCCATGACTCCCCTTCCCGTCTGTATATAGTGAGTCTCCCAACCATTGCCCCATCCTCATGCTACCCAGGGGCCCCGAGAGGGAGGGGGGAGCAGGTACAAATTACCCGGGCCGGGGCCGGAGGGGCCAGGTACCGCCCACCACCCCTCTTTCATCACAGCAGCCCAGCACACGAGCTGTGTGCTGGGCTGCACTGAGAGACTGCTCGCGACTGCTATGAAGCAGCCACAGCAGTCTCCTATGCCTGTGGGGGGGAGCAATCAAGCTGATCGCGCCCTCACTGGTTATGCGCCAGGCTGAAGGGGCTCAGAGCGACCCCATCGCCAGCACAAAGTGGCACTGAAAAACTTGGGGTTTTTTTCCTTGAAGGGGGCGTGGCCACGCCTCCCTCGAATTAGGCCACATCCCCTTTACCCGTGCCTGCCGCGGCTCTCGGTGGGCCTGGTGCTACCTACAGTAGATTGGCAGTTTTTTTGCTTTGGGATCGGTATGTGAATTAGGGGGGTATTCATGAAAGCTTGGAGAGAAATAAAATTGTGAGAGATAAAGTACCAGCCATTCAGCTCCTAACTGTCACTTTACAAGCTGTGTTAGAAAAATGTCAGGACTGATTGGTTGGTACGTTATCTCTCTCCACTTTATCTCTCTCCAAGGCTTAATGAATAGTCCACTGACAGTTACAAGGTGAACGCTGACAATGCAGATACTGCTAGTTTGAACACAGGATCCCGACCACTGATAAAATGCTGTAAACTGCTTTATTAGCAGGTCGGCATCCTGTGTTTGACTTAATAGTAACTGCATTGTCAGCGTCAACCTTTTAACTGTCGAAATGGGAAATGCATTCCCATTGCTTTGTGTTTTTCCATTGTTATGTCAGGTTACATTTACTGTACTATTGATATGTCTATTTTTACTCATACCTGTATATTTCCTGTACCGTGCTATGGAAACTGAGTGGGCCTTAAAAATAAACTATAATATTAACAATAATAGTAATATTATTATAACACCAAACAACAACAATAATAATATGGAACAAGCAAGAGAATGACGTATATAAAATAATATTCATATATTTTGTGAATAAAAAAAGAAAGAGCAAACATGATAAGATGCAGCAAATACCATTTTCTCTGCAAGCTTAGCAGAACCTGGGATGTAATGTGTAGATTAGCAGGAACTGGTACAAGTAACTTGTGGGTTTTTATGTGATGTTGTTTCTCACATGACAATGTTCACAGAAGTAAAGATATTATAAATTGTTTCAAAGTGGTTCTCAGACTGGTTTGTTGAACCTACTCCAAACTTTGGAAACTCTCAAACTCCAGCAAGTTGAACAGGTCCATACATATCCCTGCTTGTTGAAGCTTGCATGGCTATATTGTGTATTATCTTTAATGGTTTTCCATGTAAAGGGTGAACTCAAACTTCCAACCTGATCACAGTAATGTTGTCTGTTCTGAATTAAAACATGAAAAATACAATAAAATTAAGTTGCCTGTCATTAGTACCACGCCGGGATTACAGTGTCTGGAAGCCGACGGTCGGGATTTAGACCGTCGGCTTCCAGACTACATCCCTACTTGAATCCTACATGATAATAGAAATTCAGAGGTATTAGTTGCATACATTTGCAAATATATGATTAAGCGCCGGGCCATGCAATGTATGCAACTAATACCTCTGAATTTCTATTATCATGTAGGATTCAAGTATTCTTGCTGATATATTATTGCAGTGTGCTGGAGACGTGATAAGCGGCAATAAGAATTTATAATTATGGGATCTAAACCCCGATAATTAATAAATAAGCCCTATAGATAGAACCTTATTAAATTATGTTTAATATGAGAAAGCTTAATGGATATGCAAAAAAAATAACTGATATAGAAAGATATGGAAATTAATTACTATTAATTTAAAGTGATGGGTTCGGTATATTAGCTTGACATTCATAATGCCGACATGAGAACATGGACATGTCGACATTCAGCATGGTGAATGAAATGTCAACATGATCAGAATGTCAGTGTCACGAATCGGAGTCCCAGTTACCGCACCAGGCGCTGTCACATTGCGGTATTCTATACTTCCCCTTTATTACAGCAACATCCTCGCTTTCCACAGCATGGGATGTAAACAAACTTTCCGTCCGCTGGGCATGGCCATCTTGGCTCTCCCTGTGTGATTTCCTAGTCCTATCCCTACACTGCACGCAAGCTCACATGACTCTTGCAGCCTATGGCCTTCCATAGTAGTCTATTTAAACTTGCTCCTGAGTACAGCACATTGCCAGAGCAATGCCTTCCTTCTGGGATAGTGCATGGTCCTCATGCTTCAGTCATTCCTCCTGTTCCCTGTTGCTGTATTCCAGTGTTGAACTTTATAGGCGAGATGTAATAGGGTCCGAGTTTTAATTACGAGACAAATTTGGACTTTGTTGCACATTTAAAGGTCTGAGTTTGTCCCACAACTCAGCAAATGTAATAGCCTGCAAACTTGTGAGTTTTAGACTATTGCATTATGCGAGTCTGTGCAAGTTTTCCCCTATGTAAACTTGGACCTTGTAATGCGACTTGAATTGCAAGGTCCGAGTTATACTGAAGCCTTCACAGATTAGTGAGATCCGTGAAGGCTTCTGTGTGTAAAAAAATTAGTGACCCCCCTTCCTGGGCTCTGTTGAGCCTGTCCTGGTTCTTAAAATGCAGGGGAAAAAATGCATAGGGTTCCCCTGTAGGGGGCTGCTGACCTCACCTGTGTGCAGTCTCAGCAAGCATCGGGTCATCTGCTGGCCTCACCGGTGCCCTAGGTGGAGGGCTCCTGCGCACATCATAGCACCCGCTGGCTTCTATCTACTGTAGTTTTCACCAAGAGTGTGTTTCCAGGATCTAGTGCATATCAGGACTTTTACTCAGGCCCTCTGGCTATTCTGCATAGGCTATTACCGTGGCTGGTTTCTCCTGTTCTGAGTGTCTATACTGGGGCTGTTCCTGAGTTTCAAGGGTCTGGTACCAGTGCTGCAGTGGATTGCAGTTTCCACGTTCGCTCGGCTGGTTCAGTCAGAGGTCCGGAGTATCGTACCTTTGTTCTCCATGCTGAGATCCGGGTTCAGATTCCAATTCCAGGCTAGTGTGCTGTAGTGTGGGTTCCAGGGCAATCCAGCCTCTGTGGTAGCTCATTCCTGACACTAGAGGGTACCAAGGCTTCTAAAACAGACAAGTGGAGGTGTTGCCCATAGCAACCAATCAAATTGTAGCTATCATTTTTCTATTGCATTATAGAAAATGGGCAACACCACCACTTGTCTGTTTTAGAAGCTTTAGTAAATATACCCCTAGTTCTGAGTTTTTTTATTCCAGGTTCCGTACTATGCAGCTCAGAGCCTTTACAGGAGTGGTCGTCTAAGTTCCCAGTAGTTGGTTCCATCCTTGAGTCCATGTCACCAGGTACCATGGACCTGGTGACATGTACGATCAGTTCCAGGTCCTCACAGCTTGGATTCCAATTCTGTATCTTGGTTCAGATCATACTTGCATACTCTCCTGGAATGGCCGCGAGGCTCCTGAAAATCAGGTGGCGCTCCCGGCCACCCGGAAAAGTAGACCAGTCTCCTTCACCCCCACAGCCTCCCCTCCACCTGCAGTTACAGAGCACGTGGTCGGTGCAGGGTGGGGCAGATGTCAAGTCATCATAGCCCCACCCCCCACTAGACAATGTCTGTTATCTTGGCATTGTATAGCAGGGGCGGGGCCATGATGAAGTGGTCATGCCGCCACTCCCCCTGGATTGCCCACTTCCCCAGCTGCCACACCTCCTCTGTGCCAATCAAGTCGGTAGGTATGGTTCAGATTCCAGTCGTGAGTTTCTGTCTTGTACTGCAAACTAGCCAAAGACACTCTAGCATTCCTATTCTACCCAATCCTGGTCTCTGAGCAGGCAACTTATCAAGTGACCCACACTCCTACTTCAGCTCTGGTCCCAAGGGTCCCAAAACAGATCTCAAACCATCAGTTCCCATGACAGCCAGCATTTTGTTTTCAGTTAAGTGTATCCTTATCACTATCCCTAACCCTAAGTAATATTGACTTAAGCTGTAAGTTTATTCCCCTTCCTCTGAGGTAATCAGCAGCTAGATTGGGGAGATGGAGCTGCCTGCAGAGCGGCTGGGAAAGAGGAGATGCAGATGGCCTGACAGCAGTTTGGGAGAGGAACCACTTGCCATGAGGAGACAATTTCTGAGGCAGGAACTGGATGGCATCAGGAAACTGGTACTCGCCTGCCAGTGAGCTGCCCAAAACCACCTGGAGAAAGCCAGCGCAGCCAAACCTGGTAAGAGGGAGCCGGGCTCTGGGGTGTCACAGACCTCAAGGAATTTGAACAGTGTGTGATCTTTGGATTATTGTGTTTGATGAAACTGTACATATTAGTAGAAAGAGTTATTGGGCCTGGACATTTTCTACCCCTTGTCGTAACTGTTATCTGTCCCCTTGATGCAAGTAGTTCCAGCATACATCTGGCTGGCCCTCACATACCATTTGAAGGAAACAAAGAATTTCAAAGTTCAGTTTACACCTGGGGATGTAGTCAGGAAGCTGACAGTCTAAATACCGATCGGCGGCTTCCCGACTGTCTAATCCCGGCAAAGCACTAACGACAGGTGTCGAAAACCCGACGCCTGTCATTAGACCTATGCCGGGAGACCGACGCCTGGCATACTGAACCCAGGAGTGGACAGCCGTGGGGGGGGGTTAGGTTTTAGGGCTCCCGGGGGGGACAGGGTTGGAAACCCCCTCCCTGGGAGGGTTAGGGTTAGGCTAGGGGAAGGGGAGGTTAGGGTTAGGCACTCCCCTGGGAGACTTAGGTTTAGGCTGTGGGGAAGAGGGGGTTAGGTTTAGGCACTTAGAGGGGGGGTTTGGGTTAGGCACTTGGGGGGAGGTTAGGGTTAGGCACCCCTAAGGGAGGGTTAGGGTTAGGGGGGTGTAGGGTTAGTAAATACTTACCTTATTAGCGATTGGGATCTTCACCTCTGCCGGGCTTCCGCTGTATTACCTACTACACCCTACACCTGCTATCCCTTACTCCAGAGGCCATTTAAGTTATATTTGTGAATTATAGATTCCACTATATAGATTTGTTTCAATATGGTCCTTTACTTCACTGCAAAAGTAAGTATCTTACATGATGCTTATGTGGATCACAAGATGAATCTGGCTCTGAATATTGGCGGAAATATGCTATTTTTCGTTTATTTTTTTGAATAATTTACATTTTGCAGTTATCTGCTTCAGCGCTTATGTGTCTCTGGACTATAAAACCAAATGATCTCTATCTGAGGGCCTGATTCAGAGATGGTTGGTAATGGTAATATAGCTGCTCTCGTAATATCGGATTCGGGAATATGCAAATTCTAATTTCTGCTTTCCTCTTTTGTGCAGGATGGTGCAATGGAGTGTACAAGTAGTGAGATGCCAACTTCAGGCTGTGTGGTCTGTGCATTTGCGATGGAGATTGTCAACACACCAACATCGACACAACATTGGTCACCCGGTCGTATCACCGACATTTGCGGTAGCCTAGGGTCACTAGGTACTCTCCTCTAATCGAACTAAACGTGGCCTCCTAAACATTGCATTTGCGAATGGGAACTCAGCAGCATTTCCAGGCACACCCATGATACTCTCATAACACGCCCCTGAAGTGGCCCCTTTTTGCGATCACGTTAGGTCACCTCCTAGTCTCCACACTGAAACGCCCAGTGATCGCAAACCCCTTCTCAAGAGTAATTGCGAATGGCCTAGGACACTTGGGGTCGCATATGCGCTGTAAGGTTTTTAAAGATTTTTCGTGCATGCGCAGTAGCAAAACATCGCTCAATTGCATATATTTCTGCACTGCTTCCATCTCTAGGTCCTGAGTTCCATTAATGCTGCATAGCTGTTGCCTTTTACACTGATAATCGATAAATGGAAAAAAAACACCAATGCAGTAAGGGGTATATTTACTAAAGTGTGGATTTATAGAAATGGAGGTGTTGTCCATAGTAACCAATCAGATTCTAGCTATTATCTTCTAGAATGTGCTAGATAAGTGATAAGTAGATCTGATTGGTTGCTATGGGCAACAACTCCAATTCTATAAACCCGTACTTTAGTAAATATACTCATAAGAGTGAATTTGAATTACCTATCATAACGGACTAGGATGAATAAGGAATAAGGAAATTTGCATTGCAGTAGAGTCTATGCAGGGTACTTAGGGGTAAATTTACTAAGATTCGAGTTTGGACGAGATGACAGTCTCGGGTGAGTTTAGCCATGTTTTTCATCTCGCAAATTTACTAAAGACAAACTCGGGTGAGTTTGGGAGAAAGTTCTCTCTTCTCACTCGTAAAACTCGGGCGAGATCGCAAACTCGAAACAACTCACCCTCGGGCAAACTCGGAAGTACTTTTCATGAAAAAGATGCAACTCGGGAATTTACCAAGAATCGAGCTTTCAATCTCGGGCGAGATTGAAGCAAACGAACAGAGAAATTTAAGTTTCAAACACTCCACCTCCTGAGTTGCGAGTTTTGCATAAATATACACAAATCAGTGTGATTTGTGTTTGTTTTTGCATGTGTACCTAATTTAAAGTGTTTTTATATACAAAAAAAAAGAAAAGACGTATGGTCCCCCCCAAAACCATAACCAGCCTCCGTTTATTTATTTTGCCAAGACCCCTGGATGCTACGGAGACCAGCACGAGGATGGAGGTGAGTATAGGATCTTTATTCCAGGTACTCCAAATGGATTCTACTAGAGAAGGGGACCAAACAGCTGGCGGCAGGTAAGTATGTGTGAGTGAGGTAGGTAGGTGTGTAATAAAGTTTTGCTTTAGACGGTGTGTGTGTGTATTGTGTTTTTTTATCTATTTATTTTACAGTGGAGGTACAGGTGCCGGCCACCTGCTGGCACTTGTAGTTCCATAAGTTCCAAAGGGCAGGCATGCTGGCACCTGTAGTTCCACTGTAAATTACAATAGTTTATAACTATTTAACACATTATTACCCTCGTACCCACCACTCCAGGAGTGCTGGGAAGAGCCCCGGGCTTCAGCGTAAGCCTGGGGTTTCGAGAGAGAGGGGACGTCTCTGAGAACTCCGACTTGGGCTGACTGGCTTGGGGTTTTAATGCTTTGGCCCTGGAGACCCAGTTAGCGGGTCATTTTCTTTAAAAATGTAACCCTTGTTTAACAGGTAGACCACACAAGCAGCCCTTCACATCTCTCACTGATATGTGCAGGCTACTTGCTCGGAAGAGTTTTGCAGAGAGAAAACACTGCAATCTGGGGTGAGTAATCTCATCTAAACTTGCTACTCGGGGGAGAAATCTCGATCCGCTTCACCATCGGCCAACTCACTTTTAGCTAAACTCACTTCTTAGTAAATTTTCGAGTTTAAAAATGGGAAAATCATCCGAGTTTTGGCGATGCAAATCGAGTTTATAAACAAACAAACTCGATCAGACTCGATTCTTAGTAAATTTACCTCTTACTGTTAAATAACTGTCACTTTGCAGGATGAGGTTTGTTACAACTCATACAGATATCATTCCATAGCAGCGGACTAGTTACACATAAGTGATCACTGCAGGGAGGTGAAACCTGTTGCTAAGCAATGTGAATTCATGTGTTACTGGTGATACTTTGTTTTTCTTGTCAGTTTAGATGTATTGCAGAGAAATCATTCTGATATGTTTACTCTTTGCAAACTGTATACAGCTGATCTTTTTTCCCCAAGTATGTCCATCTATAATTATTTACAAAGAGTCTTTTACAGATCAGTATTCTAACAATGAGCTAACGTGGGGGGCTCATGTATTAGGTTGTGACTTGCAGCCGCTGCGGGTACTCCTGCGACTCTTCCTGTATTTTTAATGCGGCAATCCTTTTATAGACTTTCTTAGTTACGAAGGCTGATTGTACTATTTCTCATATATCCCACACTGCTAGTGAAGAAGTCTCAGAGCTAATTATTTATGGACCAGAGAAGTTTGGAAGGTCAGTGAATTGTTGTTTGGAAATGTGCCTACTTGCCTGTCAGGTGCATTTCTTTTTGTATTCGATATCCATTATTTTCTACAAAAATAGGTGAAAATGAACTTGTTCATCTATTTTTGTAATAAAATAAGTAATGAGGCCCTTCATTACCAAGGTATTCCAGGAGATATCACAGATATCTCCTGCTAACCTTTCAGTGCCATTGTTACACGCCATCCTCGTACAATAGTATGGGGACCTAAATTCATCAAGCTCTGAAAAAACAAAATTTTCGGAACTTGACTGTGGGAACTGACATAGGGGTCTATTCATCAAAACATAATTATCACATGTGATAATTATGGTTTGAACTCGCTGCGAGTTTAAACACAGTTAGGAGGCATTCATCATGCATCCAGCCCTAAACTATCACTTCTGAAATGAAGCAGATTTTGGAAGTGAAAGACTTTTCTCCCGCACTTGGTCAGTTTTCACTGCCTCCCATCCCCCCCTACCCCTACCCCCCCCTGCTGGTGTTCAATCCGCAATGGGGGTGTCCAACCCCCCTCCTTCCCGATGTTTGCCCAGCTCATCTGTCATCTTTCAGTGAGTTCGGGCCATATGTCTACAGTACCTGCAATGCAGTGCAGACACATCAGGGAGGGATCTGAATAGATCCCTCTGTTGTGGCTGCCATGTAAATCCTCACAGGCTGCCGTGTAAACAGCAGCCTGTGAAGATTATCGGTGGCTGAACGCCATCTCCGAACACCATCAAGTTACGAAAAAAATGCTTTTTCGGAACTTGATGAACGGCCCTGACACTTATTTTTACAAAAGTATGTGAAAATGTTAATTTCCTCATGCTTTTGTAAAAAACAAGTGATGATATAGAGGCCCCACAATCTTTAGATGGAGACAGTTCCTGGACCCCCGATTCTTCCTATGGGAAGGAGGACCGCATTGCGAAAAGGGATCCTCTTGGCTCATCAGGTATCTCTGTATGCATGCATAAACCAGTTTTACCATAATTCTTACTATGATACAACAGAGAAAACCATAAACAGCGCTGAGAGGTCAAAATGCAACGGGAGACACAGATCCCAAATGTGCAGCTGTAATATTCCAACAAAGCTGTCTTATTTTCTCATAACTCCAACGTGGATAATCATGATATGAGAAACAAAATACAAAAAATGGGTTACATTACATAACTATTAAGATGTACACAGTTACTGAAGAATGAGGGCCTGATTCAGAGCCGGACGCTATTTGCAGACGCTCGTTCAGAAAAAGGGGCTGGCTATTTAAATTAAGCGCTCGCTCTTTGCGGTCTGTTGACGCCTCTATGTCTGAACGAGCGAACAAAACATGCGCTCACTATTTAGGAAAAAATGCCCCCTGGCCGCTCACATCCTACGTCATCTCCGCTATTTATTAGATTAATCGAGTACATCGCAAGGCGAATGAACTGCTCGCAGTGCTTGTGGTTGGATTTTCCTACCGCAATCATGTGAGCAGTTCAGGCTAAAAGACAACCAAGTGACGTGGTCGATGACGCTGCTTTGTTAATTATGCACACCCTTAAAACGATTTGACCGTTTGGCACGCCTGCGTTCGGAACTCCACTCCCCGTTTTCAAGCACCTTCCCCTGTTACCACCCACAAACGCCTCATTCTGTCACTCAAATTAGCAGGCATTCACTATTTTGCGAGCACACGATTTTCGACCGCACTGACTGGTTCGCGCATGCGTACTAGAAAAACCCATACGCATGCGCAGATGTGTGAACATTGCTTGGAGCGAACGAGCAGCCGCTTACGAGCGGCTCTGAATCAGGCCCTGAGTCCACTGATTCCCAAGGATGTGCTCAGTAGTAGAATACACCTATAGTGCATGTAACAGAAGATGCATAAAGTAATGCTTACTATAAGCTTACATCAGCAAGACATACAGTATTGCAGACAAATAAAGGTCATCCTGAGTTTTTCTTCACTTTCATATATGTGACCAATGGGAAGTTGAGGAAAAAAATATACAGAGAAAAGAAACTTTTATGAGTCTGCAATATTCCATGTAGGTGGCCTGAGTCAGAGATAGATGGAATTGCAGAGCCGCGCACATGTGCCTGTGCAATTCTGTCCATCTCAGATGCAAATGCAGAAGGAGGTGTCAGACACTTCCTAGCTGCATCTGCGTGATACCAGTGCCGCAACTGAGGTCGCAGCCTGGATTCACCATTGGAACAATTGCAACCAGCCCTCGTGATCGTTGTCCCTTTGGACAGGCTGCGGTAGCTGAAGTTTACCGCAGTCTGACCGGGTCCTGGCAGCTTGCGAGACCAGGTAGCAGGGCCGGTGCAAGGTGTCTGGGCACCCTAGGCAACATTTCACCCCCTGCTCCCTCCAATTCATACTATGCCACATATTAGTGACGCTAATTTATAATTATGCCACACAGTAGAGCCCCAAAATCTTACTGTGCCTCATAACCCTGCCCCAATTCATAAAGTTATGTTCCACAATTCATTATATGCCACACGTCTGTATCCCCAATTCATAATTATGCTACACATCAATGCCTCCAAAACATAATATGCCACACATTTATGCTCCAATACATAATATGCCACACATTTATGCCCCAACACATAATATGCCACACATTTATGCCCCAATACATAATATGCCACACATTTATGCCCCCAATACATATGCCACACATTTGTGCCCCAATACATAATATGCCACACATGTGTGCCCCCAATACATATGCCACACTGCTGTGCAAAAAGTGATTGTATGCCACATGGCAAAGAATTATGCCAAACAATGCCCCTAGTACATATGCCACATGTGCCCCAAATTCTTTATATGCCATATAGCTGTGCCCCAATACATTATGCCAACCATCCATGCCCCAATATAATTATGCTACATATCTGTGCTCCAATATATGTAGCCATTATACTCCACATACACCCTGCCATCACTCATTAAACCCATACACACATACACTAACCCTGTCAGCACTCAATAAAACCACCCCCACACACTAAACCAATCTGTCTGGGACTGGAAGAGACATCCTTTTTTTGTGTGGATTCAGTCGCCTAAAGCTGCCTAGTGGTAGCACCGGCCCTGTCAGGTAGTCTGCGTACATGGACGCAGATCCTGGCCTCAGCACTACCAGAAAATGGGGGTGACACACCCCATTTACGGGAACACAGGCAGCCACCTCCCCGCATTGCCACCCAAACATTGTGCCTGTCATGCCAGCAAAGGCTTGGGGGAGCTCCGTGCGGTATCACAGAACCCATTCTGTACATGCGCAGGGTAGCAAACACTGGGGATGTGCGATAACCATCGGGTTAGCGACTTAGCGTACATCTCTGAATCAGGCCCTACAATTGCAATTTTTCTCTTTTATTCATTCTTATTATCTATTTCTATTATTTGTACTTATACCAGAGGTGAAGTGAGGTCTCATATGCACCACAGGATTATCTTGCTTTAGATACTATTGTTTGGATGCATAAGAGATAACATTATGTTAGCATAGCAATACCAGTGCTGACTAGAACATTGCAGAAGTGAATACACTGCTCTCATAGTTTAGTGATCATATGCCTGTGAGCCTAACCAAATAGCTCATGGTCACAGACACTGGCTTTACTTATCTTAATTGCACCTGATGCGGTGATCAGTCTGGGGTTCATATTCTCACGCACCGGAGGTGCGTGCACGGGCTGAAGGGGGCTTGGCTTCGTCCCGCTAAGCCATGCCCAGTTGTTTGGCAATTTTGTGTGCATGACGCGCCGCCCGTCCTCTGCAGTCAATGGGCAGGGGAGAGGCTAGGGGCTGCTGTGCTGCTCCGCTGAGTAAGCCCGACTCATCGCAGCAGCAGCTGCTGGACAGCCACCAGCCTCTCCCTCCTCTCACGAGTGTGGCTGCTCGGTGACACCATCCAAGGGGCTGACACCAAAATAGAAGAGCAGCTCTGCTATTTTCCTGTCACCCCCTCGGATGGTGTCACCCAGTGTGGCCCGCGCCCCGCTTGTGACGCTAGTGGTCACAATACATTAAATGACAGACTGACAGAGAAAACATAGAACCTCATTTATCTATGAGTTTTATCATTCACAACGAGTGATAAAACTTGTTGCATATGATAATTGTGCTCCAGCCAATCAGCTCCTGTCATCTGTTTGAAAAATGACAGTTGGGAGCTGATTGGCTGGAGCACCTTTAATCATACGCAACAAGTTTTATCACTCGTTGTGAATGATAAAACTCATTGATAAATGAGGCCCTCCATCTGGTAAGGAAGAAGCAAAGTGCCCATCTGCTGATCACAAGGAACAGGGTCGGCTCTAGGGGTGTTCGACCAGTGAGGTTGCACAGGGGTGCCATACATAGAGGCCGCACCCCTCCCCAACATCCTGATTTCACACTCCGGACCCCCGGAGTGTGAATGGGCATCCATTCACTGATGGGAGGGGGCTGGGGGAAGCCCAGCCAGTGACGTAAGGCTGGGCTTTACCCCCAGCCTGATGTTTTTTGGAGGCGTGCCATGCGGGCACGCCCCATAATAACATCACTTAGGGGGCGTGGCCTATGGTAACGTGATTACAGGGCATATCGTAACGGTCCGGCACAGGGTGCTCAGACCCCTGGAGCCGGCCCTGACAAGGAACATTGGGCCTGATTCAGAGCCGCTCGTAAGCGGCCGCTCGTTCGCTCCGAGCGATGTTTGCCCAACTGCGCATGCGTATGGATCGTTATACGCATGCGCGATCCAGTCTGTGCGGCCGAAATTCATGTGCTCGCAAAATAGCGAATGCCTGATAATTTGAGTGAGTGGAGATCCGAACGCAGGCGTGCTCAAAGGTCAAAACGGGCGTTTTATGGGTGTGCATAATTAAAACAGCAGCGTCATTGACCACGTCACTGGGTTATTTTATAGCCAGAACTGCTCGCAAAATTGTGGTAGCGAAAACCATCCCCAAGAATAGCGAGCAGTTCATACCCTGGTCGATGTACTCGATTAATCTAATAAATAGCGGACATGACGTAGGATGCGAGCGGCCAGGGGGCGTATTTTTTCAAAAAGACCGCAAGTTTTGTTCGCTCGTTCAGACCTAGAGGCGTGAACAGACCGCAAAGAGTGAACGGTTCATTTGAATAGCCACCCCCTTTTCTTGAACGACCGTCCGCAAATAGCGTCCGGCTCTGAATCAGGCCCATAACCCTATAATGAATGGCATTAACTACAACTAACAATCTGTATTGCCACTTATCACAGCGATACAGATTATAGTTGCGCTGCAATTTACCATACTTTTGAAGCCATTAAGGGGTTCCTACTCTGCAAGTGTGTTCTCTCCTTCCCTGGCTGCCTAACGCTGCCAACAAAGGGTAACAGTAAAATGCACATGCACTGCAAGAAGCCAGTTTGAGTCAGCAGGGGTGGTGGCCTAAACTAGCGACGAAAAGAAAAATTCTTCCTTGCTTGATAAAATCTGTTAGACCTCCATCCCCATAGAAGGACAGCACTAAGGAGCACTAAATAGGTGAGGACCATAAAACACAATTGTGAAAATTACAGGGAAAGGACTTTTCTCAGTTTCATAAATAGACCCTTAAGGTAAAAGTGGATTAAGAGAGGAGGAGGCCCATGTGTAGTTTCTGTGCGGGCCACCCTTCTCTCACTGGCACATGCACTGGGTGCATTCTGTCACTGTGCCAAAGTCTGCTGTGTATGCGCTGATCTCCAGGAACATGGCTTCCACACCATTCTACTGCACATGTGCAGAGCTTCAGGCAAATAATGCCCATGCCATTCTTACATTGATTTTTGTGGCACCGATGGACAGATACATATTGTCTATGAGTGCAGGGTCCACCTTATACCCTGCACCCATTATAGCTACACCTATGCCGTAAGGCCATGGTCATAATGAGGGTCATGCAGCCAGTGATGTCACCCAGGGTACAATGAATTTTCAATGCCCTGGCTCTTAACCGTGATTATGCCCATGGCTGTTGATACATTCATGGGGCAGGGGAATAGAGGGGACATGGCCAAATCCAGAGGAGACGTGGACACGACTCCTCTAAAGATAAAAAAATAAAAAACATTGTAAAATATTATGCGCGGCACCTATGTTTGTCCCCTTCGGCAGCTGGACCACTCCAACAGGCCTAGTCCCGGGTGATTAGTACCCTCTCCAACCGCAGCTCTGTTGATGCCCAGTGATGGCGCAGTGGATGATGCCGTCTGGCACATGCTCACAGGTCCCCTCTATCTCTTTAAATCATGTCCCATAAAACATCATGACATCATATAGGGTCTCCAAAATAAGAGTCACAAAGAGGAAGTGTCACTTTACAGACTACTAAGCCTTGGAGAGAGATAAATTAGAGAGAGCTTAAGGGACTTATTTATCAACAAGTGATATTCTTGCTATCACTCATTAATAATCTTAAATGGTTCTCCAACCAATCAGCAACTAACTATCAATTTTTCAAACACAGCCTGTAAAGTGACAGTGATGCTGGGCAAACACTATACAATTATCTGTAATGCTGGGCATACACAGCCAGATAAAATGCCTGTCAGACCGACAGACATTTTATCTGGCAGCATGCCAGCCGCAGATGTCGCCGGCATACACTGTGAGAGAAATCTCACAGTGTATAGCCCGACATCCGCGCTCCACCCCCGGGGGAGGAGACATTTCCCTGTTCCTTCCATAAGAAGGAACACAGGAAATGTCTGTCTGTCGGCCGCGCTGGGCATACACTGCCCGATGCGGCTGACAGTTTACCGGGTAAATATCGCATCGGACGGGCATGCTGGACAATCCTGCATGCCCGACCGAGCAATATTTAACCCTCGGTCGCCCGCACACACGCTACAATTATCGGGGCGATCCGCCTGATATCGGCGGATCGCCCCGATAATTGTAGCGTGTATGGCCAGCATAAGATATCTGTCCAATCTGGCTGATTGGAATGAAAACCTGGTAATGTATGGGAGCAAATGACAATAGATAATATGGTTTTAAACCCTGGAAAACAGACAAAAATTATTGTTCAAATTGGTTACATTTGTTGCCCATTTTTGTCTGTTTTCCAGTGTTTGTGAACAAATGATGGATTGTCATTTGCTCCCATACATTACCAGATTTTCATTCCAACCAGCCACATTGGACAGAGGGCCTGATTCAGACCCGTTCGCTAGATGCGGCCGCTCGCTCCCTGCGTATGCAAATTTGGTTAAGTGACGGCATGGCAGTCTATCGCTCAGCAAGGCATAAGCACACCCACTATGTCTTGGCGAGTGATCACTTTGTGTATGTAGACGCCCATTAGCGTATGTTGCGATGCCCACTAAAACATTGGAACATCGAGGACCATCGGAAGCGATCGCAGCGCTTGTGGTTGTCTCTACCCTACCGCAAGCACTGCAAGGATTTCAGTGTAAAAAAAAGGATGATGACGTGAACTATGACGCTGCCTCTTAATTATGCACGCCTCTGAAATGGCGTTGAAACACTCAGTCGCGCCTGCGTTCGTACCTCCACTCCCCCGTTTTTACTGGACTGTCCCTGTTACCACCCACAAACGACCTCTCCTGTCACTCATTCCAATGGGCTGTTTTTACAGGGCGAGCGAGCGGTTCCCGATCGCTATGAGTAGTTCACGCACACGCACTGCGATACATATGCATGCGCAGATTAGCGAACATCGGCAGCAACGAGCAGACGCTTGTTAGCGAACGGTTCTGAATGAGCTCCATATATCTGACAGATAATTGTATCGTGTATGCCCAGCATTTGGAGCTGATTGATTGTTAAATTGGACGGAGATAGTGATAATTATGTTTTAAACTCGCTAACTAAAAAAAGTATCACTTCCGAAAAGCTGCTCTTTTCATGGAGTCAGCTTTTCTTAAAAGTGATACTTTTCCCCATGCAGCTGAGGTATCCATAAGGATTTCACTGCTGCGTGTCTCTCTCCTCCCTGCCCACCCCACCCCTGTAACTACCTGCGCCGGCACCCCGCCTCCGCCGTCCTCCAGCCATCTGGAGCTACAGCCGCTGTCTATCCCAGTGTCGAAGCTGAATAATTGGCTGAGACAAGTTCAGTTTAAAATTTAATCACGGCGACGCCATCTTGCGAATGGCCGCAAGACTCCATTTTGGAAATGAGATAGCAAGACACCATTTTTGTGGTCAGCGTCAATTCAAGTTATAACTCAGGAGCTAAGAACAGATGGCAATGTTTTTGTTAACCTACCAAGGGCAACTGGAAAAACAAGTTTTCTGAGTAAAAGTAAATAAGAAGAGACAATGGGTATTTTTACATACAAATTGGGAATCCCTGGATGCAGATAAAGTATAGTTGTGGCAATTGTAATATAATATCTACACAATTGGATTTGTCTGAATCCTAGACAGGATGGCCCCAGATTCCACAGCTTGAGGTGGTAATACATTTACACTTCACACAAGAGTCTGTGAGAACAAAAGAGGTTTTGTTTTCCTTTGAACACACAACAGGTGGGGGCCTGCTGACAGAGGGCATGTAGAACTACAACCCTCAGCCATCCACACTGCTGGATGTTCACTTCGTGTATGAGAAATTATGCACTTAAATCTCACCCATTAATAACTAGCGTCCTTATATCAAACCCCGAATACTCACACACTACATATTCGCACACAAGGTTCCATTAGCATCAAATTGTATGATTCAAGTTGGTTAAGTTACGGTAGTTTAAATGCTAAGAAATAGAGGTTTTTGATATCTAAGGTATTATACATGATAAGCAAGGTGTGTTTGGTTTCGTTCTGATGCGTACGCTTTTTACAGAATCCCGGTGTTATCGGTGGAGAGATCGCATCATGCAAACTCAAGTTACGGATCGCAGAACTTACAAGCAACAAAATGTTTAGTTGATGGAATGTTACAGGAGGCGTTACCAGAAAGACTCCGGCTGTTAGAGGCAGGGAAAGTCTATTTGAAACAACCTGTTAAATGTGTCGTTACATATGCTTCTCCTCTGGGAACCAATGAGATCAGCAGGAAGTTCCCCCTTTGTCCTGTTTCAGTCTGGGGGGGAATAAATACATGTGTCCGAACACTGGTTTGCCAGTTCATGCTGAATTTTGGGTGAACTGAGGATATCTAGTCAGAAGTCTATCTCTGGGTCCAGAGGTGCAGCGTATGTATAACCGTACTTGGGTCTGTATTATTTCCTTTTACGCCTAACTTGTGTATGCATAGATTGCGTGTAACTGACTGTACTTTTACCTGAATAATACTTGTGCATTGGAAACACAGATTCAACTCCTGTCTTTATTTGCGGTTAAACTGCGTACGCAATTAGCGTTCTGTTTAGAGGTTTTAGGCAGGGTTTTGTCTTAGAGGTTCTAGGCAGGTGAATCTTAGAGGTTTATAGGAAGGAATATATTAAAAGGTTTATTGACGAATTCAACACCAGCCACTGCACCTGCTCCCGCCGTCGAGTTAATATCCTACGTTGGCCCCTGCCACCATCGTCCCCTGGCTTTCAAGTGTCTGTTGTGGCTGCCGCTGTGGGAAACAATCCATCCTCGCCCTCGTCCCAGTCTGTAACTATGCGCCGGGCCCCGCTGCCGCCGTCCTCCAGCCATCTGAAAGCCGGTGTCTGTCCCAGCCACAGCTGCTCCTCCCCCCACCACCGCATGTAACCCATGTGGCTGCCGCGAAAGCACCCCCCCAACCCACCTGTACCAGCTCCCCTCCCCTCGCCGGTGTCTGTTCTCCCTATCTCCGCCGTCTGCAGCACAAGCTCCCCAGCACCCGTGCAGACACAGGAGGGAACAGCAAACAGCTCTTTGAAGTAAGAAGAGACAGCTGGAGGGATCTAAATAAATCCTTCTGGCATCGGGTACTGTACGCCATTTCAGAGTGGCTGCCGCTTACAGTATCACTCACAAGTTCCGAAAAAAATGCTTTTTTGGAACTTTGTAAATTGCTTAATTTCCACATCCCCATTCTAAGTATGGCGACTGTGGAAATTATCGGGGGAGAATTGTAACCAGGAGATATCTGTGATATCTCCTGCGTTACAAGAATGATGAATGGCCCTGAACCTTAATTTTTACAAAACTAGGTGAAAATGGTGTAAAAATTAAGTGATGATGAATAGACCCCCAAGACTTAGGGCCTGATTCAGAGCCGGACGCAATTAGCGGTCGCTCGTCCAGAAAATAGGGGTGGCTATTCAAATGAACCGTTCGCTCTTTGCGGTCTGTTCACGCCTCTAGGTCTGAACGAGCGAACCAAACTTGCGGTCGTTTTTTGGAAAAATACGCCCCCTGACCGCTCGCATCCTACGTCATGTCCGCTATTTATTAGATTAATCGAGTACATCGCCCAGCATATGAACTGCTCGCTATTCTTGTGGTTGGTTTCTGCAACCACAAATTTGCGAGCAGTTCTGGCTATAAAATAACCCAGTGACGTGGTCAGTGACGCTGCTGTATTAATTATGCACACCCATAAAACGCCCATTTTGACCTTTAAGCACGCCTGCGTTCTGATCTCCACTCCCCGTTTTCAAGCACCTTCCCCTGTTACCACCCACATACGCCTCCTCATGTCATTCAAAATAGCAGGCATTCGCTATATAGCGAACAAATGATTTTCGGCCGCACTGACTGGTTCACGCATGCGTATTAAAAACCGTACGCATGCGCAGATGGGCGAACATCGCTCGGAACGAGCGTACTGCCGCTTACGAGCGGCTCTGAATCAGGCCCTTAGTACATAGACCCCTGTGTTTGAAAAATGACAGTTTGGAGCTGATTGGCTGGCACTTTATCTCTCACAATTTTATCTCTCTCCAAGCTTTCATGAATGTCCCACTTATTATGTATCCAGAGAAATACCTCATAATGACTGTGATGTTTGTTAGTAATGATCAATCAGAGGACAATCATTCTTTGCTATTCTAATTTCACAATCCACATAGATCAGAACTGGATATGCCTAACACACCATCCTAATGTAGCATTTAATTATTCAAGATAATTAATACACAATCCTTTGCCTCTGAGAGGGGGGAGCAGGTACTAATTGCTTGATAGAGGGGCCCTGGTCCGTGCCCGCTCCCTCCCTTACCTGTCAGCAGCAGCCTGTGTCACCCTAGCCCAGCACACGCTGCTGTGTGTTGGGCTGCGGTGGGACCAGGGAGGCTGATGCCACTGATCAGCAGCAGAAGTCTCCTCTAGCTGTGCTGGGGAAGGGGAATGGTCACACTTATTTGCCCCTGGATGAGGGGCACACTCCACCCTCTGAGTGCCACATTTTTTTTTTAGAAGGTGTGGCCACATCGCCTTACATTGGGTAATGCCTCAAAATTATCAGGACCCAGCAGAGCTCTCTTCAGCCCTGACACTATCTATTCAATTGTCAGTGTATAATGCAAAATTATTACTATTAACTTGTATATATTGATGATGGAGGATACAAAAGGCCCAAATAAATTTAGTAAATAAAAGTAATAGAGTAACTAGCATAGCATCATCTATATAATAAGCGAGAAAGCGTGTATGTCTGTCCGTCTGTTTGTCCTTTATGCATGGCCAGAGTTCTAGACCAAGCTCCACCATGCCAAATTTGACATTGTGGTGTAGTTTGACCAGGATTAGGTTTTTGCCTAGGTTTGAACTTCGTCAACCCTAAATATGGGGACACTCTTAAATTACACAGGTTCTGGGGCTGGCTCCAGTGGAAATTGGCAGTCTGCCAAATACCTGTGCGAAAGCTACAAAATCTCAGTGTGAGCAGACTGAGGGGGCCTATTCATTATCGGAGGCCGTAATCATCTCGCTGCTAGGGATACTTACGTATCCAACTCGCAGTGGGGTAAACATGACACCGGAGCAATTCATCATTGCTACGGTGAGGGGACAGCTGTTCCGAAAAGCAGCTGTCCCCTTGGTTAGTATCGCAGCTACAGATGTAACTGCGTTACTTACCTTACCTCCTCCCCATCGTCCCGGCTATGCATGCGTGACCTCGGGTCACGCATGCACACAGCCGCCGGTAGTGAGGAGGTGGCGGAGGGATCCCTCTTCGCATCCTCGGAACTCCTTCCCATAGTAAAGAGCAGGGATCCGAGAACAAGCACCATCTGAAGATGGCGCTTGTTCTCGGAGTTTGCTGAATATCAGGGGTCCTTTTCAGACCCCTGTTGATGAATGGCCCAGTAACTAAAATATGCGTAAACTAGCGTTTCTGCATGGTTACTGGGCCATTTCGTTTTGATGAATAGGCCCCTTAATGACTCATGCAAGGGTGTAACTTAGAACTTTGTGGGCCACATAGCAAAATCTTAAAAGGCTTCCCCAGAGGTTAAAAAGAAACACATACATTTGCCCCCACACAGACCCCATTCAGGTTATGCCACAAAGAGCCCATTCACACATTATGGTACGCAGTAGCCATGCCAATTATACATTATGTTACACAGTAATGTCCCTTACACATTATACCACACAGTAATTCCCTTTACCTATTATGCCACATAGTAGTAGTGCCCCATATAACACATTATTCCACACTAGAGTAGTGCCCCTTACACATTATGCCCCTCCCCCAGAAACTCACTTCCCCGTGTCCCTCCAGCAACCTCTCGCCTCCCCCTGTATGCCATCAGCAGCCAGCAGGTGTGGATTTGGGGCAGGGGCGGCATTACAGCTGGCGCACTGGCATGCAGTGGCAGAAATGGACAGACAGCATTGGCGCAATTTTAAATCATGCTCCGGTCACAATCTGAGCTTGCGGACTGGCAGCCAGTCAGGAGCTGCCACTGCTGATTGGCTGCCAGTCCACGAGCTCTGGTTGCCTCGCGACCGGCGACGCTGTCTCTCCAAGACTGCCTGCCACTGCGCAAGCTGTAATCAGCAGCGGTCTGGCACCAAATCAACATCGCTGACACCTGAGCCCCCCTCGACGGCCCTGACTGGACCAGCCCACCTTGTATGTGTGACTGGGTGCTGGGGCAGTGGCGGGCCACAGAGGCAGCTTGGGCATCATAGCAGCCGCACCCCTTGCATCCATGGTAGTTACACCATGTTTGCATGCATGTTAACAAACAGTGGGGTCCTTTTCAGGATCAATGTAATGGGGTTATAGGCGAGGACAATGTAAACAAATAAAGGCTACAGGTGTACTTCAGGATCCAGTCTTCAACCCGGGCAAGAATGGGTATCCCAGCTAGTAAAAAAATAATAAGTTGGATTGAGGACATAAGAGGCACAAATTGATTAGAAAATAAACATTGGGTTAGGTCAAGAGAGAAAATGGCATAAAATCATTAACATCAATATATAAAAAGGGGTGCAGATGGTCCTTCATGCCCAGGGTGTTAACATCTCTATTTACAGCTCTGCCTAATGCCAAATGGTACAGGTTGTAGATTGGTTACATATTTATATATGTAAACCCCCCACCCCACCCCCCCTTAATCCTGCGTTTGCCCCTGTACTATGAGTGACCAGGAAGAGATGAATTAACTCACAACAGTAATGTGCAGGCTGCCTTTATTTCAAGTGTCACAAATTTACATTTGGATAATTTATTTCCATTGCTGTATTGATGTGTATCCATGTGTTTCCATTATGAAATGTGCTGGATGGTGTAAATAGCTGAGGTCTCTTACCATCATCTAACAAAATTGCCTTTTTTGCATGACTAAAAAGGCTCTGTGGGCACTCAATGTAGTTCAACTGTCTCCATAAATGCAAATGTCCAAACTTGCAGTTCATTACAATATTTCACCCTGCAAAGTAAAAATGTATTTTTGAATGTGTGCACAGAATAAAGACCATTATTGCCTCTAACTGGCAATTTCCATGGAACTCTCTGAGCCACACATCAGCCCACCCAGAGTGACAGTTAGGAGCTGATTGGTTGGTACTTTATCTCCATCCACTTTATCGCTCTTCAAGGCTTAGTACATAGACCCTTTAGTTTGACATGATCCACCTCCCCAACATACAGCTGACTTGGACAGGTGTTATGTTTTGCCCGTAGTCAGGCCACATCACAGTCACACCCCCGGAGGATCCTCTGCTAAACACATTTGGCCTTATTACAAGGTGGACTCAGAGCCGTAGTTGCACATTTCAGTGATTTTTTTTTTTGCTTTTCGCATGCATGAAAAGTTTAGGAAACCCCCTTACTGCGCACGCACGGACAGGGGCGCCGAGAGAGGGGGGGAGCGGGTACAGATTACCCGGGCCCGGGCTTCCTGGGGGGCCCGCCGGGGACCAGGGTCCGACGCCGCCCCCCCTCCCTCACAGCAGCCCAGCACACAGCGTGTGCTGAGCTGCAGTTGGAGACTGCTCGTGGTTGCTGAGCAGCAGCCACAGCAGTCTCCTATGCCTGTGCGGGGGAGCGATCACACTGATCGCACCCCTCTGGCTTTGCGCCAGGCTGAGGGGGCTCAGAGTGCCCCCCTCCCCGGCGTGCAGCGCCGCTTAGCGGTGCTGCAAATCTTTTTTATTTATTTCTTTTTCGGCAAGGAGGCGTGGCCACGCCTCCCAAGATTAGGCCATGCCCCCTATTACCGGGGCCCGCCTTGGCTCTTGGTGGCCCTGCGCACAGACCTAGGTGTGCACTGGCGTACAACATTGTTATGCTTAGAGATGGCATCTGTGATTCATGGGCATTTCAGGGTGGAGACTGGGAGGTGACCTAAAGTGGACACAAAAGGAGGGAGTCTCATGGGCGAGCTATGGGAGTGTCATGGCCGTGATTCGGCATTTGGTTGCATTTTCTATCACCGCAGCCACAGCGGCCATATTTAAAGTTAAAAGGAAGACTCTACTAGCCAGGGGTTGCTTGACAAATCGATGTTCCAAACGATGGTGCGTCGATGGTGGAGTGGTCGGATCTACCAGTGAACTTGAGCATCACTCATTTGGTCACATGTCACTGCACAAGGGGAATGCTTAAACTGGGACTGCATCTGCGGATAAATAGCAGCAACCTCTGAATCAGGCCCATTGTGCTATAACTCCCTACGCTAGTGGTTCCAACTCAGGTGATGCAGAATCTGTGAGGAGCGAATATTATTTACCAATGTTACACATGCTTATGTAACCGACCTGGGGGCTTATGTACTGTAATAGGATGTGATCTGGTGCCGCTGAGGGAGGGAACTCCTGCGAGTCTTCCCATATTTTTAAAGCGGCATTCATTTTAAAGGCAAAACCAGCTTGGATTTGCCTTTAAAATGATTGTTGCTTTAAAAATACGCAATGACTTGCAGGAGTTCCTGCAGCAGCTGCAGATCGTTGGCTATTACATAAGCCCATACTGTAGGTCTATTATCAGGGGTGGCATAAAAAGTTGACATGAATGTCGACACCAGAATGTCAACATGATCTAAAAGTCAACATTCACAGTGTTGACATGGACATCATGTTGATATGTCAAATTACGACTTGTCGACAAAATGAAGTTTTCCATTGTTAACATTCTTGTGTCGACATTCGGAATGTTGACATTCTGAAAATATATATCCTATTATTAACATTCTCTGTTACACAAATCTATTACCTCGTAGTGTGCTTTCCTGCCAGTAAAGAGTTTGCTCTCACATATGCACCAACAATCTGTGCTCCGGTTAAAATGACAAGACCACAATTGACCTTTCATAGTTCTGTCCCTGCCATTCAAGTGTTTCTGCTGGATCTGTTTCATATATGGCTTCTTCTAGCATGATGGCGTTATTACTAGCTCACTCTCAATTCTCACATCACTTCATCTGAAAGTTAGTCGTATAACTCTCAGTTTAACTTCCTAATTGGATTGTTCCTCTAGGATAGTTTCCTCTTGTCTGGACTATGGTGGTTCCTTGTAGAGGGATTAGAAGACGTGGACCTAGGTTGAGAAAGGAATCTGAGACAAGGTGCCTAGATAAATGCCTTCCTCATCCACAAGTATCGGATTTTGGCTAGACCTGACCAAAGGCGCAGAGTCTAACTTACTGGAAAGTGTTCAGCAGTGACCCCTCCAAGCGGGATTTGGACTTAAGCTGCACCCAGCAAGCAGGTCATGGCCCTTTGGTCAGGTATCTGGCACAAGTGGGAAATGGAAGAACACTATCACAGGGTCAGCACAGGAGCATGATACTGGGAGATTTGCACTTGGGTGATATACTGGGTACACACCCTGTTGATCCAGACGCAGGGCTGACACAGGAAATGGTACTAGGTGATTCTACTTGGATGATGTTTTAAGTACATACACTGTGGCTTCAGACGCAGAACTGGCACAAGAGAATGGCACTAGGAGTTTGTACTTGGATGACAGACTAAGTACACACTCTGTGGTTCCAGATGCAGAACTGGCACAGGAGAATGTCACTAGGAGTTTGTACTTGGATGACATACTAAGTACGCAGAAATGGCACAGGATGATGATACTTCCAAGATAGTACTCAGATGACGTACTGAGTACACACACACACCGTGGGTAACACAGGGAGAGTATCACTGGAAGAAAGGAGCATGGAACCTGGAACGCTGCAACAGCAAGTATACACTGGAAGTAACAACGTTGTACTGGCAAATTGCTGTTATCTGGAGCCCGGCTAAATACCCTAAGCTAGCAGTCCATTGGAGGATAGTGTCAGCTGATAGCAACTAATGCTACCATAGGGTAAAGGGCAAGCAGGTGATGTCGACTGTCATGGCTGTGCCCATGACGGTAACCGCAGGATCCAAATCATGGAGCGAACACATGGATGTCCTAGCAGACCCCAGGTATAATCCTCAGCGCATCACTCGCCGCCGCACCTGGCATCTGACCGCTCGAGAGGTCAGAGGAAGTCAACGCTGAGGTGAGTAATGGCCGATCCTAGGCCACAACCTGACACCTCTTCTGCCACTTTCTTCCACAGGACAAATAATGGAAAGACCTGTCCTAAAATGAGGAGGTATGCAGTTTTGACACTATGGTGAATACTACAGTTACAATCTGAGCCCCCTTGACCAGGCTGGATCAATGGATTTTGGTGTTCCATGAAAAGTATTTTCATTGGTAGTCATTTAGTCATTGCATTGGACAGCACAATACTGGAAGTAAGAGTAAATTTACTTAAAAAATTAAATAAAGCCAGTACTATATTCCTGTCCAAAACGTTGTAGCCAGACTCAAAGCATAGTATCAAGGGCAAGCCAGAGTAGAACTGTTCAGGCTACAGACCATTGGGTCCAATAACATTGGACATTGTGCTTGCTGTTGTCCCAAATTTCCACATTCAATGCATATTGAACTGAATTGCTTTCCATGCTGGAGCCCTCTCTGCCTGTGCATTCTAAGGTGCAGATACATTTTGGTAATCTTTACCATCTTTTGGACATGGTATGGGCTTAGCCCTACCGGCTAGCGTTTTTTTCAAATATCTTCACAACCATGGTGATTAAATGTTGGTGGGTTACTCTTTATAACCCATTTTTGTATGAGCTATTTCTGAAAAGCTCTGTCTCAGATGAAGTGAATCATCATTAGTAGTTCAAGGATTGTACTGTGCATTAGTTTCAAGTTGGAAACATTTTTAAAGGCGAAACTCCAATACAACCCAGAAACACTTGCTTTAAGTATTGATGGGCCTGTATTTAACCTAAATCCATGTAAGCTTGTTGTGCCTCACTTATACAGATAATGGTGTTAAAATTTCACCTATCCTCCACTTATTTTGGCCCGCTGATTTTATTGAAGCCGGGATAGGTTATTTCCTGGACTTTTTAATGATTTTTGTAATGTAAGGAATTTTCTTCAGTGATCATGCATGATTAATATGAGCACAAGAGAATCAGTTCTCAAAGTCCAGAACATATCATATAGAAGAGCAGACATCATTCTTTCAAATGATTCTGTGGTTGCCAAGATCCTGGAGATCAGACAATTGTCTGTGGCATAGTGGATGGTAGGCATCATCAAACCATACCCCAGCAACAAATAGCAGATAGGGAACTTTTTAATGACAGTACTGAGGACAAGTCCAAATAATTCTCAGCATTTTATGAGGTATATGTTGTTGCAGGGATATAACAAGACCTATGGGGGCCATAATTCTCAGCATTTTATTAGGTATATGTCATTGCAGGGATATAACAAGACCTATAGGGGCCCCATAGCAACATTTTTCCACCAGTTCGTGTGCTGCTGTTACAGGCTCACAAAATCCATCTCTCCTCACTATTGCTAGGAAAAGAAATGACCAAAGGTGAAACAATTACACCAGACAGTTAAACATTAGGTACAGAATTGGATTATGGTCATGTTATATCATAAACTATTAAAGTTAGGGAGACTAATAGTTATTAAAAAAACTAGATGTTTTAGATTATAATACTTACTATATGATAATCACCATTAATTTAAACCTACAGTATATCATCAAAACTGGCAGAAAGTGCAAGCATTAGATTATTTAGAATCATAATGGTAATTCTGCAAAATAATTAGCATATATACAAATTATTTACCAGTTTATGCATTAAGGTTGTAAATTATCTAATGTTTGCACCTTACCTGTTTAGCTGACATAAACGGTTTAATTGATTGTCGATTAGCATATAGTAAGTATTATAATGAAAAACATATAGTTTTTCTTTGTTAAAGTATTCGTCTATTTAAATCTTCAAGTTATTAAGTTTTAGTACGTGATGTTATCCAAATCCATCCAGTGGAAGGCCCTGAACAGGCTCCCTGGGTCAAAGTTCTGCCCAGCATACACCAATGGAAGGTTTGACTGAGACCTCAACCCCCTAGTACAGTGATTCCCAACCACGGTCCTCAAGGCACACTAACAGTCCTGGTTTTAGTGATATCCATGCTTAAGCACAGATGGTTAAATCAAAATAACTAAGGTACTAATTAAGTCACCTGTGCTCAACTATGGCTATCCTTAAAACCTGGACTGTTAGCGTGCCTTGAGGACCGTAGTTCGGAAACCCTGCCCTAGTATGTATTTGAAGATCCAGTGTTAGCACTCTGTGAAGTTTTCATCCAAATCCATCCAGTGGAAGGCCCGGAACATGCTCCCTAAGTTTCTGTTTGGCGCACGCCGCCGTGAGGTCTGACTGGGACCCAAACCACCCCATTAAGCACCCCAGACCAGTTACCACCCCTCACTGAAGTTTTCATCCAAATCCATCCAGAGGAAGTGTCATGGCTGCCGACACTTGAGACTCCTGGAAGTAGTCAGGCCTACTGGGCACTATAAACTGAGGTGGTTTTTTGGAATGACCTTTTCATGGAATCTCAGTAACACGGAATAAAAGTAAATAGAATTTATTCACAGGCAAAATATATAGCAACATTTCACATAAAGTCTCAACAACACAGAAGTTCAGATATGCAGTAGTAAATATAGGAGTAAACCCCCATATGTAAATAAAGTCTCTGACACTAATGTGGTAGGGAACCCCGAGTCCAATATGAGGCTAAGACCTCAGGATGGTATAAAGAACATTACTAGGGTTGAGCCCTGTAATGTGATGAAAATCCGAAACAGGGTTGAGCCCTGCAAAGTAGTGAAGATCCGGAACAGGGTTAAGCCCTGAGATGTGGTGAAAATCCGAGACAGGGTTGAGCCCTGTGATGTGAAGCAGGGTTGAGCCCTGTGATGCGAAGCAGGGTTGAGCCCTGTGATGCAGTGAAGATCCGTGACAGGGTTGAGCTCTGCAATGCAGTGAAGAATCGAAGCAAGGTTGAGCCCTGTGATGTAGTAAAGATCCGAAGCAGGGTTGAGCCCTGTGATGTAGTAAAGATGCAGAGCAGGGTTGTGCCCTGTGATGTAGTGAAGATCTGGGACAGGGTAGAGCCCTGCGATGTGGTGAAGGTCAGGAGCAGGGTTGAGCCCTGCAGCGTGACGAGGATTCAAAGCGGGGTTGAGCCCCACGATGTAATGAGGGTCCGGAACAGGGTTGAGCCCTGCAGCATGATGGGGATCCGGAGCGGGGTTGAGCCCTGCGATGCACAAAGGGTCCGTCGATGACAACTGTAACGGTGCAGTTGACAACTGTAGTAGAGGTGAGTTCAATGTCCACGGAAGTAGAAGACAACAGGCAGAGAAAATAATCCAGCAGGGGACGCAACCACAGTGATGGAGCAGGATAACAATACTTAGGCAATGGCAAAGCTGAGCTCTGTAGTGCGGCTGGCAACCAGTATCAGAAGTTTAACCATAACACTGGCAGAGATATAGCAAAGTCTATAGCAAACCACAGGCACAGCAGGGATCTGGCAGGAGTCCAAGAAAGACCTGAAAGTAACATTGCACAGACACTGAGACACAGTTAGTAACAGGCTTTATACTAGAGGTCTGTGATCCATAGGAAGTTCAGAACATGTGACCCAAATGGAATCAGGTTTGAAATAATAAGCAATCAGAAATCCCACAACCTGACAGCACCTTTGAGACAGATGATAATTTTAACTCTCTATCCCCTGTATGTGGAGAATGCCAGCAACCAGGATAGCTCCTCCAATGACCACAATGGAACTTTGGCAAATGTAGTTTATCTTTACATACTGAAATAGTCACAGTCCTGACAGGAAGACCAAGAACAGGCTCTTTGGGTCAAAGTTCTGCTCAGCGTATACCAACGGGAGGTCCGACCAGGACCTCAACCCCTTAGTATGTCTTCTAGGATCCAATGTTACCACTCTGTGAAGTTTTCATCCAAAACCATCCAGTGGAATTCTCAGAACAGGCTCCCTGGGTCAAAGTTCTGCCAAGCGTACACCAACAGGAGGTCCAACAGGGACCCTAGCCTCCTAAAACCCGGCCAGGATTTTTAAAATTTTAGTCTTCCTAATTTTAATTGTGTATGATATAATGTGGTATATAAGACGGCTAGTTATGGAGTTATGCTCCTTGCAGGAGACATGAGTGAATGGGTAAACTTGGAGCCACGTCCTCCACCCTCTGAGCCTTTTTTCTGCTAGCCTCATCTGGCTAGCAGGGTGCCTAGAATAGCACCCTGCAGCCAGAATCAATGCAGCAGTACCGCCTGGAGCGTCCTTAGGAGGCTTCAGACGGTCACACCACTACCCTTACAGCTGCCTGGAGCATCCTCAGGATGCTCTGGGCATAGCTGTAATCACTGGCGATTGTGGCCTCGCCCCGTGTGACATCACAGAGGGGGCGTGGCCTGCACCAGGCCCGCAAATCTTATACATATCAAAATGGCCCTTGGCAGAAAAAAGGTTCCCCACCCCTGATCTATGGTGTACCATCAATGGTTTGCTCCCCTCCCCCATATTCCCTGATGGCCACTACTGCTGGTTACGCATCGGGTCACGGCCCAATAAAAATAGGGGTGAGTCTTAGCGGCCAACAAGGGTGGGGCTAAGCTCCGTCAGTCAAGAAAAAAAACTATACATCAGCTCTCACTCCTCCATGGATGGCAAACTATCGATGGCCATTCCTAGAGCTGGCAGGGCCGTGACAGCAGATATGCCTTACAGCATCACACTGCTGAGTAGATTCTGGCAGAGTTACTGGGTGCAGCGAGAGACCTGGGCCCCGTAGCAGCCACACTCCCTGCACATATTGTAGCTATGCCCTTCTGCTCATGATAAATCATGCACATACTTAGCACTAAAGGGGTTGAATGCAGTGGCGTCACAAGGGGTGTGCGGGCCGCACGCGGGTGTCACCCGCCAAGGTACTGCACTATGCAGCAATGGCCAAAAGTTTTGAGAATGACAAGCATTTGTTTTCACAAAGTTTGCTGCTTCAGTGTTTTTAGACCTTGTTGTCAGATGTTACTATGGTATACTGAAGTAACATTACAAGCATTTCATAAGTGTCAAAGGCTTTTATTGACAATTACATTAAGTTTATGCAAAGAGTCAATATTTGCAATGTTGACCCTTCTTTTTCAAGGCCTCTGCAATTCACCCTGGCATGCTGCCAATCAAATTTTGGCCCACATACTGACTGATGGCTGCCCATTCTTACCTAATTAATGCTTGGAGTTTGTCAGAATTTGTGGGTTTTTGTTTCTCCAACCGCCTCTTGAGGATTGACCACAAGTTCTCAATGGGATTAAGGTCTGCGGAGTTTCCAGGCCATGGACCCAAAATTTCGATGTTTTGTTCCTCGAGCCTTTGACACTTATGAAATGCTTGTAATTTTACTTCAGTATACCATAATAACATCTGACAAAAATGTCTAAACACACTGAAGCAGCAAACTTTATGAAAACTAATACTTGTGTCATTCTCGAAACTTTTGGCCATGGCTGTAGTATTATGCGCAGCACTCGGCTCCTGACACTGTGAGGGAGCCGGTACTGCACACAGGGAAGTCCATACCCCTGGCCGTCCCAGTAAAAAGCACGGGAGTCGGGACTACGGGGTTCGGGCTGCCAGGCCACGCCATTTCCCGTGATGCCACGCTACTGTATAAGAGTCGCTCGGCTATGCCGTGAGCACAGCATCCCTCCCCGCACCAGGTGACACCGCGAGGAGGGACACCACTGGTTGAATGCACACATTATGCAACTGTTTTCTGCAGCCTGATCCAATGTCCTCTTACAAGAGGACACTGGAATTGGGAAGTGCCATTTCTGGCATCAATTTATTATTATTATTACTACCAGTTATTTATATAGCACACACATATTCCGCAGCACTGTACAGAAAATATTGTACACATCAGTCCCTGCCCAGTCTATCTTACAATCTAAGGCCCTCATTCAGAGCCGTACGCTCTGAGCAGAGCGCATGCTCTGAATGAGGTCCGGCCTCCATGAAAATGGAGCGTCCTTCTGGATGCTCGTATAGCTGTGGGTCACCACCCACAGGCTATACGAGCGTGCATTTTGATGGCCGCAATGGTCGAGACCATCGCGACCATCGAAATTGCGAGCCGGAGCCTGCGGTTGAGGTTTTCAACCGCAAGCTCCGGAGTGATTTTGGCTCTATCAGAGCCAAAATCACTCCCACTGACATCACTAGTGATGTCAGTGGGCCGGCTTCTGACGGGAGGCGTTCCCGTGGGAACGCCCCCATCAGGGAGGCACGCCCCCGGCACGCCTACCAAAGGGGGCGTGCTGTCAATCAACATCGACAGCACGCCCCCTTTGATCAGACACAACGAGCGAAGGACTTTCCTTCGCTCGTCGCGTCTGGCGCATGCGCACGACGGAGCTCCCTCCGTCGTGCGCATGCTCAGTCCAGAACATCGACCCACTTGCGAGCGGACAGCCGCTCGCGAGTGGGTCTGAATCAGGCCCTAAATTCCCTACCACATATACACGCACACACTTACACATTAGGGTTAATTTGTAAGGTGCCAATAACCTACCAGTATATTTTTGGATTGTGGGAGGAAACCAGAGTACCCAGAGAAAACCCACACAGATAGGATTATTAGTTGAAGACGACAAGCTACTTCACATAAGATATGAGACTACCACAAAGGCATACCTCCCAACTGTACCGCATTCAGCCGGACAGTCCCACTTTTCTGGAACTGGCCCACCCATGAGCCGCAGTGCCCCGCGATGCGGGGTGGGGGGGAGTTGGGGGAGGACACAACTGGCATGTGGGATGCATTACAAAAGAATGTAGTCAAAATGTAGACATTTACAATATTGACAGTTATGATGTAGATATGTAGAATGTTGACATGTACATAATGTTGACATGTGAAATGTCGACAATCTGCATGGACCAGCAGCAAGTGTTAGGGTTAGGCTGTCAGAGGAAAGTTTTGGGTTCGGCTGTGAGAGGAGAGGTTAGGGTTAGGGTATGAGAGAGGAGGTTACATGAGGGTTAGCGTATGAGAGATTAGGTTAGAGTTAGGAATTAGGCTACTCACAATCACAAATGGTGCTGGATACGCTGGAAATCATCAGATGATCGCTGGATGCGGAAGACATCGCTGGGCCCGCCGTACCAGGTAAGTCACCGCTACACCACCAGGTTCATTTTGTTGATAATCTAATTATGTCATTTCATCAGTGTCGACGTGATGAATGCTGACCTGGTCAATGTTGATTGTGAGCATGTCGACATTATGACCATGTCGACATTCTCATATCGACAATATATACCACACCCCATTACAAAAGCTGTATAAAAGTAAGCCGTTTCTGCTGAGGAAAATGTACACAATGAGAATGAGCAAAAACAGAAAGGACATTCAGGATCATATAAATGGATTGCTAGGAGACAGTATCGCAACTCCAGTCAATAGATGGGTAACACGGAGAAGCCATACTTCTGTGCAGTCTACTTGACAAAAACAGTTTTTGGAAACAAGAATTGTTGCAGAATTAAGACTATACTCTGTGAATACCAGACTTACTGTATATATTATGAATACGAGCGTAGGAAGAAGCTCATACAAGGCAGCATGGAAAGTGACAGCAGAATGACCCTTAAAGCAGCACATACAAAGTCAGTACATTTCCAAAAGGTACACACAGAAAGTTAAAACCAGTGGTTAATTCCCATTGCATTCTTTATGTTTAGAGTACTACATGAAAAGATGGGGACACACATATTATGTAGGTGTGACATGTTGCCATGTTATTAAATTAAGCCAGAGGTTCCCAAACGTGGTCCTCAAGGCTTCCCAACAGTTCAGGTTTAAAGCTGGCCACACACTAGACCAAATTACATCCAACCAGCCAACTAGTTGATTGGTTGGAATGAAAATCTGGTAACGTATGGGAGTAAATGATGATCAGCAATTTGCTCCTAAATGCCAGAAAACAGATGAAAATGGTCGTCAGACAAGTTTGTTAAATGTTTATTCAAAACAATTTGTTCAAACAACAGTTTTTAGTCCATTTTCCAGCGTTTGAGAGCAAATTGCTGATTTTCATTCTAACCAATCAACTAGTTGGATGGTTGGATGTAAGTTGGTCTAGTGTGTGGCCAGCTTTAGATACAGTCAGGTGCATAAATATTGGGACATTGACAGAATTTTCATATTTTTGGCTTCTATTCACCACCATAATGGTTTTGAAATTAAACAAACAAGATGTCCTTTAACTGCAGACTTTCAGCCTTAATTTGAGGGTAATTACATCCAAATCAGGTGAACGGTGTATGAATTACAACGGTTTCTATATGTGCCTCCCACTTTTTAAGGGGCCAAAAGTAATGGGACTATCAACTGAAAAGCTATTTCATGGACAGGTGTGGGCTATTCCCTCGTTATTTCATTATCAATTAAGCAGGTAAAAGGTCTGGAGTTGATTCTAGGTGTGACATTTGCATTTGGAATCAGTTGCTGTTGACTCTCAATATGAGATCCAAAGAGCTGTCACTATCAGTGAAGCAAGCCATCATTAGGCTGAAAAATCAAAACAAACCCATCAGAGAGATAGCAAAAACATTAGGTGTGTCCAAATCAACTGTTTGGAACATTCTTAAAAAGAAAGAACGCACTGGAGAGCTCAGTAACACCAAAATACCCAGAAGACCACGGAAAACAACTGTGGTGGATGACAGAAGAATTATTTCCCTGGTGAAGAAAAACCCCTTCACAACAGTTGGCCAAATCAAGAACACTCCCCAGGAGGTAGGTGTATATGTGTCAAAGTCAACAATCAAGAGAAGACTTCACAAGAGTGAATATAGAGGGTTCACCACAAGATGTAAACCATTGGAGAGCCTCAAAAACAGGAAGACCAGATTAGAGTTTGCTAAACAACATCTAAAAAAGCCATTACAGTTCTGGAACAACATCCTATGGACAGATGAGACAAAGATCAACTTGTACCAGAGTGATGGGAAGAGAAGAGTATGGAGAAGGAAAGGAACTGCTCATGATCCAAAATATACCACCTCATCAGTGAAGCATGGTAGTGGTAGTGTCATGGCGTGGGCATGTATGGCTGCCAATGGAACTGGTTCCCTTGTATTTATTGATGATGTGACTGCTGACAAAAGCAGCAGAATGAATTCTGAAGTATTTCGGCCAATATTATATGCTAATATTCTGTCAAATGCTTCAGAACTCATTGGACGGCGCTTCACAGTGCAGATGGACAATGACCCGAAGCATACTGCAAAAGCAACCAAAGAGTTTTTTAAAGCTAAAAAGTGGAATGCTATGCAATGGCCAAGTCAATCCCCTGACCTGAATCTGATTGAGCATGCATTTCACTTGATGAAGACAAAACTGAAGGGAAAATGCCCCAAGAACAAGCAGGAACTGAAGACATTTGCAGTAGAGGCCTGACAGAGCATCACCAGGGATGAAACCATCATCTGGTGATGTCTATGCGTTCCAGACTTCAGGCTGTAATTGCCTGCAAAGGATTTGCAACAAAGTATTAAAAAGTGAAAGTTAGATTTAGGATTGTTTAGTTTGTCCCATTACTTTTGGCCCCTTAAAAAGTGGGAGGCACATACAGAAACTGTTGTAATTCCTACACCGTTCACCTGATTTGGATGTAATTACCCTCAAATTAAATCTGAAAGTCTGCAGTTAAAGCACATCTTGTTTGTTTCATTTCAACGCCATTGTGGTGGTGAATAGAGGTCAAAATATGAAAATTCTGTCAATGTCCCAATATTTATGCATCTGACTGTATATCTATGGTTGAGCACAGGTGGTTAAATCAAATTGGCTGAGGTACTAAGTAAATCACCTATGCAGCTGTGCCCAACCAGTATATAACAATGGATATCTCTAACACATGAACTGTTGGGGACCCTTGAGGACCACGTTTGGGAACCTCTGAATTAAGCTACAATTTTTAATTAAATGAATTAAATACAAGGAAAAGTGAAAGGAAACACTTTCAGCAATAAATATTTCCTTGATGCAAGAACGGAGGAGAGGAAATGCAGAGACAGATATATGTGAAAAATCTGACAGAGAGCAGGAGTGAACAGCATGGATATAAAGGTAGTGTGGCAAAGACAGCATGCCTGAGGTGTGTAAGTGTGCAGGGTTGTAGCTGTAGGGGATCCAGGCCAGTTGTCTCTTAGCGTCTACTGAAGAACTTGTATTTGCTGTATGTGAAGACTCTGTGAACACTGTATTGGCTGTGAGAACTGACCTGTCCTGTTAACCCTACACTTGCCTGTGATACTGCCTGTGGAAAAATAAACGTATCTTCTACGTGATTCCTGTCACAGTAGTTACCGTTCTAAAAAGTGATAGAGCGACAGATGGGAGGGGAATATCATTGTCAGTTGAAGATTAAATTGCTGTTAGAAGAATGACAGCCTGTTAATTTGTTATAAATGAGAAATATCACTGACGCGTGAAGAAGGGATGGCCAGTGCTGGTGGTATATTAGCATAACAAAATATTTTAAATATATAATTAACCTTCAAATAAACAAACATTATGCCATACCTGACCAGCAAGATATGCCCCCAGCACTCTGCAAAGGACCAGCAATGAGACTTGAATACTACATGATAATAGAGATCTCAGTTCACATATATTTGCAAAGATATGTTTAAGCCACAAGACGTCTCTGTACAGTATACAATCGGGAAGCCGGCTGCCTTAATACCGGCAGCCGGCTTCCTGACTGTCATATCCCGGCGAGGGTGAAATGCGGGGCATATAGATGTAGATGCCTGACATTTCCACGACGCCGGGAGACCGGTGCCCGGCATCCCGATCGAAGGGATGCCGGGCGCCATGAGCGGACAGCCACGGGGGGGAAGGGTTAGGTTTAGGGCACCTGGGGGGACTTAGGGTTAGGCACCCCTCCGGGAGGGTTAGGGTTAGGCTAGGGGAGGGAGGGTTAGGGTTAGGCACCCCCGGGGGGGATTTAGGGTTAGGCACCCCCCGGGGGACTTAGGCTTAGGCCGGCTGCATCTCATACCGATTCCCTCTGTACTGGTGTCCCTAACGCTGTGTGATAATAGCACCCACTTTGGGTCATATAACTGGTCCTTTGCAGAGTACTGGGGGAAAATGTTTCTTGTCTACATTAACCCCTCCCTTTTCATGCACCTGTGAAGGGCCTTTAAGTTGATTTGCGCAACCACCATTTTATATTATTATGCCATACTTACCTACTTTACCTCCCCCCCGGGAGAAGCCCGGAGAGGAGATGCAGCTTGCTACTTCAAAGGGTGGGGGCCGGCTCTGAAGTTAACAGACCCCACCCTCTTCGTGGCAAAATGCTGCGATTTGCAGGTCAGTGGAGACAGGGCGGGGCTAAATTATGCATTTGCATCATTTTAGCCCCGCTCCCTCCATACAGATGCGTGATTCCTTTTTTATCTCCCCCATTCTGTCCACTTCATTAGGTAGTGGACGGGATGTGGAAGATCCGGCAACTCTTCTGGGGGTACGAGGAACTACCCGAAAAATCGCATTATGCTGAAAACAAACAACAAACCAATTAATAAAATTAATAATTTTGGTCATAAAACACACCTACTGGTTACTAGAACATCGACTGCACATTTTACAGTTATCAATAATATTATAGGCTTAAAACGTAAAACATTTAAAAATTGTTTATTTTTCTGTGTTTGTGTGCGTGTTAGCCGCACGTGCATCAACAAAGTAGCAGCACCAAGCGTGCGCCTGTGTCATAAGTCAAGGGCCGGCTGGTCTGTTGAAGGGTGGTGTAACCCCCACAGTGCCCAAAAAAATGAAAACATTTAAAAATTGTTTATTTTTCTGTTTGTGTGCACGTTAGCCGCACGTGCATCAACAAAGTAGCAGCGCCAAGTATGTACTGTTTGGGGCCTAGTTTTTCAAACTGTCATCCTGTCTGCCACTGCAGTGTCACTCCTAGATGGGCCACGTGTTTGTGCCGCCCACTCGTGTCATCCAGCTACCTCAGTGCAATCTTTTTGCTTAAAAACAATATTGTGAGGTGCGAGGTGATAGCGTAGGAACAAAGAAACACACCAAATTCTATGATTTTAGCTGTTTTTATGCTTTTTTCCCAAAAAATACAGATCCAAAAAACAAAACCCAGAACCCAAAACACGGAAGGGTGGTTTTGGCAAAACCAATCCAGATCCAAAACACGAAGAAAGATCCAGATCCAAAACACGAAAAGTGGCCGGTGCACACCCTTACTCTGTACTTGGTGTCCCTAACGCTGCGTGATAATAGCACCCACTTTTGGTCATATAACTGGTCCTTTGCAGAGTATTGGGGGAATATGATTCTTGTCTACATTAACCCCTCCTTTTTCAAGCACCTGTGAAGGACCGTTAAGTTGATTTGAGCGACCACCATTTTATATTATTTGTGCCATACTTACCTACTTTATTTATTTTTGTGTAAGAGTGTTTCTGGTGTACGATTGCTCTTTCTTCTCCTCTTTCCTTCTCCTGCCTTGAGGCTTGTTAACTAAACTGAAGTCCTATGGCTAGGGGCGGGGTATATAAGGAGGAGGACCCAGTGCATCCTGGGAGCTGAAGCTTTAACTGTTTGGTGCATGGTCTCCAGCCATAATATTCCCATGGTGTCCCTGTGGACACTATGGACCTCGAAGAAAAGGAGTTATCTAGGTAAGTCTACCATAACTCTTATTATTGGGTGGTGTTCACTGTAATGTTCTCTGCATTATATGGCAAACAGTGCAATGTTCACTGCGATGCTCTATGTAATGTGATGTTCTCTGCATTATATGGCAGACACTGCGATGCTCTATGTATTTTGTGGTGGTCACTGCAATGTTCTCTGCATTATATGGCAGTCATTGCAATGTTCACTGGGATGCCCTATGTATTGTATGGTGGCCACTGTGATGTTTCCTGCATTATATTGCGGTCACTGCAATGCTCTATGTATTGTATGGTGGTCATTGTGATATTCTTTGCATTATATGGTGGTCATATAGGATTGCTGTCTACTGGTGAGGAAGGGGTCGAAGCGTTGAATTGAGTCTTACCCCGGATGACAAAAGGCCTAACTTCAACCCTGAGCAGCATGATAGTGTGGAGGTTTGCAAACAATAAATTACATTTGCTACATCTCATCCAAAGTGTTAAAAGATCCCTGCCCGCAAACTTACAATTTATAGGAAAATAGAAGCTTAGTACATAAGGTTACTGTATGTGCCACATATTGCTTATTTCCAACAACTGGAAAAGTGCTTATTGGAACTTTATGCTTCGTCACACAGCTATGTTGGAACATGTAATATACAATATACAAGTGTGAAAAAAAACTCAAAATGTAATCAACTGCAACAGGCTCATATTGCAAGCTGACATTTCATTTGGCAAGAATATCAAATTATCCTGTAATCCATGTCCAAATACAAATATAGGCAATGTTTGTTTGATCTAGTTATTGTTAGTGCATCAATGTGTCATTAGAATTACATAATTAATCTTTATTATTCTGGTATTTGCATATTCTAATTTGTACAGCAACTTTGTAAAATGTACATATAAATCCAGGTTACATTCTGCCATGGTTAATATAAAAATGGATTATTTAAATACAAGTAACCTCGCCAGGCAGAAAATATGACTTTATTGTTTTGAGAGATACAAAATATTTAAATAAATAATTTGATTTACACATCTGAATATAATATATCTATTTTTTCTGAAGTTTTTTTTTTTTAACTAATGCCCCTCCCCCCACTTGTATATTTCAGAACTTCCACACTAAGGTAAAGTGGGAATACAAATGTATTTAGGTCTATCATCCATATAGCATTTCAATGCAAAGTTTGCCATAATCAGTACCAAATAATAATAATTATTCTTTGGCACCAGGACCTGACAAATAGATGATGGTGCACAGGGGCACATAGACTGGGGCTAGAGGAATTGTTGGAGAGGCCCAATAAAAAATTCTAATATCTGGTAATGAGGCAATCTTCCGCTGGAACCAGACTGACTGCACTTTCGAAGTGGCCAGGCGGAGACAACGGTCTAAACCCGCCTGGAGAAAAGCCAGTATCCTGCAAATCCTGAACACCTTAGGATCATACTTTCTGTGGGCACACCACTGACCAAATGCCAAACCCTGTAATAGATGAGGGCAGAAGCAGGCTTTAGTGCCCTAAGCATTGCTGAATTACAGAACTGGATAAACATTTTGCTCTTAAGATGGAAGATTCAAGAGCCACGCCATCAAAGCCAGACGAGGTAAGTCCGGATGCTGGCAGGGACCCAGCTTTAGCAGATTCTGCCATAGAGGAAGAGGTTACGGACTGTCTGTTGACAGATTCTGTATGTCGGTGAACCAATGACATCTACCAGTATTACTGTTCCGCCTTCCTGCTTGAATTTCCTGAGAACACTTGGGAGGAGGGAAGTTGGAGGAAAGAGATATGCCAGTTTGAAGTCCCATCTTACTGCCAGTGCATCCACAAAGGCTGCTGATGGGTCTCTGGACCTGGGCCCATTACTGGGGACCTTGTGGTTGTGATGTGATGCCATGAGATCTATTTTTGGCAGACCCCTTTTGTTTACCAGAAGCTGAAACACTCCCAGATGGAGAGACCACTCTTCGGTGTGTATGTCCTGGTGACTTAGGAAGTCCGCTTCTCAGTTGAGTACTCCCGATATGAATATTACCAAGATGGCCAGAAGATGACGTTCTGCCCAAATCAGAACCCTTGTCACCTCTTCCATGGCTGCATAACTTCTTGTGCCTCCCTGATGATTGAGGTAGGCCACTGTTGTCGCATTGTCGGACTGAAACTGGACCAGCTTGCCCTGAAGCAGGTCCTGTGCCCTGATAGTGTTTTGTATACTGCTCGCAGTTCTAGAATATTTATTGGCAGTTGACTTTCCTGATTTGTCCATCTTCCCTGAAAGGTATGATGACCTGTCACTGCACGCCATCCGTGAAGACTGGCATCTGTGGTGAGCAGTACCCAATTTGGAGTCCAGAATTGGCGCCCTTTGTTCAGATGATCCTTTCTCAGCCACCACTGGAGGAAGTGACGAACCACTGGAGTAAGAAGTATCCTCTGGAACTTTATTCGATGATACTGTCCGTTCCAGTTGGAGAGAATCAATCTTTTCAATGGCCTGGAATGGAACTGAGCATACCCCACCATGTCGAAGGTGGATACTATTGATCCCAGGACCTGCATTGCTAGCAGAATGGATACCCTTTGATCCAAAGCAGCTTGCGCATTCGTAATGATAGGGCCACAATCGTGACCTCTGACAAAAACACCTTCTGTGCCTGAGAATCCAGAAGAGCTCCCAGATGTACCAACTGCTGTATTGGAGAAAGTGATGATTTCTTCCAATTGATGACCCAGCCGTGCTTTTGTAAGTAGGTTATAGTCAGTTGAAGATGTTTTTGTAAAACAACCAGTCTGTATCATTATCAAAAGGTCATCCAGATATGGCAAAATTCTAACTCCCTGACGCCTGAGATAGGCCATCATGACTGCCATTATTTTGGTAAATACCGGGGAGCCGTAGATAGACCACAGGGTAGAGCCTGAAATCGGTAATGCTGCTGCTGGACAGCAAACCTTAAAAATTGCTGGTGGGATGGAATAATAGGAACATGCAGACATGCATCCTGAATGTCCAGGGAAACCATGTAATCCCCCGGCTCTATTGCCAAAAAATTGCTTGCAGAGTTTCCATATGAAAGTTGGGTACATGGATAAACCTGTTGAGGGTTTTCAGATTTAGTATAGGGCGATTATCTCCATTCGGTTTCTGAACCAGATATAGATTGGAATAATAACCCCTTCTCATTGCGACACAGGAACCGGGACTATTATCCCCGCCTGCAGCAGGGAGTGAATGGATTCCTGAAAAGCCAAGGCCTTGACTGCATTTGATGGGAGATCTGTGCAAAAAAACTTCTGGGGAGGATGCCTTTTGAAAGTGAGGGCATACCCCTGAGAGACTACTTCTCGGACCCAGGCATCTGTTGTTGTTTGATGCCAACAATCCGTAAATTGAAGAAGTCGGCCTCCCTCCCTGTGATCCCCCAGGAGGAGGCCCACCCCAGCAGACAGAGGGTTTGTTATCCGGCTTATAAGCTGGACGTCTTGCCAGCCCAGACCTCTTAGTTTGTCACCTCGATATTTTGCGAAAACCAGATGCCTTACAGGAAGGCTGTTCCCTGATAACCGAAGGACCGAAAAGAAACCTGCCTAGACTTTATAGTCGCCGTAGATGGCAGACCTGCTGACTCTGAAGCCACCAGAGTAGCTATTATTTTATTCAATTCTGCTCCAAAAAGTACTTTTCCATAAAAAGGTAAAACTTCCAGCGCCTTCTTTGATCCTGTATCAGCTTTCCAGGATCTTAACCAAAGGGCCCTGTGTCCCAATATTGATGCCGCTGATGCTTTAGAAGCTAAAATTTCAGCATCTTCAGCAGCTCATCCCAGATAGGAGGCTGCTTCCTGTATATGAGAGATATACATCATCTGTTCTCTGGTAGCATTTGGTAAAGAATTTTCCAATGCTCCCATCCATTCTTCAACCTCTTTGGCTACCCAGGCTCCAGCCATAGCTGGACGAGTAACAGCTCCAGATGATGAAAAAATTATTTTAAGACATGCCTCAATATTTTTACCCATGAAATCCTTCAGGGAAGATGCCGACGGAATAGGCAACGTAGCATTTTTTATCAAATGCGTTACATGAGCATCCACAGTAGGAGGTACCTCCCGCTTAGCACATACAGAAGCCGAGATACGTTATTCTCTTATTCACATAAAAATGTTTCTCAGGGTTACCCCATGCCTCATCCATAAACTCAGTGAGCTGTTCAGATTCAGGGAACTCCATTTTGACCACCTTCCGATGGTGATTAAACACTGGAGCTTTCTTACTATGAGCTGGTTCATGATCCTGAATGTCTAGGATTGATTTAACCGCCCTCACCAAAGAAGGAACATCCACTGTGGATGGATGGTCGTCCTCCTCCAAGCTAGACCCTGGATCCGAGCTAGACCTCTGAATCCTCTAATGATGCGTCTGAATCCATATGTTGAGCAGACTGATAAAAAGCTAAGTTGCGCTTAGGTGCCTTAGTAACTACCTGTCTGTTAACAACATTAGACGGTGCCATACCCTGACTAGAATGCCATAAACATCCTTCCAGGAGGGGGAGGGGGAAAAAAAGAAAAAAAGCAAGATAGAGGAAACTCAGTAGACAAAGATAATAAACCAATGGGTATTTTCAATCTTAGCGATCACACCCTGACAACACCTCAAATTACCCTTCTAAATAAGGGCCTAAAGTTCGCTCCCACCAACAAATTGGACAAATTCCATACTTATTTAGATGTCAAAAATTTTACGAGAAAACTAAGTCTTAAAAAAAATTTTCTGGATAAGAACAAAGTCACACAAACCAGTACAAATATAGAGACAGATAGATTTAAACATAGTGGACTAAGACCACCATCCACATTTAATCCCACACATTTGAAAGGCTGTTTCATCCAAACCTTTGAGAAGGCAGTCCTTGATGATATCAAAAAATTAGACCACAACACGGGTTTTACTAGACCAAATTTATCTAAAGAGGAATGGGAGGCTTTAAAATCATTAGAAAAGAATAAGGAAATTGTGGTCAAACCTGCGGACAAGGGAGGGGGGATTGTGATTTTGAACAGGATTGATTATGAAAAAGAAGCCCTTCATATTCTGAATGATACTACTACATACTATAAACTAAGGGGAGACCCGACCAGCACATTTCAGAAAGAATTACAGACACTTTTGGAGATAGGCAAAAATAAAGGGATCCTGAATAAGCATGAATACGAGTTCCTGACCCCTTCAAATCCAGTAATACCAGTCTTTTATTACCTCCCCAAAATCCACAAGAGCACCACAAATCCCCCAGGTCGACCTATTACCTCTGGCATTAATTCCATCACCTCTCCTCTCTCTCAATATATTGATAATTTTCTACAGGCTTACGTACAAAAACAACCATCATACATTCGGGATACGACTGAAGTACTTTTAACAATACAGGATATAAAATGGGAGGAAGATTTTTGGTTGGTAACGAGCGACGTGACGTCACTGTATACCGTCATTGACCACAATCAAGGTATAGATAGTGTGCAATATTTTCTTAATAAGGACATGGATATGGTTAAAGAACAGAGAGACTTCATACTCAATGGGATACGACACATCCTAACACATAACTATATGTGGTTTGGGGGCGATTTTTATTTGCAGTGTAGAGGGACAGCCATGGGGACCAAGTTCGCTCCTAGTTACGCCAATTTGTTTATGAGCCAATGGGAGGACAATACGATTTGGTCCAGGGCGGAACTCGGAGCGAACTTGGTCCTTTGGAAGCGCTATATAGATGACATACTATGCATTTGGCGAGGTGACGAACCATCCCTACTGAACTTCCTGACCCTCATCAATGATAATAACTGCAATCTGAAGTTTACTTCAACATACAGTAGGACAAAGATTGTTTTTCTAGATTTAGAAATTTTTGTTCAGAACAATACATTACACACAAAGACTCATCATAAAGCAGTAGACGTGAATAGCTACATTTTAGCACAAAGCAACCACCATCCGAGTTGGATAAAGGGGATACCTAAAGGCCAATTCACTCGCTTAAGACGTAACTGTACCACACTGGAAGATTACACCAAGCAAGGGTCAGATCTAAAACAGAAATTTAGGGAGAAAAAATATAATATGAAGACAGTAGAAGGAGCATATAAAGATCTAGAGATCAGACCTAGAGAGACATTGTTGACCCAGTCCAAAATAGAACCCCTGGCTACGACCAAAGAACACGAGAAGATTTACTTTGTGACCAATTATTCGGGGGCTTCCAGTAAAGTGCAGAGCATTCTTAAAAAACACTGGCCCATTTTGAGTTTGGACCATTGTTTAAAGACCGTAATACAAAGTAAACCCAACGTAGTATTCCGCAAAGCACCAGATATAAAACAAAGAATAGTGCATAATCATCTAAAGATCAACACCAATACCCAAAATGTAAGACAGAAGACCATTGATGGGAATAACGTTAAAGAGGGTTTTTACCATTGCGGGAGATGCTCTAATTGCAAACTGTTGGGGTACACAAGCACGAGACCAACCACTATGATCAAATCGAATCAAACTAACAAGGAATATTTGATTAAAGGTACACTTTCATGCGATAGTGAGAATCTAATATATTTACTTGAATGCCCATGTGGGTTGCAACCACAAGAACTCTTAAATTAAGGATTTACGAACATTGTCGAAATATTCATAAGGGTCTAGAGACCCATAGTGTCTCAGAACACTTCAAGGTCATTCATGGCTGCAACCCCAAAGGCCTTAAGTTCACGGGTTTTGACAAAGTGACTTATAACTGGAGGGGAGGTAATAAGATAGATGCCATCAATCGTAGAGAAAGTAGATGGATCTATGACCTACAGACCCTTCACCCTGAAGGTCTCAATTTAGACCCCTAAATTAAGAACATGTGATATTGTTATCTCATGCATATGACTATGGAGCCACTGCAACCATGTACCAGTCACATATTTCAGGGATATACTATTATGGACACATTTTTAACATTCAATATCAACTAAATTTGGATACTTTGTTTCCCATTTTGGGACTATAAAAACTATTCTTTTACATATCATCCTATGGTTTTCTAGATACGTCCCAAACTTAGTGTAGTCTAGAGGCAAGGGTTAGGAGACAATATTTATCCATTTATTCTATTATTATATATCTACTCAATAGTTGTCTGTTTGAATATCTCATATTTATGTTTCTGATCCTCAGTGCCCTATAGATTTAGGAGCACATAGTCACATAGTTCAAACCTTTTACTAATTGTCAGATTATTGACCTGATGTAAAAGTTTAGTCATTTTATTGACAATCTATTTATATGTTATGGATTACATTCACTACACCAAATATGTCCACCACCACCATTGGGGACAATCACATTAGACGACTACATAACCCGTATTCTTTTATTATGTAACATAGTTATTTCACATAGGAAAAATCTAACCAAAAATGGCCGCTGCCATTACCAAGGACAAAGAAGCCAGCTCAGTTCAGCCTCAGCCCTATCTTATGTAACCGGAGGACGTGATACATATACAAATGAGTTCATTGTCCATATAGGGATTGGACAGGAGCGTCAGGTGACATGACATACTCCTGGACAGCCAGGAGTATGTCTACACGCGGCGCACGCATTCCCGGCAGTTCATTACCGGAAGTGCGGCGCCGTCACAAGTGACGACCATATAGGGATTGGACAGGAGCGTCAGGTGACATGACATGCTCCTGGACAGCCAGGAGTATGTCTACACGCGGCGCACGCATTCCCGGCAGTTCAGTACCGGAAGTGCGGCGCCGTCACACGTGACGATCAGGGGAGGAAGTTCAGGTTATAGGACTGTACTACACCATCTCTCTCCCCCTCACACATGTGGCGCTTGTAACCCGGAAGTACAATACCGGAAGTCAGGCGCCTGTGGACAGGGGGCTTTATCGATTAGGAGTTGATATATGCATGTATATATAAGATGGCTCCAGAGCACAAGCACCATTTTGCCCTTGAAAAAGTCTCATAATGAGATGAAACGCGTTGGGACATTCACCTATACCCATTTGTGATTTTTAATTATCAATCCCTGTTTGAAGGGTATTTCTTCCTTTGTTATACTGTTGAATAAACAGTTATTATTAATTACTCAGTCATCCTTACTACATAGTCTCCTCCCATACACTCACATGCAGTGATTATGGACAAAGATTGATACAGGACCAGCAGACTACAAGGTCAGGTAAGTCACCATTTTCCTACCTTATAATACTGCAATCTGTGATACTTGTCACTCTGATACTGCGTTCCTCTTCTGAGGTGGTGAGGAAAGTGGAGGAGAAGGAGACTGCATTCACAAATACCCAGACTTCGTTTAGAGCAACAATCTGCCTACAGTTTTTGCTGACCTTACTGATACACGTATAAATATTCAAACGTGCGAATATTCTGCCGACAGATGTTGCCAACCTGATTTATATATATCATCTGCCGGCAACAACCAGCCTCAAGTTATTGCACACCAGTGAGGCATTACGATTAGACCACAATATTCCCATTTGGGACAAATATACATCATCTTATCATTTGGGACTTTACATTTGGATACCGGACTATTTCCACAACAATAGGATTTTTTGTCCTGAACATCCAGCCCAAAGATATTGCCCACCAGTACATCATTTAGACTGTTAGTTAGATCTATTTAGACATTACCAATACATTATATTAGAACGTATTACCACGGAGCGCTCTATCCATTTTTGTTTTATTAGTTTAAGGAATGTTGGATAATTCCCGAGAGAGCAGCTAGTGGATGCACATCCTCCCTATTAGCGCCGACTGCTTTTTTCCTGTTTCTATCCTTCCAGGAAGGATGCATAGGAGATGCAAACATAGCATGCTGTGGACACCCCATCCAAGGAGGCATAGTGGGAGCAGCCATACGATCCACAAATTGCTTTATTACCTGGGACAAAGAGGATACCCAAGAAGGCTCTTGTCCAGGGACAGGTAAACTGGACTGGTTTGGTGACCTGAGGGGACAAATAAGCCGTACATGACTTACATGAAACCAGCACAGAGAGCTCCCCCTCTTGTATACCTTTATCTTTGACATTTTCAAAATAAAGGCAATAATCGCAATGTTATGTAACAGCCTTCACAAAATCTTAATAAATGTGAAGTACTCAGAAAATGACCTTCACCCCAAAAGGATGGAGAGAAAAAACAGTGATAGTTATAATTGACAGACATAAATAAAAGACAGTGTCAATAAAGCAGCTAGCAAACCGTCACATACAATGTGTATGTAATATAGTTACAATCGAGACTAAATCAACTACACAGACACAAAGGAATGGTAGTATATAGAGCACTATATACCTTAACCAAGGGAGAGGTATACAGGGAGACTGACCCAAACCCTCCTGAGACCAACAGCTACAGGTCACACTGAGTGTGGACCGTGAGTGTCTCCTATTCACGTGGAGGGTAGGCGGAGCAACACAGATGCATGAAACCTTTCGTAGGGACTGCGTCTGGGTAGGGGTAGAAGCTGCCAGTGAAGCGCCTACCTTCCCTAAGGCTGCATTAACCAGCTGGGTACACTGGCCTTATGGCAGCAGAAGCATCTGCTGCTGATCCCTGACGTCAGACGATAAGGCCCCGGTGGTTTAGTTAGGACGTGGACAATTTTGGGCCCTAACAGAAGCAAGGACTGCTGCGCGCGATTCCCCTTCAGCGGAGAATCGCCTTACTTGACAACTCCATACATCCGGTTGCAGCCCAGGTCGCAGTTTAGCAGCTAGCAAGCTTAACCGTGACCCGCCAAAATCACCAGCCCAGTTACTGGTGTTGCGGCCCGGCAGAGCTAGATGGAGTCGCAGTAAATGCATCCTAATTCAGACGCTTAGTACTGCCAACCCAGAAAACATAACATAAAATAAAACATAAAATAAAAGCTCAGGACTACCAGAGCAGTCCCCTGTTACAAAGGTGCATCTTGATCCTGCCGCACCAAATGAACAACTGATGTCCTATGTCTAGGGGCGGGGTATATATGGAGGATGACCCAGTGCATCCTGGGAGCTGAAGTTTTAACTGTTTGGTGCCTGGTCTCCAACCATATTATCACTGTGGATCCCTATGGACCCTGAAGAAGAAACATACAGCATTGCAGTGTACAGGAGTAACCAAAATGGAGTATTCATGCCATTTTGATGTTCACAGTTGGTTTTGCATCATATACAGATTGTGACAAAAGTCCAGTATATGTCAATATGTTTTAGAATGCTAACTAGTTAGCTATTGCAAATGTTTAGTTATGTGACCAAACATAGTTAATCATTATGTTACCTTCAAACTAATCTGAATAAACACCATACACGTTGTCATTGAGATGAATTCCAATATTCATAATTGAGGCAACAGTGCCCACTACTGTCTATTGATATTTATGTATGTTTCTAAAAATGACCTTTATACATATAAAATGCCTACTCAGGAGTTTTTCTCTCAGAAGCAGCCTATACAAGATGTAATGTGTCAGCATAGAATTAGCCTTATTCCTGGAACAACACTGACTGCAGAAGTGCTAGGACGTTTGAACATTGGGCCTGATTGCGCTCTCTCGCAGCAAAAAAGGGGCCGGGTATGCAAATATGCTAATGCGCTTTCTGGCTGAAGGACGCCCTCTGTCTTACAGTGCGAAGGCTAATGCACGCTGTAGTATAAAGCCGCCCACCTCTCACTCGTAGCACACATCATATCCAGGAAGTGAGTGATTAATTGAGTACTTCGAATGGCTTTATTGCTGCATGCAGCTCTTGTGGTAGACCTTACCCTACCACAACAGTGCGATCAGTTCAGCCTGAAATACACCCAAGTCACGTGTACAATGACGCTACTTTGCTAATTATGCACTCCCATTAAACTCCGTTTTGACACTCAGGCACGCCTGCGTTCGCACCTACACTCCCGTTTTTACTGGACTGCCCCTGTTACCATCCACAAATGGAATCTCCTGTCACTCATTATACTGGGCTGTCTTTGCCGGGTGAGCGAGTGCTTCCCGATCGTTATGAGTTCGCGCATGCGCACTGCGATGCATACGCAGATTAGAAAACATCGCCAGCAGCGAGAGAACAGCTGATAGCAACCGGGTCTGAATCAGGCCCATAAGCCAGTCTCTAGATGCTGAGAGAAGGGCTCCTGGATTTGCTCACGTGATTGCTGTATCTAGTGACTTAATCGACGAATGTTGCTAAGTATTATAATAAATTTACACTATTATATTCAATTTGTTTAAGTATCATTTCTGGGAATCCACCCATCTGGGATCTCTTAGTTTGATACCAGCTGAAACATTTGGCGAGCCAGACAGGAGATGCATCACAGTGACACAATATAATGAAGGAAACAGCACAGTGACTGACATATATTGCAGAAAACACCACAGGGGCCACAATATAATACAGAGAAGATCAGTGACCACCATACAATGCAGTCAGTATCACAGTTAACTACTTCAGCATCATTGTAACAAACCCATTGAATCTAATTAATATAATTAGCTCCTTTACAATAATTATCTACATAATCCCCATAATTAATTAGTCTCAATATCATCAAATAATTAAATTTATGTACATTAACCCCATAATTACCTCCCACAGTCTCATAAAAAATCTTCATATTAAACAACACCATTAAAACAGTAACCCAATACCCATTTATTCTTACTGTTACTAACCATATACTATACCTTACCCCCTTTAGCCTAACTTATCTGTTGGAGATCTCTTTTGGTCCTTTCCTAGTTGCAGTCATTGTGCTCAGGAAGCAGCAGCTTGTTTAGCAGGTCCCCCAAGGCTGTTGTAAGTGAGGAGGAGGGGCCAGGTAGAGACAGACAGGGGAGACAGAGCCTATTGCTGCAGCGCATGGCCACTGGGAGGAGACACAATGGGGTAAATGTATTATAGCGGCACTTACCGTGCCGCTATAACGCTTCCCGCTTCGCCTCTTTACCGAGGCGAAGCAGGAAGCGCTACCGATGAGATGTATAAACATCTCATCGGCCGGAGAGGGGGAGGGTTAACTCCCCCCTCCGGCGCTACCCGCTAGAGACAGCAGCGCATCAGCCTAGTGCTGATACGCTGTGTCTCTTCCCGGCCAGCTCCACTGAGCATGCACGGGATCTCGCAAGTATCGTGAGATCCCCGCGTGCAGCCTGGAGCCGACAGCAGGGACAGCGCTGTCCCTGCTGTGGAGATAGGGCAGCGCCAGGTTGTAGCTGTCGATAACGACAGCTACAGCCGGCCGAACGGTCATACGTTATGACCGTTCATACATAGCCCTGCCGTCGGCACTGCTATCTTGTAGATAGCAGCGCCGATAATGACAGGGGCGCATAGCGCCCCTGTCATTTACCGCCCATACTTACCCTCTCCAGTGTCCCAATGAGTAGCGCTATAGAAAACGCCTGGAAAATGGCTGCTGCGGCCATTTACCCGCCAATTAGCGCATGCGCAGTAAGAAATCACCGGGAAAATGGCTGCCTCACTATTTTCCTGGTGAACTGTCTATGCGCAATAGACTCCGGGCACTAGACGGCAGCTGGGGAGAGAGGAGGGGGCCCCAGATGGAAGTGAACACGGGCCCCCTCCTCTCTTAATACGCCCCTGCATCCCAGCATTGTTTGCTATTTACTAATTGTTCTCATTTTTTTTTACCTTTGAATGGATTCTCCTAAACATATACTATTAATTTTCACCTCCTGCTTGTACATTAAGTAGTTTAGTAGCCAATAATACCATCATAATGCTCGAAGCAGCAATAAATTACTGTGTAGACCTTGTAGGCATCAGTAACATCCAGAGATATAAAGAATATATAGAACTCTGCGCTATTTTATTACCAGGGAGATCGATATGAATGAAATACAATTTACACAATGTATAATATATATAAATTTTACTAAATTGTTGTTGACCGGTCAATACAAGACAATAATATAGGTTATATAAATATATAATATATTTTGAATACAATAAATCACTAAATATAAAGAAACAGAAAGAAAAAAAGAAAAATGCTGGAAGAGATGGATCCAGAAACATTTTTTGCTAGAGATTTAAAAAATTAATAAAATATGATCCAATTGGTAACATGGGTTTATCCTGATTAATCCGCACCTGCAAAGATGTTATTGTGAATGATCTCACCAGGAATATGGTGTCTTGTGTTTAATATTCTCGAACTCTGTGGAGCTTCATATCCTGAATATTGACTTCATGTGAGCTTCAAATGCATATTTTAAGTCCACATCCAAGTGAATTAATGTGTGCAGGTGTCGGAGGAGGCTGCTATGCCCGGAGAGACAGGGGTAAAGCGGCTACCTTGCAGAGAGGTGATGATGTTCCAGGCGTATCTCGATCCTAGTCTCCACTCCGACTGCCAGCATATGTCCACCGGGATCGCAGGACTCGCGTCTCGGATTGAATTGATGCAAACCGACGTCAGGGCTCCTCTAGTGTAGAGCAAACTGCTGTGGTATCGGTCTGCCCTACACAGACACAAACACACAGCCGCCAGCGGCAGCTGTGTGTTTGCAATAGCAGCCAAATGAGAGTCAGGCAGACTCTCATTGGCTGCTGCACGGAGGGAGCCGGTTGGAGCTCACTCATGAGCTCTGTCTTCCAGCTCCCTCTGCGCGTAATAGAGCAGAGTGGATGGTGGCAGGAGCGGGGATTCAGATAAGTTTTTTTTTTTCTTTTTTTATGTGTGTGTTTGTAAGGCGCCGCTACTGGGGACATGCTAATGGGGGCACACTCCTACTGGGAGCACTCCTGCTGGGGGGCATACTACTACTGGGGGCATGCTAATGGGGGCACTTCTACTGGGGTCCTGTTACTGGGTGCACTGCTACTGGGGGGCATACTACTACTGGGGGCATGCTACTGGGGGCATACTACTACTGGGGGCACTACTACTGGGGGGCATACTACTGGGTGGCATACTACTGGGGGCATGCTAATGGGAGCACTGCTACTGGGGGGCATACAACTACTGGGGGCATGCTAATGGGGGCACTACTACTGGGGGCCTGCTACGGGGGGCATGCTAATGGGGCACTGCTACTGGGGTGCATACTACTACTGGGGGCCTGATAATGGGGGCATACTACTGGGGGCCTGCTAATGGGGGCCTGCTAATGGGGGCACTACTACTGGGTGGCATACTACTACTTGGGGCCTGCTACTGGGGGCATACTACTGGGGGCCTGCTACTGGGGGCACTACTACTGGGGGCACTGCTACTGGGGGCATGCTAATGGGGGTACTACTACTGGGGGCCTGCTAATGGGGGCACTGCTACTGGGGGCACTGCATAGGGGGCCCTACTACTAAGTGGACTGCATAGGGGGCACCACTACTGGGGGCATTGTGTAAGGGACACCACTGCTGGGAGCATTGTATAAGTGGCACTACTACTGTGGGCATTGTATAAGGGGCATTACTACTGTGGACTTTGTGTATAAGGGTCACTAGTGTGGGCATTGTGTAAAAGGGTCACTACTGTGGGCATTGTGTAAAAGGGGCACTACTGTGTGTCATAACATAAATAAGAGACACTACTTTATGGTGTAATGTGAATCAGGGACACTATGTACGGTGTAATATGAATAAGATTGTGCACTGTGACTCCTAGGGCCATAGCCCACTTTGTAAACAAGTTCTGTGATTCTGCTGGCCGTACCCCACTGGGTGGGTGCACTACTTTTCATTTCTGCCACTGCTGTGTGGCAATGTGTCATAGATGTGGTGTCTGTGCCGCTGCTTTGTCGCTTGGTAACCAGTCAGCTCACTGCAACCTTTGGCCAATAATGGTGAAAACTATCATTTAAACTGTGAGGTGGTCTAAATTGACTGTAAATGACTGGAAATTAAGGTTATTGAGGTTAATAATACTCTAGGAAGAAAAAAAGACCAATTTATGTGATTTTAGCTTTTTTTGAACATTTTTGTAAAAAAATCCAAATCTAAATCCAAATCCAGTCACAGCAGTTTGGTAAATCCAAATCCGACGAATTAGAACCAAATCCAAATCCAGCAAAAATGGTCCGGCGCACATCCCTAGATGCAACAGGTGTATAGATGGATTAGGGTATTCCCAAAAGGTCCAAACGATATCCGCTGATGCGTTTCGCTCCACAGGTCTGGGGCTTTATCAAAGAGTGACTTAATACTCCATACAGACCTATTCTTTAATGCATCCAACTCAGTCTCATTGGTGTATCAACCATATTCATTGTAAACACCTGTCTAGATCCACCTCTCATCCACCTCCCCCAGTAAACATAGAAATCACATATAATCTCAAAAAGTAAAGGAAATAACAATCAATATACCGATATACATTAAAATATTTAATCCTTAATATATAACATATATGTAGAATATCTATAAACATCCAATAAAATATTAATCAATCCTATAAATCATGTACAAAAAACTTTCTACTTTAAACTAATGTAGCTTTCCATTGTCTTTAAAAATTGAATCCCTATATTGGACTAGCTGGGTCTAGAACCCAGTTGCTTTACCATTGCACTATGTCTCTCACTTTATTTTGTGATGCTAAATGCTGAGATACATCGTAAGACAGAAAATAATAAATATAGTTCACATTCTGATGTAGTCAAATGTAGCTTACATAGCTTACTCAGAGTGATTAAAAACCCAGTTATATTTTGTAAAAATACAATTTAGTAAGTCTAGAAACCCCATCATTCATGCAGAAAGTCTCTAAATGGTCAGTTTTATTGTTATCCCTCCCATAGTCATATATAAATTATTTTATCTATATTGAACTCATAAAAAATCCTAGAATAATAATAAATCCCTAAATTAAACTAACTGTGTCTAGAACCCATAACCCTATTTAACTCAGCCAGTTGTTCTGTCATTACGCCACTGTTCTCTCCTATTTTCTTGATGTTAATTGCTAGAATACATCATAAAAAAGAAGAAGCAAAATAAGAAAATCATATTACATGTGATTGGATTCTGGTGTAATCTATTTTACCTTACTTAAAATGATTATAATCCCAGTATCACAACATATATATTTCCTCAATTACAATATGGCAGTCTCAGGAACCCTGTAGTCTCATATTGTTAGCTATTTTTCCTGTCTCTGACAACATATATTTATTAATAAATGATCATCTGTTTCCATACAATTATTTTATATATAATATATATATATATATATATATATATATATATATATACACCCCACATTTTAATATTAAATTTCAGAACCAAAGGAGTTTTTTTCTCTCTCAACTATCCCACAAAAATAGAAATGGCTCAGCTGAATTTACCTAGATTACAAAATGAAATGAAAAATCTTCCACTAAAGATATTGAATCTAACCATCTATAAAGCCACAAAATATATAAGTGGCTCAACTACCATAGATATCAGTAGAAACACATATAGAAAGTATGGAAATCCATACACCCTATTAAGCAAAATATTTGAATTCTATATTATCATTCAGTCCAGATGGGAATAGAGTTCAGAGTTTAAAAATCTACAATGCTTCTTTTTCACATAGATGTCTAAATCTGTCTCCACCCCTAGTGGTAATGGCCACATGTTGTATTCCCACTACTATAAGACTACTAGGATCACTGTTATGTTTAACATAGAAATGGTGAGACACACTATGTTTAGTAAAACCTCATTTGATATTATTTCTGTGTTCTGTAAACCTTGTTTTCAAGGACCGGGTTGTTCTGCCTACATACTGCAGGCCACATGGGCACTGCAGCAAGTAGACACAATATATTGTGTCACAATGAATACATTCTAGTATGAGGAATGTCTCTCTATTAGTATGTGACAACTTCTACAGCCCTATTTGAAATATTAGTACATGTCAGACACCTGGTTTTCCCACATTTAAAGCATCCTACCAAGGGAGCAGGTAGCCATGAGGGGGATCTTGTTGTCAATTTTCTCCCTAGAAATATTCCTGAGCATACTGGGTGCCAAAATGTTTTTCAAGTTCCTGTTTTTCTTGCAAACAACCTTGAGATGGGGTGCAAGAGTGGGTTGCAATATGGGATCCTGTTGTAAGATCCTATAATTCTCTTGTAGAATCTTTTTGATATTAATTGAATGATTGTTACATTTGGAAATAAAAATAATTTGAGTAACCCCAGATTGATCCTAATTCCCATTAGCTACAGGTTTGGTTTTTATCTCAATTAATTTTGTTCTATCACTTTTCTCTACCTTCATATAGGCTGCCTGCAGTAGTGACTTGGGATAGCCTCTTATAGAAAAATCTTGAAACATGACATTCGCTTGTGATTTTTAATCTTCCATAGAGGAACAATTTCTCCGTAACCTACTAAATTGGCTATATGGAACATTATGCAGCCATGGTTTATAGTGGCTGCTTGAGAAATGCAAGAAATTATTGGTATCTACTGTTTTTTTTAGAATTTTTTGTTTTAACGATCCTTCCCTCAGAGGAAATAGTCAAATCCAAATAATTCACCATTGTGTAACTAAATGTGTGTGTGAATTTAAGATTATAATCATTTTCATTCAAGTGACAAATAAATTGATGTGCTAAAGATTCATCCTCATCCCAAATAATAATTAAATCGTCTATGAAATGGCCATAGTACACTAGGTTTGCGCCAAAAGGACCTGTCCAGACATATTCCTCCTCAAAGAGTCCCATATATAAATTAGCAAAACTTGGCACAAACCTAGTGCCCATAGCTGTTCAAAGTACCTGTATATAAAAATCCCCTTCAAATATAAAATAATTGTGCTCTAAAATAAGTGATAGCCGTGAGTAAAAAATGTTTAAGTGCCCCTGAAATCTCCACATCCTTATCCAAAAAGCTTTCCACAGCTCTAGTCCCTTTAGTATGTGGTATGTGAGTGTACAAAGCTTGTACATCAAGGGACTAAAAAGCATAACTAGATTTCCATTGAATATCCTTAAGTATATTTAATAAATGTGTGGTATCCTGGATGTGGGATTTCAGGGAGATAACATTTCTGTAAAAAATAATCAATAAATTGTGATAAATTAGGTGTGAGGGACCCAATACCTGAAATAATAGGATGATCTGAGGGTGCTGTGAGGGATTTGTAAATTTTAGGTATGTGATAAAATAAAGGGATAAGTGGAAAATCAACATATAGAATTCCCCCTCCAAGGGCCTCATTAAGTAATATTGTCAATTTTGATGAAATTCCAGAGTGGGATCTCCTCTCAATTTTCTATAAAAGGTTATATCATGAAGTTGGGAATATGCTTCTTTTAAATACATTTCTGTTGTTAATAAGACAACCCCCCCACCCTTATCAGCATTTTTGATAATTATAGAATGATCTTTCTCAAATTGTTTTAGGGCCGATAACTCCCTTTCTGTCAAGTTAGCACAAATTTTTTGGAAGTCATACAATGGCTTTATATAAAAGTATAAAATAGTGGAAGATTTATGATTAACAGGATAAATTTGGATTTATTTTTGAAAGATTTTCCATCCTTTGAAAAGTTAGTTTGATCTTTAATATCAAAAATCTTTATTGGTGTACTATCTATTTATACATTATTATCATCCCACAAATTTTCAAGAGTCAACAATGCATCTATATCCATTTCATTTTAAAATGATTGGACTGATTGAATCATCCTTTAAATTCTTTGAAGCAAAATATCCTTTCCTGGATAGGTCACGTATGAAATAGTTCAATTCGACAAATAGATAGAATATAATGGGATTCTGTGTTGGTGCAAAATTCAAGTCCTTTGCCATGGCTGCCGACACTTGAGACTCCTGGGAGGAGGCAGGCCTACTAGGCACAATAAACTGGGGTGGCTTTAGGAATGACCTTTTCATGAAATCTCGATAGCACGGAATAAAAGTAAATAGAATTTATTCGCAGGAGAAATATAATAGCAATGTCTCACATAAAGTCTCAACAACACTGAGGTTCACATAAGCAATAATGAGTATAGGAGAAAACCCCCCATATAGTCTTTAACATAGAAAAGTTAATATGGTAGGGAACCCCGAGTCCAGTATGAGGCTAACACCTCAGGATGGTATAGAGGAGCTTCACCTGGGTGGAACCCTGTAGTGATGGAGATCCGGAGCAGAGTGAGCCCTGTGATGCGGTGAAAGATGGAGCAGGGTTGAGCCCTGTGATGCTGTGAGGTTGAAGCAGGGTTGAGTCCTGTGATGCGGTGAGGTCGGAGCAGGGTTGAGCTATGTGATGCGATGAGGTCGGAGCAAGGTTGAGCCCTGTGATGCGATGAGGTCTGAGCAGGGTTGAGCCCTGTGATGCGATGAGGTCAGAGCAGGGTTGAGCCCTGTGATGCGATGAGGTCAGAGCAGGGTTGAGCCCTGTGATGCGGTGTGGTTCCGGAACAGGGTTGAGCCCTGCGGTGTGACTAGAATCTGGAATGGGGGTTGAGCCCCGCGATGCAGTGATGATAACTGTAATGGTGCATTTGACAACTATAACAAAGATGGGTTCGATGTCCACAGGAGTGAGAGGCAACAGGCAAAGTAAATAGTGCAGCAAAAGGTGAAACCACAGCAGTGGAGCAAAAAGGCAATACTTAGGCAATGGCTATGCTGAGCTCTGTAGTGTGGCTGGTAACTGGCATCAGAAGTTTAGCTGGAACATGAGCGGAGATATAGCAAAGTCCATAGCAACCCACAGGCACAGCAGGTATCTGGCAGGAGTCCAAGAAAGACCTGAAAGTAACGTTGCATCGACACTGAAACACAGTTAGTAACAGGTCTGTGATCCATAAGAAGTTCAGAACATGACCCAAATGGAATCAGGTTTGAAATAATGAGCAATCTAGGAATCCCACAACCTGACAATACCTTGGAAACAGAAGATCACTTTAACTCTCTATTCCCTGCATGTGAAGAACGGCAGCAAGCAGGATAGCTCCTCCAACGACCACAAAGGAACTTTGGAAAAAGTAATCTATCTTTATGTACTGAAATAGTCGCAGTCCTGACAGTAAATTTTGGGTGCTTTCCAAACATCCACCAGGTTTTAAAGGGAATTTAGCATGAAAATTACGTATCAACTTAGGAGCATGGACATCAGAGTCTTTAATCCAAGATCTCTCCTCCAGGCCGTAACCTTTCCAGTCTACAAGGTATTGTAATTGATTTTGATGCTTACGTGAATCCAGAATCTTATCGATCTCAAACTCCACACCTCGAGCAGTTGTTATGGGAGGTACTTTAGGCAAGCTGTCTTGAAATCGATTAAGAATCAATGGTCTAAGCAAGGAGACATGAAAGGAGTTAGGTACACGCATAGTTGGAGGTAACTGCAATTTACATGCCACTGGGTTGATAATTTTTATAATCCGAAAAGGACCAATATACCGGGGAGCAAACTTCATAGTAGGTACTTTAAGTCAAAGATTTCTAGTAGACAACCAGACACGATCCCCAACAGAGTATTTAGGAACAGCCGAATGTTTTCTATCAGCAAAGACCTTATAATTATGAGAGGCTTTCCTAAGACACTTATGTACTTGTCTCCAAATTCCAGAAAAATGTTGGAGGGTAGTTTTGGCTGCTGGACGTCCACTGTAGGAATTGATTGAAGCTCAGGAACTCGAGGATGCCGACCAGAATTGGCGAAAAAAAGACTTACACCTGTAGCAGACGAATAATGAAAGTTATGAGCAAACTCAGCCCAAGGCAAGAAATCCATCCAATCATCTTGAGAAGAAGAAATATACATTCTCAAGAAGGTCTCCAACTCCTGGTTCACTCTTTCGGTTTGTCCATTTGACTGAGGGTGATATGCAGAAGAAAACTGTAATTTAATTTGCAAAGATGAACATAAAGCCCTCCAAAACCGAGCAACAAACTGGACACCCCGATCAGACACTATCTCAGAAGGAAGTCCATGAAGATGAAATATCTCTTTGATAAATATTTGTGCTAATTTGGGGGCTGATGGAATTCGAGCCAAAGGACAAAAATGAGCCATCTTGGTAAAACGATCCACCACTATCCAAATAACTGTACACCCCCTAGACTCAGGAAGATCTGTAATAAAATCCATGGAAAGATAGGTCCATGGTTGGGTGGGAATGGGTAGTGGATGGAGAGGACCAACTGGAGACTGCCGGGAGCACTTATGTTACACACTTAGAACAAGAACGTATAAACTCTTGGACATCTTTTTTTCATGGAAGACCACCAATAGGAACGTTGCAAAAATGAGTACATTTTACGAACCCCTGGAGGTCCAGGGAAATTAGAATTATGAGCCCAGGAAAGAAGTTTACCTCGTAACTCTGGTGCCAAAAATATCTTTCCAGGAGGAGGATCAGGAGAGATGGAAATTGAAGAAAAAGCCAGAGGTTTTATTATAGGGTACCTTTGATCCTCATTTTGTTCTTTCTCTTCCAACATTGAGCGTGAAAGTGCATCTGCTTTTTTATTCAATGAACTTGGACGATACCTGAGGACAAAATCAAAATGAGAAAAAAAAAGTGCCCAACGAGCTTGTCGTGGGTTCAGACAATGGGCAGTTTTCAAACACTATTTTTACAGACCATAAAAATTTGTTGTAACAGGGTGCTTTGCGCCTTCTAATAAATATCTCCATTCCTCCAACGCTAACTTAATAGCTAACAACTCTTGGTCCCCAATGGAGTAATTACTCTCAGCAGTAGAAAACTTTCGTGAAAAGAATCCACAAGATACTGTTCTCCCATCTGCAGCCACTTGAGACAAAATAGCCCCAACTCCATAATTGGAGGCATCCACTTCTAGCATAAATGGCTTCTCAACATCAGGTTGAACTAGAATGGGGGCCACGGAAAATGCATCTTTGTGAGTCTGAAAGGCATCCAATGCCTCTGGGGACCACACTTTGGGATTAGCCCCTTTTTTGTCATAGCAGTAATTGGAGCTACAATCGTTGAAAACGCTTTGATAAACTTTCTGTAATAATTGGCAAAGCCTAAAAATCTCTGAACAGACTTTAATGAAGTGGGCAAAACCCAATCTTTAATAGCCTTTAACTTCTCAGGGTCCATCTGAAGTTCAGAACCAGAAATTATATACCCCAAAAAGGGTATCACTGGGACTTCAAAAACACACTTGGAGATCTTACCATAAAGCTTATTAGCTCGAAGACGACTTAATACCTCTTTAACATGGGTACGATTATCAGAAAGATTCCTGGAAAAAATCAAAATATCATCAAGATAAACAATAACAAACTGATAAAGTATATCTCGGAAAATTCCATTCACAAACTCCTGGAACACCACAGGAGCATTACATAAACCAAAAGGCATGACGAGGTTCTCATAATGGCCATCTCGCGTATTAAACGCAGTTTTCCACTCATCACCCTCTTTAACTCTGATCAAGTTGTAAGCTCCCTTTAGATCAAGTTTAGTAAACAATTGAGACCCCTTAACTCTGTCAAACAATTCTGTAATGAGAGGCAAAGGATATTTATTTTTTACCGTGATCTCATTTAGACCTCTAAAGTCAATACATGGACGAAGACCACCATCTTTTTTCTTTACAAATAAGAAGCCCGCTCCAGCAGGAGATGAAGGAGGCCTGATAAACCCCTTTTGTAGGTTATCTTGTACATATTCCGACATGGCTTGAGTCTCAGGAACAGAGAGAGGGTATACTCAACCTTTGGGTGGCATTTTACCAGGAATAAGTTCAATAGGACAATCCCAGGGACGATGCTGTGGAAGTTTGTCTGCCGCCTGCTCAGAAAAGACATCAGCAAATTCATGATGAGGCTGTGGGAGAGAAGGTGCAACATCTACTTTCACTTCAGCCAATTGTACCACAGGAATAAAACTATTTAATTTGCATTTAGGACTCCAAGAAAGAATTTGAGAACAAGTCCAATCAATATGAGGGTTATGAAGAGTTAACCATGGTAAACCAAGAACTATATCATACATAGAAATAGGTAATACCAAAAACTCTAAACTTTCTTCATGCAAAGCTCCTACCCTCAACTTCATAGACCTTGTTTGATGCGTAATATATCCATTAGAAATTCTAGTCCCATTAACTGCAGAAAGGGAAAAAGAACTGGTTAATTTGACAGGAATTTTTAATTTCTGAACCAAGGACAATGAAATAAAATTGCCAGCTGCTCCAGAATGTAGCAATGCAGAAAACTCTTGACACGAAAAACCAAACTCAGGAATACTCACAGAAATTAAACAATCCTTTTGGGGGGAAACTTTAGAAAGTACCCCTTGTTTGACTTCCCCTCCATCAACTAGGGACGATCATTTCCCTGCCTTATTGGACATTTTGCCAAGAAATGTTCTGAGGATGCACAATACAAGCACAAATTAGAACGCCTCCTACGTTGCTTCTCAACTTCAGACAATTTAGCTTTATTCATTTGCGTAGGCTCATCAGATGTACTATGAAAAGAGCGAGACTGGGGAAGAGAACTTTTAGAACACTCAGAGCGACTCCTCTGAACCCCTCGTTCTCGCATACGCAGATCAATTTTAATAGTCAATGAAATTAACTCCAAATACTTGATCTATGGTCATAGATCAATATAATGCGCTCAGAACCTATAACTGGATAGTGTATATTTAGTTGTAGGTATGTGAATTACTGATATTCGAAACTCGATATGTTGTTATAAGACTTTATTTGGGTAAAGGTGGAAACTAATAAACTAAAGGATGGTAGTTCATTGACTGAATATGACAGTCAATTTGTGGGACATATGCCGTATATTGGCAATGTTAAGTCTCTGAAGGCAAAAATAGGGGGGTTGATAAAAACAAGAAAAAAAGAGAAAAAATGCAAAATCAATCACTATTGATCTGTTGAAGCAATGGTGCTTCAGTAGTGAAGCAGGAACTGGAGATCATAAAGTTCACAGTCAGTATTGTGATGTAATTGAATGTTGGTGCGGCGTCCCACACTTATGAATAAATAATTAATTAAATGGGGCTGCTGATGGATGATTCACAGCTGGCGGTTCTTAATACGATCTTCCCGGGTAAGTAGTACGGACCCTATTCTGAGTGTGTGGAGTTGTGTTACCAAACCTTACCGTGGCCGCAGAGCGCACCCGCAGCTCACCCGGAAATGCCAGGTAGTCTGCGGTGCGTCCCGCCGGTCCGCGGTCAGGTATGCAGCAGGAGGGGGAGAGACGGCTGTGGTGCTGGATACCAGGCACCGTCTCCCCTACCTTCACTGTGGACTCACCTCCCAGGGACTCAGCAGAGTCCGCTCTTCCCCTTGCCGGCGTGTTGCAGTCGCGTCCTCCTCTTCTCCGGTGTCTCTCGGTGGAGTCAGCTGCTGGTTGGGATATCCGCTAGGCACTGTCTGCTCGCATAGAATGTCCTTCTGGTGTCTGGTTCCTTGCTTCCTTGTTTCTTTAGGGGTATTGTGGCCAACGCGTTTCGACCCACGTGGGGTCTTCCTCTGGGCGGGATTGATGGTGTGTCTGGGTCCTTGGTTTGTTTATGTACACAACTTCCGGGTATGCCTTCTTTCTAATTGGTTAGCAGGAGATGAATCTTAAGTGTTCCTGGATTAAATACACTGCCAGTTTGCCAGGTCCCTATCTTAATGTGATAGCAGCGTCTCTCAGTCGGCCTTGATCTCTTTAGAGGAGGACGCGACTGCAACACCCTGGCAAGGGGAAGAGCGGACTCTGCTGAGTCCCTGGGAGGTGAGTCCACAGTGAAGGTAGGGGAGACGGTGCCTGGTATCCAGCACCACAGCCGTCTCTCCCCCTCCTGCTGCATACCTGACCGCGGACCGGCGGGACGCACCGCAGACTACCTGGCATTTCCGGGTGAGCTGCGGGTGCGCTCTGCGGCCATGGTAAGGTTTGGTAACACACCTCCACACACTCAGAATAGGGTCCGTACTACTTACCCCGGGAAGATCGTATTAAGAACCGCCAGCTGTGAATCATCCATCAGCAGCCCCATTTAATTAATTATTTATTCATAAGTGCGGGACGCCGCACCAACATTCAATTACATCACAATACTGACTGTGAACTTTATGGTCTCCAGTTCCTGCTTCACCACTGAAACACCATTGCTTCAACAGATCAATAGTGATTGATTTTGCATTTTTTCTCTTTTTTTCTTGTTTTTATCAACCCCCCTATTTTTGCCTTCAGAGACTTAACATTGCCAATATACGGCATATGTCCCACAAATTGACTGTCATATTCAGTCAATGAACTACCATCCTTTAGTTTATTAGTTTCCACCTTTACCCAAATAAAGTCTTATAACAACATATCGAGTTTCGAATATCAGTAATTCACATACCTACAACTAAATATACACCATCCAGTTATAGGTTCTGAGCGCATTATATTGATCTATGACCATAGATCAAGTATTTGCATTTAATATAGGAGGGCAGACACCCGTCCCAATAGTGCAGCTCACCTCTAACGATTTTTTCTAGAATCCAGTGCGCAATATCTTTTTACATTTCTACTAATGAAATTAACTCATCCAAATTCTCAGGAATATCCCGAGTCATCAACTCATCTTTAAGTCTCTCAGAGAGACCATTCCAATATGCTGCTCTTAATGCCTCATTATTCCATTTAAGTTCTGCGGCTATAGTTTGAAATCAAACCACATACTGACCAACTGGAGATGTTCCTTGCTTTACTCGCAAAATATCCACAGACGCGGCCACTGATCTTGAAAGTAGAAACAAAAGCTTGGTAATTAGACATTAAGGCATCATTTCTCTCCCATAAAGGAGAGGCCCACTCAAGAGCAGCACCAGACAATAATGACATAATATAAGCCACTTTAACACGAGAAGTGGTAAAACTTTGAGGTAACAATTCAAAATGAATCTCACATTGGTTGAGAAATCCTCTACATGTTTTTGGATTACCACCATAAGAGGTAGGAGTCGGTAAACGTAAATGAGAAGCAGAAACCCCTGACGTACTTGCAACAGAAATCTTAAGTTTATCAAGACGTGTGGAAAGATCCTGTAGACATTGCAAAACTTGAACTTGAGTGTTTTCCTGTACTTCCAAATGAGCAGTCAAACCCTGAAGCACCTATACCCCAGTAGCCTGTTCCAGATCCGGATTCATTTTTAGGTCTGTGCAAACTGTCACAGCTGCCGACACTTGAGACTCCTGGGAGGAGGCAGGCCTACTAGGCACAATAAACTGGGGTGGCTTTAGGAATGACCTGTCACAATCCTGGTTAGTTTTTACTTTTTGTGACTTACCTCTGCCAGCTGCTCCATGGATCTGTGTTTGTAATTCTCCTGGGACATCTGCTCTGGCTGAATCATGCTGGCTGTGACATCTCTGTGTGTGCAGACTGCTCTCCTACCCAAACTGATTAATCATCTGGACCCTGCATGAGCATTGCTAGTCTTACTTGGAATCACAGATGTGGTCCTGATTCTCAAGGGCTGCAGAGATGATTACTCCCTCTGCATGTTGTGCCTTGCTCCACTCAGAATGCCACTGCCAGACCACCTGTCTGTGTCCACCAATCGCTGCCAGACTCTAGGTATATAGATCCTCCTCTAATAGCACTCTGTGCTTGAACATCTTGTTACGTTCCGTGGTGTACTACTTGTGCTATAGCTGTACCTCTGTGTACCAGTATGTCCCAGGCTCCTGCTGGTTCCTAGACCAGTGCTATACGTAAGCCTGCTGCGTTCAGCTATCCACGCTACCAGCCTCTCACTTATGGCTCCCAGGCCGCTCCAAGTAGCTTCCACGCTACCAGCTTCTCCACATGGCTCCCAGGCCGCACCAAGTAGCTTCCACGCTACCATCTCTCACCCACGGCTCCCAGGACGCATCAAGCAGCTTCCACGCTACCATCTCTCACCTACGGCTCCCAGGCCGCTCCAAGTAGCTTCCATGCTACCATCTCTCACCAACGGCTCCCAAGCCACTCCACGTAGCCACCCAGCTACCAGCATCTACCCACGGCTATCCAGCCGCTCCACATAGCCACCCAGCTACCAGCATCTACCCACGGCTATCCAGCCACTCCAAGTAGCCACCCAGCTACCAGCGTCTACCCACGGCTATCCAGCCGCTCCACATAGCCACCCAGCTGCCAGCATCTACCCACGGCTATCCAGCCGCTCCACGTAGCCACCCAGCAACCAGCATCTACCCATGGCTATCCAGCCGCTCCATGTAGCCACCCAGCTACCAGCGTCTACCCACGGCTATCCAGCCGCTCCAAGTAGCCACCCAGCTACCAGCATCTTACCACGGCTATCCAGCCACTCCACGTAGCCACCCAGCTACCAGCATCTACCCTCGGCTATCCAGCCACTCCACGTAGCCACCCAGCTACCAGCGTCTATCCATGGCTATCCAGCTGCTCCACGTAGCCACCCAGCTACCAGTGTCTACCCATGGCTATCCAGCCGCTCCACATAGCTACCCAGCTACCAGCGTCTACCCACGGCTATCCAGCAGCTCCACGTAGCCACCCAGCTACCAGCGTCTACCCACGGCTATCTGGCCGCTCCACGTAGACACCCAGCTACCAGCATCTAGCCATGGCTATCCAGCCACTCCACGTAGCTACCCAGCTACCAGCGTCTACCAAGGCTATCCAGCCGCTCCACGTAGCCACTCAGCTACCAGCGTCTACCCATGGCTAACCAGCTGCTCCACGTAGCCAACCAGCTACCAACGTCTACCCACGGATTCCCAAGCCACAACAAGTAGCTTCCATGCTACCATCCATCTGCAAGCCCATCTACTAGTAACCCGACCAGCTCAGTCAGCCTTCCTGCCGGTCCCAGTCCGGTTCCTCCAAGTCCACTTACCTCACGGCTCATTAGCTGCACCAAGTAGCTTCCGTGCTACCATCCATCTGCAAGCTCATCTACTGGTACCCCAACCAGCTCAGTCAGCCTACCTGCCGGTCCCAGTCCGGTCCCTCCAAGTTCCTTCTGGTCTCATTCCAACATCTCAAGTTTCCAGTTCCAGTCACTCATCACCAAAGGCAGTTCTCACTGCTACCCACTTCTTTTATTAAAAGAGCTATTCATGTTACCCATGGTTCCAGTCCAGCCGGCCTCCAGTGATTCCAGTTCATCACCTGATACAGGTAACTCACTAGCACCAACTGTGACATAACCTTTTCATGAAATCTCGATAGCACGGAATAAAAGTAAATAGAATTTATTCACAAGAGAAATATAATAGCAACGTCTCACATAATGTCTCAACAACACGGAGGTTCACATAAGCAATAATGAGTATAGGAGTAAACCCCCCATATAGTCTTTAACACAGAAAATTTAATATGGTAGGGAACCCCGAGTCCAGTATGAGGCTAACACCTCAGGATGGCATAGAGGAGTTTCACCTGGGTGGAACCCTGTAGTGATGGAGATCAGGAGCAGAGTGAGCCCTGTGATGCGGTGAAAGATGGAGCAGATTTGAGCCCTGTGATGCAGTGAGGTTGAAGCAGGGTTGAGCCCTGTGATGCGGTGAGGTCGGAGCAGGGTTGAGCCCTGTGATGCAATGAGGTCGGTGCAGGGTTGAGCCCTGTGATGCAGTGAGGTCGGAGCAGGGTTGAGCCCTGTGATGCGATGAGGTTAAAGCAGGGTTGAGCCTTGTGAAGGGGTGTGGTTCCGGAACAGGCTTGAGCCCTGTGGTGTGACTAGAATCCAGAACGGGGTTGAGCCCCGCAATGCGGTGATGATAACTGAACCGGTGCAGTTGACAACTGTAATGAAGATGGGTTCGATGACCATAGGAGTGAGAGGCAACAGGCAAAGTAAATAGTGCAGCAAAAGGTGAAACCACAGCAGTGGAGCAAAAGGCAATACTTGAGCTCTGTAGTGTGGCTGGTAACTGGCATCAGAAGTTTAACTGGAACATGAGCGGAGATATAGCAAAATCCACAGCAACCCACAGGCACAGCAGGGATCTGGCAGGAGTCCAAGAAAGACCTGAAAGAAATGTTGCACAGACACTGAGACACAGTTAGTAACAGGCTTTATACTAGAGGTCTGTGATCCATAGGAAGTTCAGAACATGTGACCCAAATGGAATCAGTTTTGAAATAATGAGCAATCTAGGAATCCCACAACCTGACAACACATTGGAAACAGATGATCACTTTAACTCTCTATTCCCTGTATGTGAAGAACGCCAGCAAGCAGGATAGCTCCTCCAACGACCACAAAGGAACTTTGGAAAAAATAATCTATCTTTATGTACTGAAATAGTCGCAGTCCTGACACCCTTTTTCAAAAGTCTAATTTAATCAGATGATAATACTTTATTTGTCAAATTAAATATTCCATTTTGATCTATTTCAGTCTGGGCCTTCTTATGTAATTTTCTACTACCCCTTCTTCCTCTAGATCTCTTGAGCGTTTGGGGGTTTCTTTGGCTAGTGGTAAAAATCTGTTCTGAGTTGCAAATCCTCCCACCCTGTTTTCTCCTAAAAAAGATCCTCTGGGGGTTGTAGCTTGATGTTGGTTATAATTCCTCTTAGGTCTATTGTCAAATGACCTCCATTGTTTAATCTGTTGAGGTCCATTATCCCTCTTGGTAGATTGAGCCCATTCAATATTACTCTACCTGTGGTTCTGAAATGATTTTTTAACATGAGAATGGGATTGATACTCAACCTCCCGTTTCTTAAACATCCTAGGGGTCCCTTGGTCTGTATCAAGAAAATTGTTTGATGGAGCATATGGGAAAATGTGTTTTCTATAGGTTCTCACCCTATTGTCCCTATAATCCCTTTCATCTTGCCAATATTTTACTTTTAATTTCCACTAAATCTTTCTCAAATCGTTCAACCTTTTGATTGGTGATTTTGTCCCTCTCACCAAAGATGGGTAAATCCTTAAATTTAATTAAAGTCTCCATGACCTCATCTATTTTTTGTCCAATCTCCACAACTTTTTGTTCTCTATAGGAAATAAGTAACTCAATCTAAAAGAGCACTAATCTAAAGTTTTATTCAATGTGTTAATCAAATCAGTGTTATCTTGAATTGCTAATGACTTAAAAATCCTAAGCCCACGTGGTATCTGTTAGCTAAATACTTTTTCAGGGATATACTATCCCACCAGTGTCTCATTTCGTCCTTTAGAAGATTTTCTAATTTATAAAAACCTTTTATAACCTCATCTTCTGTATGATCAATATTTGTAATAGTAGGTTCTATACAATCTCCCGTTTGGGCATACAACTCCCTCCTAGTCACACAATTAGAAAAACACAAAACATCAGCCATATCAATCTTCCCCTTTAAATACAAATTGGGTTAAATGTAACCCTGGATAGCTAATGTATTGTTATTAACTAAGCTGCAGGAGAAAAGGTAATGGGTATAAACCAATTACACCCACATAGAATATACACAATGGAAAAAGAAACAACCCAGCGCGATTTGAATATGATATACATGTGTGAAATTTATCCAAGTGAAATAGAAAAATATAAGATCATTTATAATATTAACTTTAAATTAGCAGCAGAACAATTCAATGTGCTTGTGGCAGCACATATAGACACCTGGAAAACAGGTGTATCTAGAGATATAAAGAATATATAGAACTCTGCGCTATTTTATTACCAGGGAGGTCGATATGAATGAAATACAATTCACACAGTGTATAAAATATATAAATTTTACTAAATTGTTGTTGTCCGGTCAATACAAGACAATAAAACAGGTTATATAAATATATAATATATTTTGAATACAATAAATCACTAAATATAAAAAAACAGAAAGAAACACCCTAATCCATCTATACACCTGTTGCATCATTTCAATCCGAGATGCGAGTCCCGTGATCCCGGTGGACATATGTTGGCAGTCGGAGTGGAGGCTAGGATCAAGATGCGGCTGGAACATCATCACCTCTCTGCAAGGTAGCCGCATAACCCGTCTCTCCGGACACAGCAGCCTCCTCCGACAACTGCACACATTAATTCACTTGGATGTGGACTTAAAATATGCATTTGAAGCTCACATGATGTAAGTATTCAGGATATGAAGCTCCACGGAGTTCGAGAATAATAAACACAAGACACCATATTCCTGGTGAGATCATTCACTATAACATCTTTGCAGGTGCGGATTAATCAGGATAAACCCATGTTACCAATTGGATCATATTTTATAAATTTTTTACATATCTAGCAACATTTTTTTCTGGATCCACCTCTTCCAGCATTTTTCTTTTTTTCTTTCTGTTTTTATATATTTAGTGATTTATTGTATTCTAAATATATTATATATTTATATAACCTGTAATATTGGCTTGTATTGACCGGTCAACAACAATTTAGTAAAATTTATATATTTTACACACTGTGTGAATTGTATTCATATCGATCTCCCTGGTAATAAAATAGCGCAGAGTTCTATATATTCTTTATATCTCTAGATACACCTGTTTTCCAGGTGTCTATATGTGCTGCCACAAGCACATTGAATTGTTCTGCTGCTAATTTAAAGTTAATATTATAAATGATCTTATATTTTTCTATTTTACTTGGATAAATTTCACACATATATATCATATTCAAATAGTGCTGGGTTGTGTTTCTTTTTCCATCAGTAACATCCAGGCCCATAGAGCTGGTCCGGGCCCTGGTACTTTTTGGGGGCTTGGCCTAATCACAGGAGTAGTGGCCACGCCCCCTTAGAAAAATAATAGAATAACAAGTATTTTGCGGTGCTGCGCACTGAATAGGGTGGTGCTGTGAGCTGGGGAGAGAGGTTACTGACAGAAACATAGAATTTGACGGCAGATAAGAACTACTCGGCCCATCTAGTCTGCCCCTTTTCATATATCCTTTAGGCAACTTCAACCCTATTTGCTTCTTACGTCTCTCTTAAGGATATTCTTATGCCTATCTCAAGCGTGTTTAAATTGTTCCACCATTTTAGCTTCAACCACATCTGATGGGAGGCTATTCCACTTATCCACTACCCTTTCTGTGAAGTAATTTTTCCTCAAATTTCCTCTGAGCCTACCTCCCTCCAGTTTCAGTGCATGTCCTCGTGTTCTTGTACATCTCTTCCTTTGAAGAATGCTTCCCTCCTGACCCTTGTTAAAACCCTTCATGTATTTGAAAGTTTCTATCACGTCCCCCCTTTAAGATATTTTAGCCTATCTGGGTAAGTTCTGTGCTGTAGGCCATGCACCATTTTAGTTGCCCTTTTTTGTACCGTCTCTAATGTATCTATATCCTTCTGGAGATATGGCCTCCCTAACTGAACACAGTATTCTAGCTGAGGCCGTACCAATGATCTATACAGTGGCATTATCACTTCTTTTTTCCTGCTACCGATTCCTCTCCCTATGCAACCAAGGATCTGACTTGCCTTCCTCAATGCTTTGGTGCATTGCTTGCCAGCCTTTAAGTCATTTGAACTGGTGACTCCTAAATCCCTTTCCTCCTCTGTATTTTCCATTATAGTATCCTTGATACTATATTTAGCCTTTAGGTTATTGAGACCCAAGTGCATGATTTAGCATTTTTTGACACTAAACTGTAGATGCCATGTTCTTGCCCATTCCTCTAGTCTACCCAGATCCTCAGTCATTTGTTTTACCCCTCCTGGTGTGTTTAATCTGTTGCACACTTTTGTGTCATCTGCAAAAAGGCATACTTTCCATTCAATATTATTTGCAATATCGACAACATATATATTAAAAAGCACTGGCCCAAGTACAGATCCCTGGGGTACTCCACTGGTAACCTTTCCCTCCCGTGAATACACTCCATTTATTAATTCTTTCTGTTTCCTATCCTACAACCAAGATCTCATACATTCAACAGTCATAGAATCCAATCCCAAGCTTTTCATTTTGTTTATCATTCTGCGATGCGGGACAGTGTCAAAAGCCTTACTAAAGTCTAGATAAGCTACATCTACAGCCCCCCCTCGATCTATTATTTTTGTCACGCAGTCAAAAAAAGTCAATAAGATTTGTTTGGCATGATCTCCTATGAGTAAATCCATGCTGTTTGGGATCCTGTAAATTGTTGGATTTGAGATATTCCACCACTTTTTCTTTTAATAATGTTTCCATCATTTTCCCCACTACTGATGTAAGGCTTACTGGTCTGTAGTCACTTGCTTCTTCTTTGCTTCCCCTTTTGTACAGTGGTATTACATTTGCTTTTTTCCAGTCCTCTGGAATCACTCCTGATACTAGCAACTGGTTGAATAATTCTGTTAATGGTGTTACCAGGACCCCTTTAAGCTCTTTTAGTATCCTTGGATGTATCCCATCCGGCCCCATTGTTTTATTCACTTTCAGTTTAAAGAGTTCTGTTAGGACCCTCTCCTCTGTAAATTAAATTTCATTTACCTCATATTTGTGAATGCCTCTGCAACTTAACTGTGGCCCCTTCTCCTCTTTTTCTGTAGAGAATACTGAACAAAAATAATTATTTAGATGATATGCTATTTCTTTGTCTCCCTCGATCATGTACTCACTCTCTGTCTTAGGGCCTGATTCAGAGCCAGACGCTCTGACCAGAGCGCTCGCTCTGAATCAGGGCCCTCCTCCATTAAAATGGAGCGTCCTCCTGGACGCTCGTATAGCTGTGGGTGACCACCCACAGCATATACGAGCGTCCAAAAAGATGGTCGCGATGGTCTTGACCATCGCGACCATCGGACTTGCGAGGGAAACCCTGCGGTCGGGTTTCCCAGCCACAAGCCCTGGAGTGATTTTGGCTCTATCAGAGCCAAAATCACTCCCACTGACATCACTAGTGATGTCAGTGGGGCCGGCTTCAGACGGTAGACGTTCCCATGGGAACGCCTCCGTCTGGCAGGCACGCCCACCAAAGGGGGCGTGCTGTCAATCAACATCAACAGCATGCCCCCTTTGGTGCGAGACCCGGAGCGATGGGAAGCCCGTCGCTCGCCAAAAGCATAACCAGCCCGGGCTCTGTGAGCCAGTACTGGTTCTAAAAATACAGGGGACAAAAATGTGTAGTGGTTCCCAGAATTTTTGAATTAGCACTGGGCTCTGTGAGCCAGTCCTTTTAAAATTAAGGGGAAAAACTTGCGTAGGGTTCCCCGTACTTTTAAAACCGGCACCGGGCTCAAATTAGTGAGAGTGTAATGCCACAGCCAGGGGACACTTTCACCGGGCCCCTGGCCAAAGCATTAACACCCCAAACTAGTCAGGCCCAGGGTTCTTCCTTGACCCCTATCTGGTGGGTGCAGGGGTAATAATTATCATACTAAATGTCTACTATTATTTTTTTATAGTGGGACTACAGGTACCAACATCTCCTCCATGGCACAGCATCCCCATAGTAATGGAGGTGCATGACCCCTGACCCATAGCACCTTCTGCACATGCATGCCTTACTGCACGTTCTTCCTCCATCCTCCAGACAGATAAGACATCCCCACAAGACAACAAGGTAGTTGCAACGGCAATGCTGCAAAACCTTAGCAAAACCACTGCTAGAGTAGTGATTCCCAACTTCGGTCCTCAAGGCACACTAACAGTCCTGGTTTTAGTGATATCCATGATTGTGCACAGATGGTTAAATCAAAATAACTGAGGCACTAATTAATCCCTTGTGCTCAAGTATGGCTATCGCTAAAACCTGGACTGTTAGGGGTAAATTTACTAAGATTCAAGATGGTCCCGATTTTCAAAGTGATTTATCTTGCTGGTACTCGCCAAAACTCAGGTAATTTAATCCCTTTTTTTTTTACCAAATTTACCAACAGGCGATTTGAGGCTAAACGAGTTGGCTAATGGTGAAGCAGAACGAGATATCTCTGCTGAGTATCTCATTTTGCAGATTATTCACCCGATATTGCAGTGTTTTCTCTCTGTGAGATATGTGTTTGCTGCTTGTGTGTTAAGACTTGTAAAAAAGGGTTAAATGTTATTAAAAAAAAAAATGAGGTGAGGTTTTCCCCCCCCAAAAGACAAACCAGACTTGGACTTGCCAACCTGTACTGGTTCTTAATTTACAGGGAAAAAAATGTGTAGGGTTCCACTGTAAATTTAAGAACCAGCAACAGGGACAGAGCTGGTTTTAAATATACTTAGAAAAAAAATGACGTGAGGTTCCACGTAAATTTAAAACCAGCCCTGGACCCTTTCTAGCGGGGGGTCTGATGCCACAGCCAGGGGTGCCCTTTCACTGGGCCCCCCAGCTGCAGCATCAGTCCTGACCGCTAATCAGCCCAGGCAAGGAATCCCTGGGGAGTTGAGTACCCCTCCAATAAAGGGGTACCCCTCTCCAGGGCACCCCTGGCCTAGGCTGATAGCCCGGGGCTAACCCCGGCACCGTGGGGTGGTGCATGCCGGGTTGATAGTGTATGTGTAATGTAAAAGAAATGGTTAAATATTGTCTTTAGTTGTGGAACAACACATCTGCTGGGCAGGCCGGGGGCATGCCCGGCCAAACGGAGGCGTTCCAGTCGGAACGCTTGCCGTTTGGGGGCGGCCCCAATGACATCATTGCTGATGTAAGTGGGGAACTTCCTGCTCGAACAGAGCAGGAAGCTCCCTGGGGCTTACGAGTGCCCAGACCCTACCCTAGGGTCTGGTCGTAAGCCCCGATGGTCACGATGGTCTTGACCATCGCGACCATCACCTGTGTCGGTCGTTAAGCTGTGGGTGTTAACCCACAGCTTAACGATAGACAAGGAGGTGGCCGTTCAGGATGCAAGCGGCTGCCCTGATTCAGAGCGACCGCTTGCATCTAACGACCGCCTCTGAATGAGGCCCTTAATTTCTTCTTTACAGCAAAATCTCCATGTAACTTCTTTCAGTGGAAGAAAACCCTCCAGATCTGAGGATACTCTCAATTAGTGTTATCAGAGACTTTAGCGTTATCAGAGAACATAGACCAATAGAATAATTCTTTCATCCACAAAATTCTCCTTTTGGGTTTCAGCTGCAAACAAACCCTCACACCAAAAGACACCCAAAAAAACAAATCAATATACCAATGGTAATATATGTATTTTTATTTGAACATAAATTTTTATAAAATATTTTTAGGTATATACCATTATAGTTACTGTGGTGGTTATGTAAAATAAAGCACCATTTGTGGGAATATTACAAATGTTTTCCCACCTTACACTTCTGTTATTCACATCAGTGGGAACCCAACAAAATTTGCCAAGTGAGTAACCCGACGCATTTCGTCCTTATAAGGACATCTTCAGGGGTAACACAAATTATGCCACACCAGGCAAATGAAGAGGATTCTCTGAATATTTTTTCTAAAGCTATACAGATTCTAACATAGGAATGAACACAACTCATCTCTTGAAAATGTGCCGATACGAGCACCTGGACCACAAAATCAGTCCACCTGTCTCACCTATATCTCCGGGGAAGCATTGTAAAGTACAGCATTGTAAAGTACAGTATCTACTTTCTGTGCTTCTGTGTCCGTTGGATCGTGAATTAAGATTTTTTTTTTTCTAAGACCTTGGACTTCTACCTGGAGAAGGGGACCGACCACCTCCCAGGGATGTGTACCAAAAGGGATAAATCATATACAGTATGTCTTGTTTGAATATTTTCTTCTCAGTGAGGGGTCCTTAATGTCGAGGCATGGTGGCACATGTGGTTCTCCAAATGCCGCCATTCCGGGACTGACTTGCTGGGACCTGTAGTCCCACTGTAATGAACATTAATTAACATTAATTACTTTTTATCACTCTTTAACCCTACACCCACCGCCACATGGATGCAGGGAATAGCCCCGGGCTTCATCCCAGCCATGTCGTATCCACTTTAAGTATGGGACTGGATAATGCTTTGGCAGGGGGACCTCGTGATGGTTGAGTATGGTGCTGGTTACGCAGTCTTCCCACAAATTTCCAGTACCAGTTCAAAGGTCCCAGGCTCTCTATGCTTTTTGGAGGAGGAAGGGGGGGGGGCTCCACCCAATTTTTCACCCTGTATTTACACTGCACACAAAAGATTCTGATCTGTACTGTTTCGACAGAACAAGCAGTTCACAGATACTTCTATTGAATTCTATTCTGCTCCGTGTTAAATCAGAGGAAACTGGCACGGGAATGCAATCTCGGCCAGATATGATTCCTAGTAAACTTACCCCCAAGAGAGGTATTCAATTAGCCACGGAGTTTCCTCCACGACTAATTACCGGTAAACATCCCTACGGCGTGGGGAAAGGCTATTCATTTAAATAGCCTTTTTCCTGTGCCGAAAAATCGGGATTCAGGCACGGTTCTGCGTAAACAATGGGTTTTGTCCCCATGCACTAACCAGATTGTGTTTTGTCCATGGACTCTACCTCGCACCTCCATGAGTTGCGAGGTTTAGACCGACTGCGGGGGCATGTGCGCAGGGTAATCCCTGCTAATTGAATTGCTCTGGCTCAGCAATTAGCCACTACCCCCCTAAGGTGTAGTATTTAGATTAGCTCCTACAGAAGCAATACAGCAACTATTATATACGAAGTGTGTTCCACTAATTTTATAATGCAGGAGGAGCTCATTTAGAGTTAGACGTACATAAGACAGTTTTGCATTATAGTAAATTACCTTTATTTGCACCTCTAACACTCTGGACAATATTTTCTCATCTTGATAACTAACTTGCTTACTATATCTTCTAGATCTCCCTTGTTATATATTATACATCTGCCTTTTTTTAAAGTTCTTCATTTTAAATGCTTTGACATTTAGCACTCAAGATGAAAAGAGATAGTGATGAAAGTTAAAGATTTATAAGGATTAAGGCTATGAAATGTACATATAATAACTGGGCAAGGGAGTAGGATAAATTAGAAGAGAGAGCGGAGAACAGAGGAAATTCATGATTAGAAAATAGAAAGTGAAGTAAAGATGGAGGAGAGTGAGAGGAATTTAATGGAACATGGAGATCTATAACAAAGAGCCTGATTAATTACTGATCCCTATTGCGATCGCAACTGCGATTACACATGCAGTCTCACTGCAAACATATACTAATGATTGCAATCGCAATGCTGTCACAGCCAAACATAAGGACACCCACTTTACCCGATACACATCAGTAATACTTTGCAAGCCTGCAAAACCATCGGTAACATCGAGTACCATCGGAGCCTCACGGTCACACAAGGTCAGACCTTACAGCGTACAGGTCTGCAATCGCACATATGTGTGTATTTGCTTTCTGAGCATGTGCAGACATTACGCAAACCAGTGTAATACTCTATTCTGCATCAGCAAGCTGGCTTTTATCTACTGATGCTAGAATTGTTTGTCCATTTAGAAGAATAAAATGGAGGAATATCACACAATATTAAGACACACTATTAGTTATCTATGAATGCTGTCAGTGGGTGCCATGTCCTATTAGTTGCCAGAATTCATATGAATCGGTCAGCAATGCAATGCAAAATGCAGCGTAGAGCTTTAAAGCAGCACTACCCATTCATTCGGGCAGGTTTCACAGACTGAATACTTCCCCTCAGTGGAGAACCGTGACTGCATTCATTTTTCCCAGGCTCCCCTATTTCAGATAGTGTAGAAGCTGCAAATTTTTTTTTGTTCACCAATTTAAAAAGGCAGTGGAAGAGGTATTAGCAGGAGGAACACTAAAAGGGGCCTATCCATTACACGACTTTGTGAACAATCCGACCAAAACCAGGTTTTTTGTCGCATTGCTCACAAAATTGTGTAATGGATAGCCGTCAAGGAACAGCGATGTGCGTGCACGCTGGGTCCTTGCCGACCCCGACTATCTACTGAACATGCCCGTCAACCTGACGACGCTCGTCAGGTTCGGCATGTTCAGAGATAGGAGGTCGGACTCCTGCACTGAATGAAATTCGGTGAACGCCGTTCATTGCAAGCACCGCACCTCGGCGACCTGAAGGTCTGAATGCTAGACGTTCAGTCTTTCAGGTCGCCTAGCGGATAGGCCCCATAAGAAGTTACAGTCTCTTTGATTAGGGCTATTTATTGGTCAGCGTGGTAACACACCCATTTGCAGCTTGTGTGATGAGTAAAAGGTGAAAAGCTTACAGTATCCCCCCCAGGGCTGCTTCTTGTAGCGTAGTAATTTTTTCAACTACATGGAGATGCAGCTTTATACATGTCATATGGCATAGCACCTGTTTGTCTGCTCTGTTAGATTTAAATTTTTAATTAAATGGTTTCAAATGAGCACAGCTGCCCAGTCATAACATCCAACTTGTTCTCTACATTATCTGGCAACAAAGGGAAAATAACTTTGGCCAGTTATATTCCCCTTTGTTCAATTAAACATCCAGCTTTTTTTCATGTAATTTATTCTTACACATATCCATCCTTCACATTTCTAATCCAGTTGTTAAGTTGCCTATCTGTGCACCACCGCAGCTTGAACTGGTCCTTCAGTTTTTCTCTCTGTGTCAAACTTTTGTTGTACAGCAGAGTCAAGATGACTCACCCCTTATGGAAAAAGCACCTCTGACTGACACACTCTGTACCTCTTTAGCATCTTACAGTCTGGAATCAGCTGGAATCATAGGAACGGTCTGCTCTTGTGTAAATAATTGATAAGTGCAAAACTCCAAAAGCATATAGCAAAAATTCAGCAGCATAAGTAAAATAGCATGTATATTAATTACAATATGTTTAAAAGAATGTGAATAAAGAAGAAAAGCTATAAGGATGGGGTTACCAGAACAGTGGTCCCTGGTTCTGGATGCAAAATCTGAGCCACCTCTCCACCCTGCATGGTCAACCGTAACAGCAAACCGCATATTTCACTGTGCCATGACCAACACATAATACACGGCTCCATGGGCCATAGGGCAAAGTATAGCAATCCTGCCATGTACTGTAATACGGTCTTTGCATTACAAATTGAGACCACAGTCAGTTGCTGAGCAGAGCTCGTCGTTTGGAAAGCTGTACTTGCTAGGGAAGGAAGGCACTACAATTGCCTGAGCACCTTCTCTACTGCTGTGTCCCTTCCTTCATAACACTTACAATAACTAATATTTAGGGGTAGTATTATAAAGCGCCATGGTGTATGCGGACGCTACCTAAATGATACAAATAATAAATAGTGCCAAAAGCTCCAATTAATGATGGACCCTGATACCTTTTTATTTTACTCTGCACCGTAACAGGGCTTTATTGCACCTGTGCTGGCCACGACCCCTTAGGGCATGAGGTCATGCCAAGGGGGTGGGGCCACCAGGATGTTCCGGGGGCTGTACACGCTGCAGTGTGCATGTCTGGCCTACCCAAAGGACGCTCTGGTTGGCACTGCAGCAGCGATTCTGACTGCAGGGTGCTAACTCCCTGCAGTCAGATGATATCATTGTAACAGTATAGGCAGCGTAAGCCAAGATAGCACTCGGATGTCTGTTTTTTTCATTGACTTGCTTCACTAAAATCGTCACTGCTCAGCTCCCTTTTGTCATACATTAATGTGTCATATAACTAAACCTTCCTTGACAAATGCTCTATAGAATAGTAAAAACTGCATCAAAATCTGCCCAGTGGTTCTCGAGATTAGCCCGAACAGACAGACGCCTACCAGGGACTTTATACTATGCATATAGATAGATTTATTGACTGAAATATTATCACTAACTTATATATTTCTATACACATTTATATTCATTTAACCATCTAATTGTCACTTTTCGCATAGTGTTTGATGCACTCCGTGTTTCCACTGTATACATATATCTGTAAGGCTACTTACTGCAGCGAGGGCATTTATATATTTGTACAGTTTTTCCATTTTAATTACATGTTTTTATCTCCATAATGAAGTAGTACTATGATTTGGGTACCAGCTGTGTACACATGGTAAACAATCACTGGAATGGATGTTAATATCTTTAGTCATCAAGGAGAACTAATAAGGTGTACACTTCGCACAGTGCACATCTCTAAACAAATTAGAGACTAGCGATCAATATTGAAGCTTCACTGCTCAGATTATAAAACCCTACTCAAATGTTTGTGTTAAATGGCAGGTGCATGCTGGAATTTCTGGTCGCCAACATTAAGGTTGTCTGCATTGCTAGTAGACGACAAGCTAACCATATATTATCTTCCTTTTTTAAAATTCTCTACTAATCAATTTTTTCTTTAAAAAGACCGTCAGCAGGAGCTCCCCATGAGTGCTGGGAACAGGCTGCCATTGCTGGCCCGCAGAACACAAGCTCTGCATGCCTCATGTGGAAAACAAGTACTTTAGATCTCTCCAATATGCACGTGGGATTCAATTTGCTAAAATGTTACTATACAAGACTATGACAAGTGTGGTGACTAAGAATGTTCTGTAATAGTTGGAAGATAAACATTTATTTTAGTGTGTTCTATAAAGGGGAAAAAATTATAATCACCCACTCAAGGAAACACAAATCTACATTTCTTACTAGTTGCTGTCACTCAGTGGCGGGCTGGGCCGGGGGGCAGGGTGCCATGTGCCCCCCGGGCCGCAGCGTCATGCGGGCCGCGGGCAGTCTGTGTCACTGTGACACAGACTGCACCGCGTGTGTAGCGCTGACCGGACGGAGTTCGGTCAGCGCTACACAGCACAAACACACAGCCGCCGGAGCCGGCAGCTGTGTGTTTGCTGTAATCAGCAGCCGCTGAGAGTCTGTCAGACTCTCATCGGCTGCTGCTGCTCCCACTGCGGGAGCCATCTTCCGGCTCGCAAAGCGGCCGGAGGAGCTGGTAGAAGCGTCGGGACCAGGAGCGGGAGTTTCAGGTAAGTTTTTATTTTTTTCTTATTAAGTCTCTAACTGGGGGGGGGGGACGACGACGACTACTGGGGGCACTACCATGGGGGGGATTACTATGGGGGCACTACCAGGGGGGGATTACTACTGGAGGCACTACAAGGGGGGGGGACTACTACTACTGGGGGCACTACAAGGGGGGGGACTACTATTACTGGGGGCACTACAAGGGGGGGACTACTACTACTGGGGGAACTACAAGGGGGGACTACTACTACTGGGGGCACTACAAGGGGGGGCTACTACTGGGGGCACTACAAAGGGGGGACTACTACTACTGGGGGCACTACAAGGGGGGGACTACTACTACTGGGGGAACTGCAAGGGGGGACTACTACTACTGGGGGCACTACAAGGGGGGGCTACTACTGGGGGCACTACAAAGGGGGGACTACTACTACTGGGGGCACTACAAAGGGGGGGGGACTACTACTACTGGGGGCACTACAAGGGGGGGGACTACTACTACTGGGGGCACTACAAGGGGGGCTACTACTGGGGGCACTACAAGGGGGTACTACTACTACTGGGGGCACAAGGGGGGGACTACTACTAGGGGCACTTCAAGGGGAGGGGACTACCACTAGGGGCACTTCAAGGGGAGGGGACTACCACTAGGGGCACTTCAAGGGGAGGGGACTACCACTAGGGGCACTGCATAGGGGGGAGGGGACTACTACTAGGGGCACTACATAGGGGGAGGGGACTACCACTGGGGGCACTGCATCGAGGGACCACTGCTGGGGGCTCTATATAAAGGGCAATACTGGGGGTACTGCATAGGGGGGAGACTACAACTGGGGCCACTATTTAAGGGGCATTGCATAAGGGTTACCACTATTGGGGGCACTGCATGGGGGGGGTGGACTGCTACTGGGGGCACTATATAAGGGGCACTGCATAGGGGGTACCACTATTGGGGGCACTATATAAGGGGCTTACTACTGGGGGCACAAGGGGCACTGCACAGGGGGGACCACTACTGGGGGTACTACTGGAGGCCTGCATAAGGGTGTTCTCTCCTGTGGCACACGGGGGCACTGCATATGGGCACTACGACAGGGGGCTGCCCCATATCTTTATTTTTACCGTACATTAATCCCATATGGACCCGCCTCCTCCCTGAAACACTTGAGGGGGGGCAGCGCCGTAGCACGCACGTTCTTCGGGCACCCTGGCTACACGCTACTCCTCTGCCAGGGCAGCCTGCATGCATTTGCCCCCCAGGCTAAAAGTTGCCAGCCAGCCCCTGCTGTCACTCATGAGATATGGTAGTCTGGAAAGAAATCACCAGTAAAGGGATGTAGGATTAGGCTATGGGCAAGAAAGCAGAACGGACATGCCATACTGCACCAAGCTGAACTGACAAAAGCAGTGTTAAAAGAGACCGTAGTCCATTTGTAAATTAGGCAGCAATTTAATCAATGATACAGTGATGAATATTATTTTGTTTACAATATATTTATCAAACAATTAGGTCCATGCAGAGTTCACTTTTTACTTGCAGTATTATCCAATGTTATAGTTAGTCCACATGAAAGCTCCAGCAGTCAAGAATTGCTCTCCCGTATCGCTTACCTAAGCGGCTCTGTTCCGATTTGTTGTTGATACCCTTTGCCTGAACTTTTAATTTACATAAATGGGAAATTCATGGGAGATCGTAATCTATACTATAACTACTGGATCATTGAAGTCTGCATGGGGATTCTTTGGAATATGGATTACCGCACATATTTTTAGTGATAATATATTGCTTAATATGAACTCCACCTAAACACAAATTAAAAAATTTAGAGCCGGATTCAATTAGAGGCGAAAAGTGAAGTTTGGAGATAAGTTTGCACGGATTCAGACTTTCCGCCTGTTTTCAAAGTATCTCCATATTCAATTCCAGGACGATTTCGCCTAAGCGGAAAGTCAATGCATTGTAATAGGCGGAAAAGTATCTCCTATATAGCAGGTGAAAAAAAGTGCAAAAACGATATTTTGGGGTACAAACGTGGGGTAACGACTCAGAACCCTTGGGACAGCCCCCCAAAGGACGAATCAACAAAAAAATAAAAAATTACCTCAGAACACACCCAAAAAGGTACTTTAGTTTTGGGGGCGAAAAAGTAAAAAAAGTAGGGGGACAAGCATAATAACTAGCGAAAGACTTCTTGGGGGTCTGCAAGGATGGGTCAGGTGTTTTTGGGATTGCAGGTGCATGTAGCAGGTAAGTTTTTGACGGTTTGTAAAAGTTCACTTTAGAAACATTAAAATATGCTTGCGTCCATTTTCAAGTACCCCAAATTTGACTGGACTACTTATTTTCATAAAAAATACAGCTTTATGCCATTCTTCACCACTTTTGCAAAGACGCTAATAAGAAGCTATTTAAACCTCTTAGTACCCCCAAACACTTTTATTAGGGCGATTAGTACACATCAACATCGATTCCCTATGTAAGTGCATCTTTTTTTGGGGTACAAACTGATTTCCCCAATTCTGACAGTACTTTCTGCCTGTTCTGGATTTGCCGGTTTCTGTTTTCGCCTGTTTAGGAATTGAATAGGGAGAAAAGCAGGGACGCGCACGTTAAGTTTCCGCCTCCGAGACAGGCAAAGGAGGCGGAAAGTCAGACAGGCTAAACTTTTCCGACTTTTCGCCTCTAATTGAATACGGGCCTTAGTGAGTTATGTAAGAGGCTCCGAGATGAAGGAACCGCCGTGATTTTGGCAAGGTTACAGCTAAATTAAATGCAGCAATCAGTTTTATAGTTGGTTTTACCTTGTAACAGATTGCCGCTTTAAATTTAGTGGTGAAGTTGCTGATATCACACCGTTTCGTAGATCTCGCAAACTCTTACATAATCCCCTTAGTGTTGATGAATTAGACAAATTAAATGTTGCGTTAAAGCTCATCTATTTTTTCTAAAACCTCCATTATAAACGCCAATTTTGGAAGGTAAAAACATACATTTCAATGTAAGATTTGACCCAAACTTAATTGTCTTTTGTATGCACAATCCCTAGCTGTCGGAACCGATCACTTCCCTGTATTACTGCATGCAGGGAAGCGGTAACTGCAGCCCTCAATGTGCGCAGTTTACAATTTTACACACATCGCCCCATCATACATCTCCCCCATGGTGTGATAAAAGTTGCCATATAGTATGTGTCTCTGTTGCATTCATACAGCCAGCTAGTGATGAATGTAAAAGTCAGGTGTGACATAAATGAGCAATAGGGATCAATGTAGACATCAGGTATGACATACAACCAGCAATAGGGATCAATGTAGATGTTGGGTGTGACATACAGCCAGCAATAGGGATTCATGTAGACATCAGGGGCCAAATGTAACGGTGAGAATTTAGAATATGCCAGAGTTTAGCAGTAATCTCTCACACTATTACATTGGTCAAGTTCTATTTTCAGAATGGGAAAACATCTAGACGACAGTTTCAATTATGAGAGTTTTTGAGTCTGAAAAACATGCGAGTTTGCCTGTTCTCGGACTCTATTACATTGGCCGAGTTTAAAAAGTGTGACAGTTTACTCTCACGTTTTCTAAACTCTCACCCTATTACATTTGGCCCCAGATGTGACATACAAATACCAATAGAGCTTAACGTAGACACAAACAAACCCATTTCCAAGGATTAAATCTAAGATATGCATTTCATTTGAATAAGTACTCGCTATTTGTAGTTTTCCAATTTTATTTGTTTACTTTTAAGAAAAACTCCCAAGTAGTTTGATAAATTTTGCTATAAATTATAGGGAATAACTCTGGATCACGTGTGACATATTGGTCTTCTCTCCGTTGTTGGATGAATGTTTATACAAGAAAAAGAGTAATTTAGAAAATATTCATAGACACCAAAATGAACAAAATGCAAATAACGTACACAAGCAAAGATGTTACATAAGCAGTAAACCAACAAAAAAATTATGTTCTATATAGATATACAGTTGAGAATAATTTGCTTTTACAATTTAGCTTTTCTGAGCTGTCACCCTGCAGGCCCTTCATTCTTCATAACCAATGTATTGTTAAGTAAATATTGATTCACTTGGTTGTTTTTCTACATTTTTAAAACGGTTGCAGAACAGAAAAGAGCAAAGCGAAAAATGTTTAAGCACGTACATAAAGATTTAGAATAACATGAAATATACTCATTCCAACACAAAGCCACCAAATTTTGGAAAAATACAGATAAAAAGCAGCGTAATCCAGCGGCTGAAAATATAGTGTTGGGAAACCCCGATGTTGCTCCAGGTCTTCAATGTAACCTCTTAGAAAACAACAGTTTGCTTTTCTATTACCAAGTATAAGAAACCAACAAGGCACTTCAGGTAGTAAGCAATAGGTTTGCCATAATGCAATGCACACTACCATTGCATGCTTACTTTACTCAAAGGAAGAAAGGCTTTACAGTAGTGCAATCTATACATGATAGGACTTACTTAATGCATTTGTTTCCTTAATAACAGCAGTAAGCAGCTGTTGTCAGAGGCACATGTAGACAGCCTCGGATTTGTAGTGCTAATCTCTCCTCTTTACACACAGCTACGTACCCAAACCTGGTATGCAGGAAAGGAAGGGAAGATGTTGGGATAAATGAGATCCCAACAGCAGCCCGGCAGGATCAGTAGGCGCCAGGAAAATGCACCTATATTCTAACACCAAAAACAGATCAATTGTTAATCAACAGTGTGGGAATTTCAACAGTGCCATTTTCTGGTGTTACTAGTGCCATCCGTTTAACAGAAGATTTTCGTACCGCAGGGAAAATACTCATCGTTGTTTCACAAGAAATCTCCTACAGGGAAATTTCATTCAATAACAGTTAGTGAAATGTTCACAACTTGTTATGTCCTTGAGCACCTCGATGAGCGGTCGGTGAGGACTCACAGGGCAAAAAGGGCATCTTCCACTTTTTCCTTCTTATCCCGTCCTGTGCTGGAAGCTGCTCTGGGAGCGTCAGTCGGGGGAGAAGGTAACGATGGAATCTGATCAGCCGCCTTTGCTCGCTCCTCCAGAAATTTATCAAACTCTGTACAGGAAAACAAGCAAAGACCATAAGATACTTATTATACCCAATATCAAGTAGTGCAAGAATTTTTCTTTTTTTTTTTTTTTCTTTCAATAAAGATCCATTACTAAGAACACTGTATAATTATACACAGCATAGTAGCGGAGAGGTGTTAAAATTGCTGTTCCTAATAATTTATTGTCTTGTTATTTTGTGCACTTCAATTTGGCTACATGTCTGGTCATTAGCAAAGGAGTTAAAACTAAAATATATTTCGTCTGTGATTTAAGTTACCTCTTTGTGGCTCTTTGGGTCAGGTGATCTGCAAAATCCAACATGTTGCGCAATCTCGACTCGCCAGAACCAACCCAAAAAATTATCGGAATTGGCACGTCTGGGATTTTAAACATGTTGTATTTTGTCATTCACCCGAGAAATTGGCAATCATCGGATTCCACAGATCTGTGAATTGAATTGGGGAATTGGAGAGTTGGCCAAATGATGTATTGCAATTGGGGCACCTACGTGTACTGTAGGTTCACAGATCGGGTCATTGAGCTATCGAGCCAAACAACCACGCTGTATTGTATATAAACTGCCTTCAGAGAACTGAAATTTGTAACAGGTATGCAGAGTATACATATTACATGATAATACAGAAGTAATACTTTAACCATTTTAAATGACAGTATGTCTAAATAATATAAATATGTATAAATTAATGTAAACATATTCAATTAAGAACCCAATCCTCAAACTGTTTACATTTCTGGTGCAACTGCAGTCACTGAATGCTCCAATGTAGATATTTCCATTGAAAACATAAACCTTTAACACCAGGATTTTGATCTTGAAGAACAAGCCTAAGACTATGGGCCTCATTTACTAACGAGTTTTATCACCAAAACGAGTGATAAATGTCACGGTGTGATAAATGGTGCTCCAGCCAATCAGCTCCCAACTATCAACTGTTAGAAAAATGACAGTTGGGAGCTGATTGGCTGGAGCACCATTTATCATACACAGTGAAATGTATCACTTGTTTTGGTGATAAAACTCGTTAGTAAATGGGGGCCTATAAATGCTAATTGCAGTCACTTTAGTACTAAGTGCTGGTTACTTACCTTCACTGGTAACACCATCTTCTCCCTCAATGTCATCACCCTGTGTTTGGGGAAGGACACACATATTAATGATTTGCAATATGCTCCCAAACAAGTGAATGATATTTAAAGAGCTATAGCAATAATTCCTGTCAAAAAGTATACACTGTGCTATTACCTGTAGCAATGGATAAGTTCAGTACAGGGATGCTCTGAGAGGTTATGTTTTTATATATATTCACAGGATACAAAGAATTGGCACATACCAGTAACCTAGCCTAATATTGCTGTGTCTTCTAAATTAAATTTAACTCAACAGTGGCCTGGGATATATATTAAACAGTGAAGTGTTTTAATGGCTTCGGCACTGTATAGGTTTGAACTGTGAGCGCAATATTTTGGTTTAATTACAAAACTAGAGGTAGGTCAGGGACTACCTACTGTAGTGTGGAAACATTTCTGCATAATGTTTTTATAACATGAACATATATCTGTTACAATTCTGATTGGCTGATGCGGAGATGGAAGTACAATGGGCATATATAACAGAAACGTGATCAAAAAGTAAAGGTATTTGCCAGCAAATGCATCTTGGGATGTGTACACCTCCTCACCAGCAGCATATGTGCCTGGCCTACTACTAGTCGTCATCATCATCATCAATGTGTACTGGTGCCTGACCTATACTAGGAGCAATGATATGCCCCCTAACAAGTGTATATATGGCTGCATTTGTGTATAGATGCCCTTGCTGAACATTGATATGTGCGAATGCCTCTTCACACTCTTGTTCCGCTTCTCCGGTGGTAAGTGTACATACAGTACGTGCGGAAGGTCTATGACTCTTCATTTTCAAAACATGCGCAGTACAGATTAAAGACACATTATGCAAACAGAGTTGCACTCATCATCCTCTGCCTGTCCTTTAGATTTAGGAGCAAACCAAGCTCTAGGGTGCACATTTCCATGTTAACAAATCCACATTGTGACGTAAAGGGTGCAAATACAGAGCTTATTGCCTACAGGAAAATAACAGCAGTGGGTTTGCCTGTAGCACAAATATATTGAGCAGCTAAATTTAGACATTGATATGCTAGGACAAACCCAACACTAAATCTGCCAGTACGTTTCCTATTATTCGCCCCTCCAGGTGATGTCACAAGGGGGCAGGGCCACAATCGCCGGTGATTACAGTAATGCCCGGAGCATCCTGAGGATGCTTCGGGGAGCTGTAAGGGCAGCTGTGTGACTGTCTGAAGCATCCCAAGGACGCTCCAGGTGGCACTGCTGAATAGATTCTGGCCGCAGTGTGCCATTCTAGACACCCTGCTCGCCAGATGAGGCTAGCATAAAAAAGCTCAGAGGGCCAGACCAAATGATTCTGAGTGCCTTATACGGCCCCCAGGCAGGAGGTTCCCCATCCCTGGTGTAGGGGAAGACCTGTGTCGCACTTCACCAGAATAAAAAAAATGAAAAGGAAAAAAAAGACAGTGCTGGAAATGTGTGTATGCTGTGAGGAGAGGAAAATCCACCACTGACCACCCAGAATGGAGGCGAGATCTATTTATGGGGTCTATTATATGCCATCTCATTTCTACTGTCTGATACGTATAAGATCCTATAAGGGCCCAACATTAAATGTTTATGTACCTTGGAATTTTTAACCTTGTAAGTGCAAAAGATTAAATCTAGAAATATATTCTAGTTTTTTATGCCTCATTTTTTTATATCCCTGCAGCATTAAATGAGACCATAAGGAGGGATATCCAACATCCCAAAGCCTGGTGATATGCTATATTACAAGCTATTATAAAGTAAGATTACTCAATGCTACCACTGTATCTACTTCACTATCTATACTTTGGGGAGAAGAAACATTTCACCTACGTATTTTTCACTTTCTATTTCTGGACACAGAGGGTGTTTTTAAGCTCACAAATCATTGGACATGCTATATTATTTATGGCTTTCGTTTATTTTATATATTCTTCAAGTGATGTGCTTTAAAGAACATACACAGGGCTGGGTGTAAGTCACAAATTCTTCATATAGTAATAAACAGTTATTTAATATTTGTACAAAATTTAAAATAAAAAATGCAATCAATCAATCAGAGCTGATAAATGAACATGCAAATAATAAACTTTGGATCACACACATCAGATGTTGATGATGCTAATCTGTTGTCTATGGGCCTGATTCAGCTTGGATCGCAGTTGCTAATACGCATGCAATTACCCGATTTTTGCGTACTGCGCATGCATCGCAACCGGCCACTGCGATCAGGACTGCAATTGAAGTGACTACGCCAGGGCCGGATGAAGGACAGCGGGGGCCCCTGTGCAACAAACGTATAGGGGGCCCCTAACGATAAAAGGTGTGTGTGTATATATATATATATATATATATATATATATATATATATATATACACACACACACACACACACACACACACACACGCATATGTATATATATGTATATATATATATATATATATATATATATACACACACACACACATGCATATGTATATATATATATATGTATATATATATATATATATATATATATATATATATATACACATACACACACAGTATATGACACAAACATACATCGGGATGCCTGCCTGATGAGTGTGTGTCTATATATAAATATATATATATATATATATATATATATATATATACACACAAAAAATGAACAAAGGGGGTGCACTCACCAGTCTTCTAAAATGAGTTTTTATTTCATCTTTTTAAAAAAAAATTTACAGCATCATAGTAAAGCTCCGACGTTTCGGTCCTAGCCATGGACCTTTGTCAAGGTCGTTATACGCATGCGCGAACCAGTCAGTGCGGCCGAAATTCATGTGCTGGCAAAATAGCGAATGCCTGCTAATTTGAGTGACAGGATGAGGCGTATGTGGGTGGTAACAGGGGAAGGTGCTTAAAAACGGGGAGTGGAAATCAGAACGCAGGCGTGCTTAAAGGTCAAAACGGGCGTTTTATGGGTGTGCATATTTAAAACAGCAGCGTCATTGACCACGTCACTGGGTTTTTTTTAGCCAGAACTGCTCGCAAAATTGTGGTAGCAAAAACCAACCACAAGAATAGCGAGCAGTTCATACCCTGTTCGATGTACTCGATTAATCTAATAAATAGCGGACATGACGTCGGATGCAAGCGGCCAGGGGGCGTAGTTTCCCAAAAAACGACCGCAAGTTTTGTTCGCTCGTTCAGACCTAGAGGCGTGAACAGACCGCAAACAGCGAACGGTTCATTTGAATAGCCACCCCTATTTTCTGGACGAGCGAGCGCAAATAGCGACCGGCTCTGAATCAGGGCCTAGGTTATCTAAATGGCATGTAGTATTTAAGAGGGTTCTTATATCCCAAGGGTAAACAAACCAGTCTCTATAACTCACTGCATCAGTGGACAGCCATTTTTCAACGTCTTCCATGAAGTCGTTCTGTGGGGCTGGAATCTGATGGAAAAAATAAAGATATTTTTTTATATTTTCATCTCAGCACTGAGATCACAATTAAATGTTCTAGATCAAATAACGCAATTAGAACATCTTTACAAATCTAGAACTTAGATTCTGTATCTAAAATAATAAAGTATTAAAAGATCTGTACAACCTGGAACTGGATTAAAACCCCTCTAAAAGACACACGTCACATTTGTCTCCAAACCTACAAAACCCAGAGTCATTCTTGCAAAAGGTCACATTTCCACAATAATGAAAGACGGAAAAAGATCTCACAATAATAAAAGAAAACATGCTATTTATTCATATAAACTGTATTTGCATAAATTGTACGATTCTGTAACATTATGTTTATATAAACTCATACAGTATATGATAATAGCATTCTATTTAAATAACAAAAAGACAGGCCCAACTTCATAGTTTCAAGCTGTTCTCTATTTAATATAATAAAAAGCACAGTAAGCTAGGCATTTTTCATTGTATTATGTAACAACTAAGAAAGTGCCTACTATTCAAGAAAACGGGCCAGGGGGTGGCCACACAACCTGCATAATACTCACCTGCTGGGTCTAAAAGTCACTAGGTTTTAGGAAACATAAAATTTATAGCTGGTGGTGGAAAGTACAAGGAATGAGGCAACTGATTGGACCAATGCCAGTAAACACAATCTGAAGTTCCAATAAATCCTGCAGCAGATGTTTTATAAATAAAACTCCTTTAATTAAAAAAAAACAATAACTACAACGTTTTCTCCTTCCTGTGCATACAGCCTATTAGAGAAATGATCTTGGTGCAGTAGCTCTAACTTAGCAAAGGCTGCTATAATTAAGTAGAACTACTTGATCTGGCTAGAACAGTGCTCACAGAAGTGGATTTATGTTTTTCTATTCAGTTCTGCAATAATAAGCTCATATCATCTAACACTGCACTAACTTACAAATTGGCGCTGATCACTCAGCACCATAACTCGATTTATAGGGAATAAGTGACTTATGTATTCCTTCTGTATTACGAAAGTTAACTATGATACATGCACATAATTTCAATTCAGCACTAGTTTGGTGTAGCTAATGAGTGGCTTGCTCTAATATCACTAAAGTCATCCACTCCACACAGAACAGAAAGTATGCTCTAGTCCTGAATTGTCACAAGTTATAATGAATATATCAAAACTTGTCAGTGGGCACTAGATCGGCTCTGGTGTAAAAGTGCAATGGGTATATATATTTTTTATCCAGGGGCAAGGTTTAGATTATTGCAGCCTAATAAGTAGCTGTAGGTTAGAGACAATAGTTCTGTCTTTAACCCTAAAGGCTATGACAGGGGTAGGCAACACATCCCAGCAGCTTTGATGTTAGGGCATGCTGGGATATATAGTTCGGCAGCAGCTGGAGTGCCACACGTTTCCGACCCCTGGGGCATAAGATGATTAGTTCTCTATACAAGCCTTTCATGGGCAAGTTCCTTTACAGGGTTGTGTGAAAGGTATAACCGGGGAAACAAATTACTTACGGCTCCAGTGTTCTGCTGTCTAGTATCCAGGGCTACTGCTAGTCCATCTGCGGCTTGGGGGTCCTCATATTTAACACTGAGTGAGGCAAGGGAGTCAAGAAAGATGGAAGTAATGATTAAGCATTCTCTGTCAAGACCTGCATAATATGTGGGTACTATTTAATTATAACGATTATTATTATTATTAATAATACATTTCAGGAAAGAAAAATGTGAAAAAGAGAAAACATTGTAACATATATAGATATAGGAGAAAGGTAGCAAAGGAGTTTCAGGAAACAGCTAAATAGAGGGAACAGTAGATATATGCATAGACAGAAAGAAATTCCTTTAATGCAATCATGTAATGCAAACAAAATAAGTCATAGTAAAGTCCAAAGCAACCTTGGATGTATATATACACACACATGCCCTTTCCAGCAGTACAAAACAACACTTGGGGTTAACCTATGTTATTTTCTGCAGGCTCAGGAGGAAATGTTTTCTACAAGAAAACACTGGCACACTAAACTGCATGACTATCATGGTAACAGACAGGCTTCATTTCTAACAAATTAACCCCCACCCACCCATTCACTGTTTTTCCCCCAAGCCAAGTGGTAACTGCTGCACAGAATCAGTGTCAATGGGGCAACCTGAGATTGCTGCGAGCAGTTGGGTTCAGTCCAGGGTTTGTAGAAATGAGTTTATGTTGTTGTAGGTCAATCCGATCGTAGAAATGCTCATCAGAAAGAGGTCCGCTGTACACAATGGCCTCCAGGATAAAGTAGATGCCCACCACAAAACCACTGATCAGGAAGAATGGCACAAAAGCTCTCAAGTGCTTGCACCAGCCACAAAGTTCATAAAGGAGCATGGTCAGCAAGGAGTTGTAGAATCCAAATAGAGAGCCAGGCACAACACAATCTTAGGAACTTAATGGTTCGGGAATAAAAAAGGCAAAAGTGAGCAAAACATTAATGGAAGTAGTAAGGAAATAGGCAGCAGGAAAGGAATAAGAAATTGCCATCGGAGAAAATACAGATCGTGGATCAATGCAGACAAGAGGCCAGAGAACTGAAGGAGATGTGTACGTGCCAGATGAGAGGCAGAAATAGATTGTACACCCAGAGAAGGGTAATCTGATGTCACAACCCACACCCAAGCACCCAAACTGAGCTCTCACTCCTCTCCAATGACTGACTATCAGATTATACCAGGGGTCAGCTTACACCTTGCACTTCTGCCACATGACAGGTCTGGATTTTCCCTCAGTTTATAGTACTTTGATTTATGACACCTGACCCTCACGACCCTTTAATGTCATGTACCATGTGTTCTTTATGACTTCTGTTTACCTGTGTCTACTAAACTCACTGGTCACAAACTCAGCCTCCCTCAGCAAGAATGCCAACTATCTCTACACCTTCCACTCCTCTTGATACACTGAGAACACTACTCATGTACTATTTACCTACTCTGAAGAAGATGCACTGGATGAATTTCATAGAAATGTATAATTAAAAAACATTTCTGGTCATTTTTGTAACCAATTATAAAGCATCATTAACAAACTGAGACCTTGCTACATATGTTAATGTATGAGCCACTTCAAAGATGAAAAATGTAATGTATAGTAGAAGCCTGTATATAAGGGCTCACATTTGTGCCCTTTGCTACATTGATTTGCTCCTTTACTTCTGCCTCTCATCATTTCAGTTCTTCATATAGAAATACATGTAGAACTGTTTGGTAAAGCATAACGTTTGTCCTGTGATGGGTTAGATATGATTTAGTCATGTTTATTTTCTTTCTTTTAGTTTAGTTCTCCCCTAAGTGTGCAAGGCCACATGGTAAGAGTCTGAGTGGCCGAGACAGAGTAATGCATACTGATTTCTCAGAGCTGTCCTATCGATGCTCCTCTTCTGCGCACACTTGCCTTGGCTCTAGAACGAGACAGATAGCTGCTAACTGCCAAGCACGTGCTGTCACTACAAGCTGCACTGCATATCCAATGGCAGAGCTCCTGCTAACTCATGAGGGGAGGAACAGCTGCTGCTATGAAATATTGGGGTGCATTTATAAAACTGACGCTCAGGCAAATGGAGAAAAAAAAGGTTCTGTAACCCACGGCAGTCAGACATTTGCTTTAGTTTCCGAACTTATATTAGAAAAGTTATCAATTTAATTGGTTGGTATGGGCTGTACAGTATGGGATGTAGTAATATTACTGGTGGCCGGGGCGCCGGCCGTCGGTATACCGACCCAGGACTAAGATAGGCGTCGAAATCCCAACAGCTGGCATCCTGACTTAAGGTAAGCGGGGCTTCTTAGCTCTTAGCCGTGGGAAGGGAGGAGGGTTAAGTTTAGGTATCCCAGGGGAGGGTTGGGATTAGGATACGGGAAGGGGGGGGGGGGGGGGTTAGGGTTAGGCACTACCGGGAGAGAGGGATAGGGATAGCATACTTATCACCACTGTTGGGGATCTTCATGTATCGGGATGCCACTGTCGGGACTTGCTCTGTTCAGCCGCCAGTATTTCATACCCAACCGGTACAGTATATATGAGAATGCACACATTACTGTGGAATTAGGAAACTAGCCACTGGTGCTTTCCATTATCTTATAATGTGTTTTGTGCTTTTAAAATTATCTGTATATTTCATGGTATTGATTGCATTGTTCCTTATAATACATACACACACAAAATGACAGGCACTGACATATATAGAATGACAGTGGCAGATATGCTTACCTGTATGATTACAGCTGTACTATGAAAGAGATGAACAGTAAGTTGATTAGTAAATAGGAATGAGCATTATTGCTACTCCCTATTTATTGAATAAAGCATCTCTCTGTGCTCCCCTTACTGATGCTCTCAGTGGCAGAAATGTGAGTAGATGTGAAGCCTTGGGATTTTGCTTCTACGGGGGAACACACTGAAAGAGTTACACCTGCAATACTCCAAAAGGTAATAGCCACTGAATACCCTAATGTGTATAACACAGTAGGCACAAACACTGAAGGTACACAGAGGTGTTGGCACTGTTCGGACAGCGCATAGTGTGTAAAATGTACACGCATGTGCTTGCAGGTTGGGAACAGCTCGTAGCATGCAATGAGAGGCACGGATGTGTTGGCACTGTGAGAACAGCACATAGAGTGCAATGAGATACACGAAGAATACTGCAATAACCCTCGAACTCAAAACAGACAGCAAGTCTATCAGAGTACACATCCATACAGATGATAAATGCAAACTGGTGGAATCCCCTGAAATTCCCTGGCTCATAGTCTAAGACCCCCACCGTACTTCGCCAGGAATCCTCCCAAGAGGATAAGGACTTTACTTAGTGAGGGCCCAGGTCACGGCCCAGTGAAGTTGGTTCCCACCGGGAAATCAAGGAAGAAGAAAATTATACTGGAGAGTGTAGTTCTGGAGTGGGAGTATAAATACACGTAGAGATTTAGGGGTCTATTTACTAAGCAGTGTTAGGAGACAGAGTGAAAAGTGATAAGGTGCCAGCCAATCAGCTCCTGTCATCTCACAGGCTCTGTTTGTAAAATGACAGTTAGGAGCTGATTGGCTGGTACCTTATCACTTTTCACTCTGTCTCCTAACACTGCTTAGTAAATAGGCCCCAAAGGCACTCGCCAGACTTTTGAAGTCAAAAACATACTGTAAGCTTTATTAACATGCACATAATTCATAGCAGCCAACATTTGGGTTCCACCCACTACGGAACCTTTGTCAAGGCTTGAGAAGAGTACAAAAGAATAAAACAGAAATAAATAATTACAAAGAAGTGCCACATAAGGTACAGTAATGTTCCTTATGCGACACTTCTTTGTAATTATTTCTGAAGAAATGAGACAATAAAAAATATTGAGGAATAATAAATATTAAAAATAGCCTATATAATGTCCTCTTTCAATAGTTGTTGACAAAGATCTGCGGTGACCGATCGAAACGCGTTGGATTTTATGGGACACATTGACCTCATCTGGATTTATTGATTGATGTTGGATTGGTGACCTTTTCCTGGGAAGTAACGGTGGATTCCGGACTCCACTGCTCCGACGTATCAGGTCACCACCATTTTTTCAGCTTCCAATATTATTATTTCTCTTTGCATTTTTTGTTTGTTTATGTGGATAGCTTTTCAGTTTTTAGTGATTGTCAAATAAATCATCTTGGCTGGATGGGACAGACCCAGGAGACAGTGGAGCTTTGAAATAAAGATAAGATGTAAGGTACGGAAGACCTTACACGTTTTTCTCTTTTACTCTGAGAGTTGTATGAGAATTTCTATTTGGGAAGAAGAAGTTAAAGAAACCTTGATGTGATCAGCACTATATTTTGTCCTGTGAGTTGGGGTATGCTTACACCTATATCCACAATAGGATGACCATCACATTAATACGATAAGGAGTCGTTCTTGCACTTTATCACTAAGAAATTGTTCCATGTCCTTTTCTTTTTATGTAATCACGGAGAACATTTGAACTTTGGGATCCGGACATAAAAAGATCAATTAACTTAAAGGACTTTTCTACATGAAACAACTGTTTAAGGACTAAGTATCTTTTGTCATTTTGTTTTATTTATTGTATGAATATCCAGCGCCATCTTGTAACACAATATATTTTGTATACATTAATCTCTAAGGATTTAGTGAGATCCTATTTTTGTGTTGTAAAGGAGGCTGCAGGTGTTGCGCACTTGCAAGATAGAAGACCTATTTTTGACCTGCTGGAACGGTGGGTTAGGTGTTCGGCTATTTACCTTCAAGCATCAGGATTCTGACTGTCAGGATGCCGCTGTCGGTATCCTGACCGGCAGCATCCCGACCGCCGGGATCCTGTACTCAACCCGATGCCAATGGTAGGATGTGCCTAGTATGTAGTTCGAATTATGAATCCCAGTTCAGGATAAACATGAAAACATCAAGCTGAAAGTACCAGTACACTTCTATTCACCTCCTGCGTTGGTCAGCCAGAGAACTCCCCCGGGTAAGTGCAAACATATCAAAATCATCTTCTTGTGTCTTTGTGTGCTCTAGAGACTGCAAAGTTCCACTCACAGAGCCAGAGCTCATGTCTGGGGAAACACAAAAGAAGACAAATTCCATATAAATAGATTCATCTTACAACAGAAGATGAGAAGAGATTTCATACATCATAATTAAAAGGTAAAAAAAAGAACAGATTTGACACAAACTAGAGCTCTGAACATGAAGATGGATCACATTGTCTTTATTTCATTATTTATATATAGATGCATTAATCAGGACGCAAATTTGCTCTGTGGAAAGTAAAGTCTTTAGCTAACTATTATATATAATGTGAAATGTATGGGGGGGGGGGAGGTATGGTGCAAGCCATTAATTCATGAAATCCTTATTCATTCACCTTTGTAGGGAGTGATTTCACCAGGCATAAAGAAATGGTGGTTGCCGATCCACACCTGGTACTTTGCTGTTAGAGATGAGCCCCTTTATGATATTATTTGGTATAAATTTAAAATGTGCTTTAAGAAGCTGTGATTAATATTGGAGCTATAGTGTAGCACTTAAATAGACCTTCCCGAGGGGCATTTTTATTATCTAAGCGCACCAGCCCTAGATTTAGATTGAACAGATTAAAATATGTATATTTCACTATATATTATGTTAAAAAACACAACTGAAATGTTTGCATGGGGACGTCCAGATGATTCAGAAACCTGGTTATTTAACATATAAACTATTTTGGCATCTTTGTATATGACATATTTGCATATAATAATGCTGCAGAAACTGTAATTTCAGTACACTGGAGGCTCCACTCTCCCCCAAGCAGAAAATAATAATTGGCTAGAACAGATTTCTACCTGACTGCCTATGGATGATATCTCAATGGCAGCAATAGATCCCTCCCCAACATTTACAGAACCTCTCCCCGTCACCCTCATCTGATCTATGATGCCCTACACCTACTCATAGTGATGTATGAGCTATGCAATTGTGAGGATTGTTGATGTTGCTTCAATACATTAGAATGTAAGTACTCACGAGCAGGGCCCTCTACCCTCTTGTGCTTCTTCTTACTTATACTTTCATCTACTCCTCACTTGGGCAACTATCACTATGGTTGCATACGCCCTGTTGCTTATTTGAGTGTTACAATCGCTAATGCTGCAATGTATATAAACCTTGTCCTGCTTTGTATTGTACTGTAAGTCACTGGCTTCTTGTTCACTTATTTATGTACTTTGTAAGGTGCTGCGGAACACTTGTGGCACCATATCAGTAAAGGATAATAATTATACTAATAATACCTGTACGCTTTGTTATTACATGCTTTATTTCCTCAATAAAGACTGAACAAAAATAAATGTGTATAGGTCTGTGTGTGAGCAATGAATTTTCTTTATAGATCCATAGATTTTATTAGCAAGTCATTATAATTCTTCTTCCACAAGGTTTACCCCAAATATTTCAGGTGCAATTCCAGATTAGGTCCAGGCACAGGAAAGCAAGTCAGTGGTTAGGAGCACGAGTGATTTGGTCACCAAGCCAACATACTTCATATATATTTATACAGTAAGCCAGAGTTTCCCAAATGCGGTCCTCAAGGCTCCCCAACAGTTCAGGTTTTAGAGCTATCCATGGTTGAGCACATGTGGTTAAGTCAAATTACTGAGGTACTAATTAGGCCTCCTGTGCTAGACCATGGATATCTCTAAAACCTGAACTGTTGGGGAGCCTTGAGGACCGTGTTTGGGAACCTCTGCAGTAAGCCTTCATTTCCACTATAGGACAGGTGCCTGCTTCTTTCCCCAGTTATCACCATTGGGCTATAAACTGTAAATTAATACTGAGATGGGAGATGCTGTGGAATCTATTGCTTCACCACACTCTGTTTGTATCTGAATGCTCTGCAGATTCAATTTCAGGTGTGCAGTGAAACGCTCAAACAGACTGATTTGAAATCTACTCCGTAAAGGTCTTAGGAATACACGTAATTCATCCATGAGACACATTATGTTGTTAACCCACAAGAAACAGTTGAAAAAAAAACATTGAACATCATCTACAAGCAGGTAAAATGAAAAAATATATATATATTTTTATATGCAAATGTACTGTCTGAATATGGCTAGGAATAAAGAGGCACAAACAAAACTCTCAGAGTTATTTTTACAAATGCTAGGTTAGGAGATAAAATGCCAGAACTAATAGCAATAGTGACAAGGGATGATCTCGATATTTTGGCAATTACGGTGTAATGGTGCAATGAAAATCATCACTAGGACATGGCTATACCGGGATACACTTTATTTAGAAAGGACAGAATGGGAAATATTGGAGGAGGTGTAGCCATGTATGTGAAAAAAAAAACAGACTACATCAACACAAATGATTGAAGAAAAACTGAGGCCTTTTAGGCGACCATAGAAACAGGGGTGGACTACCAGGCCAGGGGGAGGAACTGGACAGGAACCTATTGCAGGACATCACTAAAATTGCTTTAAAAGGAGAGGTCAGTCATAGAAGACCTTAATCTACCTGATGTAAACTGGGAGGGGTCTTTTGCAAGTTCCACTAGAAGTGGGGACTCTCTAAATGCCTTGCAGGGAGCATCCCTGGTGAGGGAGCCCACTTGCAATATTAGACATCATACTCACAAATGGTGACAGGATATCAGGTGTAAATGTTGCAGAAAACCGAAGATCCAGTGACCATCAAGCAGCATGGTTTAGTATAAGGACAAGGACCGACTCATACCACACAAAAACAAAGGTGTTAGATTTTAGGAAGGCTGACTTTGCAGAGATGGGCAGATGTCTAAGTGATTCATTGGTAGATTGGAGAATTTGGAAGGAGTGCAGGAGAGGTGGGGAAAATTAAAAAAAGTGCAATACTAAAGGCTACAGACCTTTGTATCAAATGGATTAGGAAAAGCACAAGGAAAAGGAAGCCAGTGTGGTTCATAAAAGAAGTATCAAATAGTGTGAAAGCAAAAAAGAGGGCATTTAGGAAATATAAGCAGACTCTATAATGAAGACAAAGAGGTGTATCTTATCAGAAGGAATTAGGCTAATACCCCTTTTACACCGACCTAAAAATCCCAGGTTGATGCGCATCAACCCGGGATTTTCATCTGTGTAAATGGGGAACTTTGGTATAAAAGTGGTATAAGAAGGTGATAAGATGTGCAAAGGCACAGACTGAATAAAAAATGGTCCAGTCTGTAGGTAAATAAGTATATCAGTGAAAGAAGAAAATCAAACAGGGGAATAATAAAGCTTAAGCAGTAAGTCTGGTGGAGGGAGAGGGGAAGGGGCACAGATAAGTTGCAAGGATAGTCATAATAATAAGGCAGATAAGTATATTCACAGAGGAGAAGGTTCTAACTAGAGATGTGCGGGTCCAGATTTCTGAAATCCAAACACACCCGAATTTAGGGGTTAAGAGTAGAACCGGGTGTAGGTTCGGATTCACTTTTGTGACCCGGTTCGGGTCAGTTGCCGGTTCGGAACTCGGATTTAAAAACCAAACTCAGGTTTTGGATTCGGACATTTTAGCTGTTTTTATCGATTTTTAATTGATTTTTATCCAAAACTCGAAGGTAAATCCAGATCCAAAACCAAAACACTGGGGTCTGCGCTCATCTTTTCAAAACTGAAAGTGGAGAAATCAATGGGGCCAGATGGGTTTACATTCAAAGATACAAAAATAGCTCAAAAGGGTGCTGGTAACCCCATTAACAGCATTTTTCAACCAGTCACTAGCTACAGGAGTAATTCCAGAGGACTGGAAAAGAATGAAAGTTTTCCAACTGTACAAAAGTGGAAGCAAGGAAGAGGAAAGTAACTACCAACAAGACAGCCGTACATCAGTAGTAGGGAAAATAATGGAAGCATTATTAAAAGAACGAGTTGTGGAATATCTAAAATCTAACAATTTACAGGATCCCAAACAGCATGGGTTTACTAGGGGGAGATTATGCCCAACAAAACTTACTGACTTTTCTAACTGGGTTACTCAAGTAATAGATCAGTAGTAGATGTAGATCATCTAGACATATAGTAAAGCTTTTGACATGGTCCCACATCGCAGACTGCTAAATTAACACAAAAGCATGAGATTGGATTCTAAGGGGGGAATTCAATTGAACGCATTACTGAATAGCGATGGGAGGGACTCCTGAAGCTATTCAATACACTGCGCTGTTTGGTCGCGCTAAGGATTTCGTCTTGCACCCCCCTGGGGATGCGAGGAGAAATCCGACCAAAGTGCCGGGTGCGCAGCAGTTTTTCTGCATAGCGCTGCGCTAACAGCCGCGCACCCGGCACTTTGGTCAGAGAATGCCGGTTAACGCGCCTTAACACCCTTGTTAAGGCGCGATAGGCGCGTTAACCGGCAATTCTCCGACCACACAGCGCAGTGTATTGAATAGCTTTGGGAGTCCCTCCCGTCGCTATTCAATAGCGCATTCAATTGAATTCCCCCCTAAGACTGTTAAATGGATAGGAAACAGAGTTGTAGTAAATGGAGTGCAGTCTCAGGAGGTAAATATTAAAAGTGGTGTACCCCAGGGATCTGTACTTGGACCAGTGCTTTTTAAGATCTTTGTTGGTGACATTGCAAATGGTATTAAAGGGAAAGTATGCCTTTTTGCAGATGACACAAAAATATTCAACAGGGTAGACACACCAGTAAGACAAATAATCGAATACCTAGGTAGACTAGAGGAATGGTCAAGAACATGGCAACTACAGTTTAATGCAAAAAACAATTACAAAATCATGCACTTGGGTCTCAAAACCCCAAAAGCTAAATATAGTATAATAATGGACACTACAGAGGAGGAAAGGAATCTAAAGATACACTATTTCAGGCGACTTAAAGGCAAGTAAGCAATGTAACAAAGCAATGATAAAGGCAAGTCAGATGATTGGTTGCATTGGGAGAGGATTTAGTAGCAGGAAGAAAGAAGTAATATCATCACTGGTCATTGGTACGGCCTCATCTTGAATACTGCGTTCAGTTCTGGAGGCCATATCTCCAGAAGTGTACAAACACATCTGAGACTGTACAAAGAAGGGCAACTAAAATGGTGCATGGCCTGCATCACAAAACTTACCAGGAAAGACTAAAATATCTTAACAGGTATAGTTTAGAGCAGAGAAAGGAAAGAGGACTTGATAGAAACTTTCAAATATATCAAGGGTTTTAACAAGGTACAGGAGGAAGACATTCTTCAAAGAAAGAAGAGTATTAGAACATGAGGACACAAACTGGAGGGAGGTAGGTTCAAAAGGAAATTTGAGGAAACAATACTTCACAGAAAGGGTAATAGATAAGTAGAATAGCCTCCCATCAGAGGTGGTAGAGGCTAAGACAGTAGAGCAATTAAACATGCTTGGGATAGGCCTAAGAACATTGTTACAAAGTACTAAGGCTCATATAGGGTTGAGGTTACAAAAAGGTAAAAAAATGGGCAGCTTAGATGGACCAAGTGATTCTTATCGGTCTTCAAATTCTATGTTTCCATGTTAAGCACAAACATCTCTAAGGATATCATACAGCTGATGATAATTAGAATATTCCCAACTTCAATTCCAAGTAATAGAACATATTGATATACCTGAGGTGCAGTCTATATAAATGTTGAAATTATTACAAAGGTTGTGTTTTGTACAGTTGAGTAAATAGGTTTACACTTAATTAGTCCACCTGCAACAGGAGTGGACCACAAGCATCTCTAAGCAGGCAGAGTTTGAATGACAGCTTGGCAGATGTGCTGTGCACAGAAGCACTGCTTACATTGGTGTATTCATGCAAATGGCAGTGCCAGCAGTGGTGGAAAGTAGCGTGTTCTCAGCTTTTTGTATTGTATAAGAAACCTTTGGGAACCTGTCCTCAATATGCGTAACCTCCAAATACCTACAGGCTAGTTTATGTTGGTGTGTACTCAAGCTCCACTGTGACACGAACTGACGTGCATGATAAAATACTCTCTGTGAAGTGCTTTGTAAGATGTTGGTGCTATAAATAAAAAGGTTAATACATAAATAAATAGCTTCATCTGTCTATGGTGAAATGGGAGTAATACTTTACTTTGTTTACGATTATCCTTTATTTTATAGCATCACCATATTACAGTTCTGTACAGTCAAAGAATGTCTATTTATATCAGTCCTTGACTCCATCAGACCTTAATCTAGTTTCCCTTCCAAAGGTGCACAAACAATGACCAAGTCAGTCAGAAGCCAAATAATCTACCAGTATACGGAGGTGGTTCAATAAGTAAGGTAACAAGATCGCTCACATGTGTAATTTTCTCTATTTCATTCTAATTTCCTGCCAAGCCAGAGCAGGTAGGGCACTGCTTCCTCTCACAGCCATTAGACTGCGCCTCATATCAGCCATACTGTCCCAACATCACTTGTAAGATGGCGGGGCTGGTGAAAACATAGTCAAACATTGAGGTGTGTAGTGTGATCAGATTTCTTCGTCTAAAGGGCACATCAGCAGCTGAAATTCACTGCCAACTTATGGAGGTGTACAGTGATAATGTCATGTCACGGAAACAGGTTTGGTGCACTGCCTTTGATAATGGCAGGATAGACTTTCAAGTTGAGCAGCAATCCGGCTGGCCAAGCATGTCCACCACAGATGACAATTTGTGCCGCATTGAAGGTCTGATTCAGGAGGACAGATGCATTTGCGTTAGTGATATTGTGTTACGAGCCGCCATCGTGGCTCTCCTCCATCGCGGGTCCCGGTTGATTGCTAGACGAACGGTACGCCGCGTCACGGAAGCAGCATTATCTGGTGGTCCCAGTGGTTAAAAGGCTACCAGGACTCTGTGCAGTCGAAGGGCCTTCTGGTCCTGGCTTTGTTACTGCTATGTGCAGCCCAGCAGCTGCCATTAATATGTTTAATTAAAGTACTGATGGCTTTCAGTGCTGTTTAAAGGTAGTCAGTTCCACACTTGCATGCCGGTGATAGTTCTTCTTGGAGCCTTGTCATTCGGTCCCTGTTCACAGTTGCTGTTCCTGATATCCTAGCTGTCTTCCTTAAGGATTTACGGGGGGGGCAATTCAATGCGGGTGTGGAATTAAAAATATGTTGACTGATTTAGAGATGGAAGGGGTTTTTCCCTTCAGCTATATTTGATCATAACCAGTCTTGCACTAGATAGATCAAAGCTGATGTATCCATTTAATTTTTGCTTTACACTTTTAGTAAATAACTCCCACAGAGTATTAGTCCTAGAGAATGCCTATGATCCTAAAACTAGCAACAACAAAAAATAGAAAATCCTTACTTTAGGCATTTTTAGCGAGATGTATTAATCTCTCTTCCTTGAGTAACAATGCATCCAGAACCACCGGTTTAATCGCTTCGATACAGCTCAATGTTCAGAGACATTTATCCAACTTGCAGACAGCTGATTTAGTCTTCCATGATCCTGTGCAAGTTATGGAACAATGGGCCTGATTCAGAGCCGTTCGCTATTTGTGGTCGCTCGTTTAAAAACAAGGGGTGGCTATTCAAATGATCCGTACGCACATTGCAGTCTGTTCACACCTCTAAGTCTGAACGAGCGAGCAAAACATACGCTCGTTTATTTGTTAAAAACGCCCCCTGGCCGCTCGCATCCTACGTCATGTCCGCTATTTATTAGATTAATCGAGTACATCGACCAGCGTATGAACTGCTCGCTATTCTTGTGGTTGGTGTTTGCTACCACAAATTTGCGAGCAGTTCTGGCTATAAAATAACCCAGTGACGTGGTCAATGACGCTGCTGTTTTAAATATGCACACCCATAAAACGCCCGTTTTGACCTTTAAGCACGCCTGCGTTCGGATCTCCACTCCCCATTTTCAAGCACCTTCCCCTGTTACCACCCACATACGCCTCATTCTGTCACTCAAAATAGCAGGCCCTCGCTATATTGCGTACCAACGATTTTCGGCCGCACTGACTGGTTCGCGCATGCGTACTAAAAACCGTACGCATGCGCAGATGTGCAAACATCGCTCGGAACGAGCGTACTGCCGCTAACGAGCGGCTCTGAATGAGGGCCAATGACTTCTAAGGCACTGGGCATGTAGTGTACTGTTACAGAGAAACCAGTAAATTTAAACTTTGGAGTGTTAAAAAGAGCCAACTGTAAATATGAAATCCAGAAACCAATAATTCAGGATTTGGGGATTTTTGTATGTGACCCCTCATTTAACTATGTGATATCAGTTTTAATAGCATAAAAGTATCAAAATATTAAGAGAGACCTGTAACTTACATACATCTGTTTTGACCCTAAAAGCCATTCTATCATGAATACCTTAGTTTTAGCACACCTGTACAGAGCAATCAATATGGTTAGATTGAGTTGGCTGAGAGCAGCAGTAAGAAGCTCAATTTTCTAAGTTTTAAGGCAACTACTGTAGCTCCCCGTTTATTACAGCGTATGTGATTATTTAAGAGACTGGGGGGTATATTTATCAAAGTTCGATTTTATGTTTGATTTAGCTCACCTGAAATCGAATCAAGTCGAATGTAGAAATCCATGTCAAAATCCCACATTTACTAAGATAAGATTTTGGAAGCCTTTTCTAAATCGAATTGGATTTAGTTCGAATTTGAATAGTGATTTCTTGTTTGGGGAAGGCCACATTCCCCCCCCACGAAGCCAAGTTCCTTGTTCAGAGTGCGTCTTAAGGTTCATACACACTAGACCAGCGATAGTAGCTCTTGAGGACCAAGGTTGGCTAACAGTTCACGTTTTCCAGACCACCTAGCTGGTGCACAGGTGTATTCATTACTTAGAAACACATTTGAAAAGATCCACAGGTGGAGTTTATTATTACACTTGTGATTCTGTGAGACCTGGAAAACATGCACTGTTGGTAGCTCTCGAGGACCAGGGTTGGCTACCCCTACACTAGACGATTTGCTACATGAGCAATACCGTCAATGTTTGCCCTTGAACTGCCGGCCAAACGACATAGTGGATACACACTAAACGATATCGCTAACGATATGGTTCAGTGACATCATCCTGCCGCATCAGCAAACAGGCAGTTCCTGACGATATTGTCAGATTGACCTGCATGTTCGGACAACAGCAGACATCGTTATCGTCCCACAGGAGCGCGCATCTTTGGTCATTTGGACCATACACACTAGACGATATGAATGATATTGCTATCGTTCACTTTTATCGTCTAGTGTGCACGCAGCATTAGGCACACGCATATTGTCTCTTTTTTGTTTAAAGAGGGGGGGGGGGCACTGACACTCTTTCTGGCACAATGCCCTAAATTCCTAGTTACGGCTCTGAAAGGAACACAAAAAGATGCATGAAAATGTATTAGTTTGGAGATGAGGCAAAACCAATTTACATTCAAGTTTAAAACTGCTACTTGAGCTAAGCACAGTGTACAATGTCATAAATTCATTAATTTATTACTGAATGATCGCTGCCATGGAAAGATAAGACATCAATGTGCCTTGTACACTGAATATTGGATAACTCAGCAATAAGGCATAGTTATTTCATGAAATGTCTTCATACAGATCGGGTGTAAAATTATCTAGAGACAAGCTGTCACTGAAACATTCGGATTGGAATAAAAATAAGTCAGACAGCTGAGCGGCAGAGATAAATGATACTCTGTGTCACCGTTTCCAGTAGTGCAGGAAAAACATTATGACAGTAAAACAACAGGAGGAGGGCGCATTTGAATACAGAATATATGAATTTTAAAACTGGCTCACAGCCCTCACAGTATGAACTTGTATCGTTGTTTGCAGTATAAAAAAATAAATAAAAATAGGACATTAAATAGGAGGGAAAGTCGTGAGTAAATGTCATGTGGCAATGATCTGCCATAAGCGACTATTGTGAATCACCTCTATTCCAACAGCATAAAATCACATTTACACCTAGCAAAATATAATAGGTGTGGAAATGATCGGCAAAGTAAGAATGCTTTCAAAAATAGAAGTGTTCATAGTTTATTTTTATCAATTGACAAAATGAAAAAGTGAATGAACAGAAGAGAAAATCTACATCAAATCAATATCTGAGGGTAAATTTACTAAGCTTCGTGTCTGGTCAAGATTGCAATCACGGGTGTGTTTAGCCATTTTTTAGAACTCGGAAATTTACTAAAGGCAAACTCAGGTGAGAAATCATGAAACTCTCTCTAAAACACAGGTAAATACACAAATAGAATAAATATACCATCGACCAAACTCGCAAGTACTTTTCATAGCCAGGAATAGAACTCGCAAATTTAACAAGAATCATGATTATAACCACGGGTTTAATTTTAGTAATCAGGATCGGTATAATTTACCGCTGACAGCGGAAGCCCGTCAGAGGTGAAGATCCCGACAGAAGGTAAGGTGAGTACAAACTAATCTAACTCCCCCTAACCCTCCCCTAGGGGTGCCTAACCCTAACCCCCCCTTCCCCCAAGTGCCTAACCCTAACGCCCACCTTCACCGCTGCCTAATCCCAAGTCTCCCGGGGGGGGGGGGTGCCTAACCCTAAGGCCCCCCCTGGGAGCCCCTAACCTAACCCTCTCCCCCCGCGGCTGTCCGCTCCTGGCTTACCTTCGATCGGTAAGCCGGGTGTCGGGCTCCCGGCGTAGGTCTAATGACAGGCGTCAGGGTTTTTTTAGACAGTCCTTCCGAGTTGCATTTTTGGCAGAAACATACACAGATCATTGTGACCTGTGTATGTTTCTGCCTGTAATTAGCCTAAAAAGGGTTACATAAAAAAAATAAAATAAACTGATGCGAGGTCCCCACCTCCCGAGATCCCTGGACAGGGCTGACTAGTTTGGGGTGTTAATGCTTTGGCTGGGGTGACCCGGTTAAAGGGTCGTCTGGCTGTGGCATTACACCCCAGCTAGTTTCTCGTATTTTTATAACCAGGACAGAGTCCAGTGCTGGTTCATAAAACACAGGGAACCCTACACGTTTTGTCCCCTATATTTTTAGAACTAGGACTGGTTCAGGAGCCCGGGGCTGATTATGCTTTTGGGGGGAACCCCACGTCAAATTTTTTACACACGAGCAGCCTGCACATATCGCATTGATATGTGAAGCCTGCTTGTTCGAGAGTGTTTGGCTGCGGTCAGACACAGGAAACTTGGGGAGATACACGATCACATACACCATCGAACAACACGATTCAGCAAAACATGATTCTTGGTAAATTTGAGTGTTTCAGCTGAAAAAAGTCTCCTGTGTTCCTGCGATGATGTGCTTGTTTTCGGACTAGAGTCAAATTTTAGTAACTTTACTCCTTCGTGTGACCACCCTTTGCCTTCAAAACAGCATCAATTCTTCTAGGTTCACTTGCACAGTTTTTGAAGGAACTCGGCAGGGAGGTTGTTCCAAACATCTTGGTGAACTAACCACAGATCTTCTGTGGATGTAGGCTTACTCAAATCCTTCTGTCTCTTCATGTAATCCCAGACAGACTCGATGTTGAGATCAGGGCTCTGTGGGGGCCATAACATCACTTCCAGGACTCCTTGTTCTTCTTTAAGCTGAAGAGGAAATTGGCTGTATGTTTGGGGTCGTTGTCCTGCTGCAGAATAAAGTTGGAGCCAATCAATCAGACGCCTCCCTGATGGTATTGCATGATGGATAAGTACCTGCCTGTATTTCTCAGCATTGAGGACACCATTAATCCTGCCCAAATCCCCAACTCCATTTCTTGAAATGCAGCACCAAACTTGCAAGGAACCTCCACCATGCTTCACTGTTGCCTGCAGACACTCATTATTGTACTGCTCTCCAGGCCTTCGGCAAACAAACTACAGTCAAATATATAAAATTTTGACTCATCAGTCCGGAGCACATCCTGACATTTTTCTGCACCCCTGTTCCTATGTTTTTGTGTATAGTCGCTTGGCCTTGTTTCCACGTTGAAGGTATGGCTTTTTGGCAACAATTCTTCCATGAAGACCACTTCCGGACAGACTTCTCTGAACAGTAGATGGATGTACCTGTTTCCCACTGGTTTCTGCCAGTTCTGAGCTAATGGCACTGCTGGACATCTTCCAATTTCGAAGGGAAGTAAGCATTATGTGTCTTGGCCGACCACTGTGTCTACGGTCCTCAACGTTGCCAGTTTCTTTGTGCTTCGTCAAAAGAGCTTGAACAGCACATCTTGAAACCTCAGTCTGCTTTGAAATCTTTGCCTGGGAGAAACTATGCTGATGAAGTATAACTACCTTGTATCGCGTTGCTGTGCTCAGTCTTGCCATGCTGTATGATCTGTAACATGAAACTTGCACAACCTCACCTTTGTAGCAGAGTTTGGCTGTTCCTCACCCAGTTTTAAGCCTCCTGTTTCTGTTTTAGTTTGTTACTGTGTTTCAACCTACATATGAAAATGATGATCATTATCACCTGTTTGGTATGATTAGTTAATCCTACAAAATCCCTGACTTTGTGCAATTGTACCTAGAATAATTGATGCTGTTTTGAAGGCAAAAGGGTGGTCACACCAAATATTGATCTGATTTAGATTTCTCTTCTGTTCATTTTGCATCTTGTTAATTGAAAAAAAAAAGTTGTGTCCTATCTGCTAGCAAATTGTGTGTGTAAGTACTGTGTTTCTGGGGCTAAAATAGTGGATCTTACGGTGCTCATGTTTCACTATTCTACCTGTCAGTTGCATCCACCCTTTAGTTTGTGTATAAACCCATTACAGATGTATTACGTTGGATGCTTTTAGCAGCTTCTCTGAGGTCTAAAAATATTGTGCATCACATTCATAAAATTAACAAAGCTAGCATGTGATGCAAATATGGTGGATAATCAGATATTAGCTATAAGTAAGCTTCCTGTACTTCTTTTGGAGTAGTTTCCTGAAAGATAAAGCAATATACAAGTTGCAGAAGGACACGTATAATCTAATAAAGACAACGCACGGTGGAAACCCCTTTAAGGCACATGGGCTAGTTATTGGCAGTTGTGCCCCAATCACTGCAGTCATCAGCAAAGTGAAGGGAAAAACTACAATTTCAGCTAGTAATGCTCCATGTGTTGTATCAATACACAAATAAGTGTAACAACTTTCTACAAATCCAAACACACCAGTGGAACATTTTCATCAGACAATTTCCTGATGTCAGAATTCAGAAGATGTCTTCCTCCGCATGGCACCCTGTCTTCTAAAGTTTGGAATATCTTTTCAAGAGACTTCTGTAGATTAGCTGAGAGTTCATATGACAGCTTCACATGTGACCTTTCCTCTAATGATGTTGAAAAATGGTCCTCTGGAAACTAATGACAATCAGACTGCACTTGCAAAGCATATGGGGCCCAACACTGAACAAGTGCAGATGGCCTCAAACGCTGTAGTTAACCAATTTATGTCAGTTTAGAGACAATTGTACAACGTGGTCTTTCTAAGCATAAAACTAAAATGTGCTCCACCATATCATGAGTGCTGCTACCTGTGAAATCGCTGCCTCCTGATAAAAGTCTGCGGCTCCCCACCATCAGCTTGGACTGTGACATACATAGTACATATATCAAATGGAAAACAATACAGCATCCTGGGGAACTCCTCCTCTTCGTTTCATAAAGTATGTGCCCCTTGGACTTCATGGCATATTTTGACCTATCTTTATCATCTGTTGGAGTATACCAGTCCTGTCCAGAGTTAGCGCCTCTCCCTCCACACACACACAGACACTGCACCCCAACCCACATCCACTTTTTGGTTTCCTCCTCTCCCCTCTTGAATGCTCCCCCTTTTCACTTTGTATGACAAATACCATTCAGCTTATACGGTTTGCTAAAAGTAACCTTTTTCTGTTAATTTGGTTGGACTAGGTCCTATTAGCTCTTATTGTATTATTGTAGTGAAAGTTAGTGACACAGACGCGCTTCTAGATAAAAGCAGCCTGTTTTCTAGGTTAGACACCCCCAACCCAAAAACATACAGATAGAAAAAAACGTGAGAACAACTGGCGCGAAAATCTACAATATAAATAAGTAAATTACATTTTACAAAAATTTAATCTCCCAATGGATGCAGTATAGTGTAAGCGTCAGCTGATGTTATTTATTGCTCTTTGTTCTCCTCAAAAGAACGCGCATGTAAGGAGAAATGATGATGACGTATAACTGAATATCCTCATATAAAACACCTTCGGTGGTTATTAGTGTGTAGGTAGGTAGGTTTTTTTTTTTTTTAAATATAGTGTGTCTCCTACAGCTTGATGTATATAATAACCGAATTTACAAGATGTGTAGACACGTAAATATACATGTAGCTGTATTTTAGTGGATCATACTAATAGATCACGTACCCACACTTACAAAAATGTGGGTAGAAGCATATAAAAGGTATCTCTATGCCAAATCAGATGTACCCCAACTGTATTATTGTAAATGTAACTTTGCACTAATGATCCCTTTAGTGCATTCAATAAACAAGCTTAGAAATAAAATCTAAGAAAACTCACCCAAAACATCTAACAGAAGGTAATGTTGCTATTGTATAAAACAAAAAAGAACATAGTTGTAGTTTTAATTGGAAGATTGCATGGACATACATAATTTGTTTATAGCAACCTTTAGCCAACTAGACATGCGGAAGTACTCTAGTTTTATAGCAGACACATATCCAGAGCCTTATACCCAATTTGCAGATACAGTAGATGTTTAGAACTTAGAAAATTGAGCTTCTTACTGCTGCTCTCAGCCAACTCAATCTAACCATATTGATTGCTCTGTACAGGTGTGCTAAATCTAAGGTATTCATGATATAATGGCTTTTAGGGTCAAAACAGATGTATGTAAGTTACAGGTCTCTCTTAATATTTTGATACTTTTATGCTATTAAAACTGATATCACATAGTTAAATGAGGGGTCACATACAAAAATCCCCAAATCCTGAATTATTGGTTTCTGGATTTCATATTTACAGTTGGCTCTTTTTAACACTCCAAAGTTTAAATTTACTCTTTTCTCTGTAACAGTACACTACATGCCCAGTGCCTTAGAAGTCATTGTTCCATAACTTGCACAGGATCACGGAAGACTAAATCAGCTGTCTGCAAGTTGGATAAATGTCTCTGAACATTGAGCTGTATCTAAGCGATTAAACCGGTGTTTCTGGATGCATTGTTATCCAAGGAAGAGAGATTAATACATCTCGCAAAAAATGTCTAAAGGAAGGATTTCCAAATTTTTGTTGTTCTGTTAGTGTTAGGATCACAGGCATTCTCTAGGACTAATACTCTATGGGAGTTATATACTAAAAGTGTGAAAAAAAAAAATGAAATATCCCATTACGTCAGCTTTGATCTATCTAGTACAAGATTGGTTAGAATCAAATATAGCTAAAGGGAAAAACCCCTTCCATCTCTAAATCAGTCAACATATTTTTAATTCCACACCCCTATGCAATGCACCCCTGGTATAGATTACCTATATGCTTGTCACGCTGCCAGAGTAGAGGATAGGAGAACCCTGAATTTGTAAAAAAAAAATTTCAATTAAATATGTCAGAGTAAAATAAGCTAAATCAGATTGTTAATGAGCCAAACATTAATGGAAAATGGGAGTCAGGGCAAAAAAAAAAAAAAAAACCACTACACTAACATCATTTCATTCTCCTTTTGCTTCTGAAAAGATTTCGAGGTAATCAATCTAAATGTTGTTTTTTGTGTAAACAGAGCTAAACAGCTATTCAGTCAATAATGGCGCCAATTAACAGTTTCACAGAACTATATGGTCAGAGTCTGAAAAAGACATATCAATCAAATTCAACTTTCTACGAGTAACTTAAAGAGATGCTAATTAAAAAAAAAAAATACGAGGTTGGTTCAATAAGTAATGCAACAAGACCTCTCATTTGTATAATATTCTCTATTTCATTCTAATTTCTTGCCAGGCCAAGCAGATAGACTGCTGCTGCTCCTCACGGCCATTAGATTGCACCTCATATCAGTCATACAGTCCCAACATCAGTTGCAAAATGGCAGAAACATGGTCAATTGATGCGATATGGTTTCTTGAAGATGTAGGTTCAATTCCGATAGACACTCCAGGTCCTGGCTTATTTCGGGCATCTCTCAGGTTTAAATGCAGATTCGTCCAAATCCTTAATAATTGCAATCGATGTTGGGGCCTGTGCTTACTCTGATACTTCTCTTGTACTTCCTGTGGTGGATAACTTTGAATATTTAGGTACTCAAAATACCTTTGCTTAATATGATGTCAGGGTTGAAGCCTCTATTATACCACTTGACTTCTTAGTCTAGATAGCTGCTGTCAATTTTGAGAAAAGAAAATCTTATAAAAAATGGGGAAAAATATGTATATATTAGTTTTGGAATTCTGCATGCCCAAACAGCTGTTGAAACCAAATGTATACCTGATAGACTGGTAGATCCCTTCACTGAGGCAGATGTGCACGCCAATTTACCTAGAACCATTACAATGGATTCTCCAAACTGCAACACACTTCTTGTCAGTATAGCTGGATAATTAAGATCCAGTAGTGGCTGGTCGACAATCACACGGCTGTTTCTGAGAAGTTGTTATTTTTTAACCATTTAACTGACAAATTGTACTATTTTTTGTAACATAAGTAAAAGTGATTTTATACATTCATACTATTGGGCTCTCATTATAATCAGTTAATAAGGTAACCACTCCCATACTCAGGAATCATTGCCACACATCACATCACCATAAATCACAGGCTGAGCGCTACACCGTTTCTACTTTCCATATTGTCACTAAATAGGCAAGGGTACCTATTAGATGTCAGCAGCTTGCCGTGACCACAGAGCTCAGTGCGCAGGACCAACAATTCTTGTATTCATGTATTTCAACTTATCCAAAGTGATTTCATAAAAAAAAAAAAAGAAGTTTTCAATATTTATAAAAAAAAAATAGTTTTTTCAAACATCGGCTTCAGGAACCTGGTACACTTTAGGGGGTGAAAGGGGGGGGTTCATTTACCTTTTCCCAGCGGCTGCTTATCTCTGCAGCCGCTGGGTTCTATTGTGCTGGCCAATCAGCAGTGATCGGTAGCACGGCAGGAACCGGGGGAGGGTGCAGGCAAGCAGAGGGACCTTCCTCTGAGAGCAGCAGCAGCGGGAAGATTCTCTTCCTACAGCCGCCCACACCGTTTATCTGACTGGTTGCATTGATGGCGATCAGATCACGCACAGCCTGGTGTGGTCGGAAAAATGTGACCATACCAGACAAGTGGTTAACTGAAGCAGCACTACAAATCATTACATCCAATGCCTGCAGCTGCAAAATACCTTCCAGAGTAAAATTTGAGGTTAATACCGTGGACAAGTCACAATTTGAAAGGCTTGTTTTGGGTTTATGTGATACCATTGTTTTCTTTGCTCTCCCTCACAATATTCGCCGTTTCTTTTATTCACGAACCAGTTTTGTTTACTTGTAAAAAACAATAAAACAAATCCTCACAGGACCTGACAGGAGAGCTGTTATTCAATAAAGATTGTGGGGAAGAGAAAGAAAATAATGTCAGATTATTGAATGAAGAACACACAGCAAGTATTGGCATATCCCCTAACCTTGTCAGCCTTTCCTCATAACTTATTCAGATAATTGCCTGTCAGTGAACTGGAGGAAATGATGGATGTCCCTTTTATAAATCGCCAACCAAAAGTGTACAGTATGTTCCAGTTGGGATACTAGATCTTTATAAAGAGGATAAATCTCTGCTCCCTGGACGCCTATTGCACGATATGACATAACTGTCCCTGATTGATAATGAACATTGTTGAAAAGTCAGTTATCTATAAGTGCTCCCAACACCACAGGGTCTCCATAGCTTTGTACTCCGTGTTGACTCTCTGGCAGATCCTCTGTTCTGCTTATCATTTTGCTTGTTTATTGTGACGTATCTATACTTCTATTCATTCTGTCTCCTTGCCTTGTAATGAGCGGAGGTGCAGCCCATTCCCAGTTAAACACTGGAGGCTTGCAGGTGAATTGTAAAGTTTGTAAATTGATAAATGTTTCCTCTAACCTGTCAATTATTCATATATCCAATTATATACATACAAATCTATAATTACGAGGCTGAAATGTAACTAATCTAGTTGCACACCATCTATTTTATTACAACTCATAGAAAGGGGAGATGTATCAAACAGGGCCGTACCTAGGACGGTGCGGCAGGTGCCACAGCACAGAGCGCAGGATACCCTTGGGGTGCAAGTGCCCGCTGCCATAATCTCTATTGATGTGTGCCAGCTGCGTTGTTGTTACTAGCGGTACGCCCGCCTGCTTTCTTGCCCCCTCCCCTGCCGAGCAGGGGCGTAGAATGGGTAGAGTCATTGGAGCAGAGTTGCAGGGTACCTCCTCCCTACATATTTCTTCAAAGGCAGTCTAGGCATCGGGGCTTACTGTGTCTGTGTCTGGACCTGTCCTATTACATGTTGGCCCCTGACAGTAAGTGTCTTCTTTCTTTAGTTGGCCCCTCTTCAGGGACCAGTCTTCAGATCCATTCCTCTTCCTTCTGTTACTCCCTGCCCTCTTCTTTCCTCCCCTCTCCACCCTCAGTTCCCCTTTCCTGCTCTGTCCTCAACACAGCTCCAAACTCACCCACACAGGTTCCATTTCTTGCTCTCTCTCACTCACACAGGTCCAGTCTGCACCAGCCATCCGTGGCACCACTCCCCCCCCCCCCCCCACAGGTTCCCATTTTTTGGTCTCTACCATTACAGCTCCAAGCTCCCCCTTCCCCACACATATTCCCCTTACCTGTTCTCTCTCCCCTTACACAGCTCCAACCCCCCCCCCCCACACACCCATCTGCAGAACCCCTTCCACCTCCCACACACCAGTTCCCATATCCTGGGCTCTCTCTTCTTACAGCTCCAAACCTGCCTCCCCTACACAGATTCCCCTTTCCTGTTCTCTCTCCCCTCATAGCTCCAGACTCCCCCCCCCTCCTCATTTGTGGTACCCCTGACCCCACACCAGTTCAACTTCAGCACAAAAAGAACACTGAAAGAGCCAAGGGACACAGCCTCAGCCTGGGTGGGGAGCTACAGTACCAGTGAATCCTGTTCTCACACAATGAATGTAAGTCACTTACTGTACATGTTACACTTATCATTTATTAACAATAAGTAGTAACAAAATATAAGAAAAGAGCACTGGAGGTTAAGTAGTCATGTTGACATTTAGAATGTTGACACCACAATATCGACATTTAGGATGTCAACATTTTCACAATGTCTGAACTGACAATGCCATCATTATGCATATGCATCATTATATCATACAGTGGGTTGGCTAATCAGACACAGATGTATCGTTGTATGGGCGTGTTGTGTATGTATGGCTGTGTTACTATGGGAGCAGAAGCCCTAGGTACTGCAACCCATAGCCAGGCTGTCGCCAGCATTTGCGGGTACATGACAGACCAGCCACCCCCATCAGCTGTCACCGCACTGTCACCTAATACCATGCCCCTCTCCATGAGGCAACGCCTATTTCTGGTACACGTCTAATAACCCTAATGCTCTCTCTGTCACAGGGCACCAAAATGTCTAGTTACAGCTCTGGTAACAATCCTTGGAGAGAGATAAAAAGGGAAGGGAGATAAAGTACCAACAAATCAGGTCCTAAATGTCATTTGCAAGCACAGCCTTTATAGTGACAGTTAGAAGCTGATTGGTTGGTACTTTCTCTCACTCCACTTTATCTCTAGTAAAGAGTTGATACATCCCCCCAGAATCTGAAAATGTTCAAAATAATGGTTTATTTGTTAAATTAATTTACTATGTATTCTGCAAGGAAAAGGTACTTTATTGACATTATGATGGCCAACTGCGCATGTAATATATATCAGGGCAGACCTGTTGTACGTAATATATTAGTATATTAAAGGGGGAAATGCATAAGCATTAAAAGTCACAGATTTCCAAAAGCAAAATCAGGTAAATCCTAGAAAAAAATTATCACATAGACCCTCTACTCATGCCAGTCATCTTACAGCATGCACTCATAATGTATTTGTTACTATTCAGCTGTGTGCCATCGTCAGCTATATGTTCCCTTGTTTCTGTAAGTCTGCTATTGTAGACCAGCATTTCTATAGCTATACCCAGGATCAGGGGCGTCAGGGTTGTCACCTGTTATCCAGTCGAGTACCCAGTCCTCCTGTCTGCTATTGTTCCTGCCGTTTGGGTCATCTAGGCGGCACGGTCCGCATATCTACTACCTGCTATTTGTGTCATGATCAGCATACCCACGCTCTGCCGTTTGTATCATCCAGGCGGCACAGACAGCACTCAATGTCCAGAATGTGCAGCGTCCAGCGTCCAGTTGCTTTTGTCAACCTGGGGGGCGCAGGTCGCAATCCAGCGTCCAAAGTACGCAACCCAGTGTACCACCCCTTGTGTCAACCCAGCGGCATAGGCCGCAATCCTGCGTACCACCGCCTGTGTCAACTCGGCGACACAGGTCCTTCAGATCAGCTTGCCGAGGCTGCTACACGGCCCAAAGGCCGCATCTTGCTCTACGGACCACAGGCCACAGCCTGCCAAGGCTGCTACACGGCCCAGAGGCCATATCTTGCTCTACGGACCACAGGTCACAATCTGCCAAGGCTGCTACACGGCCCAGAGGCCGCATCATGCTCTACGGACCACAGGTCACAGCCTGCCAAAGCTGCTACACGTCCCAGAGGCCGCATCTTGTTCTACGGCCCACAGGCCACAGCCTGCCAAGGCTGCTACTCGGCCCAAAGGCCACATCATGTTCTATGGCCCTCAGGCCATAGTCTGCCAAGTCTGCTACAAGGCTAAAGGTCGCATCTTGTCCACAGCCCAGAGGCCGCTTCACACCTAGGCTTTCCAGCCCTCAAGGCTGCAACTATACACCATTTTTCAAGGGGTACCCCCAACCAATCTCCTTGCACAATCCTCCGCTCTGCACAAATCAGAGTCGATTCCTTCCTGGAATAGTTACATTGTGCCTACACTGAACGACTGCTCGAACAGTGTAGGCACGGCACAGACTGTGAAACGACTGCACCATTACAATGTCATAATCGTGCAGTCGTTTTTTGGTCTGCAAGCGCATGTGCGGCATAAGATTGTCTGACCCTGAAATCTTGCTTCTGTATCAATCTGCTCACTAGATTTTGATGTTTCAAATCACAATTTCTGTACTTGTATAGTCTTCCATTTTATACCATCTTCTCAGCACAAGAGTGCAGAGAGAACAAAACAATCCTTACTACACGCATATGTTCCAATTCCACACATCAATCAAGTGCTTGTTGATGCAAAATAGTCCCTTATAATATTTAAAGTAGCCTAAAATAAATCTCAGTAACAGCAGCAGGCTTACACATCCAATTTATTCCTCGCAGTGTGTATTGGGACATTTCCCTTTTTTTTGCTGTTCTACGGACTGTTATGAGAGCAGAGATCCCTATGGCTGCACTTGTTCAACTTACTGAAATTCAGAAGGCAAAAGAGAACATAAACTGCACAGGTATTTAATTAAATTACTGAAAATTATATTTCTGATACCTCAAATACATCTAAATAATATTAACATAATTCAATCACCGAGAGGGAACGACTGCTAACAACAAAATCTAATTCAGGAACAAAAAAAAGAAAAAAAGTGTTGTCTTTGATACAGTGCACTGAAGAAGGATCAATATAAATATAAAATCTAACTTTTATTGATAATTTAATACAAAGAAGACAGCAAAATATTTCAAAGAGAATTCATCAGAATTATCAACACAAACAATATAGCAAAAAGTGTAAAGACAAAGTGAATCTTAAAATAAATCTGTAAGTCTCCCTTGGAAAGAAGTATATTTCAGAAATACAGAATTTTAAGCGTGTGATTATAACTTTAATGGACAGCTAATATATAGACTCAATATTCTATATCTGCATAATTTCATATAATTATTAGGTGTTATAGTATGCTGTCATATAGGGGGTAAACTTCAAATGTTCGGAGATCCCCTGAGTGTAAGCTGAAATTAATATCAGCTCTATGTGGGATGCAGTCAGGAAGCAGTCCGTCGAAATGCCGACCGCCGGCTTCCCGACTGTCAAATCCCGCCAGGGTACTAATGACAGTCATCGAAATCCCGACGCCTGTCACTGCTGTGTAGATGAGAAGGGGAATTTATATGTAAAACTATACGCTGCTATACGCTAGAGAATAAAGGCTAGCCCTGGCCTCTTATCATAAGCTGCATTAGCGTTATAAGTATATAAGGAATGAACCTTCTTTACATTTAATCCTGCATTCTATTACATGTACATGGAGGGGAAAGAAGGGATGTATAAGAGCCCCTACACAATCACACCAGCGGTGTAACCATTATACGTGACTAATCATTTCTATAACAAACTGCACAACACAATTGAATATTTACACGTTGTCGGCATTAAACCCAGCACTTTATTCTATCGTGAATGTATGCATTTTGAAGTTAAAGAAAACTTATTATGAATCTAGTCTTTAACTATAGCTTTTACAATGTCATATGATCCTCCTTTGAGGCTTATAATTAGAGAGATCTAATAATAAGATACTGATAATCATATCAGATAGATAATGTGGAATTTAGGAGGTGACTATATTAAACCTGCTCTCTTTACTATCATGAATGGGTAATCGGATGTAATACAATTATATAAAATACATTGCAGAGTGTACAAAAATAAGCTTAAGAGGAGCTCGTACATACTAATTATTGTGAGTGATGTTTATTATACCACTAATGACTATAATGAATTAGTATCACTCACTTGTGGACTATAGATTCTACGAATATATAGCAGTGTGATTAATCACAGAGGTTTTGTAGTGATTCGGTTTATGCTGGTGGATGAATGTAGCCATATATTCACTGTCACTATTTATAAGATACTTTGTGACAGAAAGATGTTACCATCTCTTTTTTCTATTTTGTGACCATTATATAGTTACATCTAGGCTAAAAGGCACAACATAGAGCTGATATTAATTTCAGCCTATACTCAGGGGATCTCTGAACATTTAAATTGTACCCTCTATATGACAGCATTATATAACATCTAATAATTATATGAAATTATACAGATATAGTATATTGAGTCTATATATTAGCTGTTCATTAAAGTTATAATCACACGCTTAAAATTCTGTATTTATGAAATATACTTCTTGTTAAAGACCAAGGGAGACTTACAGATTTATTTTAAGATTCCCTTTGTTATAGGTCTTTACACTTTTTGTTATATTGTTTGTGTTGATAATTCTGTGGCATTATCTTTTAAATATTTTGTTGTCTTTTTTTAATTAAATTATCAATAAAAGTTACATTTTATATTTATATTGACCCTTCTTCAGTGCACTGTATCGAAGACAACACTTTTTTAGTTGTTTTTGTTCCTGAAATTCAGAAGGGAAGTCTGGTAATATAAATATCATAAATAGGGTCATGTGAACTAGTACACCCTCCTTCAAAGCTGTGTTTTTACATATCATCGGTTTAGTCATTAAATAAAAAATAAACCAGCATAAACATCATAAAATAACGTATACAGCTTTCATAGCAATAATTTGTAGCAATCATTTTCTGCACATACAAATGTGTGTATTGTAAATATCTGTAAAACACACACATTTATTATGACCTATAAGTATCTTCATACTGAGGAATTTTGTCCGGTTCATCTTTATAGCACTGCATCGATGTTTGCAGGCATTCCTTATGCACAGCGCTCATACCGTAGATCAGGGATGGGGAACCTTTTTCTGCTGAGGGCCATTTTGATTTATAAAATATTATTCGTGGGGCCGATGCAGGCCACGACCCCTCCGTATGATGTCACACAGGGGCGGGGCCACAATCGCCAGTGATTACAGCAATGCCTGGAGCATCCTGATGATGCTCCGGGGAGCTGTAAGGGCAGCGGTGTGACCGTCTGAAGCTTCCCAAGGACGCTCCAGACGGCCTTGCTGCATAGATTCTGGCTGCAGGGTGTCATTCTAAGCACCCTGCAAACCAGATGAGGCTAGCAGAATAAAGCTCCGAGGGCCTGACCAAATGATTCTGGGGGCCTTATATGGCCCCCGGCCTGAGGTTCCCCATCCCTGCCGTAGATCCTACCACAGCATCTCAAAGGGGTCGAGGACTGGAATTGGCCATTTCAAGGCTTTGATTATTTTCCAGCTGAGAATTTGCCAGGGTAGTTAGGGCCTGATTCAGAGATGTACGTTAACCCGATGATTAATGTACATCTCTGATGTTGAGGGGTCTGCATCGGACCCATTCTACCCATGAGCACAATGGGTTTTGCGATCTCGCTCGCAGATCACCCAAGTAGCAGCATGATTGACATTCTACGGCATTTGGGGGGGGGGGGGGAGAGTGGGGGGCATGCCTGGTCACCGTTCCTGGAAACGTGGGCATGTCACCCAAGTTTTCCGGGAGGGACGAGGCCAGGGTCTCCGTCAGTGGACGCAGATGCCTGGCCTCTTAAGTGACCAGCACTCAGGTCAGGCTGTGGGAAGCTTCAGCTCCTGCAACCTGACCAAAGGAGCAACCATCGTGACTATCAGTCGCGATGGTGTTCCAAGTCTGGGATGTCGTTCGCAGTGCTAAGATCGCAAATGCAGCAAGGAGGTATCTGACACCTCCTTCTGCATTTGTATCTGAGATGGACAAAATTGCACAGCTGCTTGTGGGTGGCTCTGTAAATCCATCCATCTCTGAATCAGGCTCTTAGGCTCATTATCCATATGGTATAATCCAATTCCAGCCAAGCTTCAGTTGTCAGACGGATAAGATCACATTCGCCTATAGACTACTCTTGCACCAAGCGGAGGGGGTCTGCGCAGGACCCATTCTGCACATGTGCAGAACGGGTTCTGCGATTTTACTCTCATTCCCCCCAAGATGCAGCATAATTGACATGCTGCGGCTTTTGGGGGGCAGAGCAGGGGTGTGCTTGGTCACCATCCCCGGAAACGGGGGCATGTAACCCACGTATTCCGTGAGGGATGAGGCCAGGGTCTGATATGCTTACCCTATATCTGATATGCTGACATAGGGTCTGATATGCTGATCACGCCGGCTGGTGAGACGGACAGAGAAGGAACCAGCCAGCGTGATCAGCACACCACCGACAAACTTGCAACAAAAGAATTTTATAAACATGGATATGTACTAACCTTTTTATCTTTACAGGTATTGCGCTCACACATTGTTCACATTTTAATTTACAAAACACTTACAGTTTACAAGCGCTCTATGTTTTAGTTTCAGACTAAACTCATTGTCCATATTGTGTGATCCAATTCCAGCCAAGCTTCAGTTGGCGGACGGACAGGATCACATTCGCTTCTAGAATACAATGGACACAGTGATTGCAAGGAATCTAGATCCACTGGCTGCAATATAACCCCAAATCCCCACTAAACATGGTATTATGCCTCAACACTACATAACTACACTTTGGTATTGTCTGTCCAGAAGTCGTGTTCATTCAAATGCAACTTTTCGAAGCTCAGTCCTATTTCACTGTTATTGGGGTCAGACAGAAGAGGCTATGGCAGGGATTCCCAACCACAGTCCTCAAGGCACACTAACAGTCCAGGTTTTAAGGATAGCCATACTTGAGCACAGGTGTCTTAATTAGCATCTCAGTTATTTTGATTTAACCATCTGTGCTCAAACATGGATATCACTAAAACGTGGACTGTTGGTATGCCTTGAGGACCGAGGTTGGGAAACACTGGTCTATGGTGTGCTTCCCACTAAAACTGTACTTGTTCAATATTTTTCTCTTTGTTAATTCATGAACGTTTACTTTTATCACGTTGAGAGAGACCTGTTGATTCCCAGATATAGATGTTGGTACCTGTGCAATTTCTCAGAACATCATATGCCTGATCTTTGGGTGGTTCTGAGGGATGACCACTCCTACAAAGAAATGAAACGGATAGGGAACTGTCTCCAGTGTTATCCTTTTGCAAATACTCATTTTCTTTATAGAATAATGGACTTCAAATTTATAGGAAATGGCATTAGAACCATTTCCAGACCCATGAACAGCATTGAAATGCTCCCCGACAGATGAAGATGTCCTTTCTTCCTCATATGCTAGATCACAAGCCTGAATGCTCTAGACACAACTGCCAAAAATCAGCTTCTATAGAGGTGGTAATGCTTCCTGATGATTAGCAGCATCTGGCATTGGATGCATAGAGCGGCTTCTTTATAGCAAATTATTTCTTGTTGAATAAATAATGACAAAATTTAAATGTTTTTTTTTTTAGTTTTTATTTTTATCATGAGATTATTTGTAAAAAAAGAATGACTTAGGGCCTGATTCAGAGTTGGGAATAGAGTAAGAATGAATAAGTAATTGTGCATCTTGGTAAAACCATGCAGCACTGCAGGCGGGGCAGATTTAAAATGTTTAGAGAGATTTAGATTTAGGAGGGTGTGTCCAACCTGAAATCTAAATTGCAGTGTAAAAATAAGCAGCCATGTTGTCTCTCTCAGCTGACCAGACTTTCCTCCAATGGAAGCTGTCACTCAGCTGACTTTTTCCTCCAATGACCAGCTACCTTAGTGTATAAAGCAGGACTCCGGGAACAGGAAGTTGCCTGAACAACTTCTCTACTTCCAGTTGCTGCTTGCACCGATCGCTGTTCTAGGCTTCATGCTGTGAATATCTCCAGTGCACTCTCATCGATCTCGGCTGATATTCTCCAGTGTGCTTTCATCCTACATCGGTTCCTATCGACCTTATCCAGTGATACCACATCAATCTCTTCCGTTTGCTAGCAGTAACACCGTTCATCAGTCTACAGTGATATCCACGATATTGGGTCTTCATTCCAGCCACTCAGTTGCCATCCATCTTCCTCTGTCCTTTGCCATTTTCCAGGTACTTGACCAGGGGGCCGCGACCTGCTCGTTGGGCGCCGCAAACACCATATCCCATTGGGGGATCACTGGTGAAGACCACCCGTGAGTTAGACCCCGCGCCTCTGGTCAGGTCTCGCCAACACCCGGAACTAGCTGATTAGGAAATTCTATATTCTTCCTCCTCGTCTGCTGCTGCCTCCTCACCTAGTCACCCCGACTCCCAGTCCTCCGACTGAAGATCTCAAGGGCCAGGTCGTGACATTTGCACCCCTTAATTACAGCATGGTTTTTCCAGGTACATAGTTACTTGCCATTTCTTACTCTATTCCCAACTCCGAATCAGGCAATTAGTGAGGACCACATTTGTTAATGATGTCCTGATATCGGAAGAAAAACAAAGATGTAAGGGTATGCAGTCAGAATGTCTCCGGTTAGAATGTAGACCTTCATGCCTATAGCAGAAGATTGACATTATGTCGACATGGTAGAAATGTCAACATCATTAATGCAAGCATCATTAACACCTGCAAGCACTAGGGTTAGGCATAGAATTGCACAATGTTGACATGCATTGGTGTCGACTTGGTTCAATGTCGCCATTACAGCTATGTCAACATAATAATATAAAAGCACGGCCTGTCTTCAAACTACTGATTTGTACAGATATGAAATTGCTGAACACAATGCATAAGTCACAAACGTTGCACTGTCAGTTGTAGTGTATACATGCGTTTAGTGTGGCAGAAAATTTATTCAGTCTTGTTCTTTGAATGGCTGCATATAAACACAAGTGCTAGTGGTGGTGTTAATTTCACTTCCAGCACCCATTAATAAAACATAGCACCCTGCTGATACATTGAGCACAGTTATAGCCATCCTGGGATTATTGCTGAAAGAGTTTCAGGCTTCACTGCAGTCTGAAGTAAAAGAACACACCATCACATATGTGACCAGAATACATATGAATGTTGAAACACAAACTAAGTTCCTGCATGTTTCAACAGTGTGGCAGCAACTGTAGTTATTGTCATATCTCTGTTGTAACTGCATAGACCACAAGGTTGAAACAAAAATAAAATCGAAATAAAAAGAATTGGAGAACAGCACCAGTGCTAGGAGTATGAAAAAGTAAAATCTACTCCTAAATATAAAAAAGAAAATGGAAATCTATTGGCAGAGAAATGGGAGCGGAGAAATAAGAAAGAGATTGTAGTAAAACACTGTATAAATTAAATACCAAGCCAAGAGAATAGGCAATTTATGAGTGCCAGAGGTTGGTGCACTACAACTTTCAGAAATTCACATTACTTTAAAAGAATAGGATTTCATAATAGAAGTGGGATTGGCTTTACCAAAACTATGGACCATATTAGGGTCAAGGGGTACATGGATAGTCTATGTAAAGCATAGCATTTCCCTTTGACAACTCTTTCTGTGATTGCTCCATTTACTTAAGGTGAAGGGTGCATTCTATAAAGTAATAAATATGCTGGGATCAGTTGCCTTAGATAAGATTCTGTTTCCCAGATAGAGCGTATTGCCCTCTATATGAATTTCTGTGGGAGGCTGCTCAGGTTGATAGCAATCTGTGAAATGACTTTCACAGATCTCTCTGGGACTGGGCTACAGGCAGGTAGAAATAAGGGAAAATATGTAAGCGTAAGGAAATGTAATACATGTCAGCCTATGCTTGGAATTTACACATTCTGCAGAGCTGCCTTAAATGAATGACAATGGGGGAGGCTCAGTTTTCCCAGAAAGCCATTTCAGAGAACTATTAGAGGCTGGAAAAAAAAAGCCAATTACATTCTTCAATTAGCTAAAAATGACCTTTATGCGCTATATAATTTAACCATCCAAAGTTAATGAATGGTGGCTATGCTTAAGTTCCCTGACCTTTAAGCTACAACTACTACATAAATTACCCAAATACATCCACTACATTTCCTCCTCCATTTAAAATATTTCCAGTAGACACATCCAAACCTACATCAATCCATAATGAACCGTATTATGGTCACCACCAGCATTTTCAACCACTGTGCCGTGGCACACTAGTGTGCCCCGAGCGGTTGTCAAGTGTGCTGCGAGGTCAGTGAAGTCACAGTGGACTTTACTTGTACTGCTGGCCTGGGCAGTGTTGGTCTTTTCTGGGAGGCTCAGGTGCGCCTGGGCGTAACCTAAGGAGACACGGCGGCATGACATAGGTCACGCATGCCGTGTTGCACGCCTGCCAGCACACTGCTCCCAGCTCTGCACTGTGTGCTCAGTCACTGAGTGTGACTGGGCAATCCCAGCCTATGAGGGACAAGACAGGGACGACAGTGAGCCTTCTCAGGGGGTTATTTTTTTATTTTTCTGTGGGCGCCAACCAATGTGATTGTTTTTTTCTGTGGGGGCCAATGTGTGTGTTTATTTTCTGTCTGTGGGGACCATTTTGTTTTATATTTATTTTCTTTGGGGGGCAATGTGTGTGTTTGCTTTTTTTGTGGGTGCCAATGTCTGTTCTGTTTCCTGTGCGGGGCCAATTTGTGTTTTTTTCCCATTGGGGTCAATGTGTGCTTCCGCAGCCTGACCAAAGGAGCAACCATCGTGACCATCAGTCGCGATGGTGATGCAAGCCTACAGCATCGTTCGCAGTACTAAGATCGCGAATGCAGCAAGGAGGTATCGGACACCTCCTTCTGCATTTGTATCTGAGATGTGCATGTTTTTTTCCCGTGGGGGACTGATGGTGTGCCTTAGTAATGAGAAAATCTTGTTACGTGTGCTGTGATTTAGATCATTAAATGTATTACTTAATTAAGCCTGGTTCACCATTTACTAACGCAGTAACAAAGTACCACGCTGGTGTTACTAATAATGGGGGATGTATCAAGCCTTCTAAAGAGTGAAGAAGTTGATTGGTTGCTATGGGCAACTTCTCTACGTTTTAGGAGGCTTAATGCATCTTTGCCCAAATGTCCAGTATTTCTATATTACAAGCATGTCTGGTGACGGTGTTGGCATACCAACCACAACCTGTGAGTCCTAGAGTTCACATCACCCGCCACAAATTTCTGCCTGTTTCCTACTATCAGGCAAGTTTCTGCCTGACTACCACTTATACATTAACACTGGTACATGATTCACTCTGTAGCTAATAGGAAAGGACACTGCATCAACCTACTCACTCAGAATAATCTATAAACAGCTCCATTGCCTCTCTGAGCATCACCACTTATCACTTTCTCATTTTATATTCCACTCATCCAAAACCAATAAGAATTCCCGCTTCAGACAATCACACAGTATTTTCTCATCAAGTACAATCATGGAGCTTTATCCGCTGCACTACAATTCAGCTTTCCCTTTACATATAACTCATCACCTCATCACTTGATCTCTTCCTTCAAAGAAAATACAAGTTGCTCTGAAAACGCCTAATAGTGGATCTTCTGGTGACTGCCCCTAATCACAAGCTATTAGTTCTCTTATTTCTGCTTTTAGAGATTAACAGATCAAATTTGTCCTTTTTGCCATTCATTTAACATAGATATCTAAGGGGCAAATTTATTAATTATTGTTTTTTTCGCCCTGGTAAAAACAAAACATCATTTTGCATTGTTTATCTCAGATTTATCACAGCTATTTAGCAAAGATTACTTGCCAGAGAAGAGACTATTCCGGCGGAGCACTGTCTCATTGACAGATCCTTTACTGCTGGCTTTATGCAGCTGTAATAGACTTCACTTCCTGATTGCGCTTTCGCACATGGTGGAACTCACTGTCGCCTGGAGCTTTATCAATGGGAAATTGTAGACAACGTAATTTGAAGATGGTGTTGACTACTGGGGCAAAATGCGAAAAGTTTGATATATTGGGTAATTCAGCATCTAGTGTTCATTCTAGCACCCTGCACCTGTAACAACCCGTGCAGATCCTCCTTCCTGTCTGGGATGTCGCTCTCTGCTCTGGTGCTTCTAGCACACCGAGCTGATGCAACAAAATGCTGAGATACAGACCAGAGTGTGCTAGAAGCACCAGAGCAGAGAGCGACAGCCCACACCAGCAAAGAGGTACTGCACGGCTTGTGACAGGTGCTGGGTGCGAGAATGAACACTAAGCATCCTCATATATGGGGATGACGGTATCTACAACTAACAATGTAAATGACAGAGAAATCAGTTACTTCGCCAGTTAGTGGTTTAATAAAAAGCTCTGATCTTAAATATTAGGGTATGATATATAAATTGTTAGGTCCCAAAAACGTCAATAAATGTTAGGGCCTGATGTAAGTTGCATGCAAGTCCGAAAGTAAGTGCATCTAGCGATTTTCTATCAAAGTCCATGTGTTGCAACCACCACTTGCAATTTAGAGCAGCTGCAAGTGGTTCTGAGTCAGATACATCTCAGTCGCTTCTCACAGACAGATGAATGAGCATTACTGGGCATCAACGCTGCGCTCGCACTTATGATAAGTGTACTGAGGGGGCATCCTGAGCATGTAGCCAGAGTTGCAACTTATTGTGAGTTGCGCGCATGGATTGCATGGGATGTAGTCTGCTGTCTAAATGCCGACACTGGTATCCCGACAAGGGAGTTAAGATAGGCATCGTCCTCTTAGCCGTGGGGGAGGGGGGGGGGGGAGGTTATGGGGGAGGGAGGTTAGGGCAGTTACCAATGGTAGCTTTAGGTTTTGGGGAGGGAAGTTAGGGTTAGGCAACCCTAGATGGGGGGGGGGTTAGGGTCTGGCACCACTGGGGGTGGGTTAGGTTTAGCCACTAAGGGGAGGGGAGGGGGGTAGGTTTAGGCCCGAAGGCGGGGGACAGGTTCAGGAACTAACGGGGAGGGTTAGAGTGCGGGCGGGTTAGGCTACCAGGGTTAGGGGGGAGGGTAAGTATACTTACCCGACCCCTGTCGGGATACCAACCATCTAGATGCCGCTGTAGGTGTTCTGACTGGAGGCATCCCGATAGCTGGCATATCATACCGATTTCAAATGCCATTTTTAGTCGCATCTTCTGTGCCAAGCATGGGCAAGTGTAATTGCCTTTACAAGTGAAGACGGCTGCTCTTCCGAGCAGAGGGCTGGAAGCAGTGTGACTTATGATCACTGAATTATGACAGCATTATGTGTGACTCAGAAACAGGCCCTATGTGCAGTAGATGCACACCATGTACCAAGGCCAAAATCACAATGAAGAAGATGGACATCAGAAGCTCGGCATCAAATGTTTGCCGGGATTCAGACATCAGATTAAGTGACGCAATGGCTACTAGCTATGTGTGCGCATGCGCCATAGAAGTCGGAACTTTGCGCATATAAGCTGAGTCTTACGGGTGTCCGCAGCTGCATACAAGCCTGTCAGCCATTGGATGGGCATCGGAAAGCTGCATCTGATGGGTGGCAACCATTGAAAACCTACAATTCAGTGGAAAAAGCATTTCCAATGGATCAGGAACATCCATGGTTGCTAACCATCAGCTTCCGATGTCCATCCCTAGATAAAATTATTTTGTTCTGTAGTCATAAAAAGATTCTGAATGGCTTGCAATTAGTGCATTTTAATATCTTTACAATAAAATGTAGATTCCCTCAGAATACATTGCTTTTCCAGTAGACCACAGATAATGCATTTTTTTTCTTTACATTAACCGACACTATCACTAGTAGACTAATGCTGGTTTCACACTATATAAAGAAAGAAACTGGAGCGCTTGGACTCAGCTGCTAATTTAAAATATAAAATGTATTACTTCAATTGAATCATTATTAAAAAAACACATCTATAAACAAAGGTTCACAGGTGGAATAAATCAACACATATAACTTACAACACTATTGCACATGTCCATTACTGGATAAAATCAGCATAATTATGAAGTGGTAAGTCAGCAAGCAATTGTACATTTACATCCTGTCATTAAACCGTGGATTGGTTCCATTCCAACTCATTGGAGTTTACTATAAAACTACCATCACTAATTACCAGCTGGTATACTAACAACATTTCATGCATGCATGCGCTGTTACAGGTGATTAACCAACTAATCATTTGGACTGTTGTTTGTGCTCTGCTGATAACATATAGCTTGCTGACTTACCACTTCATAATTATGCTGATTTTATTCAGTAATGAACATGTGCAATAGTGTTGTACGTTATATGTGCTGACTTATTCCACCTGTGAACCTTTGTTTATATATGTGTTTTTTTTTAATAATGATTCAATTGAAGTAAAAAAAAAAAATAATTTTAAATTAGCAGCTGAGTCCAAGCGCTGCCATTTCTTTCTTCTTATAGCTTGCTGGACCTGTTTGTGTTAATATTAATTCACTGGAGGAATATTGAAGTATTTTTGTATTGTTATTAGCGCCCACTATTTTTATCATTGGTTTCACACTAGTCGATATCTCATTCGCACAGACAATGAACGATATATCATCCCGACCATCTTAAAGTGTGAACACCCAATACAGCTGCTAATTACATCTTTTTCCAATGTATCGCATCTGCCGTGCTGCATGGCAGATGCGATATATCGTGCAGATATGTCGTTCATATCTTGTTGTGTGTACAGACAACCAAACAACCACACGATATGTTGGCTGCAGAAACCTTTGAAAAAGACATCAAAATTGGACATGCATATTTATTGGGTTCTTCTTAACAGACAAATCAAGATGCCGATTGGTAAGTGTGTATGCACAATATCGTTTATGCACATCATTTCCTGCATCGTTAAATCTGTTGGTCGTTGCTCATAACGTTCAAGTGTGTACCCTACATAACGCTCATACATAGTGGATCCTCTTAAGAAAAGTGTAGTGCATTAAAATGTATTACATATGTTACACCTTTACCAAGAATCGCTGCTATGCTTTATACCGTTACTAATAATTCTACAGTTCTCGCCTTAGCAAGATTATAAATTTGTTCAATCAAAGAGAAAATCTAACTCTCTCATTTGTCTCCTACCTCCCTTTATTCCTGAATATGATTAATGCTCAACAACTCTCAAACCATTTCATCAACAAAATCAATCATATCTGCAATAATTCAATTACCCAGAAGCACTGCACCCAACTATAGCACCAATACACTTTGCTGTAACCACTCCAAGTCATATATACACATCCTCTTCTATCCAGTATATATATATATATATATATATAAAAATAAAATAATAATAATATAACAAGCAATATTGTGACTTGCAGTGTCAATAAGAGATTATAAGGCTTACAATCTGCTTCAGGTTGGTAGTAATTAGCTAATACATATGCAATGTGCTTATTACCAAAAGTTAATAAAAAAAAATGTCACAAATAGAAAAAGATGTAAAGACCCATATGCCCATAACATAATCAGTATTCTAGTGAGGCAGCTGTTGGTGTCTGATCTTACAGCTGGCACATCAGAGTCTGAGGAAATCTGTGCAGCTGCCACGTTACAATTATATAGACAGGATTGCTGTAGAGCGGAGTTTCCCAAACTCCAACATTACAGTCCATGTTTTAAGGTTATCCATGCTTGAGCAAAGGTGACTTAATCAGTACCTCAGTCAATTTGATTTAACCATCTGGACTCAAGCATAGAGATCCTTAAAACCTGGACTGTAATGGCATTGCTCTAGAGCAGAGGTTCTCAAACTCTGTCCTCAGGATCCCACACAGGTCACATTTTGCAGGTCTCCTGGCAGGTGCACAGGTGTAATCATTACTCACTGACACATTTTAAAAGTTCCACAGATGGAGCTAATTATTTCACCTGTAATTCTGTGAGACCTGGAAAACCTGAGGACCAAGTTTGAGAACCTGTGCTCTAGAGGTCAGCAGTGAAGCTAGATTTCTGCTCGTATGCAAATGTTTTACAGAGCCAGATGGCGGAGTGTGTAGAAAAGCAGAACAGTTGGTTGAAGTGAGCATGTTCCTTGTAAAGTATACACACCGCTGCGCCGTGTTTAGCGGGACAGTGCTGGAACTAGATTTTATCACAGCGCTAGGTTACAGAAATGAGAAAAAGAGGCGACGCAGCAGATTTATGGTCACTACCTGCCGAAGAACCACATTTCTAGGTATACCCTGAGCAATGTAGTGAAAGAGGAGGGGTGCCAAAATTAAATGATATATTGGTCCCCCAACATAAAATTATTCAGATGCCCCTGTTTGTAAACAAATGTTAGAATGCACAGTAGTTTCCAGAACATGGTAAATAGCAGAAGATTCACGGTTATTGTATATTAAAGTTTGTAAAATAAGAGCATAGAACAAGATCTTGTGAAAATAATGGTATAACATTTAAATTTTTTGGGTACATGTACTTTCATGTATTCTGGGTTTTCTTTTTTAATTATTGTATGTACAGTAGTTTATTAACTATAATGTAAGGAGAGTGCAACGGCACAAAGAGGGTGTGTACCCTCTTCTAAATGAAGGTACTATATGTCTTAACCCTGTGTCTGACAGGACCAGAATGAGGGAGATACAGGCTATTTAGAGCCTCTCCCATTTCTGACTTTTTCCCCCATTACTGGGGGCACTCTGAGCAGTCACCTTCCAGCAGTGGTCGTACTCGCTGATTCCGTGCTTTGGGATCAATAAGGATTTTCTTTCTCCCTGGAACACTGAGCTTTTCAGGACAAGTTGGACTCTTTATCCACTGTCAGGGGGTATATTTTCGCAGTGAGCCTTTATAAGTGTATGGCTTTTGGGTAAGTTTTTGGAATTAGGTGAGAAGCATACACTTCTCCAGATTTTTTTCACCTCTCAAGATGCTTTGATGTGCTCTGGGCACACAATCCAGACACACCAATGCAAAACCAAGGTGTATAGCACCTCTAATATGTGATGAGAACACTAGTTTATGCTAAAGCTTTATAGAATCTTTTCCCCATTTGTCGGAATAAATTATGTTGTATTAAAATGTACGTTAGTATAAAAAAATATTCATTTGCTGTTATAAATCTATTTTCGTAAATTCTTATTTTGAAATGAATGAAAAGGATCAATAAATTATCTATGATGTGCATTTAACTATTCTGTGTACTAGACTAATGGTCTCCACTATCTCCTGAACTAATGTCTCCCTCTCGTCAGCCACTGCTCCAAATGGGACAGATTTCCTACCCGCCTGCACAGCTCAGGAGCAGCTGTGAGGAGAATATATTTATTATGTGATGTGTCTGTGGAGACTGGACTGTCTGCCATCTTTACTGGGTTCAGCGTTTTCATCATGGAAACAGCATATTACCGTAACTTTGAAAGCGTAATATCATATTTGAGGGTGCATTTGTATATCTAATGGTGTATATAGCTGCTCCTAATGAACAGTCCAGATAATAAAAAGTTTATACCATCAGTTATTACCCTACTGCAGTGTTCGAATCTCCAGTCCTCAGAGATCCCAGTGCATGTTTTACAGATCTCCCCAGTATCACAAGTGAAATAATTAGCTCCACCTGTGGATCTTTTAAAATGTGTCAGCCAATAATGAATACACCAGTGCACTATGGGTTGGGTACGGGATGCCGGCGCTTGGGATCCCGGCAGTCAGAATGCCGACAGGGTTAGCATACCGACACCTGTTGGTCGGTAACCTAACCCTTCCCCTCTCCCTACCCTAACCCTCCCTCCCCAGTGCCTGACCCCAACCTCCCCCCCTAGTGCCTAAACTTAACCTTCCCCTCCCCGCAGCCTAAACCTAACTCTCCCCCCTTAGTGCCTAATCCTCCCCCTAGTGCCTAACCCTAACCCTCCCCCTAGTGCCTAGCCCCTAAACCTAACCCTCCACCCAACCCCGCTACTTACCTTCGGTATCCCAGCAGTCGGGATGCCGGACCAGGATTGTGACTGGCGGCAGAATTCTGGCGCCGGTTATGTAAGCTTCAGCATCCTGACCACCGAGATACTGAACGTATCCCATGCACAATATCTAGGAGATCAGTAAAACATGCACTGTTAGGGGTCACTGGGGACTGAAGTTGGGAAACACTACCCGACTGTATCAAACACCCTCTTATGATTTCTGAGTCGGTCAGCTTGAGTAATCAACACTAAAACATGGCTATACAAGCTGCAATACAGTACACAGAGCAAATTTATTGAAGCCATAAGAGTAATACATGCATGGACAGTGAGGCAACTTACTGAGAGTGGCTAGTTGTGCGGACAGAGTAGCAGCAGGGGGCTGAATGGCCGAGGAGCTTGCTTGAAGGTTACTGAGAGAAGGTAAGATGTCTCGGTTACTTGGGGCCTTTAAAAAGAAAACCAATAGGCATTAGTAACTTTATCACATTGACAAATTAATGATTACACCATTATGGCTTCAAAAACATAGAATTATGTATTAGGCGGTCCTTTAAATATACTTAAGCTTAGGTAAGCTAGTAGAGTGATACGATGAACCTTGGAAAGACTGGTACTGAATATCTGGTTGTTGGTAGTAAAAGTCACAAACAGATAAAATTAACTAAAGGGGCCTATCCATTAGACGGCTTTTTGGACAATCCGACCAAAACCAGGAGGTTTTGGTCGGAATGTTCAGAAAATCGTCTAATGTATAGCTGGAAAGGACCAGCGATGTGCGTGCACGCTGGGTCCTTGCCGACGCCGACTATCTGCGGAACATTCTCGTCAACCTGACGATGATAGTCAGGTTCCACATGTTCGCAGATAGAAGGTCGGTCTCCTGCACTGAATGACGTTCAGTGAAGGCACTGCACCTAGGCAGCCTGAAGGACTGAATGCTAGTCGTTCAGTTTTTCAGGTCGCCTAATGGATAGGCCCCTTAAGGCAGTGGTAAAAGCCTGTACAGCCATGGGCAAAAGTTGAGAATGACAAGTATTGGTTTTCACAAAGTTTGCTGCATCAGTGTTTTCAGACCTTTTTGTCAGATGTTACTATGGTATATTGAAGTAAAATTACAAGCATTTCATAAGTGTCAAAGGCTTTTATTGACAATTACCTTAATACCCCTTTTCCACCTAAATTCCGGGTCTGACCCGGAGTTGGAACAAAGTTCCTATCCGGATCAGACCCGGAATTTTGCCGGCGCCGACTCAGGATATTCCCGAGTCAGCGCCGCTCACACCGCAGTCGGTGCTGTATAGACCCGGCTTTTGCGGAGTGAAAGTGGACGCTTGGTGATTACGTCATCTCCAAGCGCCACTGAAGCCGGACCAATCGGCCGGCTAGCAGCGCACTCCAGGTCATCGTGACCCGGAGTGCGCTGTTCTCATAGCAGGGTTTCACGGGCTACGCCCGTGTTAAACCCTGCTAGTTACCTGGGTTGGATTGCCGGGTCACTCGACCCGGCGATCCAACCCTCTCCCCTTTTACACCAGGGAGCTGCCCGGGTTAACCCTTCAAAAACCCGGGTTTTAGCTCTGGTGTAAAAGGGGTATAAGTTTATGTCACGAGTCAATATTTGCAGTGTTGACCCTTCTTTTTCAAGACCTATGTAATTCGCCCTGGCATGCTGTCAATCAACTTCTGGGCCACATACTGACTGATGGCCACCCATTCTTGCCTAATCAATGCTTGGAGTTTGTCAGAATTTGTTGGTTTTTGATTGCCCACCCGCCTCTTGAGGATTGACCACAAGTTCTCAATGGGATTAAGGTCTGGGGAGTTTCCTGGCCATGGACTCAAACTTTTGAAGTTTTGTTCCCCCGAGCCACTTCGTTATCACTTTTGCCTTATGGCAAGGTGCTCTATAATGCTGGAAAAGGCATTGTTCATCACCAAACTTGGGAGAAGTTGCTCTTGGAGGATGTTTTGGTACCATTCTTTATTCATGGCACAAATAGACACAATTGTGAGTGAGCCAACTCCCTTGGCTGAGAAGCAACCCCACACATGAATGGTCTCAGGATGCTCGACTGTTGGCATAACACAGGACTGATGGTAGCGCTCATCTTTCCTTCTCCGGGCAAGCGTTTTTCCAGACGCCCCAAACAATCTGAAAGGGGATTCATCAGAGAAAATAACTTTACCCCAGTCCTCAGCAGTCCAATCCCTGTACCTTTTGCAGAATATAAGTCTGTCCCTGATGTTTTTCCTGGAGAGAAGTGGCTTCTTTGCTGCCCTTCTTGACACCAGGCCATCCTCCAAAAGTCTTCGCCTCACTGTGCATGAAGATGCACTCACACCTGCCTGCTGCCATTCCTGGGAAAGCTCTGCACTGGTGGTGCCCTGATCCCGCAGCTGAATCAACTTTAGGAGACGGTCCTGGCACTTGCTGGATGTTCTTGGGCACCCTGAAGCCTTCTTCACAACTATTGAACCTCTCTCCTTGAAGTTCTTGATGATCCGATAAATGATTGATTTAGGTGAAATCTTACTAGCAGCAATATCTTTGCCTGTGAAGCCCTTTTTGTGCAAAGCAATGATCACTGCACTTGTTTCCTTGCAGGTAACCATGGTTAACAGAGGAAGAACAATGATTTCAAGCTCCACCCTGTTATTCTAATTCAGTGAGCATGACAGAGTGATCTCCAGCCTTGTCCTCGTCAACACTCTCACCTGTGTTAACAAGAGAATCAAAGACATGATGTCAGCTGGTCCTTTTGTGGCAGGGCTGAAATGCAGTGGAAATGTTTTGGGGATAAAGTTCATTATCATGGCAAAGAGGGACTTTGCAATTAATTGCAAATCATCTGATCACTCTTCACGACATTCTGGAGTATATGCAAATTGGCATCATAAAAACTGAAGCAGCAGACTGTGAAAACCAATACTTGTGTCATTCTCAAAACTTTTGGCCATGGCTGTAGTCTAGAACATGGCTAGATATACAGCAGAATAAAAGCGATAAACAGATATTACACAAAGAAATCAGTTGTTAGATACCAATCTCTACGCGCAGGGGGCTGTATAATGACAAGGAAATAGCTTTTTCTCTAAATAGATTAACAATCCCTGTTTGTAAGAGGTCATGTCACCTGCAGGGATATGTGTTTTTATAGACACTATATTAATGTGCAGCAGCATGGCAGGATCAGTCATCCGGAAATCTTTCCTGCAGGGATAATGCTCAGCACACTATACCAATTTGATGGGAATACAGTAACGGACTGTGCTCGTCATAAACTACCGTTAAACACTGAGCAGCAGCTTCAATGGGCCGTGCACGTTAATTCATTTCATGCTACTGCTCCTAACTGCAAACCAAATATACAAGATCTAACCCAACACGTATTACATATCTCCCCTACAGTACTAAACCTTTCTTATATAATCGCCGTTTGAATGGAAGCGAAAGCAGAAAAAGATTATGAATAGAAATATTAAAATCATGAGGAATGATATTTAAGTACATAGTTTGATGTTCGATAAACAACAAATACAACAGAAAGGGCTCATCTATATCCAAGCGGTTCGAAGACCCTTCACACGATTATCACGTTTCAGATGAACCAGACTTCATTTACAGCACTTTCTTATTATTAATATAAAATAGCATCTACATTTGAGCAACATGTATTTAAAAAAAGGGATTTGCCTTTTGAAAAATACAAATGTTGTAGGTTTTTGTTTTTTTTCCAGAGATTTACCTTTTTACAGAGAGTAGGGTGCATTTACCATCATAGGTGCAACATTTACACTGAACTACATTAAATAATCAGCAGTCAGCCTTTATCTAGTGCAAGCTAGGCAATGAATAGGGCTTAATTGGTGCTATGATTTAATGTCAATTTTGCACCTAAATGTAATATTAGTAAATCTGCCATAGCAGTGTGTGTAGATTGCGTCTTAGCTGGCGGGACCATTATTTATATTTCTGCTGTTATAAGTTCAACAATTATAGCTTTTTTACAGAAGCAAAATGTATAATTTTTTTTATTATTTGCCAAGATAGTACCATTCATTGGCACCATAGTAAAGTTACTATACAGGTTGAATCTCCCATATGCAAAATGCTTGGGACCAGAGGCATTTTGGATAACGGAATATTCCGTATTTTGGAATAATTGCATATCATAATGAAATATCTTGGGAATGGGACCCCAGTATACACACAGAATGTATTTATGTGTTATATACACCTTATACACACAGCCTGCAGCTCATTTTATACAATATTTTCAATAATTTTGTGGCTCGAGCAAAGTTTGTGTACATACATGAAATAAATTTATGTTTCATTTACATCCTATACACACAGCCTGAAGGTAATTTTATACCATATTTGTAATAATTTGTGCCTTAGACTAAGTTTGTGTACATTGAACCATCAAAAATCAAAGGTTTTATTATCTCAGTCATGCCAAAATTATTCCGTATTTCGGAATATTTGGATATGGGAGACTCTGTATTATGAAATTCTGCCCGTTATATACAAAAATAGAGCAACATTTTCAATTTTCCATCATTACAATATATCTAGTTACACAAAATTGATTTGACGTCTGAAATTAATACAAAATGTACAATATAACAATATATACTGATACTAGATATGTACTCTGTTTAAAGGGCTTTTCATTGCATGTGGGTCAATGATAAAGTGTATAAAAAGTGTGGTTTTATTTTTGTGATCCCTTATAGGGAAAAATTATTTGTTTTTATTTGGGATTTAATCACCAAAGCATGCATTAACACCGTCTAACAATAAGACACTGTGGTAGAACTATTCTCGGTTTAATCGAATCGTACAGATCAATACTGCCAAACCTGTAAGTCTGGTTTGCAAATGACCACTGTAGGCTCTTATGTGCTAGCTGCTCTAACAGGATCCATTGTCATCGGTCCACCTGACCAGACCACTGAACAGCCAAATACGTTAAGGCAGCAACAATGAGTAACTGCATATCAGGAAAGAAAAATTAATTCATAGCTCTTTGGAGATCGAGAAATAGCTGTAGCTATTCATTGATAGTTTCAAGTTTAGATTTTACCAAATGAGTGCTATACAACCTATGAAAAAAACAGAAAGGCTTAGGTTTAGGATGTTTATGGCATTTTCTGGAAATTAAAGCCATCTCTACTGTCGCACTTCAATCTAATATATAGATTTTTTTTATGCGTCTCTCCACCCGAGGGTTGCTTCATGCACTTGTATTTCCTTAGGCTCCTTCTTCTAACAGTACTGCTGAAAAATGGGGTGCGTCTGCTGGAAGACCAATCACAAGCTGCAATCAAGAGATTGTGCCTTGTGATTGGTCCGCCTGCTTACACCCCCTACAGTAGCCATTTAAAAATGATATTAACTTGTGGCAACTTGCTAAGAAATCGCAGGAAAAGTACTGCATTAAAAAGACCAAGAGGCTCCAGCTATGTAAGAGAGATGTTTATTAAAATTATCATGTAGTTGGTAGTTTAAGTCATTTTTATGGTTTTTATCCAGCAATGCAAAGCTACAGAACTAACACTGCTCAGGAAATTATTTCTTGTTTTCCATTAGCGATTACATACAGGTAACGTTTTTTTTTTCTTAAAGCTACCTTATTTACTTTCCTACTTAATGGTATTATAGTAAGTCATATACTATAAAATACAAATATAAAGAGATACCTTACCAACTCCATATATTATGCCTATAATATTTTACGGAATAATAAGCCATAAGAGAGTAGAAACACATCACCGGTGATACAGTTATTCTGCATTCCAAGAAACGATGTAAGACGCAAATAAGTGACAAATTGGACATCACTAACATCAGTTATCAGCAATAGTCACATCAGTTATCACTAACATCAGTTATCAGTCACATCAGTTATCAGTAAAAGTCACATCAGTTATCAGCAACATCAGTTATCACTAACATCAGTTATCAGCAATAGTCACATTAGTTATCACTAACATCAGTTATCAGCAATAGTCACATCAGTTATCAGTCACATCAGTTATCAGCAATAGTCACATCAGTTATCACTAACATCAGTTATCAGCAACATCAGTTATCAGCAACATCAGTTATCAGTCACATCAGTTATCAGTCACATCAGTTATCAGTAAAAGTCACATCAGTTATCAGTCACATCAGTTATCAGTCACATCAGTTATCAGTCACATCAGTTATCAGGAAGTGGGTATTGTTTCAGATAATTATAGCCCTACTGAAAAGAAAATCAAACAGTTACAGGATATACAAGAAAGCATGCACCAATACAAGGACCGGGATGCTTTTGGTGGATAGCACAAAGTCTTGCCAGATGGTTTACACAAATACTACACTATGTAATGATGAGACAAATAATAATAATTGCCTTGAGCTGTGTCGGCATTAGGTGCCCACCAGCTATGATGCACCAGTTGAAAATACAGGATACTTCAACAAAAGGATTCAATACACAATTATTTTAAAGTGTGGTGAGAGGGATTGTCTCTCACCTGAATTGCTCACATGAGGAAAATAAGACCGGAACATTCTGCACCTACAATAGAAATTTGGAACTCTGGGTTTTCTGGGCTCCACAGCTGAAACTGGAAATACAGAATTCCTGGTTTTCCAAGTCGCCCAGAGCCAGCAAGAGGTGAGCAGCAGAAGAAAAGTTTAAAACTCACACACCTGATGCTCCTTGCATGATGCTGTCTAGCGGTTAGGTAGTAGGATTAAGGGGTCTATGTACTAAGCAGTGATAAGTGACAGAGTGAAAAGCGATAAGTCTGTGATAAGTGCCAGCCAATCAGCTTCCAACTGTCATCTCACAGGCTGTGTTTGAAAAATTACAGTTGGGAGCGGATTGGCTGGCAACTTATCACAGACTTATCACTTTTTACTGCTTAGTACATAGACCCCTTAGTGCCTGTAGTGTCAGGGACCAAGGGCTATGCTGGGAGATCATAGCTAATTGTGGCTGCAACTATGAAGAGCGCTGGGACATTTATGTTTAGTTGTTTATTTGTGTTATATGCATGTGTGTGTCCAGGGTAAGGCTCATGTATGCTAAGTGCAGTGTCTTCTGCCATTAAAAAACACTGCTTTACCGAATGCCTGCCTGTCTGGAATCCTCATTTCTACACCCCATGTTACAAAAGCTAACTGTCTATATTATAGTAACAAAAAAATGAATAACCCACTGGTACTATGATCACCCAATAGTGTAAAATGTATATAACACATGTAACTGTGACAAGGAAGACGTGTCCCCCTCAGCTCTGGGCCCCATAGCAGCTGCACCCCTTGCACCTATGGTAGTTATGCCCATGACCAGGATGATATACATACTTCTGTTTCCACTTTTCTGCTTATTACTCACACAACACAACTGAGGACTGAACAAAGGACTGAAGATTCTCCTTACTGTCACAAGTATCTATATTCACTAACTCTGGAGGGGATGGAGCTCTTAAAGCCATGACCAATGGTCCAGGGCTTGCGAGACGCATCCAGAGTAAGTTTTGTAGTCCTAAAACACAAATTTTTCTTATCCTTTCACACCTCAAAGTAGAAGAAAGTAATTAAGAAAAATTTGATTATAGAGTTATTAACTGTTAATTAACATTAACAATGATGGTCTGTTAAAGTTAAATCGAAATGTTTCTGTATTGCCTTAATTAATTAAGTTCTATTCAAAATAATTGTCTTTGGCAAATTCTTGCAGTGACCAAAAGGGATAGTGACTGAGAAAGCAAAATACGAGTATGTTATCTGTTGAGAATTTCATGAATTTCAGAGCTGCTCGTAAGCGGCCGCTCGTTCGTTCTGAGCGATGTTCGCCCAACTGCGCATGCGTACGGATCGTAATACGCATGCGCGAACCAATCAGTGCGGCCGAAAATCGTTTGTTCACTAAATAGCGAATGCCTGCTATTTTGAGTGACAGGAGGAGGCGTATGTTGGTGGTAACAGCGGAAGGTGCTTGAAAACGGGGAGTGGAGATCAGAACGCAGGCGTGCTTAAAGGTCAAAACGGGCGTATTAAGGGTGTGCATAATTAATACAGCAGCGTCATTGACCACGTCACTGGGTTATTTTATAGTCAGAACTGCTCGCAAGATTGCGGTAGGAAAACCAACCACAAGAATAGCGAGCAGTTCATACGCTGGTTGATGTACTCGATTAATCTAATAAATAACGGACATGACGTAAATTGCGAGCGGCCAGGAAGCGTAGTTTTCAAAAAAACGACCGCATGTTTTGTTCGCTCATTCACACCTAGAGGCGTGAACAGACAGCAAAGAGCGAACGGTTCATTTGAATAGCCACCCCTTTTTCCTGAACGAGCGAGCACAAATAGCGTCCGGCTCTGAATCAGGCCCTAAGACTATGGCTGCACCTGACAGCCTGGGAAAAACAGATAAAAACCAAGGCTCTATTTGTGTTACTGAGGAGCTAAACTCCATCCTTATCTGCTGACTGTCACTTCGACCAAGTCACCAGATGTCACGAACATCACCTGACCACCCCCATAGACCATACATTGTTACTACTTTTTGCTGTATTGCATAAAATGTCTGTATTATAATGTAAATGTAACATCTCCGTTAATCTGTTAATCTACTATATAAAAGCGAAAATTTGTCCTTCTGTCTTTCTATACAAATCCAGTTTACAAGCCACGATCGTGAAATTTTACATACGAGCGTATTAAAACACGGCGGAGGCAACTAAAAAAATTTGAAATCGTAATTAATTACTGTTAATTTTTAATTAATGAAAAACCACAATTTTTGCATAGCATTCGCTCTCTACAGGTCAGGTACAGAATTAAAAAAGGATTTAGCTTATCTACTATTTTTTCTTTTCTATCTGCTCTACTAAATCGAAATGAATTACTGTTACTTTTTAATTAATGAAAAACCACAGTTTTTGCATAGCATTCGCCCTCTACAGGTCAGGTACGGAATTACAAAAGGATTTAGCTTATCTACAATTTTTTTTTCTATCTTCTCTACTATATTAAAGCAAAAATTTGTCCCTCTGTCTTTCTATACAAATATACAGTTTACAAGTGAAGATCGTGTCATTTTACATACGAGCGTATTAAAACATGGCGGAGGCAACTAAAAAAAAATGTAAATCGAAATTAATTACTGTTAATTTATAATTAATTTGAAACCACAATCTTTGCTGGACACTCATTGTGGGGTCTCACGGCATATGGGTAGGGCCTCGGAGCAAGCGTTTTGTGTGGTCATGATCTTAATGTTTATTATCGAAGAGAGCTTTAGCAGGCTTTGCCAGCATTCTCAGCTCTCTGACTAAACCAAATTATGCAACAACATTTACTTCTTTCTTCCAACTGTGTCAAAATGATGACTTTGCAAGGACCCTGCTGTACTGCGAGCTGTCAAAATATTACACATGGAATGCTTCTCCCAAAGTTTTTCTGCGCAGAAAACAGGGAGTCGCTTTAGATGGTCATCCTGGTATCAGAGCAACAGAAGCTCTTGGCCGTGTTTACACTGTACATCCGACTAATTTTGAATGCTTCTATCTCCAAAGTTTGCTTTACACCTTTACAGGTCCTACTTGCTTTGAAGACCTTAGGACTGTTGATGGGGAAGTTTGGCACACTTTTCGTGAGGCCTGCCTAAGGAGAGGTTGGTTGGAGGATGATGTGTAAACAAACATTCTTAAAATCCCGGGCAACGCTGGGTACTCCAGCTAGTTATGTATATAAGAAGGTCCTGCAAATCTCCTCCAAAGGGTATAATTCAATCTGATTTCTCATTATACTTACTCCACGTCGCTCTACACAGAGAAGTGGAGGAGTCTCTTTAAATAAGCCACTATTTGCTTTATCACAAACAGACTGAAGAAAATAATATTTACTTAACATCAGTCACATCAGTTATTAGTAACATCAGTCACATCAGTTATTAGTAACATCAGTTATTAGTAACATCAGTCACGTCAGATATCAATTCAAAAAGCTGTAGTTTTATAAGTGTATTTCAGTACAGAGTACTATGAATATGTACAAATTAAATAGTTCTTTCTATATGGCTTTGATTAAATAATAATTTATATTGCCATTTTAAAAAGCAATGTCTAATTACCTGAGTGTCTGCGGCTCTATTAGTCTGACCAGCAAACATCCTTTCAAACCTGAAAATAAAAGGTAAATTCAGATACGGTTATCACAAACAGTAAAATGCACACTGCATATTTAAAACCGAGATACATTTTAAATGAATTTGAGTAATAACACATTATGTCAGGTATAATTGCAGAAGAGAGAAGAAAAGTAATTATCTTGGGACATAAGCATAATAATTTAACAAATTTCTCCTAATAAAAATACACGGCTTGTTATAAAAAGAAAATACTAATTATTACTTACTGTAGCTAAATATTTTAACATGCTATTTACTTACATAAAGGGTCTGAAGCAGAGCACTACACCAATTGGCATACCATATCTTGTGTAAATGCTCACTGCACTTGCCCAGAACAGTGTCATAAAACAAAAAGGCAGCCATACACTATCAGAGAAAAATCACCACCAGAAAGACAGACCAATTACCTGACACTGCCATGCACTGTTAGATTGGTCAGCCTGTCTGATGGGGAGTACACCCGAGCACAAATCATTGCTTCTGTTGGGCATGCTGGAAGACTTCTCATGCACAACAGACCAGTAAATGGTGCTCAGTCGTGGCCATACACTATGCAATTATTGGCCGGTCAGACAATAACTGGCTAATTGAACAGATAATTGCACAGTGTATAGCCACGACTTGCCCGCTCCTGGATAGGAATAATGGGGGTGTTCTAAAGCAGGCCAATAAAAGTAGCGGTGGGCACATGCACAACAGGAAAAAGAAGCACATACACCTAGGAAAGCCATATGCAGGTGATTGGCGCAGGTCTTAATAGCAGATGAGGACCGTCAGAGGCACTAGCTGGCTGTTAGCAAATGATCCCCTAACACAAATGCTGATGAAGACATCACTTGGGCATAGATTATGCTTTTGTGAATGTTTTGAAGCAAAGCATATGCGAGACGCAGAGCTTTTTCTGCTGTATTAAAGAGGTTTTTGTAATATAGTTGAGGTTTAATAGCAAATGCGATTGTTATTTATTTATTTATTACCAGTTATTTATATAGCGCACACATATATTCCGCAGTGCTTTACAGAGAATATTTGGCCATTCACATCAGTCCCTGCCCCAGTGTAGCTTACAATCTCTATTCCCTATCACATGCGCACACACATACACACTAGGGTTAATTTGTGTTGGGAGCCAATTAACCTACCAGTATATTTTTGGAGTGTACACTGTCTGTACATTATATAACTATTTTACAAGAGGGCAGTCATATCCTGAAAAAACTACAACTGTATTATGACAAGGCAAACACAAAAGGGTCTTGGGGATGATCAATAAGCTCAAATTCCGTAAAACAGAGAGTTTCTTTTTACCCGGAGGATATGGTGAAAGAATTTTATAATTACTACGAGTAACTTTTCAATCTCAGAGTCCTCCCACAACCCAAATTTGGCCGACAGTTTCCTCCCCACTCTTACTGACCAACAGCTCCTGGCACTGAATGCGGATTTTACTGAGGAAGAGATTTTAGTAGCATTTAACAAATTAAAAGCCGCTGTGGCCCCAGGAACTGACAGTCTCACTCCACGGTATTATAGAAAATTTGTACAGCCTTTAGTGCCCTTTCTAATGGAAGCTATGCATCAGTTATAGACCCATATCCTTATTAAAAGTCTTATGCTAAGATATTGGCAAACAGACTGGACCCACTTCTTCCTACTCTGATTCTCTCGGATCAGGCAGGGTTCATATCTGGCCGCTAGGCTCTGGATAACACCCGATGATCCATCGACCTGATCTATGCTATCCATGATCAAAAGCTCCCAGCTATGGTTCTGGGTTTAGACACTGAACAAGCATTTGATCGCATTGCTTGGCCAGTCATGTTTATGGTCTTTAGGTCGATTGGTTTCGGAGGCAAATTCTATTATGGCGTTACGGCACTATATAAGAATCCAAGAGCATTGGAGTTGGCCAACAGGGTCGCTTCAACTCCCTTCTCTATTACAGATGGCATTCTATTGAAATAACAAGTGTTTTTTATAAATTGGCTGCTGACTGCATACTAACAAATGATGCATGATTAACAAGTTGTGAAAATTAATTAACAACCAACATGTGTATATAGTGAAATTGTCAGAAAGCAATTACTTGCAAGAAAAATCTCTTTATTAACAAGTTTATTGATTATTGTGAAGTACTGTCTGTATATTGGATCCTGGAGTATTACATTCGAAATTTAATTTATTTATTGCTGTGGTTTATGATAATTTTTATCTTTTTTTATGTGATTATTATTTTTATTAAATTAAATTCTTCAATTCCAACTAATTGAATAGCGCTTTTTATAGAAGTTTTTTCGTAAAGATAAACTCTGTTAAGTCAAAGGGAGCAATAACCTTTAGAAAGCCACAATTTGATTAGTGATCTATTGTCACCAGATAGACCAGCGCCTAGATATTTTCTCTTGGTTTTGTAAATTGAAGCGGGAGTGCTGGGAATGGAATCTGTCTCCTCCCTTCTGTGGCTCCCCCGACTGGCGCCACCAGGGTCCCCTGCGGGTTATCTAGTCATATTGCATACATTAGCTATCTGGGACTTTGCTAATCCCCTAGTAAAATCGATCCCCAACCGAACCCAATAGTTCCGCTCTTTTACAATCCCAAATTCCGCATAGAGTGCAACCAGACTTCATTTAAATCCTGGTAACTTGGGGGGGGGATCAGAGTGCTAAATTATAATCACACATGGTAAAATGCTGCCCACATTTGATGAAGTGTAGGCCAAACTCTCCATTCCACACAAACATTTTTACAAATATCTACAATTACGACATTTTCACTACACTGTTAAAAATCGACTGACAGACATTTGACTAGATGTGAATCACGGGCCCTAAGTCTTATTTCTACCCTGTACGCAGAACGCCAGTGGTCGGATCTGAGAAATCCACATGAATTGGCATGGGAGACTGACCTTGGGAAAACCCTAAACAATGAAGACTGGGAGGATATACGCAAAAATGAGCCCGAAGTTCACCCCTTTTGGACTGAGATAAGGGCTCTTGTTAATTCCATAATAGGCTTATTATCTAAATCCCAAATGCTTTCTCTTTCCACTGAGCATCCCAGGTGCCATCATCTTATATTGATTAAACACATTTCTGGTGGCCACATCAGATGTCGGCATACTGGAAATGTAATAAAACCCCACATATACTGGAGATTTTGGCCTAAGAGGCATATACATTCTATGGCATACATAACTAGTAGTTCGCATGGCTCTTCTAAGAGCTTCTGTAAAACCTGGGAATCGTTGACCTTACACTTTTATGTTCCTCCAGCATTTTCCTGACATCTTTCTAAATCCCCTACATTTGGCTATCACACTCTCGGACTTCAAACTTTGCTGCAGTCCGGTAGAGGCTTCAGATGAGTTTACTATAGCTGGGCCGAAACCCCTCTCCCCGTCCCGTTTTTCTCCTTACTGTTGTATTTATCCTGCGGCCAGCCACTCTGCAAATTTATTTTTCTTCTTTGCAGCTATTTACATTGACTGTTATATATCTATATATATATACACACATACACAGTATGAGATGGGTGCAAGTGGGAGCTTAAGGGTCTATCTTGGGTGCCTGGCATAAACCAGATATAGATGTTACTGTTGCCAACTGGAAAGCTTTGTATGTAGAGGGAGTTATTAAGTAAATTATACCTGTTTTTTGCCAACTCTGCATCAGTTCCGTAAGAAAAAAATAAAAAAACACTTCTAGCAGTAAAATGACAATCTGATAAGATGTTCCACTGAAAAAAACACCCTGCAATGTACACCACTAATTATTAGTTATTTCATTTATTAACAATTATAATATAGTGAACACCTATTACACAGCTCTTTGCAGCATATTTCAGCTATACACATCAGTCTCTGCCCCACTGGAGCTTACAATCCATATTCCCTTCATGCATAGTGTGACACAGTTAGGTTAGGGGGTCCCTCTCCTGGGTAGAGGACTCCTTCCTTATATACACACACAGCAGCAGGGAAGCAGCACACCAGTCTGGATGCGAGTACAAGCTGGTCGGCGCCAGTCTTTATTGTACAATGTCAGAAACATAAAGAAAACATAAATATAAATCCTAGCCCTGTCGGGGCACTAACTTCACAGGTAGTTCCCTCACTACCAGAACCTGGCAGGGCCCAATGCCCTCGCCAGCAACAAAAGCACAGCACAACACTCACAGTTAGGTATCCAAGTGTCTCTGAGCAAACTCCCTGTCTGCTCTCCCAGGTGAGACAATCAGCCCTAAACACACTAGGCTTATATTGGCCACTCTCAGGTGAAAAACTAACAAGCCTGTTACCAGGCTGCGAGAACCAAAACCTGGAGTGGCCGTGGGTGGAGCCCTCCCTCTCCTCTCACCCACAACCCCCAGGTCCCAAACCGGCTTTTCAAAAAGCCGAAACTCAAGCCAGCTACACTGCAGACTTTCTCCTGGGGGTTTAAAACACAAAAGACAGGAATCTGGGACAAATGTACCTGCCACAGACCACTTTACCAGTGATCCTATCACAATAGTCATTCAGATTAAGGCCAAGTAAAGCTGCCTTAGGGAAGGTAAGTAATGTGCAGGGGAATATGTTGGCTACAGGGGTGATGAGGTTTACTACAGAGATGGTGTGGGGAAGAGTTAGGGATTACCATCAACGGTTTTGCAGTCTTTGATGATATATGACCGATAGAAAGTGTTTTTTGCCATCAATGGCGATGCCCCTATACTGAAAAACATCGGTGATCTGATGTCTTATGTATATGCATGTGCAGCGCTCAGACATCAATGGCTCAACCACTGATTGTTTCCTCTAAGGCATCGATGGCTATCACTAGGAAGAGTTACTACAGAAGTGACGTGGGGGGAGGGAATGGCTCCTACAGATGTGATGGGAAGAGAGAAGTTACTACAGAGATGAAAGGGGGAGGGTTACAGGAGTGAAGGGGGAAGAGATACTACAGAGGTGTTAGGGTGAGGGCTAATAGAGAGGTATTACATAGGTGAAGCGGGAGGACTACAAAGGCGATGGGAGGATAGCCATGTTACAGAGGAGATGGGAGGATAGCCATATTACAGAGGAGATGGGAGGATAGCCGTGTTACAGAGGAGATGGGAGGATAGCCATATTACAGAGGAGATGGGAGGACAGCCTTGTTACAGAGGAGATGGGAGGGTAGCCTTGTTACAGAGGAGATGGGAGGATAGCCTTGTTACAGAGGAGATGGGAGGATAGCCTTGTTACAGAGGAGATGGGAGGATAGCCATATTACAGAGGAGATGGGAGGATAGCCGTGTTACAGAGGAGATGGGAGGATAGCCATATTACAGAGGAGATGGGAGGACAGCCTTGTTACAGAGGAGATGGGAGGGTAGCCTTGTTACAGAGGAGATGGGAGGATAGCCTTGTTACAGAGGAGATGGGAGGATAGCCTTGTTACAGAGGAGATGGGAGGATAGCCTTGTTAGAGAGGAGATGGGAGGATAGCCTTGTTAAAGAGGAGATGGGAGGATAGATTTGTTACAGAGGAGATGGGAGGATAGCATTATTACAGAGGAGATGGGAGGATAGCATTATTACAGAGGAGATGGGAGGATAGCCTTGTTACAGAGGAGATGGGAGGATAGCCTTGTTACAGAGGAGATGGGAGGATAGCCTTGTTACAGAGGAGATGGGAGGATAGCCTTGTTACAGAGGAGATGGGAGGATAGCATTATTACAGAGGAGATGGGAGGATAGCATTATTACAGAGGAGATGGGAGGATAGCCTTGTTACTGAGGAGATGGGAGGATAGCCTTGTTACAGAGGAGATGGGAGGATAGCCTTGTTACAGAGGAGATGGGAGGATAGATTTGTTACAGAGGAGATGGGAGGATAGCCTTGTTACAGAGGAGATGGGAGGATAGCCTTGTTACAGAGGAGATGGGAGGATAGCCTTGTTACAGAGGAGATGGGAGGATAGCCTTGTTACAGAGGAGATGGGAGGATAGATTTGTTACAGAGGAGATGGGAGGATAGCATTATTACAGAGGAGATGGGAGGATAGCATTATTACAGAGGAGATGGGAGGATAGCCTTGTTACAGAGGAGATGCGAGGATAGCCTTGTTACAGAGGACATGGGAGGAATCAAGGTGGTGTTATAAAAATTGTGTTGCTACAAAGGTGAAGGGGGAATGCATCTGTTACTACAGTGGTACGAGGTGGAACGTGTTGCTTCATAATATACAAGAAGCTGTGTTACTACTGAATTGAGGCGGGGATGCAAACTGCTACTACAGAGGTAAAGGGGGAATGGGTTACTACAGAGGTGGGGAAATAGAAGTGTGTTACAGGGGTGGTACATGTCTCTCGCTGTATGTGACATACCCACTCCCACGACATGGCCTGTACAAGCCCCTACATTGATTGTATTTTGTAGGATTTGTAATGCACTCTCCGGTACTATGAAGCTTTTGTTGTGCCTAACAAAAAAAATTAGGTGTCAAGAAAATGCCTTTAACTAGAATTCACTAAGAGTGATGTGTTCACACAAGATGATAAGCAGCTGTATCACAACAAACAAAACAGACAACACTTTTCTGTTTTTTTTTTTCCCCTTTTGGCAAAAATCTGTCAACAGTGACGTGACTATTGTAGTAACAAATAATGTGGCTGCGAGCCAAGTAGACCCATAAGTTCTTCTAAGAAAATATGTACTCACTCGCGCCAAATGGGCTTTTCAACTGAGCTCCTATGGATAGTCTGCTATTAAAGGGTATTCTAGCGCTCTCCAATTCTCAGTTCAAAATATGTCTGATACATCACAAGGTCAGTTAGTGTCTCGAATAGTCATTTTTCAATGTAGAACTGAAAGGCGCATACTTAAATTAGTTGTGTAACAACCACCGTTGCCAGGCATCTTTGTAACTGAATACAGGTGAGTGCATTTGTGTTTTCCAGGAGTTCTGTGCCACATAACCATCATATCGAAAAGAAGACAGCCACGCTCTACTATGTGAGCTGCCATCAGAGTGAATGGCTGCTCAGTTTATATTAGATCTGGTTTACATTGGTCATATTGGTGCTGGCAACAGGTAAAACCTATAAAAGTCTAAATAGACAGAAATAGAATATACCGAAAAAAAGAAAGCAGTCAATTTTCTATGCAGCACTTTTTAAAGCTACAGCACCGGTATCGGCTGCTGGCTTTAAAGGGGCAATTATATTAAATACAACACACACCTGGTATAGTAATTAATATTTATTGCTCCTTTAAATCCAGCAAATTAAATTGATGAACACGCGGCGTAAAGAAGGAGAGGAGTGGAGGGAGCCCACAAGAAAAACGGATATATGGGCTCCTGGGCATTTCATTACACCCACTGACTGTTATGGTGGAACAGGAGAGGATATTCCAATCTACTTTATTTTGTAAAAAAAAAAAAAAGAACACCCAGGCAGACAAGGCATATTACATATACAAAGAACTACATGTTCAATATATTAGCGTTTAGATGAAAATAGTACCAGACAGTCTGATACAAGTAACTCAGAGAAAAAATACAAAAAGAGGCAAAAAGAAAAGCTCTTCCTGGGGCACACTTAAGTTTTAATTTTTAGATAGAAATGTAATGTTTAACATTTTACTTTTATTTAACACCATTAAAATATAGGGTGAACATCTATATGGTCACTAGTGGATTGTGGCAGTGTTTTAAAAGTGTGCCCTAGCAAGTTTTTGTTTTTTTTGTTTCTTTGCATTGATCTCCTTGAGTACAAACTCTTGGGAGCACAGCCAACAAAGTTATGTATTGTATAGGAGCACCCTATCAAGCCTATAGATAGTTGGCTACATTTGAAATAAATTGACAGTTATTTAATAATTTTTCCTGCATGGAATAAACCCCAACCTCCTTACATTATTTTGATACAAGGCAGTGGCGTAACTAGGGTATTTGGAGCCTAGGGCAAATTTGAAAATGGAATAAAGCAGTATTTTTTGGAGAAAATAAGTAGTCCTGGCAAATTTGGGGTACATTAAAATGGGTGCTAGCATATTTTAAAGTCACTAAAGTGAGGTTTTAAAAAAACATTAAAAACGCACCTGCAATCATAAAAACACATCACCCATACTTGCAGACCCCCAAAAAGTCTATTTCGCTAGTTTTTATGCTTGAACCCCCATTGTACTTTTTCACCCCCAAAATGAAAGTACTTTTTGGGGTGTTCCTCACTTTTTTTTATACGCAGTTATCCTTTGGGGGCTATCCCAAGGGCTCTGAGTGGTTTCCCCACCTTTGCACCCCAAAATTACAAAAATTCACTTCTTTTCTCCTGCTATTCAGAGGCAAATCTTTTTCGCCTATTACATTGCATTGTGTTTCCGCATACGCGAAAAATATTTGGAATTGAATACAGAGATAAGTTTCCGACCGAAAAGTCGCAGTCAGCGATACTTTTTCGCGGATCTCGGCTCTTCGCTTCTAATTGAATAAGGCCCTAAGCCTGAATTGATCATTGCTTTATATGAAAGAGTAACATTTGGGGATGTATTGTGTCTGCCAATATGAAAGAGAGCGTGGCCAAGACAACCACTCATTGCCGAGAGCTGCCAGAAACGGGGCATATCTTGCAACATTCCGGCCACGAGACAAAGGTTTCGTTAGTGAGGTTACCGGTAAAAACACCTTAAATTGGGACTATTGCACTTAAAATGTGTAGTTCGGAAGAATGCAAGTATATACACTTCCTCTTCAGGAATGTGTTAAGGTGCATACACACACAACGATTTTTTGAATGATTATCGATAACGATATCGTTTCATTCAATCGGTGAAAAATCGTTCACTTTCTGAGCTAAAACGATGAACGATTATTGTTAATGCGCGTTCACGTTTGTAGTTCAGTTAGATTGACCAACTGAACGATTTTTATTAAGGGAATATGCAAAAATCGTTTGTAGTTCAAAAAAATCGTTCATTACACTTTAAAAAATCTGACAGAAAATCGTTCATAAAATCGTTGGTAACAAAATCGTTGTGTGTGTATGCAGCACTAGAAGTAAACATTTTGTAGAAAACGGTATAGTGTTGGAGAAATTTAATTTCATATATCGGTTTTTTTATTTTCTTTGTGGAAGGTTATAGAGGAAAATCCTTTCCACCCATATAAATATACTCTCATACTGGTAACCCGATGTCCCAAGTAAGGGTGTCCCAATTTGGTTGGCAGACTTGAAAAAGTATGGGGTAGTGGGTGAGCACTAGACCCAATCACATGCCAGAATCTCTTGATTGTGGCTTGTGATTGTCCTACTGCTCAACCTATCCCCCGTTTCCTACATACAATTTTCAGCAAGAGATGTACAAAGAGCCATGGGAAATACAGCAAAACAGAGCAGCCTTTGGGGCGCCAGCTAAAGGAACGAATGAGGGGGGCTACAAAATCCTTTTTTTTTACTGTTTGATAGTGCAGCTTTAGATAGACCTCTCAATACCACCTACCAGGTGCAAAATGTGATTCTCAGTGATTGGCTTGCAGTTTCCTCATTAATAGAAATTACTGATGGGTGTATTCATACACAGGGGAATGTTCAGGGAGATCACAGCAAACAAGATAATCTGGTTGAGGGTTTTGAAACATATTAACCTTTTTGTCCACTCACTAAGACGTTCGGACCACCAGATTTGCAAAAATTGCTGCCACAACAAGATACCAGGTGATCAACAGAACAAGGAAATTGGAAAATGACCGCGGCGAGTGACCTTCCTTTTGACATTCAGAGCTGCTGAATATGTGTCCATCTCATTTGCATGCTGGAGTATCTGGCATTATAAATTACAAGGATAATCTATTCCTACACCCTGCATCATTTTTGAAACCTTTAGAACTACTGAACTAAATGTATTTTGCCCACCTCTTACTATTATTATAATTATTATTTATATGAAAAAGTGCCTAAAAATATTAAATTAGCTCAACAGAATAACTTAAAAATGAAACATTTCTGGAACAAATGACCAGTGAGACACATGGATAGTTTATTATATACTACTAGGAGGTGACCTTATATGAAAAATGACAGTAATAAGATTTTATAAATTGTGCCTTTGCAATAGTGTAATTATGGTAGAAATATGCACGCTATTGTGATGTTAATGAATGTGGACTGAAGTGTGAATGAAACAGTCTACACGGCAGTCACTATTCTTACCAAAATGACATAGTGACAGGATATGATAAGAAGGCAATTTGACATTTTAAATATTTCCTACTGAACAGGCGATACCTTATCTTATACAGAATAACCGGTACTCAGAACTGCACGGAGAACAAAGGAAGTTTATAAACAAATAGGGGACAATTTAATTAGAAGAAATTACAAATCAGTGCCTGGGAATAAGGGACAAATCGCAAATATGACCAAATGGGGAAAAAAGAGCATCTATGACGTGTCCCACAAATGCTTTGTTTCTAATATATATATTAATATCCTCATTCTTTATTCCAATTGCTGCAAGTTCAGCAGATATATAGTGCTATCCGCCAGCACAGTGTGCACACACATCACTGCCTGCATCTATCAGTTCTGACACACAGGAAAACAAGTTTATACTTTGATTTGAGATAAATAATCTAGAAAACCTATGCAAAATGTAGCTTCTATTAATTAAACATGAGGATACGTAAAATGTTAACATTATGTATACATGTCCAGTTCGGGATGCGGTCAGAATGCCGACTGCTGGGATTTCGGCGGTCAGAATGCAGATGCCGGAATATGCCGAACCAACATTTGTCAGGAAACCGGCGCCGGCATCCCGACTGCTGGAATCCCGTACTGGGGTTAGGATAAAGATTAGATACTAGGGGGAGGGTTAGGGATAGGCTGCGGGGAAGGGTCAAATGCAGAAGTGTGATTATTAAATCACATGGAATCACCCCAGGAATGAAATCCTGATAAGGAACTTAAGATGTGTAGTATTTACCTCTCGTGTCGAAGGAAAACATTGTTGAGGTTGTCATTCACTATAAGAAGCTCTTCTGTGAGTTGTTCATGGGTCACGCGAGGTATAAGGTCCAGGACTCTCTGCTGCATGGATCGGCATGTACTGTTCAATTCCTGGGAACAAAACAAGCAAGGCAAGCTGAGCTTACAGTGACAGGAATTAATATGGCCCATTAACACAGCACAACAACAGGTCATTTGCATCTCATGGGCTGGTGAGGAAATAGTACATCAGTCAGTGTATCTACCCAACACCTTGTAAAACACAGATATTAATTGCTTTATAAATGTTTATATATGCCCAACAAAATAGTTTCTTCTGATACTTTACAAAAAGGTACCAAAGCTAACCTACTGAAAGTAATACATATTAAATATCCACCCTATCTGATTAAAGCACTTATTATTTTATTGTCATTTTTTTTAAGTCTATATCAGGGGTAGAAAACCTGTGGCACTCCAGCTGATGTGAAATTACACAACCCAGCAAGCCCTGCCTCAATACTGCAGGTACAGCATGCTAACATGGTGACAGGGCATGCTCAGATGTATAGATCCACTGAACTGCCACAGGTTACCTACCCCTGGTCTATAGTAGGCCGCTTTTATCTTTTAATATAAGAAGTGACATCTGCAGATAATGCAGAGGCTCTGCACCATATACTACACTGTAGTGGCGTCAATAACTAACAAACTATGCAAAAGCTTTTAATAATAGCATTCCACTTTCTGTTCTATTTGAAAACTCACATTAAAAAATATGAGATATGGTAAGAACTTACCTTGTTATCTCTATTTCTACGAAGTCCATAGGGTTCCACAGGATACCTTGGGGTATAGGTGTGACGTCAGTCATCGGGCACCAAAGAGTTAAGCTTTCAGCCTCCCAGGATGCACTAGGTCCCCCTCCTATACCCCGCCCCCGAGCCAAGGCATCTCAGTTAGTTACCAAGCCATAGGCCGGAGGAGGAGAAGAAAGAGAGAGAACAAAGATCTGGACACATACAAGAATCACATTCTCACCAGAGGGAGACGGAAAACCGGTGACCAGAGCAAAGCCCATCAGCAGCACAGGTGCCACAGGGCGGGAGTCCTGTGGAACCCTATGGACTTCGTAGAAATAGAGATAACAAGGGTAAGTTCTTACCATATCTCATATTTTCTACTTCAGGGTCCATAGGGTATCCACAGGATACCTTGGGGATGTCCCAAAGCAGTATCCTTTAAGGGTGGGGACGCTCCTGTGCAGAAAGGAGAATCCGCCGCCCGAAGGAAGCATCCTGAGAGGCGAAGGTGTCAAACCTGTAATACCTCACGAAGGTATGGACAGAGGACCACGTAGCAGCCTTGCAGATCTGGACTGCAGAGGCACCACGTCGAGCTGCCCACGAAGGACCCACAGACCTAGTGGAATGAGCCTTCACAGAAGGAGGAACCGGCAGGCCTTCATGAAGATAAGCTTCAAAAATAGCCATACGGATCCAGGCTGCCAAAGTTTGCTTTGAAGCAGGCCAACCCTTTTTACGGAAGCCATAGAGGACAAACAAAGCGTCCGACTTCCTAAACGAAGAAGTGCGGTCAACATAAGTCCTTAAGGCCCGCACAATATCCAAAGAGGCCTCACCCACGGAAAGACCCGGTGAGTTAAAGGCCGGAACAACGATTTCCTCGTTAACATGAAACTGGGAAACAACTTTGGGAAGAAACTCGGGCCAAGTGCGGAGCACTGCCCTGTTCCCATGAAAAACCAAGAAAGGGGGTCTACAAGAAAGAGCCCCTAACTCAGAAACAAATCTGGCCGAAGCAATAGCCAGAAGGAAAACAGTCTTAGCTGTTAGCCATTTAAGATCCACTGAGCCCAGTGGTTCAAACGGCGGTCCTTGGAGAGCCCTCAGGACCACAGCCAAATCCCAAGGCGCCACAGGTGGAACAAAGGGCGGCTGAATGCGGACAACACCTTGCATAATGGTGCGCACATCCGGGATTGTAGCAATCCTACGGTGAAACCAGACAGACAGGGCCGAAACCTGTACCTTCAAAGAAGCAAGGCGAAGCCCATGATCTAGTCCCGCTTGTAGGAAGGCGAGAATCCGAGACAGACGAAACTCCCGCGGTGCATAACCTCTCGGTCGACACTACTGGAAGAACGTATGCCACACGCGATGGTATATCCTCGCGGAAGACGGTTTCCGAGCTCGCACCACAGAGCTGGAAAACCCCCGGGACCTCAGCATGGCCGTCTCAACAGCCACGCCGTCAAAGACAGCCGAGTCAGGTCCAGGTGAAGACAAGGACCCTGAGACAGAAGGTCCGGTCATAGCGGCAGCCGCAGAGGACTGACCACGGACAGACCCTGAAGGTCTGAGAACCAGTGCCGTCTGGGCCACGCGGGAGCTATCAACAGGAGCGTCCCTCCTTCCTGTTTGAATTTCCGGATTACCCGTGGAAGAAGGGAGACCGGAGGGAACAGGTATGCGAACCGGAACGTCCACCGGACGGACAGAGCATCCACCAGAGACGCCCCTTCGTCTCTTGTGCGAGACCCGTACACCGGCAACTTGTTGTTGTGCCGGGACGCCATGAGGTCGAACTCTGGAAGACCCCACCTGTCCACCAGCAGTTGAAAAACGTCCGGGTGCAGGGACCATTCCCCCGGATGAACGTCCTGGCGACTTAGAAAGTCTGCCTCCCAATTTAGCACTCCCGGGATGAAGACCGCTGATATGGCCGGAAGATTGCGCTCCGCCCAAACCAGGATCCGAGAGACCTCTACGAGAGCCGCCCGACTGCGGGTTCCTCCTTGCCTGTTTATGTAGGCCACGGTGGTAGCGTTGTCCGACTGGACCTGTACTGGGTGACCCTGGAGAAACCGATGTGCCTGCTGGAGAGCATTGAAGACCGCACGGATTTCCAAGATATTTATGGGAAGCTCCGCTTCTGTCGGCGTCCACCTGCCCTGGAACAAGTGTGGACCCAAAACCGCTCCCCAGCCCCGAAGACAGGCGTCCGTTGTCAAAAGGACCCAATTTGGAACCCAGAACGGACGTCCCTTGTTGAGGTGGGTCGTCTGTAACCACCAAGCAAGGGACAGGCGTACTTCCGGGGTGAGCACAATCGTCTGGGACTTCAGAGACTGAGGCAGCCCGTTCCACTTGGACAGGATCAGGTGCTGCAGAGGTCTGGAGTGAAACTGGGCGTATTCCACCATGTCGAACACCGACACCATGGAGCCCAGTAACCTCATCGACGAGTGTAGGGACACCCGGCGGCTGTGCAGACAACTGCGCACCCTTGACTGTAAAGCAGAGATCTTGTCCTCCGTCACAAAGATCCTTTGCTGTCCCGAGTCCAATAAGGCTCCAAGATGCAGAATCCTCCGAGACGGGATTAGAGTGGACTTCTGCCAGTTAATTAGCCAGCCGTGCCGTTGCAGCAGTGCAATGGTCTGGTCCAAGTGGCGTAACAGGAGCTCTGGAGATCCTGCCACCAATAACAGGTCGTCCAAGTACGGCAACATGCGGACTCCCTGCAGCCGCAGAGAAGCCGCCATGACCACCATCACCTTGGTGAAAACCTGTGGTGCTGTCGCCAGGCCAAAAGGTAACGCCCGAACCTGTAAGTGGTCGCTGCGGATTGCAAACCTGAGGAACTGTTGATGGCGCAAAAGAATAGGGACATGCAGGTAAGCGTCCTGTATGTCCAATGACACCATGTAGTCCCCAGGTTCCAGCGCCAGAATGATGGACCGTAGGGTCTCCATCCGAAACTTCGGTACCCGCAAAGACCTGTTGAGTGCTTTGAGGTTGAGAATCGGACGATACGACCCATTGGGTTTCTGTACCAAAAAAAGATTTGAATAGAAACCCTGGCCCCTCTGGGAGAATGGAACAGGCACTATAACTCCAGCCTGGAGCATAGTGTGCAATACCTTCCGCAGCTCCGTAGCCTTGTTCCGGTCTGATGGGAGACCCGTGGTGAAGAATCGAGCCGGGGGTCTGTGCCAGAAGGAGAGGGCGTACCCGTGGGAGACCACCTCCAGAACCCAAGTGTCTGTCGTAGTGGTCGACCAACACTGGGCGAACTGCAGCAGGCGGCCTCCCACCCTGGGATCCCCCAAAGGGAGGCCCGGACCGTCAGGCCGCAGGCTTGTCATCTGGCTTGGGGGCCGGACGTCTGGTACCCCATGTCTGCTTCCGGGGCTTGACCGATTTCTTAGGGCCAGCCTGTCGAGGAAACGACTGTGGTTTGGGCCTGCCCTGGGCCCTAGATGACCGAAAGGACGATGGTCCAGAACCAGAAGGAGCAGCGGCCGACGGGAGACAAGCCGATTTGGCTGCCGCTAGCGTGGCCACAATCTTATCCAGATCCGGACCGAAGAGAACTTCTCCGGTAAACGGCAACGCCTCCAGACCCTTTTTGGAATCTGTGTCCGCCTTCCAGGATCGCAGCCACAAGGTGCGACGAGCAGCTACCGCTGCTGAAGAAATCCTAGACACCAGAGTACTAATGTCTAGGGCCGCCTCGTTGATGTAGGTGGCCGAATCACGGAGATTGCCAATCAACTCCGCCTGTTCGGCCGGACAGTCGGAATCAAAAGAAGCCTCTAATGAATCCGCCCAGCGCTCCATCGCTCTGGCAACCCAGCAAATGGCCATAGCCGGCCGTGCTGCCCCCCCCCGCAAGGGAATAAGCGGACTTCAGGCAGATCTCCACCTTGCGGTCCGTAGCATCCTTAAGGGAGGACATGGATGGCATCGGCAATGTGGCACTACGGACAAGACGGGTCACGTGAGAATCCACCTGTGGAGGGGATTCCCACTTTGCAAAATAATTATCCGCGAACGGATAAGCCACCGCCAGGCGTCTCTGCGGCTGGTATCTTTTGCCAGGCTGTTTCCACGCCTCCTCTAAATGGTCCACCAACTGACCCGAAAGAGGAAAGACTGTGGCATCGCCCTTCACATCTTTGAAAAAGGCATACTTAGATTTAGCCGCTGGGGGAACTTCGTCCTCAATCACCAAGGCTGTGCGGACCGCCCGAATAAGTCCAGGAATATATACTTTGGACTTAGCATCAGCGTCCTTAGCATGGAGAGGTTCCTGATCGTAAGGATCCAGAATCTCCCCATCATCAGACGTCCCCTCGTCATCCTCATAAGGAGCCGACAGAGACGCCACCGGCCGTTTATGCGGCCGCATCACAGACTCCCCTTGCAACACATCCGACAAGTGCTGTACAGAACTCGTCAGGGAGTTAACCCACGCTGGCTCCTGAGAAACCGGGAGCGGGGAAATAGGGAGACTGTGGGGTACCACCAATTGTCGTGGGAAACCCTGCATGGGTGACGACACCACTGACTGCTGGGACAAACCCATCGGTGTAAACGCGGGCTGCGGAGCTAAGTGGCCCACTAAGGCTGTAAGCGCTTGAGCGAAACAAGCCCAGGGCGGCCCCTGTACCGGTGCAGTAACCGTAAGAGGCCACGCCATAGACAAACACTGCCGGCAGAGGCCCTCCGCGCTACCCTCCCCCTCCGCTAACGGTACTTTACACGTAGTACACTGTAGCCGGAGGGGAAAATCACTTTCAGACATGATGGCACCACGTATGTGACCCCTCTCACCAATTATATATTTAAGAGGCGAGAGACCACCCTGCAGCACCGCACCGCAAGGGCTTAGCAGAAAAAACAGGGACAGTATAAAGCTGACAGTTTAGAAAAAAAGTTACAGGCAGCAGCGCTAGCACAGTCACATACAATGCAGAGAAATAACAATTCCTGCACTAACAGCGCTGATCACTCAACTACACAGACACAGGGCCTGGTAGGACACAGCGCTGCATACACAGACCTGACCACAGCGGAGGAGAGGTATGCGGGGGACCCAGACCACGATGCTTCCAATGCAGGCTTCCAGCAGCGTTCACCATGCTTCATAAAAGATGGCCACCGAGGAGCAGAGAGAAGGCTGGCCTGGGGGAGGAGCGCTGACACAGGGCCAGTCAGCACAGTGCAGAGAGGGCTGTGTGCAGCGGGGGAGGCGCCGGCTGTGAGACAGGGAAGGCGCGCTCCCCTGGCATGCATTTAACCCCTGGGACGCAGCAGCGCTACCGCTCTGCTGCTGTCCGCTGTCCCAGGGGGTAGTGGAAGCGCAGGTTGGTCGCCTGGCTCCACGCTGCAGCCAGTCCCCAGGGAGCCCCCTGCCTGGGGACTTAGGACCATGTGATCAGCGGGACCCCGCTGCTTACCTCTGTCCCCCTTGAATCCGGCCATGGTCCGGAACATCTGGGGTCACCGCTAGCTGTGACCCCAGATGTCCACCAGCATCCCCGGATCAGTACCGGCATTCTGGTACCGGCGGGGTGTAGGGAAGACAGCATGGACGTCAGGACTGACTGTCCATGCTGTTCATCCAGATGTGCAGCCACAGCTGCATGAAGAAAAAGCTTCAGGGGCTCTTCTAAGCCCCCCTCTAGCAGGTGCCTCCGACTACGGCCGGGCACCAAACGAAACTGAGATGCCTTGGCTCAGGGGCGGGGTATAGGAGGGGGACCTAGTGCATCCTGGGAGGCTGAAAGCTTAACTCTTTGGTGCCCGATGACTGACGTCACACCTATACCCCAAGGTATCCTGTGGATACCCTATGGACCCTGAAGTAGAAATATATTTAGATAGATATACATGAGGGGGCATCTCACACAACTGTGTATCCAGTCAGCGACCATATGTTCTCCGGGGGATCCACTCAAGATGGCGGTGGACGGGATGCCGGACATCAAGTTACCGATGCCGGAATCCCGATGCCCGTCAGAATGCAGACACTGGCATTACGAAGGGATCAAGATACTAACATCAGCATCCCGTCCGCCGGCATCCCGAAGGTAAGTATGCCGGTTACGGTTAGGCTGGGGATGGGGGATAATGTTTAGGGACCTGTCGGGGTGGGTTAGGCTGCGGGCAGGGGGCAGTTAGGGTTAGGCACCATTGGGGTAAAGTTAGAGTCAGGCACTGCCCGGGCAGGGTTGGGTTTAGGGTGTGGGAAGAAGGGGTTAGGTTTAGGCACCATCAGGGGGGGTGGTGGAGGTTATGGTTAGGCACCACCAGGAGAGCGTTAGGGGGGGAAAAGAGGAGGGTTAAGCTACTTACCGACCCCTGTCGGGATCTTCTACATCGGTATGCCGCTGTCGGTCTTCTGACCACCAGCATCCTGTCTGCCGTTAAATCATACCGATTCAGTTCTCTGGCATACCCACCGTTACACTCTAACAGTCTAAATAGATCTGTTTCTGCCCTTCTCTGACAACGGGGAGCAGCACTGATTACAAGGTATTGGGTTGGCATTCTGCTTATTCCACCAGAGTAAATATAACAGCCATGATCACTCCCATTTTTTTCTTAACAAAAGCCCCCAATAAGCAGAACAAAATGCACCTTATAGGAGGTTCTTGGAAAACACTGCTTGCAGTTGGCAATGCTCCATATTGCCAATAGGTGGAGGCAGTACCCTTGTTTATTTACCAAATATAGCAGACTATTGTTCACAAAATGTCTCAATATGTCCTTTTAAGTCCCATCATTATATGCAAGCTGCATATTGTACATCATGGGGCAGTCTCGCACAGAACTCGCCGATGACTGCAGTCTATTACATTTACCCCTATATATGTTATATCACCATTTACCTTACATGTAGTGGGATAAAAAATAAAATTCACATGTTCATGTTACATTTCTTCAGTCAAACAGAAGTATCCGCAAATGGGTTAAGCATCAAGATCAGTGTACAATTTGGCCACACGCATAGATGACCAAATTGGATGATATTCACTATTTTGACGTTTGGCCAAGAAGCTTACGTTCTCCTGGCTTTACTGGTGCATGTTCTGGTTACACACCAGCATTTACCATCATAACCAATAATGATCTCATGCATTGTTAATTATTAGGCATCACAGTAGTTCTGCGGCCACATAAGATGTAAGATTACCCTTTATAGCAGTAGATAACACACCATGTGTAGCCAGCATAAGAGATCATGAACGTTCAGCATGAAAGCCGCTGCTGCAGTTGGAGATCACAGTCACAGCTGGAGCACAAAGTCTGAATCCTCGTAAAGATAAAAACATGTATAGAGAGTAAAATTATTGCTTCCGCGTCTCCTACCTGCAGCAACTCCAAATCAGACTGTTTTGCTTTCTGTGGCACCAATTCGGTCAGCATGTCCGACATGACTTTTACATTCCCGTTCACTACTTCCAGCTCGCTACGAATCTTTGCTAACTGCAAGAAAAATAACATGCATAAAACAGATATTAGGTAAACAAGTCATATAAACTCCATGTCATTTAAGCTAGTGCTCACTAAAGTAATAATCATAATAAAAGTACACTAACTTTATTTTTCCATCCATATATTTGTCTGATGGAAGAATGAATATATAAATGTATAATATTCAGTTTGCAAAGTTTTTAAATTGTGACAATTTTCCTATTACCATAAGAGCTCCTGTGGGGAATGGGCAGTATGATGGGCCACCAGTGTATGGACTCTGTTGCAGGTCTACATTGGGCAACGATGGTATGATCCCTGTTATATGTACATTGAGCCACAAGAGAATGAGATTTGTTATATGGTTTCTGTGCAGGGGCGTATTAAGAGAGAAGGGGGCCTGTGTTCACTCTGATGCTTATGGGAATAACAGGCGAGGATTTCTCTCTAATGATGAAACGCTCACCAGACCCAGCACTGAATTAGCAAGACATTGCACCCAAACCACTGCTGTACCTGATAACACTCATAAAAGCACATATGGATGCAAGTCAGTCACTGCGGGGACAGTGTAAGGGGTGGAGGGATGGTTACTTTCACCTACCACTGGGGAACACGCAGCAACCTGTGTGAACTTCACAGTGGAATGCGACAGGGATCTAATCCAGGCTGGTTCTGCCAGATCAGTGACAGATCCTGGGACATGTATGACAGCCGGTTGTCATTCTCACAGGCTATAAATAAGGCACCTGGTGTCTTCACAGGTCTCACACCCAAATTACTAATTTATCAGACATGACAGATGCAAGAATAAGCGCCATCAGAAAGCAGATACAGGGTACACAGTAAAGAGAAAGTAAACACTGTTCAACAGACACAAAAACAACAAGTAGAGTGTGCAAAAACACTCACAGACCCCTAAGTAATCCCGTCCCAGCTAAAGAATTAGTTCCCTGCAGCTGGGGAGTTTCAGATGCATAAGGAGCAAAAGCTGCTGCACAATCAGTTTCTACACATCCCCCCAGGGCCCAGTAATTACCAACCATCGACCCTGGAAGGACGGCCCCCCAATGACTGGCCTTGCCTAGTGTGGGACCTCCTTCTCTAGGATGCCCCCAACTGAGCCGGCCTCTTGAGTAGGCTCTTTGAAAGAAAAATGAATAGGCTGCAGAAGCAGCCTAGCATAAGAGCGCATGCCCTGTGGATAAAAAGTCCCTGCATAACAGGGGCATAAAGGCAGTAGGAACAAATGTATTGTGAAAACATTTAAAGTGACAGAGTCCCATCATATATGCTTTGAAATGAGCCCTATATCGGAAAATCCCTAAAACATAAGGAGGAGAATGGCAGAAATATGGAGCCTCTTCGATTTCAAATACCAGCACGAGAACCTTGGGCCTGATTCTGAGTTACAAGCAGGTACGAATGTGGCCACATTCTTAATGAGAAAATATTGCAAAACTGGACGCTAATGCAGTTATATGTACGTCCTAATGTGTATACATCTATGCGATCGCACCGCCCCATTTTGTCTGTACGAGAGAGGTGCAGACGATCTGCCCAAATTTGTCATTCACACTGAATATGCACAACCCAGAATAGTGCGTAACCCTGACTATGTGCCCACAAACCGTGCGTTGCATGTGTTGGCATTGTAGCTCAGTTGCCACCCAGAATCACCCATTAAGCAGCAGCAGAGAAGCATCTGAGATATGTACCAATCATCCATACATCCACAAATATGTGTAGGCAGCCATGCGCCTACATGTGGCCGCATTCAGACCTATGTGTGACTGAGAATCAGGCCCTTTACATACAGATGTATCCTCACACACCAAGTCTAAATACGTCATGCGGATCAAAGACAACTTGTGTGAGTGAGCTGCACAAAGCAGAGTAGCGTATTTTTCACTTGAACATGCGTATTAGTCGCAATGTGATGCGATAAGACTGCTTCATGAGACTGTGCTGATTAATCTGATATGCGACACTTGTATATCTATGTGCGACTGAGTCTGAATCTGTACAAAGGAACTTGGGCCCTGATTCAGAGCCGGACGCTCTGACCAGAGCGCTCGCTCTGAATCAGGGCCCACCTCCATAAATATGGAGCGTCCTCCTGGACGCTCGTATAGCTGTGGGTCACCACCCACAGCATATACGAGCGTGCAGGATGATGGTCGCGATCGTCTTGACCATCGCCACTGTGAGCAGAAGCCTGCGGTTGAGTTTCGCAACCGCAAGGCCAGGAGTGATTTTGGCTCTATCAGAGCCAAAATCACTCCCACTGACATCACTAGTGATGTCAGTGGGTCCGGCTTCTGACGGTAGGCGTTCCCTTGGGAACGCCTCCGTCTGGCAGGCACGCCCACCGAAGGGGGCGTGCTGTCAATCAACATCGACAGCACGCCCCCTTTGATCAGACACTACGAGCGAAGGAAAGTCCTTCGCTCGTCGCGTCTCGCGCATGCGCACGACGGAGCTCCCTCCGTCGTGCGCATGCGCAGTGCAGACCATCGACCCACTTGCGAGCGGACAGCCGCTCGCGAGTGGGTCTGAATCAGGCCCTTGGTGCGAATAGAAAGCAGCAGCCGCTGCATTGTAGCACTTTATATACAGATTGAGACTGAATTTAATAAGTGCAGTATCGTGAGGCAGCTTTGTCACATCGTATTGCAACTAAGACACGCATTCATGCAAAAAAACACATTGGCTGTTTGGTGGCGATATGTATGTATCCCAGACCCCAGTACAAATGCTGTACATACAGTATATGTTATCCGCCTGGCTATATTCAGGAACATTTACTAATGAAATAAACCCATGGATAAAAAACAAACACAAACAATACAGAATGAAAACAAATAACGCAGCCCCGTTATCTCCAATCACTGGCTTCAATGACTGAAATAAGCAGTTTCAAGCACAGTATTAAACCATTGTTATATATATGTATAGTACCAAGGCTGCTTATAGTATAGTGTATGGCTGTGTATTGCCTTCATTGTCTGTGAAATATTAAAATTTCCAAGGGAATGAGGTAATAAAACAGGACAAGCTTTTATTGATTATGATAGCAAAGGTGACCCAGCTGCCGCATGTACAATCGGAAAAATTAATGCACAATATGGATTAAACACAGGGAAAGTGATGTCACAGCAACACGGTCTCCAGTGATAAACCGAATCCCATAAAGACAATCCCTGATTCTGAGTTGGGCGCAGCGGCGATGTTTTCCATATGTGTGTGCGTCAGAGTTGCACCACATCTCAAACAGATTTAGATGCACAGTCTCTGAAATACATTGGGCAATCCTGGGTGGCAACTGGGATCTAACAAGGGGGCAGGGGAAGGCTAATCAGACGCATGAGGAAGTGGAGTCTTATGGGAGTGCTGGAGGTGTGTTGCGGGCGCATCGCTGAATGCAGTTGGATACAGAGACAGCCAACCACTCACATAGGAGGCCACACTCAGGTGGTGAATCAGGCCCTAAAGGTGTGGGAGGAGCTGCATCTGGCTGTAATTGAATGGGGAGTCAATTATTCACTTTGTTACATAGATGCAGTGGAATCAGGTTAATAATAGGGGGGTATGGTGCGCAATTAAAGTCCAATAAGAACAAATTAAAATTAATTGAATCTTAAAAGCTGCTACAGTTGGAGGGAACTGCAACCCACCAGAAATAGATGCAAAAAACCGGAAGAATTACTGTAGCGCTAGTAGAAACAATAGATACATTTTAATATCAATTATACCAGTAAATAAAACAATGTAGCATATGCATAAAAATCAATACACTGTATCTGATAAAAAGTCAATATAAAAACTCTTTCAAGAGTGGTAGGTATATTCCAGAGTAGTATATACACAAGTATTGTGATATCAGGGAGAACTTACACTCGACCTGAGAGGGCTTCCGCAGTCTGAATGAGGAAAAACTCAGACCGCGGGCAGGGTGTAACACGCTCAATCAGGGAGACTGTGGGATGCAGCTGCTAACGGCATGAAGTCAAAGGGTTTCTGTCATTCCAGGAAAAATACGGAGAAGCAGGTCTGATTCAAAGACAGTGTATCGCCCTGTAGCCTTAATGCGTTTCTCCAGGACAACACTCCCGGTTTCTTCAGAAGGAGGGCTCGGATGGAGCTTCTGAAGAAACCGGGAGTGTTGTCCCGGAGAAACGCATTAAGGCTACAGGGCGATACACTGTCTTTGAATCAGACCTGCTTCTCCGTATTTTTCCTGGAATGAGAGAAACCCTTTGACTTCATGCCGTTAGCAGCTGCATCCCACAGTCTCCCTGATTGAGCGTGTTACACCCTGCCCGCGGTCTGAGTTTTTCCTCACTCAGACTGCGGAAGCCCTCTCAGTTCGAGACCCGAAAACCTTTCGGCAGCAGCTGCATCTACTTTTCCGGACGAGAGCATTATACTCACCCCACCGGCTGTACTTACACAGTGGCAGCTTTTCCACAGACGGCACATCGGTCTGGGACCACCTCTGGCTAAACTGCTGTGAATCAGGTTAACACTGAATAATGTATTTTACCTTTTAGGGTTTCTATCAGGAATAAAATAATCTTTTGGGGTTTAGCCATCCTTTATCTGCATGGGTAAGCTCCAACTTGTACTGATCCCATTGCCAGCTCCCTCTTGCACTGATATCTTCTCCAGCTACTCACCATCTGTGGGGTAACATTGCTTACTGTGGGTAAGGAGCCCCCTTTGCTGCTAATGGCTAACTTGTAAGGGAGATATAAAGGGCTTTGTTTTGAGTCACACACAGGACATTGTACCCAGGATGACCCCACTAGGCAGCGGCAAACAAAATGATAGGATAACACATAGACAGTCAGGTACAAGAGAGGGGAAAAGTCTAACATCATCAGGTGCAAGACAGACATGCAGGCCTATAAAGCAGAGGAGGAGACCAAGCGCAGAGATGCTGGACCGGGTAATACAGCAATATATTTCATGGGGAAAGAACTTCATTTCGCATCCATAAAAAGCGGATGCTTGCTGTAGCATCAGTGAGGTGAGAGACTGTGGCTTGGCTTATGCAATTGTCTGTGGCACTTATGTGGGTAGTACGGTACCTTTGAGGGGTGGCCTACGTGAGTAAGGTTATTCCTGTGTCAGAAGGCGGGGGCAGTGAGGCTTACAGGAGAAAGCAGTTTGTACAGGAAAGGAGGGTTTAAACTGCAGAGAATATAGGTAACTACTTGTCATGTAAATGTGTATGTGTTTGTTTTTTCTTTTATTTGTATCTCTATTTTATTGCACGCTTTATATTTCTTTCTGAGTTAGTGAATTGTCTGTGTGATTCTGTGCATTTGTGAATATGTATACGCATTTCTTTTCAATACAGGAACAGTGGCAACACTGCAGTTGTGTAATTATATACAGTCTAATGATATCAATATATTAGTAAAACCACTATAAAAAGACAAGAATGACTGCATATCTAATCCTTAGGGAACAGAGCGGTCTTTGCAGTGCTACACACGGGTATACAGTACTGGAACTGAGCTCACATCAGAATTGAATACAATAATTATCTGCACCCTTATCCAGAGTGTGGAAGCTGCTATAAGTCTCTTAAGGTGCGTACACACTGGGTGATTAAAGTAGACGACTGAACGATAACGATATCGTTATCGTTCAGTCGTCCACTTTATCGTCCATTTTTACATTAAAACGATGAACTATAACGACGACGTGCGTTCTCGCGAGTCATTCGTCATTATCGTTCATCGAGTAAACATGGAGGCCAATCTGACGATATCATCAGGTTGCTGCATGTTGAGGAATGGGGGAGAGAGCCCGGCACTGAACGATATCGTTAATGATATCGTTCAGTGGGTGTGCTCTTTGTCATGAACAACATTGAGCACAGCCTGCCAGGGACACACTCAGGGAGCATATCGTCTAGTGTGTATGCTCCTTTATCATCTTTAGGCACATTCGGCCATTGATTTTTATTGAACAAAATAAAAGCACTGCTTATCGGTATATTCACTAAAGGCGCTTTTGCCATCTGCCCCTTCTCGGCGGGTTTCACATACCGTGTTTTGCTTTTTAATTTTCATGCCATTTTACATTTCGGGATCAAAGCTGTCACTTAGTAAATTTACCCCTTATGGGCATCATGCGGGGGAGGGGGTGTGCAGCGGTAGCCAGGGGCGGCGCATGCGCAAACACATTCTCCCTTTATGTTTTCAGAAAAAAATGCAGATTGTAGTAAATAGGGGCCTTAGTCACTAGTCATGTACATACTATATCATAGATAAAACTTTAGCTAGTTGTTCTCCTGATCTTAGGGTATGCCGTGAGCATATATTGTGAGCATCCCCACTACCATCCCTTACAGAAGGAGAGTTCAGTTACCTGTTCAGCTGTAGGGACAATAGCAGCATCTCCAGGTGCTCCCAATGGACTATTGTAAGGGGGTGGTGCAGGGCGACTCAGTGACCCTCCTCTTTGAGGTGCATCAGAAGGTGGGCAATCTGGTCGTGGGACAGGTTCAGGTTTGACATAACTCTGAGGATGAAATAAATACATAGCCATTACATGACACAGGTACAATGTATTAAGATTTATTTATGCTCTGACACTTTTCCAGAAAACCTTCCTAATCCAAAGCAGGTGGGGAAATTGTACTCAAAAGCACAACAAAAATCTGTAATCTTCCTCACTAATACATAATACTTGTAAATCTTGTAATTATTGTTCCTTACAGTGGAAAGGTCATCCACACACAAAATCACTTGTGTTACATAGAAAAGAAACCTAAATGTCTCCAGCTCTTCTCTCCTAATGCAAGGCAAGGCATGTTTGTTTCTACGGTAACAGTACCATAAAGGCCAACTAGACACATGCACGGGATAGCGCTGGTCAAGTTGCAGACAAATCTAATAGATTGTTTCAATAAAGAATTGAATGTATTTAAGTCACACACCACATGTTGCAGCCCTTTATCCAGTATATGTGTTTATTATATTTTATATATTTATGCTAAAAATCACACACGCACACACATATACTCTCACACACATTATGTATATATTAAATATACACACATATACACACACAAATTCAGGGTGTGCAGTCCAGGAATCTTTCCCATATACTGTGCTTATTATATTTGTCTGTATCCATTATGCCTTGCGTGGATGAGCGTGGGAGTAGAGTGCACAGGTGCTGACCTTCGCAGTCAGCAGGTCTTAAACACATTTTCAGTCCAATAATCTCGTCATAAGGCTACAAGTCTTTAGGTCATTTCACAACCACAATGTACTTTACCACTTACACCAGAGGGTTCTAGGCTATGATTACATGAGGATTTCTAGAATAGACTGCATGATGGTTTAATGCTATGACTACATGAACCAATCAGCTCTCTTCCTCCTTCTTATACTAGGTTTCTACATGTACGGCACAAATGCCTCTAGCTGCTTTCCACTGTAACTCATTTTGCTACTCGAAAGAACTGTATTAACCATTCAGGAATAGTTTTAAAGCACAGTACTGACTGTATTAGCATATTGGTATTGTTCCTGCGTACCACAAACCTCTCCTCCACTGCAAGTATAGCACCGCAGAGTACAATGATTTGCAGAACACTGTTTGTAATGCAAGCATACAAAAGATGAAGGGAGAAATGCATCTGAGCAATGTACTTGCTTTAAATTATGATCAACACTGCAGGTACCTATGAATTTAACAAGACATCTTTATAGCCTGATACAGATTTATAAATATACACGAAAGTATGGCTAATTAGATGTATTACTTTTTTGTATGAACACTATAAATCAGTGCTTTGAGTGGAAGAACTAATCAAATGCCACAAGCCTAGACAGGAGGGGTGTCTTATGAGAGGAGGGGGCCCGCATGCAGTCTCCGTTCGGGGCCCCTACACTCATCCTGGCAGCATACTGAGCACAGTAGAATCCGAGAACTAGTAGAATCTAGAGATGTGCCGAAGTCTGCTGCTCATGCACAGATCTTCGGAGAAATGGCGCAGCAGCCATTTTCCCAACACTTTTCCTACTGTGCATGCACATAACGTCGGGAAAATGGCCGCTGCACCATTTCCCCTGTAATCTGTGCAGTGTTGCTGTCGCCAATGCAGGACTCCGGAGAGGTAAGTATTGAATAAATAGATGCAGGGGGTGTGGTGCTCACGGGCCACTGGGTCAAGGGGGGGCCCACACCTGCACCCATTATAGATATGCCACTGAGGAAGCAGACGTAGGTTCTGAGAAACGTGTTACTAAGGAACCATGAATTGGTACTCTCCACTCACATAGCTATTATTATTCATTTTTTAATTTTTAAATTAGTATTTTTAATTCTGTATTTTATTGTATTTATTTTTATGTAGAATATCCTTTTACTTTTGTGGATAATTATTTGGTGTACTACACCACAATATAATAATATAAGTTTAAATTATTTGAAAAACTGGATTTTGCAAAAGCTTTTCTAACTTTTGGATCCAAGGACCATTATTAAGTTCCAGAGATTCATCTTCCATCTATTTAATACCGAGGGACATCAGGTTCTGAGAAATAAATATCCAAGGCTTACTTCACACCCCATTCAAGGTGAGTACACTACATAATTTTGTAGGACCTTGCATTGGGTATACTGATCTGCACTACAGAGGCTTGTTATATGTGTTTCCCCCATTAACACACACCGACCCAGAGTGATTCACCATCTAGATCGACGGGCTCTTCGTTGCATTCTGCAACCACCGCAGGGCCACGGTGAAAATTGGGTCCAAAGTTTAATAACTACCAGAAACGGGCGAGCGCATATCTGTAACTTATGAGAACAAAATTCCTTTACATTATCACACGATATTGTTTTCCATTTTTTTCACACATCTCTAAACAAACCGAGAAAACTACCGAAAAGTTTTTAGATTCTGAATAGATCAAAGAAAGTGCCGGAGCAACTTTTTTACTTCAATTGTTCCCTCTGAGGGGCCTTTTTGAAAAGCTCCTGCTGTTCCTGGCTGCATATCTGGATCTATTACCGGATCTCACAGAGAAGTCACACACACTCTCATAGATATGCCACTGCCTAGCCATCTCCTTACCGCTTGTGGTGTGTGAATAGGAGAAAGTGTGTCTAAATTAGTCATCGGAAACTCCAGTCCCTTCCGTCTCAGGTCTTCGTACACTGCGACCACCCCAGTCAGGTCTGGAGAGCTGCGGAAAGCATCAGCCCATGCCTATGATAAGAGGAGGAAAGAAAACGAGAAATACTTGTTTAAAAGAGACAGGAAAGGGTATATATGGAGTGTTTATATATATATATATATATATATATATATATATATACACACACACTCCAACAATCTGTGGACAATCACTAATGTCTAATGTACTGGGCATTGAGACAACCCCTAATGAGGGATCATAAGGACATAAACAACAAAAGAAAAAAGAATCCCCATATGAGTGCACTGATTCTTGCCATTTATCAACATAAAATATAACCTTTATTAGAATAATTAATAACCACTTAGTGGTAAGAATAAAAACACAACAAAATATACATCAAAAAAGGGGGGAAAAATATTTTTAAAATAGTATGTAAAATACTAATAAGTGCTCAGTCATATGTGCTCTGATTATTGATACTCAATGGTATGCTAAATATGTTGACTACAATCAATATATGTAGGTGCCTAATAATAGATATAAATGTAAATAATAATAAATAAATAGGCCACCAAATATTTATATGTCCCTCAATATCGCATATATATTAGTTACCTGTATAGAGTGCACAATATATGAGCTGACATGCTCTCTTATTATACTTAATAGAGTCTAATATACAGATCTCCACCGGACATAGAATACAATAGGTATTATATATACCACGAGCATCCTACAGTATTAATATATCATATCAGTCCACTCGTGTGGAAATACATAGAATGCTGCACGGCTACCTATTATTAAATATCTGGGACTCATGTAACGAGTATGTTTTTATAAAGGGCTGCCGTGTGTACTGGCAGCACGAGCGGCTTTACAGCTGGAGCCCGCACTGACTCTGCAGCGTCGTGCGGCTTACAGGTCCACTGCTGACCAACTAATATAGTGCACAACGTGGGACATATAATAACAATGTTAACTAATATAGATCTCCATCAACATATTATTGGCAACATATTTGACACATTTGTACTGGCACATCAAACGTCTGACGCGCGTTTCGCCGTGCTTTTTCAAAAAGCAGACCAGAACAAACATCCTGATACTCCTTAAATACCAGCATCCTCCTATCAGTCTTAATTGTAACATGATTGACAAGCTGAAGAGCCAATCATAAGGGGGAAGTGACTTAACTAAGGCTGAATATAGTGTATCCTTTGGAAAAGCCTAAATTTGATACAATTTAGTAACTATGCTGTTAATACAATATCATGTAGTCAATAACTCAATATATCTCCTACTCCATTCCACTTAGTATATATTATATTATATTAAAGATAAATAAATATTACTAAGTGGAATGGAGTAGGAGATATATTGAGTTATTGACTACATGATATTGTATTAACAGCATAGTTACTAAATTGTATCAAATTTAGGCTTTTCCAAAGGATACACTATATTCAGCCTTAGTTAAGTCACTTCCCCCTTATGATTGGCTCTTCAGCTTGTCAATCATGTTACAATTAAGACTGATAGGAGGATGCTGGTATTTAAGGAGTATCAGGATGTTTGTTCTGGTCTGCCTTTTGAAAAAGCACTGCGAAACGCGCATCAGGCGTTTGATGTGCCAGTACAAATATGTCAAATATGTTGCCAATAATATGTTGATGGAGATCTATATTAGTTAACATTGTTATTATATGTCCCACGTTGTGCACTATATTAGTTGGTCAGCAGTGGAGCTGTAAGCCGCACAACGCTGCAGAGTCAGTGCGGGCTCCAGCTGATAAGCCGCTTTCTCTGCCAGTACACGCGGCAGAGACAACACAGGCTCAAGCTGACTAGCCGCTCGTGCTGCCAGTACACGCGGCAGAGGGAGTGCGGGCTCCAGCTGTAAAGCCGCTCGTACTGCCACTACACACGGCAGCCCTTTATAAAAACATACTCGTTACATGAGTCCCGGATATTTAATAATAAATAGCCGTGCAGCATTCTATGTATTTCCACACAAGTGGACTGATATGATATATTAATACTGTAGGATGCTCGTGGTATATATAATACCTATTGTATTCTATGTCCGGTGGAGATCTGTATATTAGACTCTATTAAGTATAATAAGAGAGCATGTCAGCTCATATATTGTGCACTCTATACAGGTAACTAATATATATGCGATATTGAGGGACATATAAATATTTGGTGGCCTATTTATTTATTATTATTTACATTTATATCTATTATTAGGCACCTACATATATTGATTGTAGTCAACATATTTAGCATACCATTGAGTATCAATAATCAGAGCACATATGACTGAGCACTTATTAGTATTTTACATACTATTTTAAAAATATTTTCCCCCCCTTTTTTTGATGTATATTTTGTTGTGTTTTTATTCTTACCACTAAGTGGTTATTAATTATTCTAATAAAGGTTATATTTTATGTTGATAAATGGCAAGAATCAGTGCACTCATATGGGGATTCTATTTTCTTTTGTTGTTTATGTAATATTGTTATATCCCTGAGTTGCACCCCTGATGATACTATAATATTGAGAGATAGTTAGGACCATTAACAGGGTAATTCTGCAAATATAATAGCCTTGGTGCGACCCGCCATTCCAGTTTCCCCTTCCTTGTGTTTCAAGGTCTCATAAGGAGACGAAACGTGTAGGGTGAAGAGGCTTTGAGATCCGCTAGGAGACACAATCGAGCTCTCAACCCTAGAATAAGTGTGGAAAAATCTTATACCTTGAGAGTGGAATGTCTGCAACTAATTGTGATGTAATATGTATTGTGAAAAGTGTGTTTTATACAAATAAATGTGAAAAAAAAGATATTTAAATTGTAGTATTGGGTTTACAGCCCTATGGTATTATCTACTGAATTTTGGGTATAGCACCACTGATATTCAGGTTTGTTGAGACAGGTTTGTAACTTCCAGAAACTGGATGTCCCTTAGAACAACTTATCCTGGTCAGTCACCAGACAATCTTCAATCAGCTAGGAAACAGAGAATACTAGCTTTAGTTTGTGTTATATCTGCCCTCTAGTGGTCTGTTTTTGGATGTTACTTAGGTAGGCCCTTAGTAACAGGGATCTCACAGAGAGGAGCAGCCGACTTGTGCCTACAGAAATATGATAAAAGATATATTCTGTGGATATTTGGGCCAGATTCAGGTTGGAACACAAGGCTACGTTCGCACACAGCCGGACGATGTTTGCATTCTGAGCATGCGTATAAGACGCAGTGCGCAAACCAGGCGCTGCAACCGGCAATGCGATTGCAGGCAGTACGCAGACCAATCACTCAGTGATTGGCAGGAAGTGCCATTTGTGGGTGGTGATGGGGGGGTCGTGTGACCACAGGTGTGTCAGTGCGTTCGAACGCATAAATTATCCACAGCGAACCCATACACAGCCTGAGTACTCACTGCGTGCAGGAAGATTAGCAATTCGTGCGGGAGGGGTCAGGTCAACCACTATTCTGCGTCTTGGTTCGATGGTTCTCGATTGTACTGATGTTTTCGCTATCTTGCACATTATTACGGATGTGAGTAAAGGGGTGTCTTTATGAAGTGCTGGGCGTCTTCATATTATGGTGCGGTGGCAGTGCATATGCATTCATTAGCATATTTTGGCAACAGCCAGGTGCGTGTGATTGCAGACTTGCGATCCGTGCTGAATCAAGCCCTATATACACTGTTATATTTCAAGAGCTGTTGGGTTTGGGTGAAATCACATTCTATTTACACCGGTAAGTACAAACCGCTGAAACAGGCACATAATGTATACGCTCAACCTCCTAGACATACACACTCTGCAGAAACAGATACCTGTTAGATACACTCGAGAACTATAGTCCAAAAAAACAAAAATCTACAAAAGGTGGACAAACTTAAAAACCTGCAAAGCTCCACTTATGGAACCAGTGACGTTTACTGTAATTCTTTGCTGCCCCCAAGTGGTATCCATAAAAAGTTGTCCAGATAAATATAAAGAACACTTTGAAGGCTACGCCAGCAACTCTGGTACACACCGATCTTATATGCAAGGATATTGAAACTACATTGTCACAAAATTATAAATAAATGGGATACTGCAAAGACACCCATCATGACCAAGGGAAGGGAACTACCACTAAAGATACAAAAAGGGTGGTAACAGGCAGGTACTTTTGATCGTAAAGAAGATTAGTATGGAGAGTGCACTATTTCCTTCTTTTCTGCAATGAGTGTCATCAGCCATCAGCCATGTGACTGTGAAACAAAACAGGAGGTTTTGCATTTTTTTTTACATATGGACAGATGCTGGTTCATCACCAGTTTCTTCCTCTGCTCTTTACACCCAACGCTGCCCACTTGCTAGATGAAGGATGTAATTATTTATTAAACATGAAGGATTAATATCCGCAACCACAGAAGGAATCTGGATAATAAAAAATGAGATATGGTAAGACCTTACCTTTGTTATCTCTATTTCTACGAAGTCCATAGGGTTCCACAGGATTCCTTGGGGTATAGGTGATGACGTAAGGCATCGGGCACCATAGAGTTAAATTTTCAGCCTCCCAGGCTGCACTAGGGTCCCCCTCCTATACCCCGCCCCCGAGCCAAGGCATCTCAGTTACGTACCAAGCCATAGGCCGGAGGAGGAGAAGGAAGAGAGAGAGAAAAAAGATCTGGACACACACAATCACATTCTCACCAGAGGGAGATGGAAAAAAACGGTGACCAGAGTAAAGCCCATCAGCAGCACAGGTGCGATAGGGTGGGAGTCCTGTGGAACCCTATGGACTTCGTAGAAATAGAGATAACAAAGGTAAGGTCTTACCATATCTCATATTTTCTACATCAGGGTCCAAAGGATATCCACAGGATACCTTGGGGATGTCACAAAGCAGTATCCTTTAAGGGTGGGGACGCTCCTGTGCTGAAAGGAGAATCCGCCGCCCAAAGGAAGCATCCTGAGAGGCAAAGGTGTCAAACGCGTAATACCTCACAAAGGTATGGACAGAGGACCACGTGGCAGCCTTGCAGATCTGGACTGCAGAGGCACCACGTCGAGCTGCCCACGAAGGACCCACAGACCTAGTGGAATGAGCCCTCACAGAGGATGGAACCGGAAGGCCTTCACGAAGATAAGCTTCTGAAATTGCCATACGAATCCAACCTGCCAAAGTTTGCTTTGAAGCAGACCAACCCTTTTTATGGAAGCCATAGAGAACAAACAAGGCGTCCGACTTCCTAAATAAGAAGTGCGGTCAACATAAATCCTTAAGGCCCGCACAACGTCCAAAGTGGCCTCACCCACTGAAAGATCAGGTGAGTTAAAAGCCGGCACAATGATTTCCTCGTTGATAAGGAAACTTGAAACAACTTTGGGAAGGAATCCAGGATGAGTGCGCAGCACCGCCCTGTTCCTATGAAAAATCAGGAAAGGGGTCTACAGGAGAGAGTCCCTAAGTCAGAAACACGTCTGGCCGAAGCAATAGCCAGAAGGAATATTGTTTTAGCTGTGAGCCATTTAAGGTCCACTGAGCACAGTGGTTCAAACGGCGGTCCTGGAGAGCCCTCAGGACCACAGCTAAATCCCAAGGCGCCACCGGTGGAACAAAAGGTGGCTGAATTCAAAGAACACCTTGCATAAAGGTGCACATATCAGGGATTGCAGCAATCCTACGATGGAACCAGACTGACAGGGCAGACACCTGCACCTTCAGAGAAGCAAGGCGAAGCCCATGGTCTAGCCCCGCCTGTAGGAAAGCTAACACTCTAGACAGACGGAACTCCCGAGGGGCATACCCTCTCGGTCGACACCACTGGAAGAACGTATGCCACACACGATGGTATATCCTTGCAGAAGATGGTTTCCGAGCTCTTAGCATAGTTTGTACCATAGAGATGGAAAACCCCCTGGACCTTAACATGGCCGTCTCAACAGCCACGCCGTCAAAGACAGCCGAGCCAGGTCCGGGTGAAGACAAGGACCCTGTGATAGCAGGTCCGGTCGTAGCGGCAACCGCAGAGGAAGGTCCACGGACAGACTCTGAAGGTCTGAGAACCAGTGCCGCCTGGGCCATGCGGGAGCTATCAATGGGAGCGTACCTCCTTCCTGTTTGAATTTCCGGATTACCCGTGGAAGAAGGGAAAACGGAGGAAAGAGATAAGCAAACCGGAACGTCCACTGGACGGACAGAGCATCCACCAGAGACGCCTTTTCGTCTCTTGTTCGAGATCCGTACATCGGTAACTTGTTGTTGTGCCGTGACGCCATGAGGTCTATCTCTAGAAGACCCCACCTGTCCATCAGAAGTTGAAAGACGTCCTGGTGCAGAGACCATTCCCCCGGATGAACGTCCTGCTGACTGAGAAAGTCCGCCTCCCAGTTGAGGACTCCTGGGATGAATACTGCTGATATGGCCGGGAGATTGCGCTCCGCCCAGACCAGGATGCGGGACACCTCTACGAGTGCCGGACGACTTCGGGTTCCTCCTTGCCGATTTATGTAGGCCACGGTGGTGGCGTTGTCCGACTGGACCTGCACGGGGTGACCTTGGAGAGCATGTGCCTGCTGGAGAGCATTGAAAACCGCGCAGAGTTCCAAGATGTTTATTGGAAACTCCTTTTCCGCCTGAGTCCACCTGCCCTGGAAGAAGTGTGGACCCGTGACAGCTACCCAGCCCCAAAGGCTGGCATCCGTTGTTAACAGGACCCAGTTCGCCACCCAAAATGGACGACCCTTGTTGAGGTGGGTCGTCTGCAACCACCAGGCTAGAGACAGGCGAACCTCCGGAGTGAGCACCATCATCTGTGACTTTAGACTCTGAGGCAGTCCATTCTATTTGGACAGGATCAATTGCTGCAGAGGTCTGGAGTAAAACTGGGCATATTCCACCATGTCGAATACTGACACCATGGAGCCCAGTAACACTCAGCGACTCTGCAGACAACTGCGCACCCTCAACTGTAAAACAGAGATCTTTTCCCCCGTCACAAAGATCCTCTGCTGTCTGGAGTCCAATAAGGCTCCGAGGTGCAGAATCCTCTGAGACGGGATCAGGGTGGACTTTTGCCAGTTTATTAACCAGCCGTGACGTTGCAGTACTGCAATCGTCAGGTCCAAGTGGCGTAGAAGGAGTTCTGGAGATCCTGCCACCAACAGAAGGTCGTCTAGGTACGGCAACATACGGACTCCCTGCAGCCACAGGTAAGCCACCATGACCTTGGTGAACACTCGTGGTGCTGTCGCCAGGCCAAAAGGTAACGCCCGGAACTGGAAGTGACATCATGTAATCCCCAGGCTCCAGCGCCAGAATGATGGACCGTAGGGTCTCCATCCGAAACCGCGGCACCCGCAAGGACTTGTTGAGGGCCTTGAGGTTGAGAATCGGACGGTACGACCCATTGGGTTTCTGCACCAAAAATAGATTGGAATAGAAACCCTGGCCCCTCTGGGAGAATGAAACAGGCACTATAACTCCAGCCTGGAGCATAGTGTGCAAAACCTTCTGCAGTTCCAAGGCTTTGTTCCGGTCTAATGGAAGGCCCGTGGTGAAGAACCGGGATGGGGCCTGTGCCGAAAGGAGAGGGCATACCCGTGAGAAACCACCCCGTGAACCAAATAGTCTGTCGTGGTCATCGACCAACACTGGGCGAACAGCAGCAGGCGGCCTCCCACTTTGGGATCCCCCAAAGGGAGGCCCGGACCGTCAGGCCGCAGGTTTGTCATCTGCCTTAAGGGCCGGGCGTCTGGTACTCCAGGCCTGTTTCCTGGGCTTGGCCGATATCTTGGGCCCAGCCTGTCGGGGAAAAGACTGTGCTTTAGGCCTACCCTGGGCCCTGTAAGGCCAACATACCCGAACTGGAAGGGACCGCAGCAGACGGGAGACATGCAGATTTGGCTGCCGCCAGCGTGGCTACAATTTTGTCCAGATCCGGACCAAATAGGACTTCTCCATTAAAAGGCAAAGGTTCTAAGCCCTTTTTGGAATCAGTGTCCGCCTTCCAAGATCGCAACCATAAGGTGCGACGAGCAGCAACAGCTGCCGAAGAAATCCGAGATGTGAGGATACTGATATCCAAGGCCGCTTCATTGATGTAAGTGGCCGAATCCCGGAGATTGCCTACCAACTCGGCCTGTTCAGCCGAACAGTCGGAATCCAAAGTCGCCTCCAAACTATCAGCCCAGCGCTCCATAGCTCTGGCTACCCAACAAACGCCATAGCCGGTCTGGATGCCCCCTCCGCGAGGGAATAAATGGACTTTAGGCAGATCTCCACCGTTCCGTAGCATACTTCAAGGAGGACATGGAGGGCATGGGCAATGAGGCACTTCGGACTAGGCGTGTCACATGAGAATCCACTTGTGGAGGGGATTCCCACTTAGAAAAATAATTGTCCGCAAACGGATAAGCCACAGCTAAGCGCCTCTGAGGCTGATACCGTTTACCAGGGTGTTTCCACGCCTCCTCTAAATGGTCTACTAACTGACCCGAAAGAGGAAACACTGTGGCGTCACCCTTAATATCCCTAAAAAAAGGCATATTTGGACTTGGACACCGGAGGATCGTCATCCTCAATAACTAAAGCCGTGCGGACTGCCCGAATAAGGCCAGGAATATAAACCTTCGACTTAGCGTCCGACTCTTTAGTACGGAGAGGTTCTTGGTCAGATAGATCCAGAATCTCCCCATCATCGGATGTCACATCGTCATCCTCATAAGGAGCAGACAGTGACGCCACAGGCCGCAACACAGACTCCCCTTGTAACACGTCCGACAAATGCTGTACCGAATTTGTCAGTGAATTCACCCACGCAGGCTCTTGTGAAACCTGGGGAGGGGAAAATGGGATTTTGGTACCTACCGGGAAATCCTTTTCTCTGATTCCACAGGGGACACTGGAGGTGCTTACGCTAGGGGTATAGAGGTGTGGATAACTGGAGCCGGCACTTTAAATAATTTAGAAGTGTGAAGCTCCTCCCCCTCTATGCCCCAGCAGCCCTCAGTTTAGAAAATGAAGACCGAGAGGAGATGGAGAACAAGCGGAGTAAGAAAAGGAGAGAAGAACACACACTAACTGTATCATACAACATATGGAACAAGCCGAACAGGCAGGCAAAGAGTGCAGAGGTGGGCGTCCAGTGTCCCCTGTGGAATCAGAGAAAAGGATTTACCGGTAGGTACCAAAATTCGATTTTCTCTTTCATCCACTAGAGGTGCTTACGCTGGGGACGTCCCAAAGTTTTTTCCCCACGGGCGGGAAAAAACTTTGTAAATCTTGACAAACGTGTGAACTGAAGACCGAGAGGCCGCACGGCACAATTGTGACGAGGAGGCTCTTCTACCGGCCGCCCATGACGCACCCACAGAACGTGTGGAATGTGCCGAAATGGACGAAGGAGGCAGACGGTCGGCACTAACATAAGCCAGATGAATAGTCAGCCGAATTCAACGTGCCAAAGTCTGCTTAGACGATGGACAACCCCTCCGAACAGCATCATAGAGGACAAAAAACGACTCAAACTTAAGGAGGTACGCTGTCCTGGCAACATAGGTGCGGAAAGCCATAACCACATCCAAGGCAGAAGAACCACCAGAGTCCTCCACCAACGACGGTACCACAATAGGCTGATAGATATGAAAAGCCGACACAATATTGGAAAGGAGAGCGGGTACCGTCCGGAGTTCCGCCCTATCAACATGAAACACAAGGTAAGGTGCTTATCAGACATAGCCCCCCATTCTGAAACTCTACGAGTCGAAGCAAGATCCAGGAGGAGGACCGTCTTCCAAGACAGGTACTGAAGATCAACATCTTCCAAAGGTTCAAACATGGGCGACTGAAGAAACAGAAGCACTAAGATTAGATCCCAGGGAGCTATTGGAGGTACGAAAGGGTGCTGCGCGCGCAAGACCCCTTACAGAATGTCAGCATCTCAGGAAAGAAGGCCAATTTCCTTTGAAAGGAAAATGGAAAGGTCAGAGACTTGCACCTTTAAGGTTCCTAGACGAAGGTCAGAATCCAGACCTGTCTAAAGGAAAAACAGAAACCGTGGATAAACGAAAAGTCCTAGACAGAAGACCCCGACCGGAACACCATGAGATATAAGCACGCCAGAAGCGATGATCATGCGCAGCCGAAACTGGCTTCCTGGCACGTATCATGGTGGGGATAACCGCGTCTGGGATGCCACTGCGTCTTAGGATATCGGTTTAAAGAGTCACCCTGTTAAACGCAGTTGCGCCAAGTTGGGGTGTATGAAAACAAAACCTGCTGTAGAGGATCCGGGCGCATAGGAAAGGACCATGGATCTTCTGTCAATAGGGACCGAAGGTCCGAGAACCAACTTCTCCGAGGCCAGTTGTGAGCCACGAGAATTACAGAGGCTGTCTCTTGTTTATTCCCTTTTTAGAAGACAAGGAAGACGCGAATCAGAGGAAAAAGATAAACAAAGTCGTAGATCCACTGACATGTCAGAGCGGCTACTGCTTCCGCCTGCGGATCTCGAGTTCTTGACACGTATACTGGGAGCTGACAATTCAGTCGTGATGCCATGAGGTTCACCTGAGGACATCCCCATCGACGTATCAGCGCGCTGAACACGTCTGGATGAAGCTTCCATTCTGGACATCCTGTCGATTTAGGTAATCTGCTTCCCAGTTGTCCACACCCGGGATGAATACCGCCGACAGGATTACTTACTGGTTCTCGGCCCACCGGAAGATCTCAGTTACTTCTCGCATAGCCATGCGACTCAGGCCGTTGATGAAAACGACTGCCGTCGAACTGTCGGACTGAACTCTTACCGGATGAGCCCTTTAGAAACTCTGTTGCCTCTATCAGAGCATTGTTCGCTCTGAGTTCCAATGCCTTTATGGCCCACTTCCGTTCTAGAGGGGACCCTTGAACCTGAAAGTGGTAATCGAGGACTACTGCTCTCCATCCTCGGAGGCTGGCATCCGTAGTTATGATGATCCAGTTCCACACTCCGAATCTCCGGCCCGCTAAAAGATTGGTGGATTACGTCCACCAGAGAAGGCCACTCTGGTAACCGGGCTCAGACGGATCTGTCGTTGTAGAAGCAGATGAGACCCTGACCCCTGGAGTGAAACCAGCCGAACTGTAGTGCCTCGAAAGCAGCTACCATCTTTCCTAAGAGACGCAGACAAAGAAGCATTGACACCTTCTTTGGTCTGAGGACCAGCTGGACTAACCTCTGTGCTTGATCTGATAGAAGAGATACTGAAGCAACAGATCGTCCAAATAATGGATTATGTTCCCTCCTGATGACCGTAGGAGAGCGATCATGACTGCTATGAGTTTGTTGAATATGCGTGGAGCCTAGGATATGATCTTTCAATATGACAAAATGCAGAAAAGCTTGGTGTGGTTCCCATGGGAAAATGGAGATAAGTATCCCTGATATCCAGGGATAATAGGAACTCCCCTGGTTCCAAGCTCGCAACAACGGACTGCAGAGATTCCATTTTGAAACAATACATCTTTAGATACAGGTTTAAGGACTTGAGGGTCAAGATGGCCATGACCGCACCCTCCGGTCTGGGCACTACAAACAGGCTTGAGTAAAACCCCATACCTCGCTGATTCTCCGGAACCGAAACTAACACAGATGACACTACTAGAGACCTGATAGCCTCCTGTAGAACTTGAAATTCTTGCAAGTGGGCTCCCACCGCAGGAGACCCCAGGTGGGACGGAAAACCGTCATGCCACCTGTTTCTCAGCTGGTTTAGACTCTGGTCTACATGCAACCGTGTGTGGACGACCTCTACCTCCTCTCGGTTGCGTAGGAGCACCTCTGGCTCTACCATGAAAGGAATGAGGGGCTCAAAAGGAATGAAACGAAGGTCCAGTATAAGGTCTTCTGGGAACTGGAGCAGTAGACGAGAGGAAAGAGAACTTACCGCCCCGTGGCTTGGGATATCCACTTGTCCAATTCCGGGCCAAAAAGCATGTCACCCGTGAATGGTAAACCCTCAACCGCACGCTTGGACTCTGCGTCCGCCTGCCAAGCGCGCAACCACAGAGCTCTGCGTGCGAGCACTAATCTGACTAATATCCTTTGAAGCTTCTCCCAAGTAAACTGCAGACTCACGGATGTGCTCTGCTAATAGACGTAATTCTGCTCTGTAAGTACCAGAGTCCAAACCTGGAATCAGCTGGTCAGCCCAGCAAACCACAGCCTTGTTAACCCCGGCGGTAACAAGGTTAGGACTAAGTTGAGCTCCCGTTGCCGTATATATAGATCTTAGTGTTGTCTCCAACTTACGATCCGAAGTGTCCTTTAAAACAGCTCCAGGCACCGGAAGTGCTGTTTTCTTAGTGAGACGGGAAACAGACATCTACAGGAGGAGGAGTTTCCCACTTCTCCATCATGGATGATGGAAAAGGGAAGCTAGACTGAAAACTACACCCAGATGCAGAACAGGTGCTTTACCCTCTGCACCATCTCTGGATACACATTAAATAGTCAGTGGACGTGGGATCTGAACCCAGGTCTTGAAATTTGGAATTGTTTCCAGGCCCTGTTAATTTCTTGTAAAACTTCCTCCAATTCACCCTCTATGGTATTCTCTGTGGCGAGGAAATCTTCGTCCGACTCTTCTGACTGGAGAACAGTCATTAGAGTACGCTTTTGAGACGGACTTTGGTAGGAAGTGGAGCACCGCTGTACCCATCATCTAAACCAGGGTGTCTAGAGACTTGGTTAAGTCAGCTACCCAGGGAGGTTGAGACCTGCGCACCTCAGCCAACTCCGATGTTAAATTTGACATAACTCCTACCATGTCACTGAACCATGGCGGAGCAGGAGAGGTAGTAATCGCCATCTGTGAATCCGTTGTTATACAAGCATCACATAAGGTGGACCCAGTGGCATGTGGCTTGGTCTGTTTGTTGTTACACTTGGAACAGACAAACAGCCTTTGAGAAGCCTTGGTTCTGTTGGACCTGGTACACACAGTCACTCAGAGAAACACAGCATAAAACAGAAAAGACACAGACATATAAAAACAAAAAGGCTGTGGGACACAGAGGAGAAACCCCCCCTCCCACAGATCAGATTCCCCTGCACTTACACCCCAGTTACTTACAGCCTCTTTACCAGGGATGTAATCAGGGGATGTTGTCCTGCAGCACAGGAATGGCATCAGAGGAATCCAGCCTTCTGTGTCTTACACTGCAATCTCCTTATAGAGATGCAGTATGAGCTGCTGTGCAATGAAGAGCGGCAGCTCTGCTGTATACAGCCGCTTGCCGCGTAGAGGAGAGAGACCCGCACTGCCTTTAAGCTCCGCCCCCCTTCTTTATGTCCAAAGGGCTTTACAAGATGGCTTCTGTGGCCATTAACCTCCCCCCCCGCGCACCATACCGCGTGTACAGCGGACCATTTTACCGCCTCTCTGCCCCGCGTGTAACAGCGGGGAGAGGGAGAGCCGGGCGGAAGGAGGGAGAGCAGGTGCCTGTCAGCTGCCCCGTGTGTAACAGCGGGGAGAGGGAGAGCCCGGAGGGTAGCCTGGTCGCGCTTGTAGCGCACTTATCCCCTGCCCCGCGCTACTGTAACCGCGGGGAGAGGGAGAGCCGGGCGGGAGGAGGGAGAGCAGGCGCCTGTTTGCGCCTTTAGCGCACTTATCCCCTGCCCCGCACTACTGAACAGCGGGGAGAGGGAGAGCTCAGCGAGTAGGAGGGAGAGCAGGCGCCTGGTCGCGCCTGTAGCGCACTTATCCCCTGCCCCGCGCTACTGAACAGCGGGGAGAGGGAAAGCCGCTTATCAGCGGGAGAGGGAGAGCATAGTGCTCTGCATTAGCTGCCCAGCATTCTAATTATGTAAAACCGCTGGGCAGCGGCGGGGCTGGGAGCCGAGGGATGCGCAGGTGATTACTCACTGCGTGGTCCCCGATGGAGTCTCTCTGCAGCTTCAGCACTTCTCTTCTTCCATGTTGAGAATGTGCTGTGGCGGTAAGGAGCTGTCAGTGCTTTTCATATAAGCGCTGTGCACTCCTTCCTGCCTTCTATAAGGACAGGGCGCCAGGTACCCGGACCCCACCTTTAGAGAGGTGGCGAAGGGTACCTAATATAGTGTAAAAAGTGTACAAAATAAATAAACCTAAATAAAAGAAAATAATAAACATTTATGTGCTGCTGGATCACAGCAGATTGTGACCAGCTCCATGAGGCACACTTTCTAAACTGAGGGCTGATGGGGCATAGAAGGGGAGGAGCTTCACACTTCTAAATTATTTAAAGTGCCGGCTCCAGTTATCCATGCCTCTATACCCCAGCGTAAGCACCTCCAGTGTCCCCTAGTGGATGAAAGAGAAATAGGGAGACTGTGGGGTACCACCAGTTGTCTCGGGAACCCCTGCATGGGTGACGACACCGCTGACTGCTGGGACAATCCCATCTGTGAAAACGCAGGTGGCGGAGCTAACTGGCTCACTAGGGTTGTAAGCGCTTTAGCGAAACAAGCCCAGGGAGGTTCCTGTACCGAAGCCATGACAGTAATTGGCCGCGCCAAGAAATAACACTGCCGACATAGCCCCTCCGTGTTACCCTCCCCCTCCACTATCGGTACATTGCACTTAGTACACATACGCTGGAGAGGAAATTCACTCTCAGACATTATGGTAAGTATGTGACCCCTCTCACTGATACTGGTGGGAGAACCACCCTGCAATCACTGCACCGCAAGGGCTTTAGCAGAGGAAGAGCAGGGACAGTAAAATGGCTGACAGCAGAAAGTGAAAGTACAGGCAGCAGACGCTAGCAGAAGTCACATACAATGCAGAAGAAATTAATCCCTGCACTATCAGCGCTGTTCCTCAACTACGCAGACACAGAGCCTGGTAGGACACAGTGCTGCATACACAGACCTGTTTCAACGGAGGAGAGGTATGCCGGGGGACCCAGACCGCGATGCCACCGTCAGCAGCTCCAGCAGCGTTCACCATACAAAGATGGCCACCGAGGAGCAGAGAGGAGGCCGGCCTGGGGGAGGAGCGCTGCCACAGGGCCAATCGGCAGCACAGAGAGGGCTGTGTGCAGTGGGGGAGGCGCCGACTGTGTACAGGGAAGGCGCGCTCCCCTGGCATGCAATTAACCCCTGGGACGCCGCAGCGCTTGCCGCTCAGCTGCGGCCCGCTGTCCCAGGGGGGTAGTGGAAGCGCAGGTTAGTTACCTGGCTCCACGCTGCAGCCAGTCCCCAGAGAGCCCCCTGCCTGGGGACTGTGGACCATGTGCTCAGGAGGGACCCACATCGGGATCCCCGCTGCTTACCTGCTGCCCCTTGAATCCGGCCGCTAGCCGTGACCACAGATGCTTGCCAGCATCCCCGTATCAGTACCGGCGTTCTGGTACCGGCGGGTGTAGGGGAGACAGCATGGACGTCAGTAGTGACTATCCATGCTGTACTTCCAGATGTGCAGCCCACAGCTGCCTTGAAGAAAACTTCAGGGGCAATCCTTAGCCCCCCTCTAAACAGGTGCTCCGACTCCGAGCCAGGCACCAACGAAACTGAGATGCCTTGGCTCGGGGGCGAGGTATAGGAGGGGGACCCTAGTGCATCCTGGGAGGCTGAAAACTTAACTCTATGGTGCCCGATGCCTGACGTCATCACCTATACCCCAAGGTATCCTGTGGATACCCTATGGACCCCGATGTAGAAACATGCTTCATACACGAACACATGAGAAACACTGCTAGTGTATTACATCCTAATGTATTACTTTATACAGTTACCAGTGGGTGATGCTACTTATTCTCAATTTGCATATTGTGGATTATTATTATCATTATTAGATAGGGGATATTACATACAACAAAATTTACATAAACACAAGACGAGAGGGACCTATTTGTGAGAGCTTACATTCTTGAGAGGATGTGGGTGGACACAAAGGGGGTGATTCAGCAGTGCAAGCAGTCAGATTTGCAATTCTGTTCTTGTAAATATGCAAATGCAACAGGAGGTGTATAACACCCCCCTGCTACAGTCGCGATCCCAGCACTGCGACCGAGGTCGCAGGCTGGGATCACCATCTGGATGGTGCTGGGCCGCCAACCAGCTGAGTTAACCTCCAGCCGGCTTGCGAGGCCAGAATACTGCGTCCACCGACGCAGTCCCTGGCCTCACCACTCCCAGAAAACAGAGCGGACCCGACCCCATTTCCGGGAACATTGTCCGACCCCGCACCGCCTATTAAATGCCTCAGGCAAAGGCATCGAAGGGGCTGCGTGAGATTACGCAGGGCACATTCTGCACACTCGCAGTGTAGGGTGTTACTATTTTGCGATCATGCGGACCACCAGTCAGTCAATAACTTCTATGTGGGCTCTTCTCTTTCAAACAATGGTAGCAGTATGTCACTAGGTGCTAGTATGGGTTAGATGGGGGGCCCTGCACTGCAGATTTTTGTTTCTGCAGTGCAGGGTAAGCCCAGCCCCTGTGACGGCACCATGCGTCGCTGCAATATGTGACAATAGCGAGATCACTTTCGCAGTCCACCCCACCCCCCTTAATCTGAGGCATACTATATATGGCACAATGCTGAGTGCGTGCAAGAATATGAATAAATAGATAGATGCAATTATGTCAATCTCTCAGTAATTGACATCAAAGTAGACGAAAAGAAGGTTACAATGGCGCTGCAAAACCTTACACCAGAGTATGACTTCCTAGTAGTGGCTTTGGAGTCTTGCACTACAAAGCTATCAACTGAGATTGTAGGGGGCAAGCTGCTGCAGTTTTAAGAGCACGGAGCTTTAAATACCGAAAATAAGAATTCTACTATGCTGTCAAGGGGCATAAAACCCAAAAAAGTCAAAGTACAAGTGCTTCAAGTGTCACAAAATGACATATGGCCTCAGAATGCACAGCAAGTGAGCCAAGTGGTACTTCATTATTGAAGTGTGATAGAATGAATGAATCAGCGTTAATTGTAGCAGACAGTCACCACAAAACCTGTCACAGAAGACAGGTGAACCTGTAAACGTCAAGGGAATTGATGACAAAGTCCCAAATGTCACAAAAGTAGGGACAATTACTGTACACTTAAGAATTAAACGTGAGACAGTTGTCTCAGGCATATAAGATGTGTTATTTGTGCCAGATCTAGGAACCAATCTGATTGTCAGAAGGGTACAAGAGAAGTAGGGATAAAAGGTCCAATTCACAGAGGGACAGTGTGTTGTGTACAATAAAGAGACTGTTTTTGCAATGGCAACCCCACGCCAACAACTGTATTTCCTGGACAATGAAGAGGGTTGATGGCAGCTTCAAACTCTTTACATGGAGATATGGCATAGGAAAACCTAAAACCCTACAAGAAGCAAAGTTAAGCAGCGAATGGGAAGAGTGGAAATCAGCCATAGATAAAGAGCTTACAGCTATAAATGACACACATGGACCATTGTGGACAGGTCGAGTGACCGCAACACAGTCAAAAACAAGTTAGTCTTCTGCAAGAAATTAAACATAGACAGAAGTCTTGTTCGCTACACAGCCTGACTTGTTGCCAAGGGTGAAACTCAGAAATCCAGCATTGACTATGATGAGATCTTCCCGCCTGTTGCAAGGTACAGGTACATCAATGTACAGAGGCTTCTAGATGGCATGGCGACAAGGATGTAAGTAAACAACACAAGGATACTAGAGTGTGAAAGTTCCGTGCAGGGTAAGCAAACATGTTGCCCCGTTCCTAAGTCAGCATCCAGAGCAAAAGTACCATTGGAATTAGTGCACACAAACGTATGCAGACCAATGGAAGATGATGCATGTATACTTTCTGAAAATAAAAGTCAAGTTACGAGTAAAATTGTGGAATACAACAATCTAGTAGAAACTCAATCAGGCCTCAAAATAAGGTTTAACAATGGTGGAGAATATAAAAACAATGATTTTGCTACTTTTCTCAAGAGGAATAATATTTAACACCAACTGACAATTGCCTACAGAACAGAACGGTGTGAGTGAAAGCACAGAACAATTGTCGAAAGAGCACGTACTGTTATGTGTATACAACAAAGCAAAGGATACAGATTGTAGGACATTAATAACAAAAACTCAGCCAAGAGATGCAGTGTTTCAAAAGACCACTTCAATCAAAGAAAAGCAGGATATTGTAACACCACAAAAACTTGTGAAGCTGGATATACCCACAGCTGGAACTGTATCAGAGACTGAAACTGTAAATACAAGTGATCAACCACAGAGCAGGAGCTCTATTAGAAGCAAAAAAGGAAAACCACCTAAAAGATAAAGTGAGGAAATTGCAGACTGTCTGCTGTGAACCTAAAACCCTACAAGAAGCAAAGTTAAACAGCGAATGGGAAGAGTGGAAACAAGCCATAGAAAAAGGGTTAGGTCTAGACTGTACAGGGCTGATGGCCCTGTGACGTCACGCCCACGTGACTCGGCCTGAAAGGGGGAGGGGCGGGGATGGTAACGGGGAACCAAAAGTGGCCCCTTGCGGGCTCGCTATGCTCGCCACGCTTCGGGCATGGTGGCTCGCTGCGCTCGCCACAAATATATATTCCCCCTCTATGCCCTAGTGGATGGTAACGCAGGAGCGGTCCAGCCTCCTGCAGCGGTCACGTGGTGTCTACGTCACAGAGGTCCTTTCTCCAACTTGGAAATAGCAGCAACCATAGATAAAGAGCTTACAGCTTTAAATGACAATGACATGTACCATTGTGGACAGGTTGAGTGACTGCAAAACAGTCAAAAACAAGTGTGTCTTCTGCAAGAAATTAAACATAGACAGAAGTCTTGTTCGCTACACAGCCTGACTTGTTGCCAAGGGTTACACTCAGAAATCCAGCATTGACTATGATGAGATCTTCTCGCCTGTTGCAAGGTACAGTACATTACATATGTGTGTTGCTATATCTATTGCGCATGATTGACTGCTATACCAGCTAGACTTTGATGAAGGCCTTCCTGAACGGTGCGCTATTGGAAGAAATTCACATGGAACCCCCAGAACATTACAACGTTGAGTAATTTCCAGATGGCTTATAAAATTGATTTGAACAATTTATATTCTGTGCATTGTCCTTTGGGCATGGATTGGATCAGTAGTTGGAGAGTATGCGGATCCTTGTATTGCCATATTGGAGGATCTTAGGGTGCTTCCAGGTAATTTAGTTCTCAATTTATAAATACAGAAATATATGACCCAAAGTAGGTGCTATTATCATGTAGCAGAGACTTCTTGCCATGGCCTGGTGGCTTACCATAGATTTTCAAATATAATGCAACCGAAATCTCTGTAATGCTATTACCAGGTAGGATGTAAATCCCTTTATGCTGGCCTTATATGCAGTGTGCTTGGGGAATGGTTTTTTTGCAGTTTTTTTCTAGTCTAGATTAACCCATCCCTTACATGCACCTGTAATGGACCTATAAATTGATTTGAGCAACTACTATTGTGTACATTCCCAGAGGGAAAAGTTAATATTTTACATAAATCATTGTATGAGCTAAAACAAAGTTGCTGCTGCTAGTACATCAAGCTAGACAGTGCACTGCTAGAGATGAACTTTGTTCAAAGACTGATCACTGTATTACACATGCAGAGGAAAAAGCTTGTTCATCATAGTTGTATATGTAGATGATCTATTGCTTGCAGGACAAGAAAGCCATATAGCCAATGTCAAGTTGTCGCTCAGTGACTAGTACAGACTCAAAGACCTTGGGTCAGCACAATTGCTAGGTCTGAGGATCATACAAAATCTGAATGCTGTTACTGCAACTATAGACCAACAAGGCTACATTGAGGCAATGCTCAACAAATTTGGAATGACAGGTGCTAAACCAGCCAGCACACCAATTGACCAAAGCATGAATTCTCAAAAGCTACTGTATGTGTCCAACAGAGATAGAGAAAATTAGAAAAGTTCCTTATCAGAGTGCCATTAGAACTTTAATGTATGCAAGCATTGGCAGACATCCAGACATCACACATGCTGTTAGTTGTTTTAGCCAATTTGCTATCAATCCTGGAAGAGAACACTGAACAGCTGTTAAACGCATCCTCAGATACTTAAAAAGGTACAAGCTCCTTAAAAGCTAAAGTTCATGAAAAAAATGGAAATTTGGAGTTACAAGAATTCTGTGATGCTGATTGGGGATGGGATGAACACAAAAGGTGTTCCTACACCGGATACCTATTTGCTTTGGCAGACGCAGCCATCAGCTGGGCAAGCAGGAAACAGCCTTATCCAGTATATTGCTCTCACAGAAACAGCCAAGGAGGCGTTGTGACTTTAGAAGACTTTGTGGTTTATGCATCAAGCAGTGAAAAGCGTAGAAGTGGACCAGTGGAGACGTTACCCATAACAACCAATCAGCTCCTACCTATTATTTTATAGACTGTACTTGATGAATGCTACTTCAAAGATGATTGCTTGCTATGGGCAACTTCTCCACTGATCCACTCCTCCACGCTTTTTACTCCTTGATACACTGTATAAACCGCTCAGTGAGTTAGGTCTTCTTAGTGCAAATGACACTGTCAGCATTGCGTGTGACAACAAAGGTGCAATAGACTTGTCTTCTAGCACCAATCATCATGGTAGACTTACGCACATTGCCATAAGACACCATTTCATTAGAGAGCTGGTAGATAGCACCTTAGTCAGGGTCCTTGCTGATATGTTAACCAAACGTCTAACATTGCAAGTACTAAATGCCTTTCTATAAAAATGCGAACTGGAATACATTTGTGTTGTTCTGTTCTTTTTACATAACACCCTGTGTTTTTGGTCACAGGTGAAACGTCCAAAATGTGGAACGTTAATATTATTATGTAATCAGAGTGAGGAAAGGGTGTTGGAAGAGTGCTTTCTGCTCAGTCTTCTCAGTCGTCCGGGTACAACCTCCAATTCTGTCCAAGGGCGGAATTCAATTGATTTCGCGCATCTCCCGTCTAAAGTGACAGGAGATCGCTATTCAATTGTGCCAGCGTTTCACGCTGATCGCACCCAAAGTGGTAAAACGGCTAACCCAGACCAAAGTACTGGGCGCAATCGCGAAAAGTGATATTTGGGCGCCCAAACATGTCACTTTTCGCACATTTCAGCTCTCATCCCCCAGGGGCTGCGAGCTGAAATGTAGCGCTTGGCAGCTGATCGCGCCCGACAGGAGCAAGAATAGAATAGCTCCGTCGGGCGCGATAGGGGATGAAAAGAATTGAATTCCGCCCCAAGTGTGCCACTGTTCATGCCCAGTTCTCAGTGTGTTCTTCTCTCCTCTGTCCTGCATAGTGAATGACGTGCCCCTGAGCGTGTCCTTACAACGGAGACCATATACAAGAGTCAAGACCCATTTAGTCACCACCGCTAACTATATATTATATATATATTGCCCCAACTGAAGTATATGCATTCCAGAGTGTGCTACACCAACTGGCATTAACCCCATACGTTCCTGGCTGCACCTGGAGATACTGCATTGTGCACCTGCTGCATATTGTTTAACCCTGTGTTACTCTGCACCTGCTTTCTACTTGTTAATAAGCCAACCCCTGGTTAAGTAATCTGCAATGTGGACTAACCTACATCACACATTGTTGACACCTATTAACATTATAAGGTCTGCCAATATGATCTTGGAGGAACGGTTACCATTTCTGAAATAAAACCCAACATGTAGCTTTTACACAAAACCTGCAGCCTTCAAATACTACTCACAAAAGTCTAGTCAAGAAACTACAACATAATATACATCCTTACCTGTATCAAATTAAGCACTTTGTCATGAACTATAGCAGGTGGGTTGTTTTTGGGGAGGATTGTCCTTACGAGCACCCCTTCAACAAATTCCTGGCTTGCTACCAATACGTGAAATCGGTGACCACAATTCTTCACACAAGTTTCTAGTGCCTGGGAGACAGATTAATGAAGTAGGTAGGTTAGTTCTGCAGCCAGATCTAGAGACAACCAATAAGACATAAAACTTGCGGTAACTAATTATTTGTATCGCTGGTTATGTGGCCATACAAATTTAGTTGCACCAATCATCAACCCAGAGCTCCATTCAGAGCGCTAGCGAAAACTTCGCTACTATGCGACAGTTTTCTCCTCCATGCTGGCAGCTCAAAGCCACCAACGAGGACTTTCTACAGGTTGCTCATTGAGCTTTAACCCAAAGGGGATCTTCCAAAACCTGACTTTGCAAATCCCCGAAAGAAGAGTACAGGGTAATGCCATCTTAAGATGTCATTACACAGTGACAAAAAAGCAGGGGTTTTTTGTCACTTACTAAATTACGGTAAGCCTCCGTTCCCTAAGAGGTCTAGGACAGAGGTTCCGAACCGCGGTCCTCAAGAAACCCCAACAGATCAGATTTTAGTGATATCAATGGTGGAGCACAGGTGGTTAAATCAAATTGACTAAGGTAGTAATTAAGTCACTTGTGATCAAGCATGAATATCCTTAAAACCTTGACTATTAGGGTGCCATTATGACAGAGGGCCTGATTCAGAGCCGGACGCTATTTGCAGACGGTCGTTCTAAAAAAGGGGCCGGATATTTAAATTGAGCGCTCGCTCTTTGCGGTGTGTTGACGCCTCTATGTCTGAGCGAGCGTCCGAAAAATGCGCTCGCTATTTTGTAAAGACGCCCCTTTGCCGTTCGCATCACACGTCATCTCCGGTATTTATTAGATTAATCGGGAACATCGAAAGGCATCTGAACTGCTCGCAGTGCTTGTGGTAGGATTTTCTTCACCCTATCACTGAGAGCAGTTCAGGCTAAAAGAAAACCAAGTGACGTGGTTGATGACGCTCCTTTACTAATTATGCACTCCCATTAAACGCCCTTTTGACCGTTAGGCACGCCTGCGTTCGGATCTCCACTCCCCCGTTTTCAAGCACCTTCCCGTTACCACCCACAAACGGTACATTCTGTCAATCAAATTAGCAGCCCCCGCTGTTTTACGAGCGCACGATTTCCGACCGCAATGACTGTTTTGCGCATGCGCATTACGACCCATATGCATGCGCAGTTGTGCGAACATCGCTCAGAGCGAACGAGCGCCCGCTTACGAGCGGCTCTGAATCAGGCCCAGAGTTTGATAACCTCTGGCCTAGGAGGTGAACTGTTCTAAATTGAGAAAGTTGAGAAAAGTCTGTTCTCCAGTCCTCCAGAGAAAGGGATTTTCCCAAGTCAATAAACAGGCCCCATAGTCACATTTATTATACAAGTAGTTTACACCAGCAGTTTTATAGTGAACTTTGTTACATACATACAGTAATCAGCCAAACAGTGTACAACCCAGTTCAATCGGAATTGAGATATATTGAGGAGTATGAACAAGTTATGATGTAGGCTCAGCACATCCAGATTTATTCAATCTTTTAATCAGTTTGAATAGATAATGAGGCAGACATTAAAAACCCCAGTTGTAGTTGTTCGCAGTAGACACATCAGGGTAAATTAACAAAAAATAGTGTTTAGATTGCATTCCCATGCAAGTTACCCTTGATTATGCACCTCAGAGATATATTAATGGCAAACACGAGTGCAAAAACACAATCCAGCACAGAAATAGACTACCAAGTATGCAAATAGAAGTCAATAGAATATCAAACCAACAGGCGGGTACTTTCCATAGAGAGGAATACAACTCACGGATTTACGAAGAATTGTAATTTTGAAACACACAGAGCAGTACAGAAAAATCAATAGAAGCACCTGTGAGCTGTGTGTTTTGTTGAGGCACTGCACAGCTCCGTCAGGTCTGTCCAGTGCTTGTGTATGTAAAGTGTAAAAAAAAAAAAAAGAAAAGTAGAAAAAAATTGCCGTAGGGTCATCATACCACCAAAGCATAACAATTCCTGGTCCTTTGAGCCCATCCTGGTACTGGAAAAACGGAGGGAAAATGGTGTGGGGTTCCCCCGTATTTCCAGTAGCCAGCACCAGACTCAACCAGCCAAATTTATTTGGGCCAATATCGTGTAAGGAGGTCTAGAGCTGTGGGCCTGATTCAGAGCCGGACGCTCTGACCAGAGCGTTCGCTCTGAATCAGTGCCCTCCTACCTTAAAATGGAGCGGCCTCCTGGCCGCTCGTATAGCTGTGGGTGACCACCCACAACATATACGAGCGGCCAAAAAGATGGTCGCGATGGTCAAGACCATCGCGACCATCGGGCTTGCGACGAGACCCTTCGGTAGGGTCTCGTTGCCGCAAGCCCTGGAGTGATTTTGGCTCTATCAAAGCCAAAATCACTCCAACTGACATCATAGTGATGTCAGTGGGGCCGGACTCAGACGGTAGGCATTCCCATGGGAACGCCTCCGTCTGGCAACCACGCCCCCGGCACGCCCACTAAAGGGGGCGTGCTGTCAGTCACCATCGACAGCACGCCCCCTTTAGTGCGAGACCCATAACGACGGCTTGGCCATCGTTATTCGGGTCTCGCGCATGCGCACGACGGAGCTCCCTCTGTCGTGCGCATGCGCATTGGGGGAACATCGACCCGCTTGCAAGCGTCCTGCGCTCGCGAGCGGGTCTGAATGACCCCCCTGTGTCCCTTATTAAAAGGAATTTTTCACTTTGAATAGTCTTTTTTTTTTTTAAATAGTTATTTTTATTGAACTTTTTTGTATTATAAACAATAATAAAAAACAAAAACAACAAAAATAATAAACAAAACTAAACGCACATGCATAAAATCACACAGCATATGAATAGTATACAAGTCAGATATATACAGCACTAAATTTATAAATCATTTTTGTACATAAGACAACAATAGAACAAAAAGAAAAGAAAGGATAGTAACATCGCTGCTAAATAATCTCGACAGTATCGTATACAGAAAATGTAATAGAACTGTAAGTAAAACACAAATTAAAGCAGCTGGACAAAGTAAGACACGGCATTGTCGCAAACCATCAATCATCATATACATTGGACAACCAGGGCTAATCATCAGCACAAGAATGACAATTTGTTTAAACTTCCAGAACGAGAAGCAGATATCGCCTTTACAGTCTAGGGGGTATATAGACTAAACTGAGAGTTTTTAGAAGTGGAGATGTTACCCATAGCAACCAATCAGGTTCTACTTACCATTTAACTAGCACCTTCTAGAAGATAATAGCTAGAATCTGATTGGTTGCTATGGGCAACATCTCCACTTCTAAAAAATCTCACTTTAGTAAATATACCCCTAGGTCTCATTCTGATCTAGTGAGAACTCAACATCTTCAGACTGTAACCATCTCTGCCATATATTCGGCCTTACAAGTAATATATAAATTCTTCTCATGAGGTATTGTAGTATTAACTAAAGCTATCCACACACGAAACTCAGGACCTGTATCAGCCATCCAGGACCTTGCAATACAGACCTTGGCTAAGGTGCATAAATTAAGAATATATTGTCTAGTATACTTATCAAAACTTTCCTCAGCCAAGGTACCTAGGGTACAAACTAACGGAGTAAGAATAGATTGAGGTATACAGTATTAGATGAAGCAATCACTCCAATCACTGCTTCCCAAAAATTGAGTATTGTGGGGCATGACCAAAGTAGATGCCAAAAATGAGCTTGGGGTTTCCACATTTGGGGCAAGTATCATTAGAACGACTCCCAATTTTAAAAAGACGTGTTGGGGTAATTTAAGTGCTATGTAATATAAATAATTGAATTAGTTGATACCAAACAGCTGCCGTGGATTCTCTTGAAACATTTAGGGCTAAAGACCAGTGTTCGTCGCTCATAGGGCCAACTTCCACCTCCCACTTTTGTTTAAGACTCAGTAAATTAGAAGAATGATGTGCATTCATAATAAGGGTATACACACAGCACATGCGTGTGACGGAGCCGGCTCCGTCGTGCGCATGCGCGAGATCCGGCTAGCGACGGGCAATCCGTCGCTCCGGGTCTCGCACCAAAGGGGACGAGCTGTCGATGTTGAGTGACAGCTCGCCCCGTTTGGTGGGTGGGCTGGGCGGTGGCTGCCCAAACGGAGGCGTTCCCGAGGGAACGCTTGCCGTTTGGGGGCGGCCACACTGACATCACGAGTGATGTCAGTGGAGAGCATCCGGCTCTGTTAGAGCCGAAAGCTCTCTGGGGCTTGCGATGAACGAGACCCTACCACAAGGGTCTTGTCTCAAGCCCGATGGTCGCAATGGTCATGGCCGCTCGCTATAGCTGTGGGTGGTCACCCACAGCTATGCGAATGGACAGGAGGCCGCTCCTAAAAAAAAAAACAGCGCCCGCCCTGATTCAGAGCGAGTGCTCGCTTTTTGCGAGCGCCTCTGAATCAGGCCCAAAGTACATTATCCACTTTGAATAGTCTTGTTATATGTCTCCCTTCCAGATTAGATTACCCCAGAGCTCACATATAGCTGAGACCCCTACAGACCACCTTTGACGCTGCTAGATTCCCTCTAGCAGGAGAGATTGACGAGGCTTCCACAGAAAGCCTTAGGGCTGCTGGGTCATATTTCCCCTGATCAAAGGTCCTGGCTATATGCTAGTGCCAAGATCCTGCTAAACAGTGCAATGGTGGGCAAAGTACTATTACTGGGGAAGGATGTAATAATATCTTAAATATAAAACACCTTTAATATAACTTTGGTTAGGCACATCCACTGCACATTGCAAGTCAAACAGCAGTGACCCGATAGCAAATGTTATGTTCAGTCTACCCATTCACTGAAGTCTATACACAATTATTGATACATAATAATTTTTTCACCTAGTCTGGCTTCTCTATGTAAACCAGATTACAAATATCAGGCACAGACCATTTAGGACGTAACATTAGCAGTGCATATTTATCCTGAAAACGACACTGTTTCACCGATGCAAAATTATTCCTAGAATTTTACAAGTTGCACATACAAGATTATATAGTCTGTTCCACTTACTCACCGTTAAGGCCAGCATCACCTCCTGGAAGTTCTTATTTCCCACAATCCTCTTTTTCAGAGCTCTTATGGCATCTTTAGGGCTGTAAAAGGAAATGAGAATTTGAGAGACGTTTACCAGCAAAGGATGTGAGAAAGTACAATATCTTCTACAGAGTTTAGGATCATTACCCTTCTTCAGTCTCATTGATAATATCACAGATCTCCATGTTTAACGCCCAATCTTCAGAGCGCAGGGACCCATCTGTAGCTTTCTCTGTAAGATTCAAAGCAAGGAAAATGTAAAACAATTGTCCTTTGTATCCGCTTTCCCAAGAAACAAGTGTAAAAAGTTAATTTTCAAGTTTTAGTTAAAAATAATGTACCACCCCCCCAGCCAAAAAAGTACTTTAAACAATATTTATCATTCTCTAGTTCCTTCTATTGAACAAAATACTTTTCCAATTCCTGGTGGATACTTTTCCCAAAATTAGAAGTTGCACGGTATAATAACACTGCAAGGTTCCTGTAACTAATAGCTAGTACATGTATAAGTACATATTTTATTAACAGTAGTTTTTTTTTTCTTCTTTATAAAATGTGTAAAAAACTCACACCTCAACCATCTGGGCATAGACATATTGGTCGGTGAAAACTGCTACCAAAGAGAAGTCCGCTTTCCAACAAAGGATATTAAGCATTAGGCAATTGTAATACTATGCCAGGAATTCAGCATGCAAAGAGACAGTGTAAGGATAGTATAACCCAGTGGTAGGCAACCTATGGGACTCCAGATGCTGTAGCACTACACATTCTAGCATTCCCTAACAGCAATACCATGGCAGGGCATGCTGGGATGTGTATTTTCTCAGCACCTGGAGTGCCGCAGGTTGCCTACCCATGGTATAATCTGGGGCTATAGGATGCAGGGATACAAATAAGAGGAAGCAGCACAAGTCTCTATATAAAATTGTTATCTGCCACCCGGAAACATCATCATTTGAGCTATGTGAGCAACTCTCTATAATACAGATCCAGATCCGCAATGCCCAGCCGCCATGGTCACATTCCATAGTAAGTTCAGTTCCTTGGCAGACATAACTAGACATTTGAATAAAATAGTTAAAAGCACTTTGAAGGGCGCAGTCTGGCCTTATGTCTAGGTCAGGATTGAAGAGGATCAAGCATTTATTTTACTAAATGAGGTTTACTCCAATGTCAATGTGTAAATATGTAACTTATTTCCCACCCTGCACGTCAGCACTTTGTGTCTACATTTCCAGTGATTTGCAGTTCCCTTCCTTTCATACAGCAGTGGGATTGCCATCAACTAGCGTGCACGGCATCCTTACCAGTGTGAATAACACTTCATGAAACAGTCTTATGTTAATCAACCCTGCTCTGCAAACACAAGGTATACAAGTGCCACTAGAACGATTGGAATGCAAGCCTGATACCAGAAACTCAGTCTAGCACCTGAAAGCTGGGAGCACCAACAGGTAATGGTATAGGACGTGGGCAAGTCAAAATCTTACTCAGCAATCACATATGGGATGGGTACATAGCGTTCCTGCTAGGCTGTTTTAACGGGGCGCCGCACCCTATCCGATTTCAAAAGGGTAGAATGCACCCTGCCCTTTTGGCGACACCCCGTTAAACAACATGCGATCACCACCAGTTAACAGATGCCGGGTGCATGCGCCCAGCATCTATTCACAGAGACAGGAGAGCTTGGGGCAGCCTGACATGTCTGTAAGTGCCGGGCACGGCTCGAAGAGTGATTAACTAGGGCAGACTAGATGGGCTAAGTGGTTCTTATCTGCCGTCAAATTCTATGTTTATATATTTAAAAGGGGGCACGTCTTCTAATCACGCCCCCTTTCCTCATGACCACAACTCCTTTTCTGCACACGCAGGAGTGCTCCTTTCTTCCTTTAGCGGTAACGCTAGGTATGGGGCGCTGGCGGTCAGAATCCTGAAACCGGCATCCCGACATGGTTAGGATACAGACACCTGTTGGTAGGTATCCTAACTTTCCCCCTCTCCCTACCCTAACCCTTCCTCCCCGATGCCTGAACCTAACCTCCCCCTCCCTACACCCTATTCTGATACTTGTACATTCATGTTTAGGTTTTATCATGTTTAATTATTCTGCTGCTGCAGAACTTGTGACACCTTATAAATAAACATGTAAGACCACATAGACAATGGTGAAGCTCTTAGTAGCGACCAGTGTCAAATATTCTCTGAAAAGCGCTGCGGGAATATGTGTGCGCTATATAAATAACTGATAATAAAAAATAAATAAATAAATGCGGTTAGTAAACTGAATCGATCAAAAACTGAAACGTTCTCCCATTGTCTATAGATTTCCAAGAGCTTCTAAAATGCCTACAGACTATATTTACAGCAGGAACTAGATCATTTTTCCTTTAAAAACATCAGGAACAAGCTAGATACAATAGGAATACATGGCTCTGATATGAAATTTGCATATAGAACGTCTAGATCCAGATAAGTTAAAGTGACCACAAATCTTTGCACTTTTGTCAGTGACTCAGGTGATTTTAGTGTGTTTATCGGCCTTCAGTTTGCAAATGGAAGCAAATACATAGTGAATACAGAACATGTAACAGCATAGAGGAAAGAGGAAGAAAAATAAGGAAGACTGTTTAAACTGTTGAGATTTTGCAGTCATTGAGTAATCAGACCAGTAATACTGAATATGCCCTAAACAATATAGGATAATAATGGCCTCTGGTTAGGAGATTCTGCCATCTTTCAATAATTACCAAAATACACAAAATGGATAAAACAATACACATATATAGTTCTCCATAGGGGATGCGGTCAGGATACCCCGACACCCACATCCGACATGGGACAAAAGATAGGCGTGGAAATCCTGACACCCATCATTTGCCCCACTACTAAAGCCCGACTTACCGAACGAAGGTAAGCCGGGCGCCTTAGCGTCTAGCCGCGGGGGGGAGGGTAAGCTTTAGGGACCTCGGGGGGGACTTAGGGTTAGGCACCCCCCCCGGGAGGGTTAGGGTAGGAAAAGGGGGGGTTAGAGTTAGGTACCACTAGGGGGGCTAGGGTTAGGCACAGGGGTGTATCTAGGGGTCCGAGAGCCCCTGGCAGAGTAAGGGACTGGCGCCTCCCTTGGAGGGCCACTTCTTTACTTTAAAATAACTAATTATGGGAGCCTCATATGAAGAATGAGGCTCCCATTTATACCACCACTAAGATTAAGGGGGGGGGCTTCCTGGGTGACACGGGCACCCTCATATATATACTTAACTCACTGACACGCCTGCACCCCAATTCCCTCCCCTCCCTGCTTGATGTGCACACAAGCAAGCTGGAATCCAGGAAGTGGCGACCCTACCTGTCTTTGCAGTGCACCCGATGCAGTGGGCCATTGTAGCCTTGCACTGCGTGCGCCGGGTAAACAGGGGTCGTGGCCTCGCGGTAGGGCGTGGTATAGCAGCCAGCCCCGAACACCCGGGGATTTTTTTCACAGAGGGGGCGTGGGAGATGCAGGCTGGCCTCGGGCACCAGCCTGTGTGAAGTGCCGGCTCCCTCACTGTGCTAGGAGCCGAGTGCTGCACGTAATGCAGCACCCGGCTCCTGTCACTGCGGGGGAGCCGGCACTTTGCTAGTGAGTCCAGGCATCCCTCCTCGTGCCATCCCCAGTGTGATACGGCCGCCTATGCGCGGCAGGGCGGCCGTATCACAGATTGCCAATGCCTTGCTATTAATCATGTACCTACAGGGCTTCCGTAGCCCTGTAGGACAAAGATCATGTGACGTGACTGCGGCTGCCGCCGACAGTCACTCGGAACGCAGCAGGTGAGCTGGACACTGGGGCCCTTTGCTATCTATGGAGGTGGCCGGCAATGCTCGGCGCTAGAGCGGCCCAGTCTGCCACTGCGCACCACCCTAGTTATGGCTCTGGACTGGCACTGCCGGGTGGCGCCCCCCCAACGGCCGGTGCCCCTGGCGAGTGCCATCCCGGCCAGTACGAAGATACGCCCCTGGGTAGGCACCCCCCCAGGAGGGTTAGGTTCAGGATGTGGGGAGGGGGGTTAGGTTTAGGCACTAACAGGGGGAGGTTAAGGTTAGGCACTAGGGGGGAGGTTAGGGTACCACTAAGGGGGGGGTTATGGTTAGGGGGGGGGGGGAAGAGGGGAGGGTTAGGGTACTTACCTTTAGCAGTCGGGATTTCGACCCGCTGCTGCTGGTATTTGATGCGCCGGCATTACATACCGATTCCCTCCATAGAGATATAGGACCGTAATCAGAGGCTACATCGGCTGTTTTTCTACGGCGTTTGCGAATCGGCCATCCGATATAGCAGCCGATTTGCGCACGATTTCGCCAACGACAGCGAAAAACGGTCGTTTTTCGCCCAAAAATTGGAGTAAACTTTTCTCCAGCCTAATGCAGGCAAAAAAATTAGCAAAATCCCTATTTTTGTGTAAAAATGTGGGGATTTCTTACAGAACCCTTTGGACAGCCCCCCTAATGATTATTTAGCAAAAAAACTGTTCGTAAGTTGCGTACTATTTTCTTTTCCCGTGAAAAATGCGTTTAACGTATTTCGGAGGGCCATAAGGCTGCGCCAAGTGTTTTAAACATTGCACGTGGCTGGCGCAGGTGGTTTTTTAAAACCACAAAAAAAAACGCCTGTGCCAGTCTGTAAAATGTGTAAAACTATTGGCGCATCTTTAGGTCCCTTCAAAATACCAGCCCCAATACATTAAATGCATTTTTCACGAAAAAAACAAAAAAAAAAATTGTCTGAAATTTTAGCGGTCGTTTTTCGCCAAAGTACGCAATTTACGAAAAAAGTATCATTAGGGAAGCTGTCCAAAGGGTTCTGTAAGAAATCCCCAAATTTTTACACAAAAATAAGGATTTTGCACATTTTTAAAAATGGAGAAAAGTTCTCTCCATTTTTACATGAAAAATCGGCGATAAATTATCGCAGGTGCGATAATATCGCCGGTAATTGAATATGACCCATAGAATTTTTAATTTGACATTGACTCTGAGTTGCATATATAGGGCTTGATTCAGTGTTGCACGCAGCTGTGTCTGATGCTAATGCCACTGCCGGTTTCCTTAACACGGAGACACCCATCTGCAGCGTCTTGGACGCACCATTAAACTTACACCAGACCTATGGCAGATGCAGTTTCTTTGTCCTACCAGGAACGCCCACTGAATTCCACAGATCCAGCGTCCAAATATGTTCTGCGTCTCTGTGCAGTAACAATCGGAACGCATGTATTGTGTGACTGACGCATGCACAGAAGATAAAAACATTGGCTGCTTGTGTAGATATCGGCATATCGTGCCACTCTGAATCAGGGCAATAGAGAAAAGGGAAGTATTATTTATTTATTACCAGTTACTTATATAGCACACACATATTCCGGAGCGTTTTACAAAGAATATTTCTCCATTCGCATTAGTCACTGCCCCAGTGGAGCTTACAATTCATATTCCCTACCACATGTTAATGTACACACATAGGGCCTGATTCAGAGCCGCTCGTAAGTGGCCGCTCGTTCGTTCCGAGCGATGTTTGCCCAACTGCGCATGCGTACGGATTTTAATACGCATGCGCGAACCAGTCAGTGCGGCCGAAAATCGTTTGTTCGCTAAATAGCGAATGCCTGCTATTTTGAGTGACAGGAGGAGGCGTATGTGGGTGGTAACAGAGGAAGGTGCTTGAAAATGGGGAGTGGAGATCCGAACGCAGGCGTGCTTAAAGGTCAAAACGGGCGTTTTATGGGTGTGCATAATTAATACAGCAGCGTCATTGACCACGTCACTGGGTTATTTTATAGTCAGAACTGCTCGCAAGAAAAACCAACCACAAGAATAGCGAGCAGTTCATACGCTGGTCGATGTACTCGATTAATCTAATAAATAGCGGACATGACGTAGGATGCGAGCGGCCAGGGGGCGTAGTTATCCAAAAAACGACCGCAAGTTTTGTTCGCTCGTTCAGACATGGAGGCGTCAACAGACCGCAAAGAGCGAACGGTTCATTTGAATAGCCACCCCCTTTTCCTGAACGACCGTCCGCAAATAGCGTCCGGCTCTGAATCAGGCCCATACACAGTAGGGTTAATTTTTGTTGGGAGCCAATTAACCAGCTCCTGCCCTCTTACCTGCTGCTGGCTGGTCTGGTCTTTAAAGGATCTGGCAGGCGTATGCGCATGAGCGGCGGTGGTGCTGTGCATGCGCATAACATTGGCTTCTGGAGGCTGCCTTGACTGCAGCCCTGTGTAGCCGTGTAGGGCTGCCCGAAAGTCAGCCCTACACTGTCCGGGCTGATTGCAGCCCGGACTGGCAGTCCCAGGGGGAGGGAGGGAGGAGACACCTGCCTGTCCTGAGACTGCCTGTCCTGTGCATGACTGGCAGGTGGCGCTTCCAATGGGAAGCCACCTCCAGTCACAGTGTAGCCTGTGCAGTCAGTGACAGATTTTACTGGAGGGGCTGCCACTAGGTAAAATCTGCCACTGCAATTAACCTACCAGTATTTTTTTGGAGTGTGAGAGGAAACCGGTAAGTATTAGTATCTAAAACTTATTCCTAGTTAAAATATCTGAGTAATCAAAACTGAAAGTGAAATATTAAAATATAAACATGTAGAATTATGTCAGAAGCAAGGGTGAATTAAAGAAGGTTTCAGAGATCAAAACTACATTTATATTGAAGTTATAGAGGAGAGGTACATGACAAGTCAAATTAATTTGGGCATAAGCCTGCCATTCATATACCTTATGTTAAAGTATGTGAGACAGTCCATGATAAAATGCAAAATAGACACCAGTGGTATATTTACTAAAGTGCAGGTTTTTTTGTAGTGGAGAAGTTGCCTAGAGCAACCAATCAGATTTTACTTATTTATCTAGCTCCTTCTAGAAGATAATAGCTAGAATCTGAATGGTTGCTATGGGCAAAATCTCCACTTCTAAAAACCCGCACTTTAGTAAATATACCCCCCAGTGAGATGTAAAGTTCTTACACTGCCGTCTGTTTAAGGTTTAGCAGAAAACTTGTTTCAATCATGATGTTATAGCTGAACGTCTGGGTTTATAATACAAAGCTAGTATAATGTATCACTATTGAATATGTGATGTTAATAAAGTTGTTTTCAAAAAACATGTTTGCTGTTCTTGTCCCAGTCTGGATTTACTATGTCTAGTGAGGGGTGTAAATTAAACCATCAGCCCAATGCGATTCAGACTATTAGGGGAATTCTGAGAGCTGGACCCAGAAGGAGTGATTCTAAAACTCACCTGTATAAACGTCCATCTCTTGTTATACTACAGAATTCCCCTAACAGTCTGAATGGCATTGGGGTGATAACTTTACTTATACCCTTCACTACACAATGTGATCCAGACTGGGACAAAAACAACCGGCATGTTTTTATAATAAATGTCTGTATATAATGAACAATGGGAGCAGCTAAGGAAAACTTGCTTTCAACTGTGCAGCAGCCCCAATGCTTCTAAACCATGGAAGAGGTGGCAACATGACGTTACCCAGAAAGCAGGGTCGTGGTGACCCATTATCTGGTCGTACCTAAGCCTGTGCCCCTCAGTGTGATTTCCCGGACATCCTGAGGGTTACTCAGATGTCCCAGGGTCACACAGTTGATCCAATCGCTGCATCTCCGGACGCAGCATCGGATCAGAGAAGCCGGCAGTGGACGTCTTATTACTTACGACGAATCCTGTGGCTTTTGCATATTGCAACACAGCCGCTGCGTACAAAGACTCAGCGCTGTGCTACAGCATACAATCTGAATCAGGCCACGTATTGGCAGAGTAATCAAGATGGCAGCTCCCTCTATGATAATTCCACAATACAAATGAGTAACATACTCTAAACTTCCTACTTACACTCACCAAGAAGCAGCAGATTGTGTAAGCCACTACATATCAGGACAGACACTGGGCCTGATTCATAGAAACATAGAATTTGATGACAGATAAGAACCACTTGGCCCATCTAGTTTGCCCTTTTTTACCTATTGGTAACCTCAACCCTATGGGATCCTCAGTTCCTTGTAAGGATATTCTTATGCCTATCCCAAGCATGTTTAAATTGTTCTATTGGCTTAGCCTCTACCACCTCTGATGGGAGGCTATTCCACTTATCGACTACCCTTTCTGTGAAGTAATTTTTCCTCAAATTTCCTCTGAACCTACATCCCTCCAGTCTCAGTGCATGTCCTCGTGTTTTACTACTTCTCTTCTTTTGAAGAATGCTTCCTCCTGTACCTTATTAAAACCCTTCATGTATTTGAAAGTTTCTATCATGTCCCCCCTTTCCCTTCTCTGTTCCAGACTATACATATTGAGATCTCTTAGTCTTTCCGGGTAAGTTCTGTGCTGTAGGCCATGCACCATTTTAGTTGCCCTTCTTTGTACAGTCTCTAATGTATTTATATCCTTCTGGAGATATGGCCTCCTAGACTGAACACAGTATTCTAGATGAGGCCGTACCAATGATCTATACATTGGCATTATCACTTCTTTTTTCCTGCTACCAACTCCTCTCCCTATGCAACCAAGCATCTGACTTGCCTTTCTCTAACTTTCAGATTTGCACACTAGTGCCGCCGCTGTTGTGTCTGCGTACGCAGCTGTGCGAAAATATGCAAACGTCGCAGCCGCATACTTGCGGCTTTGCATATCCCAGCATCTATGTACAAACACACAGCATCTGGTTATCACAGTTCTGAGTAACCCTATGGCCACGGGAACGGAGACCCCTAAGCCATTTTCACAGGATCGCAGACACAGGCCTTCTTTGCTGCCACTCCCCATCACCACCCACAAACGCACTCTGACTGCATGTAAAAAGTAGATTTGGCGACTACTGTAATGTACCTTGATGGATGCGCACCTTACTGATAATCGCTCAACTGCACAAATATTGGCTTACCTCCATCTCTATCAGACCCGTGTCCTCACCAATGGTCTGATTCAGAGGTGGACGCAAACGCGTTCAGTGCTGCGTCTTCTTAAGCAGTGGATCTAAGTAGTAATGCAAATGTCACAGCCGCTGTCTTTTGTAAAGAGAGACGTCCACCGCTGGCTTCTCAGATCTGCCGCTTGCATCCGAAGACGCAGTATCAATTGAACATGTGAAACATCGGTCGCATCATTGGACCTCTGAGCAACCCTATGTATGCTCAGAATACTCATCGCAAGTAACACATTGGGGCCAGTGACAGTGCGTCTGAGGATATAGTCATGGGCTGCGACATGCCCAAGTTACCTCCCCCAACTGGTCGCTGCTCGTCAATTACCCTGCGTCCAAATCCATACTGCAACTGCCATGGCAGGACCTTCGCGGCACATGCGCAGTGCGGCTCAGACGCATGCACAGTACACTACACATTGTCCAGTTGCAGCCAAATCTAAACTGTTCCCACCTCTGAATCAGGAACCAATCTAACCTCATGTGACAAACACACTACATGAAGAAACCATGTGATAAAGTGAGCACATCCATGTGATTCCATGTCAGGAAATAAAGTCATATGAGCCATGCGCTGATGATTAAGTGCACTTTACTATTGCTCATCAGGAGTGCCAGTGCCTCTGTACACAATAAGGAACAGTTTGGTCTGCAGAACCCAGCTTTGTGCTAACACCATGCCAAGGAGAAAACACAGCTACAATAATCTCACCTATCTCAGAGAGGCAATTGTTGAAATTATTATAAAACCATTTAGACCATCTTTTTGGTACAAGCAACATCATATACATAGTTACCACTTTTACACTCTTATTTATTTATTTTATTTATTAACAATCTCATATAGCGCAGCACATTCTGTTGCGCTTTACAATTGGAAACATTTTTAGAACAAAACAGGGTAATAACAGACAGATATATAGGTAGGGAGGCCCTGCTCGCAAGCTTACAATCTACAGGGAAATAGGCATTGATACACAAGGATAGGTGCTACATATTGCATTTTGGTCCAGCCAGAATGCAGCGTTTCTTGGTGGGCTGCATGATCCAGTCACACAGGAATGTCGGCTAAATGTCAGGAGGATGTGAAAGAAAGACAGTGTGTGAGGTTATGTGTGGACTGTGAGAGGGGATGTAATAAGACATGGAAGCTGTGAAAGTTATGTGGTCGGTTCTGGAATCTCTTACATATTATTAGGTGCATGTCACTATATAATATATATTATTTATTACCAGCTATTTATATAGCGCACACATATTCCACAGCTCTTTACAGAGAATATTTGCCCATTCGTTTGCCCCAGTGGAGCTTCCAATCTATGGGCCTGATTCAGCATGGATCGCTATTGCAATCGCAGCTGCGACTATGCACGCAGCTCCGCTGCGAAAATATGCTACTGACTGCAACCTCTCAGCCAGCATAGAGACTCCCACTACCACTTTCTCACATCCGTAGGACCTCGCAGTCCTGTGTATACATCGGTAACATCGGCCCCTCACACAGAATTACAGCAGGTCTAACCTTACTCAGAAATTGCTCACCTCGTAGAATGCACTGAGGGCCTGATTCAGACCCGCTCGCGAGCGCTGAGAGCTCGCAAGCGGGTCGATGTTGCCCAAGTGCGCATGCGCACAACGGAGGTGGCTCTGTCGTGCGCATGCGCGAGACCCGAATAATGATGGCCAAGCCGTCGTTATGGGTCTCGCACCAAAGGGGGCGTGCTGTCGATGGTGATTGACAGCACGCCCCCTTTGGTGGGCGTGCCGGGGGCATGGCTGCCCAGACGGAGGCGTTCCCATGGGAACACCTACCGTCTGGGGCCGGCCCCACTGACATCACTAGTGATGTCAGTGGGAGTGCTTTTGGCTCTGATAGACCCAGAAGCACTCCAGGGCTTGCGGCAGCGAGACCCTACCGCAGGGTCTTGTCGCAAGCCTGATGGTCATCATTTTGCCCGCTCGCTATAGCTGTGGGTGGTCAGCCACAGCTATGCGAGCGGCCAGGAGCCGCTCCAAAAAGGAGAAGGGACGACCCTGATTCAGAGCGAGCGTATTTTATATACAGCAGCCTTGGAGAGAGAGAACATGGAGAAGTTGACCAAAGCCACCAATCAGCTTCGAACTATCATTTATCTAGCCCAAAATCTGAAATAATAGTTAGCAGCTGATTGTTTGCTTTGGGCCACTACCCAACTATATCTCTCTCCAAGGCTTGATACATCTCCACATTCCATTTCACTTTATTAGCAAGTTACATTTATAAATTACAAGTGACCATGTCTTTGTCTTGGTAAATAGGGTAGCAAATTAACAGTATCAAATAATGTTAAAATAATAATTCTCCAATAGGTCTGAAGGTGCTTAATAAGGGGTTTCCATCTTCAGATAACTTTGCTTTATCATTCAAGCTTCTTATATGCCAGAATAAATCAACTACAAGCGGGGCCCAACACAAAAGTAGGTGCGGTTAGCAAATTGTTAGCATCAGCCACAATGGTAGTAAGCAAGACCATTGCAATGGGGTAGGTGGAGTTACAGCACCTGCAGGAGGATCCGGCTTCCTCCCTGTACTAAATATGTGCAGCATCCCTTCACCTTCCCCGGCACCGCACTGCTCTGCATGGCAGAGCAGAGCAGCACAGGGTGACAAGTGACCCCCACAACATTCAGACTGGTTGCAGGTGGGACAACGGGACAGTGCCCAAAAACTGGGCTGACCCACTGAAATCAGGACGGTTGGGAGTTATGCTCATAAACACAGTGTCATTGCTCTCAAAGGTTATATGTACCTCTGGCCATTCATACAAGTAGTGAGGCTCTTATAGAGTACACGTGATATGGGCCATTCATGCAAATAGTGAGGCCCATAAAGAGGACGATATGGGCCATTCATAAAAGTAGTGAGGCTCTTCTAGAAAACAGACGATATGGGCCATTAATACAAGTAGTGAGGCTCTTCTAGAAAACAGACGATATGGGCCATTAATACAAGTAGTGAGGCTCTTCTAGAAAACAGACGATATGGGCCATTAATACAAGTAGTGAGGCTCTTCTAGAAAACAGACGATATGGGCCATTCCAAAGAAAATGAAACCAAACTGACAAAAAATATATTTTCAAAATCATGCTTTTTCAAGGTAAATTTGGAGTAAAAAAAACATCAGCGTTTCCTATACTGGTGAAGAGATATGTGGCAAGAAGAAGATATGTGGCATGTCTATAAATGCTAATGAACTACTATTGGAAACAAAGGCATGTGAACAGCAGTATTTCAAGAGAAAGTTAAAACGTTTGTTATGAATAATAATATAAATGTTATATTGTACACATACTTTAGTGCAATTACTACGAATATATATAATAAACTAATTAGCTGTGTGACTTACATTCATGCTACATTAGTCAATCAAAATAAAAGCTACTACATTGTCCTGTTCCATCATATTAATAAGAATTAACAGGAGTATTTATTCTCAGTTAGAAACGTAATGAATATTGAGTAACAGTCCATCACTTAATAAGTTGAAACTGTAACCTTAAAATTAATTTAAAATAAATGTCCCGTTCCGTTACTTTGCTCTACTAGCAGTAAATGGGCATGACAAGACTTAATAATAATAATAATAATAATATTACACTGTGGGTTAGGGATTTCCTGAACTTATTCCTTGTAAAGACTCAATGTAAATTCTTCCTGGAGAAGAAGGCAGCTGCAGATGGTAAAGAAATAGTTCTACAAATTGACTTTGCTAAGAATTATACAGTGAGGTATCAAAATGAAATTCAGTCTGCATATTGGAATTCTCAGCAAGTCGCAGTCCTCACCGCAGTTGCTTGGATAGTAATCAATGAACTGTCCCATGACAAGTATGCTGTTAATGCTTTCCTATCACATTTACTTCCCCTGATCAAAGCCAGTTATCCTGAAATATGGACAGTAAACATCTTTTCAGATGGAGCAGCCAGTCATTTCAAACAGCGCTATTTAACAAACCTGAAAGAAGATCTCCAGCTTCAGCTATCTTGGAGCTTCCTAGCAACAAGTCATGGTAAAGACAGTGTTGATGGTGTTGGCAGCAATATGAAAGGATTGCTATGGGCTGCAGTTTTAGGTGGAAAGTATGAAGTTAAAGATGCAGTGTTATTTTATGAACTTGCCAAAAATAAAAGTACCAAAATCAGTTTTGGTGACACTGTCTAAAAGATAAAGTGGAACAGCAGAAACCTATACAAAATGTCCCAGCGATACCAGACACATACACTGTGCGTTTTGTGAATGCCGGATCTCCCTACAATGTGATTTACAAAGAGCATGTCCCTTTCCATCACACTGGATGTCCCACTCCGTCATCTAAACAATTGTTTTTTTTGTACAAAGAACAAATGCAAAAATATTTAGATTTATATATTATTAAATCATTGGGTCTGCTTACGCTATGCAGAAAAAATCAGAGCCCAGCCTGGTCTAGTTTCACAGAACTTTAATGTTATGTTACCTTGGAAGGATTTTGTGTTTTGTCTGAGTCCTATTCCGTCACATCTACATTGTATTTTTTTTTTTTTTTGCAACAATTACTAACTTTTTTTTTTACTTTTATTTTACTAGAATCATTTTTAAGCTTTAACTGAATTATGGTAAAAGAAAGAAAGTTCTAGATTAATTATTCAACCTGGATGGAATGGGACTTAATTTAAAAAATTTACCCAAATGTCCCATTCTGTCACATGGAATGGACCAACAGGTCAAATACACTCTAAAAAGTAGATTAGTTCATAAAGATATATGCACTTACAAAAATGCATTGGTTATTGAGGCCGTTCCTTTGGTCTCTTATCCCTGTAACCTGGATATAGAATGGCTGGAAGGAAATACCAGGCCAAGAAAAGATCAACTGGGAGTGAAAAAATTAAATTTACATATACAAATCTCATGCACTTACAATTTTTGTGTATAAGAAGCATAAGGACAATAGTCCTGAACAAAGTCAAAAGTATGTAACCTGGATTCAGTTTGCAACGCATTTCAAAGTAACACCCTTTCTCCACCAAAAACCCGGCTCCAACCCGGGACATTGCATATGGACTAAGCATGATCGGTGTGGGATTTGTACTCCTTTCGGTGGCTGGACCTGGGTTATTCCAGAGTCCAGCCATTCAGACCGGATCTGGCATTACAGTGCACACTTGAAGATTGTCATCTCCAAGAGCTACTGAAACCAGCCAATCCACTGGTTTGAGGAATGACCCAGGTTGCGCTGTTTACGCCGCACCATTAACTGGGTCCAAACCTGGTAGCATTACTCTGGTCATTTTTCAAGGACCCTTTTACACCAAGCCGCTACCCGGGTAGAATTGGCAATAACCCGGTTTATTGCGGCAATGGAAAAGGGGTATTAGACTTCATCCTTAAGCATTGTGTGTATAAGGGAGAAGATTGCAGCAAATGGCACAATTATAAGTGCATATATTTTCAATGCTAAATTACTTTTATACCATGCATTTGATTTAATGTGGAGTTTTTATGATATATTCTACTAATGACTGCACCTAATGTTAGATTCTGCATCTTCCTCAATTATGTGGCACTGGCAGATGGCTCTATGGGATTTAACAGTAGGAGCTGTTACAGAAATCAATTTTTGTTGACCTAATATTTGGACTTAGCACTACAATAAAGGGGAATGTTAGTGTAAGCATCAGAACACTACGGAATTGGTATCCAATTAGCAGTGCTAAAGTAGCGCTGCTAATGGATCATCATGGGGATATCCAATTCGCCCCGAAATGCCGCCCGACGTCGGCACTCATCGTGGATTTTTTTCGGGACCTGATGTGTCCCGAGAAAATAATTCACGTAAAGTACCATTTTTTCACTGCTGAAATGGCAAAAATACATAGGTTAGTAAGCTGATCACGGATCCTGTTTTTCTCAGATGGTAACTAATTGTATACCCCCCTAAATCTTCCTGCATAATATCGTAAATGTAGGTATATAATAATATACATAATTCCCAGCATTGCATGCTATTTGCACCGAGTAAATAATACTACTTGGTGGCAGCCTAATGAATGGCTGTGAAAAAGGGTTAAACCGGGGTAAATCTCATCAGCAGGGAGCTATTATAGCTGCAGAGAGGAAACTGCAACAGTAAATTGGATAAACTTACTTTTAAAGGCACAATAATAGTACTGTTTGCCTCCCAGTCACCTGTATTCTGGCACTATGCCCCCAGTGCCCAGCTCCCTGCCAGGCAGTTTGATGTCCTTTGGTGGACTGCCAAATGCGTTATCCCAACCACATTCTCATATATATTAGGCAGTTTGTCAAGGGTCATTCAAAGCTACTGCACAGTAACCAAACTACTAGGCTTGAGAACTGCAGGCATTGGGGGAAATTCAATTGCAGTTTGGGTGGCGATAAGTAATAGGCTCCCAGTGGAGCAATTCAGTTGTTTTGCCGATTGGCCATGACTGCATTATCATGCTAGGAGCACCAAAGTGCACCGGGTTTAGCCACGTAAAAGTGGCTAAACCTGTGTAAAGTCTTGTTTAGGGCGCCCAAAAGACCAACTTTCACAGAATTCTGCTCGCCACCTCACGGCACTCGCGGACCATCGCAGTAACAATATACAGCAAATGAATTTCCCCCAAAGAATGTTAATAATTGCAAAGAGTTTGGATATAGGGGCAATTCAATGAGGAGCGAGTTTGCATAAGCGAGTTTATTTAATGAAACTCGCAGGCATCGCATGAATTAGTGATAAATGCAAGATTCAATTAGCAATGCAAATTAGCTGGCTCTAGCAGCAAGGTTGTGCAACTGTTCTACAAAAAGCAACCTGGGAGAAGTACATGAAAGAGTGGGGAAACCATCCTGGCCCCCAAAAAAGTGGAAACTGAGATAGCAGGACCATATAGAAGGCTGTTAGTGGCAAAGTACTGGAGGTTCTGAAAATGTGTCAAATGACTGATTTAACCTCTTTTTATTAATGCTTGAAAGCCTTTTAGCAAATTAAAGTCTTTACAGCATTGTGAGGTATGGAAAAAGGTCTGTACAGTAATTTTTCAATGTTTTTATACATTTTTAAAAAGTTGGAATAAAAGTATGTTTTACCTCTCATCTGCAAGTTGAAAAACCCCTCTCCTATCAATACAAAACCTCCACCTACCTGCCCCACATCATTTATACCTCCACATACCTGTCCCACATCATTTACACCTTCACCTACCTGCCCCACAACATTTATACCTCCACATACTGGTCCCACATCATTTACACCCCCATAGGCCTGCCCCACATCATGTACACCTCCACATACCTGCCCTGCATCATTTACACCTCCACATACCTGTCCTGCATCATTTACACCTCCACATACCTATCATACATCATTTCACCTCCACATACCTGTCCCACATCATTTATACCTCCACATACCTGCCCCACATCATTTATACCTCCACATACCTGTCCTGCATCATTTATACCTCCACATACCTGCCCCACATGATTTACAACTCCACATACCTGTCCCACATCATTTACACCTCCACATACCTGCCCCACATCATTTACACCTCCACATACCTTCCCCACATCATTTATACCTCCACATACCTGTCCCACATTATTTAACCCATTACGGAGCTTTTAGAGAAATTTACCTGAAAAATGTAGGACTTCTGGAAAAGTGATCAAATTACCAAAATGTATAAATTAAACTGGCCACAAACTGTTCCTTAAATGGCAGTAACCCTTAAGATAGGAGGGGGTTTGACTGGATGGTACCTAGGGGCTGCCCCCCAGAAAAATCAGACACCCCAGTGGCAGGCAGCCTGGTAGTCGCAGTAGCTTCCCATTGGAAGCGCTGCAATTAGCAGAGAGTGCTTCCAATGAGAAGCCAGTCCCCTGCTATAACGACAGCCCTATCTGGCTTCTAGGGGCTGCAGCCGTTGCAATCTCTAGAGCCTGGGCTACTTGTTAATTTGTGTACATGTGCGGGCTCGCGATCCCGAGCATGAGCAGAAGCCACTTGTTTCAGACTGGCAGAGCAGACTCCCTCAGAATGACAGGTAGGAGCCGCCGCTGATGTACATACGCATAATAGAGACACTGCAGACATGAAAATAGCATAAAAAAAAAGAATTCAATGTATGAAAAATTCTGAATACCAATATGAAATGGTTTCTTTAAAATGTATGCACTCTAGATGAAAGCCCTCAGTAATCATTAAGAGTCTCCTGTGATATCTCTGCATATCTCCTTAGGAGGATTCTTAGGCACGTAGAGAAAATAATACTTCTGTGTATATTAGCTCCACCTAGATGTCACACTACATTTTTTTGTCTGTGGCGTAAAACTGCTCCTCTTATGTTTTAGGGGTATATCCAGGGGCGCGAGAAGGGGACAAAAGTAATTACCATCTTTGTCTGGAGGGGAAGTAGCAATGCCTCCCAGAATTGTCCACACCCCCTTCAGTACCGGGGGCTCCATGGCTGTCTCAACGGCCCTTGGTATTTCTATTCCAAGGACAGTATAGCATTATATTGATAATTCTACTTAATGGTAAATGTCCCATATGCCCCACTCAGCTCTTCACCTCACTTGCTACAAAATGCCACTCAGACCTCCAACTTACGTGATCACTTAAGCTAGGTACACACCCAAATGATGGTGCGACCCGGCGATGCGGTGTAATGGTATATCGCATCATCATACACACTACACGATCCGTCGTACAAGGCAATATAACGTTACATGCCTCATGTAACACCACATTATCCATGGAATCGCCCCATTGGATGTGCAGAACATCAAATAGAACGACGCAATGAACGACCAGTAAAATCAAAGGATTGGCGGATACACACTGTACGATGGTCGGTCAGATTGGTTGAAAGTACCAAGATTGCATAATTTAACATATAGCTTTAGTCTAGGTGAAAAGTAGGAAAAAAAACAACCTTATTTTTAGTCAAAAATGTCGGGGCAGTGCAGTACCCCTGGGACACCCATCCCAAAGAAGAATAATGTATTTAGAAGTTTTTAAATAGGAAAATATGGCCAAGACATGTAATTTTCTGTAAAATGCAAAAAAAATGGTTTAAATGATGTGGGACATATACCATACAGTGTTCGCAAAGTACGCGCTATAGCATGTTTTTACACGCTACAGGAAGTTGTGGACCCAGTTTTAAAAACAGAGTGGGCCCTGCAGGATGCGTGTAACGACGCAGCAGCCAATCATCACCGCTGGTGGCATCTTCTCAACCCTTCGCCGCCGGCGGATTCCCCTCAACCAATAGCTGCTGACAGGGTCTCCTCCCCCGCTGGGCACAGACCGGCCGGAGAGGGATGCGAGTAGTACTACAGCTCCCAGAATCCCCGGGTCCGCCTTTTACAGCTGCCGCTCCCTCCGACATGAGTCGCTCTCCCCGCGCTCCCGGCTCACTCACGTCCCCTCTCCCTTAAACTCTACTCCTACCTCTGTGGTGATATCGGACCTGGACGGGGAAGATGACAGCAGCACCGGCTTGGAGGTGACGGCCTTCTGCAGAACATTGCGGGCCTGTCTGTCCTACAGAAATACATCCGAAAGCTGCTGCCCCAGCCTCCCTGGAGGCAGCTCTGTCTGGAGGAGAAGAACGCTGTCCTTCTGTCCCGGTCCTGGCCGGCTGTGTGGTCCCCGTCCCTAATGTCACTGGCCTGCTGGGGCACCCATCCCTGGTGTAACTGGCCATCTGTGTGGCCCTGTCCCTGGTGTAACTGGCCAGTGGTGCGACCCCCCCCACCCCTAATCCTGACTGTGTAACAGTTTATCCTCCCTGACTGTGTAACTGTGTGCTTTCCTTCACAAGCCCCGACTGTGTAGCGGTGTGTATTTCCCATTTACCCTGACTGTTAGCTGTGTGCATCCCCCACATTACCCCCGGCACTACCTGCCCCTAACCTCCCCCTTGCCCCCAATACTACCCTAGCTATCTATCCTTGCCCCCTCCCTACCCCCAGGATTGCCCGTCCCTAACCTCCTCCTTGCCCCCAGTACTGCCCCAGCTGCTATCTACCCTTGACCCCTTCCTACCCCTAGCACTACCTGCCCCTGGCCCCTTCCTTGCCCCCAGCACTGAAGTAACTGCTCTCTGCACTTACCCCCTCCCTACCCCCAAGCTATGTCTGCCTTAACTCCCCTCTAGCCCCAGTTCAACTTCTCCCTGACTTTAGGCCCAGGTCTATCCCAAATGCTGCTTGCCCTTAACCCCCACTACCTCAACTTCTACCTGCCCCCACCCACATAATATGCAATAGGACCCAAAAAAAGTAGAGTAGGACCCCACTTTTTTAAAGAGAGGGGTCCCTGGGACCCACAATTATTTGCGCTCAGCGCGATCACTGCTATACCTCCCAACATTCACTAATGTTGAGTCGGGACGATACCTGCACGCCGGAGGTCCCGTTGTGTGTCGATCTGGGGACTTTCCATGAGTCACACGCTGTTTTATATCACACTGGGGGCGAGCCCAGCACTGCGGCAGCTGCTGGGCTGCCCCGAGCCTCCTCCCAGCATGCGAGTGGCATCCAATTACCGCTGCTCTGCTATGCAGAACAGCAGTGCAGAGTGCGCTCCAACACACTGTGGCTCGTAGTAGGAAAGTGGGACTGCCCTGCTGAAATCGGAATGGTTGGGAGGTATGATGTACTGTATGTTGGGTGTTGTGTTGACGGGTAAGGGGTTTTTGAACTTGCAGATGAAAGTTGCAAATGTTTGTTTCCAACTTTTTAACTATAGACACACTTTATTATACCCCAATACTCTAGATATTTTATTTGCTGCAATACACTTGTTGGCAATTGTTTTTTTTTTTCAAAATGATGTGAAAATAAACAAACAAACAAACAAACAAAAAAAGAGTTGCCACCATTTAACTGCCTACAATACTTTGGTTATAGCCACTAACCCAGGGCTCGACAAATCCGGGGGCCAGGTCGCCATGGCTACCAGATTTTGCTGCCTGGCTACTAGATTTTGCAGCAAGGGAGGAGGCAGATCCTCATCAACTTCGGCGGAGACTTGTGCATATAGTATTGCAGTGTTCATATCATGCACGAGAGTGCATGTGCTGAGTGTAGCCTGCGGTGACTGCTGTGCCTCTGTCCGTCCCGGCCTGCACAGACGACTCCTCTCCATCCTGGCCTGCTCTGATCCCTGCTGTCTGTCCCAGTCTACGCTGATCCTCCTGTACGTCCCGGCTGTCTACTGTCTCCTATCTCCGACTGCATAGAGCTCTCTGGTAGTAAGGTCTAGGTGTGACCATGAGGGGAGGGGGGTTTTGTTGTACTTTCTGGCACCATTATTTTATGTGAAATGTGGTCCGTTATTACTGGAGGGTGGGGGTGGAGCAGGGGAGCTGTGCAGAGCAGTGAGGGGGCCTCCATTTTACTGTATCCATTCAATTGTGACCATTTTGTGGACTAGTATAGTGTGTATATCAGTTGCATAATACACAGAGCTGTGCTCCTGTAATTTTTTTGGTGGGACGGTGGTCTGGCTCCTACACTTTCATCCTGGCTCCTAGATTTTAGAAAAATTTGTCAAGCCCTGCACTAACCAGCCTCTTACACTGTCCTATCTTATTTGCCATTTTTGGGGGGGTTCAGAATGATATTTGCACTCTCATTTACTTCACTTAACGTGTGACATTCACGAATTGCTGTTTCTTGAATTGCAAGGGAATCAGGAGTATGCGTCATGAAGATATCCAGCAAAATGCGCGTAATGTTAACCCATGAGCACAAGCCATGGAACCCTTGGCTAATTGTTATGGCTCCTTATTTTCCGCTTTATAACAGGACAGGTGCTGCCGGCTGCCCAACACTGTTTATAACTACATACTCTGCTGGGTTTTTTTTTTATTATTTTCTAGAGATGATGGGGGATATTCAATTCTTCACGATGTGCTAAAGTGAGGTATAGCTTCACACATCACAGTAGAATATATGGTTCCCCAACGTTCTTACTACACATATCTATGGGGTGCAGGGGATATTAACGATGTTACGGACCACAAAATGCCTTTGCCTGACTATTCCGATGGCACTTTGTGTCCATCGCTTAGAAATGAATACATTTCATATGTACAAGAGATTGAACTTCAGGAGCGCCTGGGTATCAGTAAAGCGTCTCTAGCCTCACATACCCGTTTGTTATGTTCTGTGAATTTTATCAGTAGCTCTTCTATATACTGCAACTTGCAAGTTAAAGGGTAAGGGCCTGACTCAGCGATGGACGCAGTGCCGATGTTCCCAGTTAGCCAATGTTTTTTATATTGTGTGTCAGAGTCACACAACGCATGCATCCCGATGGTTACCGCTGGTTGTCACAGAACGAATTTGGATGCAGAGAGACCATTTCAGTGAGCGATCTTGGGAGGTAACAGGGTTGTGGCGGGTGTGTCGCAGTCAGTGACTGCGTCCAAAGATGCAGTTGCAATGGCACCAGCAGTCATATTCCAGCAGACAGCCATATGGTTGCTCTATTGCCCAATGGTACGACTGAGGTCCATTCAATAGTGCGACTTTTTACGCACAACAGTGGATTGGAGACGCTGCAAGAGGGCATCTCAGTAGGAAGTCCACATAAATTCTCGGCTGTGCTGGGCGAAAAGACTCAGTCGCTGGTGCAATAGCGCCCACCTCTGAATCAGGCCCTTTGTGATGGTAAAACAAAAACTTAGTAAAACACTAGGTAGCATTAAGATATCAGATTCAGGGCTTGATTCAGCAAGGAACGCAGTTGCGTATACACACGCAATCGGTAGATTAATTCACACTGCTCCTGCATTGCAGTGCATGTGCGCGAGCCAGACGCTGTGGTCAGAACTGCGTACGCAGAGGCTATGCAGACGAACAACAGAGTGATTGACAGGAAGTGTCATTTGAGGGCGGTGACGGGGGTGGGCGAGCGAACGCAGACGTGCCAGTGTGTTTCAACGCCGTTGCATGGGTGTGTATAAATTATCCATTGCGATACCAGACGCCTCCTGAGTACTCATAGTGTGCGCAGAAGTTAGCAATTCCTGAGTAAAGTCTGGGCTTCCTTAACTCTGCGTCTGGGTCCGATGTTACCGATTGTTTCGTTATGTTGGGCAAATGTACGGATGTGAGTAAGGGGAAGTGGGCGTCCTTATGTCAGGCTGCGTCCGCACTGTGAATGCACACATTTAAATAGCACCGCTGATATTAGCAATGCAGTTGTATGTGTATAAGCAGAATAGCGATCCTTGCTGAATCAGGCCCTCAGTCCGCAGCACAAAGGGGAATGCTGATCACCATACTGAGCCCAAACACAGATCTGCAGTGCGGTAACTGATAAACAAGATTTGGAGAATCTGGAAACAATCATTTAACACAAAAGATAAAACAGACATTTAATTCTGGAAAGAAGCATCCTGCGCCAGCTAAACCACAGCCTGCATTGGAAAAAAAAAAAGCTGCATTTTCCCTTTAACAAAAACCTTTGTACCCAGACATCTTTTCTGGGTTATAGAGAAGGTCTCTGAAAATAACACACTAAAGTCAGTTCTGGCACCACCCAGAGAACATTCCTCTCCGCAAAGCCCAAATTATATTCTTAGCGCTGTCTGTAGGTCTCACAGATGTTTACTGCTTAAACAAGAAATCATGCGGCTACCAATGCTACTTGTAATAACTAAAGCATCCCAGGGAGCCATCTGTTTACTTTGTTCTGTATCACCAAATTGAAAGAAGTAATGGTTTACTCGATCTTCTTATGTCATAAAGACAATTTTAATCACAAGGCAACAAAAATAAATAACTTATAAAAGGTAACTGCTGTAAACTGTGAGGGTGCAATACATAATGCAACAAGGTAAATCTGCCAAACTGTCTGTCACGTGCATAACAAGGAGGCATCTACTGTGTTTTTGGACCTGTCCCCAGAAAAGCACTTTCCTGTTCCAGGATCGGACTGTAAATGTGCATGGCAAGCAGAATAACTCTTCACTAGGAAACCTAAACTACCACCACCTCCCTCGTTCCTTGTCTTCACCTCTCCTGCTTGTCTGCAAGAAAAGCTGCACAGCAAGTTTATCTTATTCATTAATCAACAGAGCTGGGCCAGGTCTTCCTTATAGGCGTCCTTTTTATTTTTATAGTCAAGTTGTGCTTTCCAAAATGTACCTAAAAAGTTCAAATCTGGAGGAGGTCTGGTTTCCACCAACTGTGATGGGTTCAAAAATAAAGGACTGCTGTGAGAGGAAATTGCTTTGCTGCCACCCGCTGACCAATGAACATCCCCCTAAATGTGCTTTCACCCACTATTGTATCTCGTTAAAATACCATTACCCCGTAGAAACAAAATCTTGTTTTTTGCATGTTGATGTTTAACCAAAGGACATTCATTGGCTGAGCCCACACTGAGAAAGAACGCCACGAACCTTTCAGTACCAAATTTTATGCCCGCATCGATGGCCCTATTTTCACATACCAAAGCCATGCACCTAGAATAAAGCCTAGTGCATTGGAGTTGCAGGTGGTGCCATTTTGTACATTTATAAAACATCCTGTATAGCTGGGAGAAGAAAAAGAAACAAACATAGAAAGAAGCAAAAATTATTAAGTAAATGTATTTGGTATACGAGTGTGGCTATTAAATAACGAGACTGATGCTATAATTTGTTTAATTTAATTAAGTACATTTTAACTCCCTTCCCCTTCTATGTACTACCCTTCTGCATCCACACACCGCTGCATTCTTATTTTCCATTGATCAAAGCTATGCTGTAGCTATTATCTCTCAGCTCCGTTGTTTTCTTCTTTACCTCAGTAACTGATGCAAAATGGGTTCCCTTGAGTACAGATATGACTTTAGGGAAAAGAAAGAAGTCACACGGTGCTAGGTCTGGCGAGTATGGAGGGTGTTCTAGCACTGCAATCTGTTTCTCTACCAAAAACTGCGTCACAGAGGGAGCTGTGTGAGCTGGTGCGTTGTCCGGATGGAGGATGAAGCCATTTTTCCACATCTCTGGCCTCTTTCTTCTGATTCTTTCCTGCAAAGTTGCTAGAACATTTTTGTAGTAATGTTGATCACTATTACGCCTTCTGGTATCCAGTCTTCCAAAATAACACCCTTGATATCAAAGAAAACAATTAACATGGCTTTGATTTTGCTTTGACGTGCTTTCTTCATTCTTGGTGATGAAGGTGTTTTCCGGCGTTTGTCACAGGTAAAAACTTTATCTGAAAAATGTGAATCAGCTTGAATTTGTTCCAAAATGTCTGTACAAATTCGCTTTGATTCTCTTTCTGCTTGGCAGTGAGTGGTCTTGGAATCATCTTAACACAAACTTTTGTCATGTTAAGAGCTTGATGCAAAACTTACCTAACAATTTTTTTTTGTCGATATTTACCATTTCTACTATCTTTCGGAGTCAACAGTCAATTCGAACAGTTTTCTCAATTGTTTCCACAGTTTAATTTGTTTTTGATGTGCAAGAGCTTCTGGGACGTTCATCATCTTCGACATCCTCACGACCATCACTAATTATTTTGTGCCACGCAAACACACGTGCACATGACATATAATCTGCTCTGTAAGCCTCGGTTAGTATACAGAAAGATTCAGTGGGCATTTTGTTAAATGTAACTAAACATTTAAGTTAACATGTTGCTCTACCTTTGGATTATGAATTTTTATGACGTTCGTGAACTTCTTCGAATGCTGTGTGACAGTAAACTGTCTGTGCAAGAGGGGTGAAACATGCAAAACAGTTTTGGGAGAGTCCAAGGTCAATGTTCCCCCACTCCCTTTTAACTCATGCAGTATAGTTTATTTTGTACAAGTACAGTCTCGTTATTAAATAGCTACACCTCTTAGGATGCTGGATGCCTTGAATGAACCAATAAATTAAAGTGACATGAAGGTGAAGAACTCTTTGCAATATATCGCAGTAAGCATTAGGAGACTGAACATTATCGAACACTTTCTGACCATCTGCTTTTCATATAAGAAACTGCCACTAGATTGTCCCCATGAACTTCTATAGACAGTCACATAAAAAAATTGAAAAAAAAAGTTTAATTTATTTTCTTAATTCTCGATTTAATATACATTTACTACTGGTTGATGTATTTCTAAAGGTGCATACACACACAATGATTTTTTGAACTATTATCGTTAACGATATCATTTATCATTCAATCATTGTAAAAATCGTTCAGTTTCTGAATTAAAACGATGAACGATTATCTTTCCTGCGGGTTTACGTTTGTAGTTTAGTCAGACTGATCAACTGAACGATTTTCATTAAGGGAATATGCAAAAATCGTTTGTAGTTCAAAAAATTCGTTCATTACACTTTAAAAAATCTGACAGATAATCGTTCATAAAATCGTTGGTAACAAAATCATTGTGTGTGTATGCAGCTTAAGAAGCTATTGGAGCCTTGACCTAAAAGCATCCCAGATGAGCTTTTCCAAGTCCCACAATAATATAGCCAATTCTCCAAATTATATAGGTTTATATTTTCATATCTCTTTAGCCACTACTAAAAGAATTTCTGACACAAAAATATGTTTGTGGTGAATGGTGTGGCTTTCCTTCCAAGTGACTGAAATTAAAATCTCTTCTCTACAGCACTGATCAGAGATGTGGAAGGACAGCCAGAAAATTCAAACGGTTTCCTACAAGACCTCTCCAATTAGTTTCTACTTCTCTAAAGGAAATTGAACTATATCATGAATTATGTCTAGAGACACTCCAAGTTCCGAGAGGGAACTAGATTTGTTTTCTGTAACTATATTACACAGCAGTTAGTTTAATAGAAGGAAACTGTTCTGTTCATTCTTTCAACAACATTCTTTAGACTTTGCTTTTAAAAGTACATCATCTGAGTGGTGGAAATATTACTTCCAAGGCCTCAAGTAACAATTTCTTGTTGAAGTCCTTAATATGAAATTATTTTGATAAAATGTATACCGTACTATTAGACATGGCAGGGCAATACCTGAGGGTACAATGATATCCCAAATTTTATACAGCACGCACTTCTTCCAGGCTCATGCTGGCCATACACCTGCACAATTTCGGGCCGATTGCCCAATTTTCGACGAGTCTTAAGATGAATCGTGTATTTTTGGAGTAGGATACGATCCTATGCGCGCTCCCGCAGCTCCTAAAACGGATCGTATGATCAGATGTGCAGCCCATATTATCCATCGTATCGTGTGCAGATCGTACCGTTTATTTTGTACATGTGATGCATCGTGCGTCCATTCATGTAATTTCAATGACTTTTTCCTGATGAACGCATGAGGCACATGATCGATGGTACGACAGATCGTGTGCAATGAAAAACAACAAATCGTGCCGCCGAGACTGCCAGGGAGCTCCGGGGAGTCGTATGTGAATCTTATCTTAAGCTGGTCGTGCAGGTGTATGGCCAGCATAAGAAACTTTTGGCAAGGAAAACAATGGCAAACCATAGCGTTGTACAGCTAAACTTACATCATAAAGCAATCAGGAATTTACAAAAAACTGCCATTAGGTACACTACAGCTCTGGTACACAGCATGCTCATGCACTGTAGACACAAGAATCTGATTTTGGGCAAGTACACAAAAGAGGGCAAAATAAATCATTGCATCTGAAGAAAGAAACGTGACAGAGGCTGTACAGGGGAGCCTGTACTAACTGAAATAGTTCTGTATTGAAATAAGAACTATAACATATGTGCATGCACAGAACAAAAGTGCAATAACCAGGAGGGTAGAATAACAAAGAATGGGGTAGATGTATTACAGCGGCACTTAACGTGCCGCTATAACGCTTCCCGCTTCGCCTCTTTACCGAGGCAAAGCAGGAAGCACTACTGATGAGATGTATAAACATCTCATCGGCCGGAGAGGGGGAGCGTTAACTCCCCCCTCCCGCGCTACCCGCTAGAGACAGCAGCGCATCAGCCTAGTGCTGATGCGCTGTGTCTCTGTCCCGGCCGGCTCCACTGAGCATGCGCGGGATCTCGCTGTCCCTGCTGTGGGGATAGGCTAGCGCCAGGCTGTAGCTGTCGATAACGACAGCTACAGCCGGCCGAACGGTCATGCGTTATTCGTACATGGCCCTGCCGTCGGCGCTGCTATCTTATAGATAGCAGCGCCGATAATGACAGGGGCGCACGGCGCCCCTGTCATTTACCGCCCAGACCCCCGATAATACATCGGGGAGAAGCGGTATCAGCGCACATAACGTGCGCTGATACCGTTTCTGGGCTTCGTACATCTCCCCCCTATTGGGGACTGCAGTCTGCAGCGTTAGTTTGCCTAATGCTAGAGATAGTTCTTCAGTGTATAGACAACTGAGAAGCTTCTTATGTGACAGAGAAACTGTATTTCTCACTCACTACATGAGCTTGAGAACGCAGTGCTCTTCTGGCTGGAAAGGAATAATGTTATAAATCCCTGTGTAACAGCAGCCTTATTAGTGCACATGTAGCAAACGCTGCAGAATGTTACTCCATGCTCTCACACCCCAATGTTGATGATCTCTTTGTGAAATAATGCCACGATTGCAACTGGTTATGCAACATAAGTTAGCGGTGCTGAAGCCTATGGTTCGAACAGGAACATGATGGCATCATCTATAGAAGACTAGGAGATATTTAACCCCTTCACTGCAGGTTAATTTCACAAAGCCAAAATTAGATCTCTGAATGAGAATTTGTAGAGTTAAATTACAAGTTTTACCAAAAAGGGAAAAACTAAAAAGGACATTCATCTGCATAGCAGAGCTGTACCGTAGTCTTGCAAAGGGGAAACTGCCAAAAATACAGGGATGCATAGGGGTACCAAAACATTTAGGGGTCTGTGTACTAATAATCGCGGCACTGCTGCAATTATTATGTATCCATCTTGCCTGGAATATTTAAATTTTTAATGAAAATATCCCTGCTATGTACCAAAGGGAACTCGCAGGACAGCGGTAACCGCAAACTGCTGTACCTGCGAGTTATATCCTCAGCATTCACAAAAAAAAGACTTGCGCACAGCGTCAGCTTCTGGAGCCGGCTGGGGGCTGCGGGGGAGAGATCGAAATGCCTGAAGCCTCCACAGGCTTACAGTAGTTTACACCATCTAAAGATGGTGTAAACTACCGGGGCTAAACTCTAAAAGCTTTGTCCCGATTGACAATAATGGGGACTGCGATCTGAAGTGCTAATTAGCACTTTGCCAAAAATTTCTGTGAAATCTCCTGCATTGTGCTTTAGTACAGAGCAACAATACATACAAACTGCAATTTCTGCATTATGTAAAAATCAGCTTGATACATTTGCCCCTTAGAGAGAACAATATCACCAAAGAGGAAATTCTAAGACAGGTTTTTATTTTCATTTTTAATGTGGTTGAAATGCTGTCGTGAGGGAAATAATAAAACTATATACAGTTTCCACATTCACATATGTCTTGTGTTATTTTTTGACTCCTGTTTGCCAACAGTGGATAAGTTATAGCGGTTATCTACTGCAACCGTTGCAGCGACAGAATAGTTTCCTGAAGCAGCTGTAGGCTTTTAGAATGTTCTGCTGCAGTTTGCCTCTTGTTGATTATTTTAGATTAAGTAACAAAACGCTCTTCTAATTTAAGCACTGATTAAAGGCCCCCATACATCAGAGATTGATTGCAGCAATCATGCAATTTGCAATCGATTGAAAAAGGGAAAGATTTTTATACACAATCAATTGTAAATTACACGACTGCTGCAATCAATTGCTGATGTATGGGGGCCTTAAGGTAGTAAATGATCTAACACAGAGTAAACACATAAGTGTTTAAAACCAGCAAGCACTCAATCATATGTGATGTAATCATCAGTCGCTGTGTTTATGTACTTCAGCTAAACCCCGTTGTGATTTATTAAATCTGTTAGTAAACAGATAACAATATAGCTGGTATGACAATCAGGCTAAACATATGACAATGAACCATAAATTATTGGGATAATATAAAATAATATGAGATATGGTAAGAACTTACCCTTGTTATCTCTATTTCTACGAAGTCCATAGGGTTCCACAGGATACCTTGGGGTATAGGTGTGACGTCAGTCACTGGGCACCATAGAGTTAAGCTTTTCAGCCTCCCAGGATGCACTAGGGTCCCCCTCCTATACCCCGCCCCCGAGCCAAGGCACCTCAGTTAGTTATCAAGCCATAGGCCGGAGGAGGAGAAGGAAGAGAGAGAAAAAAGATCTGGACACATACAAGAATCACATTCTCACCAGAGGGAGACGGAAAACCGGTGACCAGAGCAAAGCCCATCTGCAGCACAGGTGCGACAGGGCGGGAGTCCTGTGGAACCCTATGGACTTCATAGAAATAGAGATAACAAGGGTAAGTTCTTACCATATCTCATATTTTCTACTTCAGGGTCCATAGGGTATCCACAGGATACCTTGGGGATGTCCCAAAGCAGTATCCTTTAAGGGTGGGGACGCTCCTGTGCAGAAAGGAGAATCCGCCGCCCGAAGGAAGCATCCTGAGAGGCGAAGGTGTCAAACCTGTAATACCTCACGAAGGTATGGACAGAGGACCACGTAGCAGCCTTGCAGATCTGAACTGCCGAGGCACCACGTCGAGCTGCCCACGAAGGACCCACAGGCCTAGTGGAATGAGCCTTCAGAGAAGGAGGGACCGGTAGGCCTTCATGAAGATAAGCTTCAGAAATAGCCATACGGATCCAGGCTGCCAAAGTTTGCTTTGAAGCAGGCCAACCCTTTTTACGGAAGCCATAGAGGACAAACAAAGCGTCCGACTTCCTAAACGAAGAAGTGCGGTCAACATAAGTCCTTAAGGCCCACACAACATCCAAAGAGGCCTCACCCACGGAAAGACCCGGTGAGTTAAAGGCCGGAACAACTATTTCCTCGTTAACATGAAACTGGGAAACAACTTTGGGAAGAAACTCGGGCCGAGTGCGGAGCACTGCCCTGTTCCCATAAAAAACCAAGAAAGGAGGTCTACAAGAAAGAGCCCCTAACTCAGAAACACGTCTGGCCGAAGCAATGGCCAGAAGGAAAACAGTCATAGCTGTTAGCCAATTAAGATCCACTGAGCCCAGTGGTTCAAACGGCGGTCCTTGGAGAGCCCTCAGGACCACAGCCAAATCCCAAGGCGCCATAGGTGGAACAAAGGGCGGCTGAATGCGGAGAACACCCTGCATAAAGGTGCGCACATCCGGGATTGTAGCAATCCTACGGTGAAACCAGACAGATAGGGCCGAAACCTGTACCTTCAAAGAAGCAAGGCGAAGCCCATGATCTAGTCCCGCTTGCAGGAAGGCGAGAATCCGAGACAGACGAAACTCCCGCGGTGCATAACCTCTCGGTCGACACCACTGGAAGAACGTATGCCACACGCGATGGTATATCCTCGCGGAAGACGGTTTCCGAGCTCGTAACATGGTACGCACCACAGAGCTGGAAAACCCCCGGGACCTCAGCATGGCCGTCTCAACAGCCACGCCGTCAAAGACAGCCGAGTCAGGTCCGGGTGAAGGCAAGGACCCTGAGACAGAAGGTCCGGTCGTAGCGGCAACCGCAGAGGACTGTCCACGGACAGACCCTGAAGGTCTGAGAACCAGTGCCGTCTGGGCCACGCGGGAGCTATCAACAGGAGCGTCCCTCCTTCCTGTTTGAATTTCCGGATTACCCGTGGAAGAAGGGAGACCGGAGGGAACAGGTATGCGAACCGGAACGTCCACCGGACGGACAGAGCATCCACCAGAGACGCCCCTTCGTCTCTTGTGCGAGACCCGTACACCGGCAACTTGTTGTTGTGCCGGGACGCCATGAGGTCGATTTCTGGAAGACCCCACCTGTCCACCAGTAGTTGAAAAACGTCCGGGTGCAGGGACCATTCCCCCGGATGAACGTCCTGGCGACTTAGAAAGTCCGCCTCCCAATTTAGCACTCCCGGGATGAAGACCGCTGATATGGCCGGAAGATTGCGCTCCGCCCAAACCAGGATCCGAGAGACCTCTACGAGAGCCGCCCGACTGCGAGTTCCTCCTTGCCTGTTTATGTAGGCCACGGTGGTAGCGTTGTCCGACTGGATCTGCACCGGGCGACCCTGGAGAAACCGCTGTGCCTGCTGGAGAGCATTGAAGACCGCACGGAGTTCCAAGATATTTATTGGAAGCTCCGCTTCTGTCGGCGTCCACCTGCCCTGGAACAAGTGTGGACCCGAAACTGCTCCCCAGCCCCGAAGACTGGCGTCCGTTGTCAACAGGACCCAATTTGGAACCCAGAACGGACGTCCCTTGTTGAGGTGGGTCGTCTGTAACCACCACGCAAGGGACAGGCGAACCTCCTGGGTGAGCACAATCGTCTGGGACTTCAGAGACTGAGGCAGCCCGTTCCACTTGGACAGGATCAGGTGCTGCAGAGGTCTGGAGTGAAACTGGGCGTATTCCACCATGTCGAACACCGACACCATGGAGCCCAGTAACCTCATCGCCGAGTGTAAGGACACCCGGCGGCTGTGCAGGCAACTGCGCACCCTTGACTGTAAAGCAGAGATCTTGTCCTCCGTCACGAAGATCCTTTGCTGTCCCGAGTCCAATAAGGCTCCAAGATGCAGAATCCTCCGAGACGGGATTAGAGTGGACTTCTGCCAGTTGATTAGCCAGCCGTGCCATTGCAGCAGTGCAATGGTCAGGTCCAAGTGGCGTAACAGGAGCTCTGGAGATCCTGCCACCAATAACAGGTCGTCCAAATACGGCAACATGCGGACTCCCTGCAGCCGCAGAGAAGCCGCCATGACCGCCATCACCTTGGTGAAAACACGTGGTGCTGTTGCCAGGCCAAAAGGTAACGCCCGAAACTGGAAGTGGTCGCTGCGGATTGCAAACCTGAGGAACTGTTGATGGCGCAAAAGAATAGGGACATGCAGGTAAGCGTCCTGTATGTCCAATGACACCAAGTAGTCCCCAGGTTCCAGCGCCAGAATGATGGACCGTAGGGTCTCCATCCGAAACTTCGGGACCCGCAAAGACTTGTTGAGTGCTTTGAGGTTGAGAATCGGACGATATGACCCATTGGGTTTCTGTACCAAAAATAGATTTGAATAGAAACCCTGGCCCCTCTGGGAGAATGGAACAGGCACTATAACTCCAGCCTGGAGCATAGTGTGCAATACCTTCCGCAGCTCCGTAGCTTTGTTCCGGTCTGATGGGAGACCCGTGGTGAAGAAGCGAGCCGGGGGTCTGTGCCGGAAGGAGAGGGCGTATCCGTGGGAAACCACCTCCAGAACCCAAGTGTCTGTCGTAGTGGTCGACCAACACTGGGCGAACTGTAGCAGGCGGCCTCCCACCCTGGGATCCCCCAAAGGGAGGCCCGGACCGTCAGGCCGCAGGCTTGTCATCTGGCTTTGGGGCCGGACGTCTGGTACTCCATGCCTGCTTCCGGGGCTTGACCAATTTCTTAGGGCCAGCCTGTCGAGGAAACGACTGTGGTTTGGGCCTGCACAGGGCCCTAGATGACCGAAAGGACGATGGTCCCGAACCAGAAGGAGCAGCGGCCGACGGGAGACAAGCAGATTTGGCTGCCGCCAGCGTGGCCACAATCTTATCCAGATCCGGACCGAAGAGAACTTCTCCGGTAAACGGCAACGCTTCCAGACCTTTCTTGGAATCTGCGTCCGCCTTCCAGGATCGCAGCCACAAGGTGCGACGAGCAGCTACCGCTGCTGAAGAAATTCTAGACACCAGAGTACTAATGTCTAGAGCCGCCTCGTTGATGTAGGTGGCCGAATCACGGAGATTGCCAATCAACTCCGCCTGTTCGGCCGGACAGTCGGATTCAAAAGAAGCCTCTAATGAATCCGCCCAGCGCTCCATCGCTCTGGCAACCCAGCAAATGGCCATAGCCGGCCGTGCTACCCCCCCTGCAAGGGAATAAGCGGACTTCAGGCAGATCTCCACCTTGCGGTCCGTAGCATCCTTAAGGGAGGACATGGATGGCATCGGCAATGTGGCACTACGGACAAGACGGGTCACGTGAGAATCCACCTGTGGAGGGGATTCCCACTTAGCAAAATAATTATCCGCGAACGGATAAGCCACCGCCAGGCGTCTCTGCGGCTGGTATCTTTTGCCAGGTTGTTTCCACGCCTCCTCTAAATGGTCCACCAACTGACCCGAAAGAGGAAAGACTGTGGCATCGCCCTTCACATCTTTGAAAAAGGCATACTTAGATTTAGCCGCTGGGGGAACTTCGTCCTCAATCACCAAGGCTGTGCGGACCGCCCGAATAAGTCCAGGAATATATACTTTGGACTTAGCATCAGCGTCCTTAGTATGGAGAGGTTCCTGATCGTAAGGATCCAGAATCTCCCCATCATCAGACGTCCCTTCGTCATCCTCATAAGGAGCGGACAGAGACGCCACCGGCCTTTTATGAGGCCGCATCACAGACTCCCCTTGCAACACATCCGACAAGTGCTGTACAGAACTCGTCAGGGAGTTAACCCACGCTGGCTCCTGAGAACCCGGGAGCGGGGAAATAGGGAGACTGTGGGGTACCACCAATTGTCGTGGGAACCCCTGCATGGGTGACGACACCACAGACTGCTGGGACAAACCCATCGGAGTAAACGCGGGCTGCGGAGCTAACTGGCCCACTAAAGCTGTTAACGCCTGAGCGAAACAAGCCCAGGGCGGCTCCTGTACCGGTGCTGTAACCGTAATAGGCCGCGCCATGGACAAACACTGCCGGCAAAGGCCCTCCGCGCTACCCTCCCCCTCCGCTAACGGTACTTTGCACGTGGTACACTGTAGCCGGAGGGGAAAATCACTTTCAGACATGATGGCACCACGTATGTGACCTCTCTCACCAATTAAGTATTAAATAGGCGAGAGACCACCCTGCAGCACCGCACCGCAAGGGCTTTAGCAGAAGAACAGGGACAGTAATAAAGCTGACAGTTTAGAGAAGAAAAGTTACAGGCAGCGCTAGCACAGTCACATACAATGCAGAGAAATAACAATTCCTGCACTAACAGCGCTGATCACTCAACTACACAGACACAGGGCCTGGTAGGACACAGCGCTGCATACACAGACCTGAGCCACAGCGGAGGAGAGGTATGCGGGGGGACCCAGACCACGATGCTTCCGTCCAGCGCTTCCAGCAGCGTTCACCATGCGTTCTGGAGAAGATGGCCGCCGAGGAGCAGAGAGGAGGCTGGCCTGGGGGAGGAGCGCTGACACAGGACCAGTCGGCAGCATGCAGAGAGGGCTGTGTGCAGCGGGGGAGGCGCCGGCTGTGAGACAGGGAAGGCGCGCTCCCCTGGCATGCATTTAACCCCTGGGACGCCGCAGCGCTACCGCTCTGCTGCGGTCCGCTGTCCCAGGGGGTAGTGGAAAGCGCAGGTTGGTCGCCTGGCTCCACGCTGCAGCCAGTCCCCAGGGAGCCCCCTGCCTGGGGACTTAGGACCATGTGACCAGCGGGGACCCACCGCGGGACCCCGCTGCTTACCTTTGTCCCCCTTGGATCCGGCCATGGTCCGGAACATCTGGGGTCACCGCTAGCTGTGACCCCAGATGCTCACCAGCATCCCCGGATCGGTACCGGCGTTCTGGTACCGGCGGGGGTGTAGGGAAGACAGCATGGACGTCAGGACTGACTGTCCATGCTGTACATCCAGATGTGCAGCCACAGCTGCACTGAAGAAAGCTTCAGGGGCTCTTCTAGCCCCCCACTCCGACAGGTGCACCCGACGCCGGCCGGGCACCAAACTAAACTGAGGTGCCTTGGCTCGGGGGCGGGGTATAGGAGGGGGACCCTAGTGCATCCTGGGAGGCTGAAAAGCTTAACTCTATGGTGCCCAGCGACTGACGTCACACCTATACCCCAAGGTATCCTGTGGATACCCTATGGACCCTGAAGTAGAAATATGCGTTTTATTCACACTATACTTAAATCCACATATCGTGATCGATTTAGCACAATTGTAACCATGTGAAAATGTTACTAAAATACTGAAACACTGGGAAAAACACAGTGACTGTTTATGGTACATAAACACAGCGACTGATGATTACATCACATATGATTGCGCACTCGCTGGTTTTAAACACATTTATGGGGCATATTCAATATGGGAGCTAAAAGTCCGTGCTGGACTTTTTGCTCCACATCGCAGGTTTTCCGGGGATAAAGTATCGGGCGCGTGCCTTACAATGTCGTAATCGTGCAGTCGTTTTCAGATCTTGTAGTGGATACCCCCTTTACCTCTATCAGTTGGAGTACCGCAAGGCTCAGTCTTGTGTCCTCTGCTTTTCTCAATCTATACCACCTCTCTTGGCAAACTAATCAGCTCTTTTGGTTTTCAGTATCATCTGTACGCGGACGATACTCAAATCTACCTATCCTCCCCAGATTTGTCACTATCTGTGCTGGTCCATGTCACTGAATGTCTCTATGCCATTTCACCTTGGATGGCATCTTGCCACCAAAAAACTTAATATATCCAAAACAGAATTAATCATATTTCCACCGGCCAATAGTAGTTACCAACCGGATATCTCTATTAAGCTGGGCATACACGTCCAGATAAAATGCCTGTCAGACCAACAGACATTTTATCTGGCAGCCTTCCAGCCGCAGAGGTCCCCGGCATACACTGTGAGATCTTTCACAGTGTATTAGCCCGACATCTGCGCTCCGCCCCCGGGGAGGAACACAGGAAATGTCTGTCTGTCGGCCGCGGCTGGGCATACACAGCCCGACAATTTACCTCTTAAATATCGCATCGGACGGGCATGCTGGACAATCCGGCATGCCCGACCGAGCAATAATTAACCCTAAGTCGCCCATACACACGCTACAATTGTCGAGGCAATCTGCGGATATCGGGCGGATTGCCCCGATAATTGTAGCGTGTATGGCCAGCATTACTGTTGACAACTCGACAATCAACCCCACCCCACAAGCTCGCTGCCTAGGTGTCATCCTTGACTTTGAACTGTCTTTTGTTCCCCATATTCAATCTCCCTCTGAATCCTGTAACATACATCTAAAAAACATAGCCAAAATTCTACCATATCTTACACAAGACACTGCAAAAACTGTAATACATTCACTCATTTCTTGCATTGACTATTGCAATATTCTCCTAACTGGTCTTCCCAAAACAGGCTCTCACCACTACAATCCATAATGAATGCAGCTGCGAGGCCAAACGTTCAGTGTCTGCTGATCCACTCTGTCAGTCTCTCCATTGGCTGCCGGTCTTCTACCGTATTCAATATAAAATACTTACACTCACACATAACAAGAGATATGGTAAGAACTTACCTTTGTTATCTCTGTTTCTACGAAGTCCATAGGGTCCACAGGGTGACCTTGGGGTATAGCTGGATCCTGGATCCTCGGGCACCACGGAGTTAAAGCTTTTAGCTGCTCCCAGGATGCACTTGGGTCCAACCTCCCCTATACCCCGCCCCCGAGCCACAGGCACCTCAGTTGGTAAGCAGCCCAGGCCGGAGGAGGAGACGAAACAGAGAGAAGGAAGACTGGAACACACAAGAACCATACTCACAGAAATGGGAGACGGAAAACCGGTGACCAGTCACAGAGCCCATATGAAGCCAGGTGCGTCAGGGCGGGTGCCCTGTGGACCCTATGGACTTCGTAGAAACAGAGATAACAAAGGTAAGTTCTTACCATATCTCTTGTTTTCTACTTCAGGGTCCATAGGGGTCCACAGGGTGACCTTGGGGATGTCCCAAAGCAGTCCAACTAAGGGCGGGGACGCTCCTGTGCTGATAGGAGAACCCGGCGCCCAAAGGATGCATCCTGAGAGGCAAAGGTATCAAACGCATAGAACCTCAAAAAGGTCTGAATGGAAGACCAGGTGGCCGCCTTACAGAGCTGAACAGCAGAGGCGCCACGGCTAGCAGCCCAAGAAGGGCCCACGGACCGAGTGGAATGAGCCTTAACAGAGGCTGGAACAGGTAAACCCTCCTGCATATAAGCCTCAATAATAACAGAACGAAGCCAACGGGCTAGAGTCTGTTTGTTGGCAGGCCAACCCCTCTTGTGAAAACCAAAGAGGATAAACAAAGAATCCGACTTCCTCACAGAACTAGTCCGGTCCACATAAACCTGGAGTGCCCTTACAACGTCTAAGGAAGTCTCCCCAGCCGAAAGATCAGGTGACTGAAAGGCTGGTACAACAATTTCCTGATTAATGTGGAACCTGGAAACCACCTTAGGCAGGAAATCAGGACGAGTGCGAAGCACCGCTCTGTCCTGATGAAAAATCAGAAAAGGGGGACGACAAGAAAGCGCCCCCAAATCTGAAACCCTCCTGGCAGAAGCAATTGCCAAGAGGAAAACAGTTTTAAAAGTTAGCCACTTGAGCTCCACTGACTCCAAGGGCTCAAAAGGAGGACCCTGTAAGGCCCTAAGAACCACCGCCAAATCCCACGGGGCCACAGGTGGCACAAAGGGAGGCTGGATTCTCAAAACACCCTGGAAAAAAGTGTGTACGTCCGGCATAGCAGCGATCCTGCGCTGGAACCACACCGACAGACCAGACACGTGTACCTTCAGTGAAGAAAGACGTAATCCTAAGTCCAAACCGGACTGAAGGAAAGCCAGAATACGCGAAACTCGGAACACCTGGGGATCATAGTTTCTGGCCTCGCACCACTGAAAGTAAGTGTGCCACACTCTGTGATAGATCCTCGCGGAAGCAGGCTTGCGCGCCCTCAGCATGGTGGTAATAACGGAGCTAGAAAAGCCCCGAGACCTCAGGATGGCTGTCTCAAGAGCCACGCCGTCAAAAGATAGTCGACCCAGATCCGGGTGAAGACAGGGCCCCTGAGACAACAGGTCCCGCCGTTGAGGTAGGAGGTACGGAGCGTCGATGGACAGGCTCCGCAGATCGGAGTACCACGGCCTTCTGGGCCACGCTGGGGCCACCAGGATCAGTGTGCCTCCGTCCTGTTTGAACTTGCGCAGGACCCGAGGCAGCAGAGATATCGGAGGGAACAAGTAAGCCAGTTGAAACAGCCATTTCACCGACAGCGCGTCTATCAGACTTGCGCCTGCGTCCCTTGTCCTTGACCCGTACACAGGCAGCTTGTGATTGTAACGGGACGCCATCAGGTCCAGCTCTGGCAGCCCCCACTTGTCCACGAGTAGTTGGAATACCTCTGGATGAAGCGACCATTCCCCGGGATGCACATCGTAACGGTTGAGGAAGTCTGCCTCCCAATTGAGGACTCCTGGGATGAAAACTGCCGAGAGAGCTGGAAGATAGCGCTCCGCCCAAGCCAGGACGCGGGACACCTCCGACATCGCAGCTCGACTGCGAGTCCCTCCCTGGTGATTGATGTACGCCACCGTGGTGGCGTTGTCTGACTGCACCTGAACGGCCCTTCCGTGAAGAGCGGTGCCGGACGACTGCAGGGCTCTGTATACTGCCCGCAGTTCCAGGATGTTGATGGGAAGAATCGCTTCCTCCGCCGACCAACGACCCTGAAGTGACAAGGAGCCTGTCACCGCCCCCCAACCCCGGAGACTGGCATCTGTCGTGAGCAGAACCCATTCCGGGATCCAAAAGGGGCGCCCCTCCAGGAGATGCGCTGTCTGCAGCCACCAGGCTAGGGACAGACGCACCTCCGAGGACAACACCAGCATCTGAGAGCGGATCCTGTGTGGCAATCCGTTCCATTCTGAAAGAATCAGCCCCTGCAGGGGCCTGGAATGGAACTGGGCAAACTCCACCATGTCGAATGCCGACACCATGGACCCCAAAACTCTCATCGCTGAGTGCACCGACACTCTGCCACTGCTCAGACAACTGTGAATCCGCAGCTGTAAGGAGGAGACCTTCTCTGGAGTCAGAAAAATCCGTTGCTGATGAGAGTCCAGCAGGGCCCCCAAATGAACCATCCGTTGTGATGGGATGAGGGAGGATTTCTTCCAGTTGATCAACCAGCCGTGCGCCTGTAGACAAGCGACCGTCAGGTGGAGATGCTGGATCAGTACCTCCGGGGAGCTTGCCAGCAAGAGGAGGTCGTCTAGATACGGTAGCAACCGTATCCCCTGGCTCCGAAGGTGAGCCGCCATGACCGCCATCACCTTGGTAAATACCCTTGGTGCCGTGGAGAGACCAAAGGGTAGAGCCCTGAATTGGTAGTGGTTGTGGAGAATAGCAAACCGCAGAAACCGTTGGTGCGATGTTGCTATAGGCACATGGAGGTAGGCGTCCTGGATATCCAGGGAGACCATATAATCCCCCGGTTCCATCGCCAGTATGATGGAACGCAAAGTTTCCATCCTGAATTTGGGAACCCTGAGAAACCTGTTCAGGGACTTCAAATTGAGGATGGGGCGATGAGAGCCATTGGGTTTCTGCACCAGAAACAGCGTAGAGTAATACCCCATCCCACGTTGAGACTGTGGTACGGGTATAATGACCCCCGCCGTCAGCAAGGCCTCTATGGCTTCCTGAACCTGCAAGGCCTTGGTTTTGTCCTGAGAAGGACTTGTGCAAAAAAACTGGCAAGGAGGCCTGTGCCGAAAAGACAGGGCGTACCCCTGGGAGACCACTTCTCGCACCCAGGCATCCGTGGTGGTATTGTGCCAGCACTGGGCGAATTGAAGAAGTCGGCCTCCCACTCTGGGGTCCCCCAGAGGGAGGCCCGTCCCATCACGCAGAAGGCTTATCTTCTGGCTTGGAAGAAGGGCGCCTAGCACTCCAGGCTTGCTTCTTTGGCTTTGAGGCGGTCTTGGGTGCGGACTGCCTCGGGGAGGACTGACCCTTTGCCTTGCCCTGAACCCGAAAGGAACGAAACGCCGAGCTCCGGACCTTAGCAGGTGTAGTAGCTGAAGGGAGGAAGGCTGACTTGGATTTTGCCAGGGTATCTACTATTTTGTCCAGGTCCGGACCAAATAGTAATTCCCCATTAAAAGGTAAGGCCTCCAAGCCTTTCTTTGAATCCGCGTCTGCTCTCCAAGACCGCAACCACAAGGATCTACGAGCAGACACTGCTGCCGCCGAAACCCTAGAGGTCAACAGGCTAGCATCCAAAGATGCTTCTCCAATGTAGGAGGCGGCATCTCTCATCTGTCCTAACAACGCCCCCTGGACGTCCGGAGATTCATCCGTAAACGTGTCCTCCAAGGCGTTGGCCCACCCCTCAATGGCCTTGGCCACCCAGGAGATGGCCATGGACGGCCGGGCTACAGCCCCTGAGAGAGAATAAATAGACTTTAGACAAGTCTCCACCTTCCTGTCCGTAGGATCCTTGAGCGAGGATATAGACGGCAATGGCAAAGTAGCACTCCTGATGAGGCGTGTTACATGGGAATCGACTGCAGGCGGAGTTTCCCATTTCTTACAATGCGCTTTCGGGAATGGATAATTGGACGCCAAGCGTTTCTGTGGCAGGAAACGCTTACTGGGCGTCTGCCAGGCCACCGCCATGTGATCAGTCAACTGATCAGACAAGGGGAACGCTGTAGAAGTAACCTTAGCTTTTTTAAAACTAGGATACCTTGACTTGGGAGCGGGTGCCTCATCCTCAATCAGAAGAATAGCCCGCACCGCCTTAACCAGAGCCCGCACATTGATGGAAGACTTAGTGTCTACCTCCTGGACTGAGGCATCTGAGGCTGAGTCATCCTGTACCTCACCATCATCCGAGAACCCCTCAGAATCCGAAAGATGCGCAGCCTGTGCCATGACTGAGCGTTTAGACGCCCTGGAGGGCACGTCACTGCGCAACATCGACTGAAAAGCCGAAGATGCTGCCGCCAAATCTTGGACAGTGTGGGAAAGCGCATCCACCCAGGGTGGAGGAGCTGTCACAGGAGCCTGAAACGGCACCACAGCCGGCTGTGCCACAGGGGTGGACTGAATATACATTGGCAACCCCGCATAGGGACCAACAGGCTGAGACCCTGGGGGAGTCTGCAATAATTGTGGGACACCCGGGGAATGGGTGATGGCAGGCTGGGGCAACGCCCTAGTAGGGGCGGCAGTCGGGACCGACAGACGGTCCGCGATGGACACCAGCACCTGGGAAAACATCGCCCATGGTGGCTCCTGCGAAATGGGAGGTTTAGACGTACCAGGGAGCGCCTGGCACCGTCCGCACAGGCCGTCCTGTGACAAATCCTCCCTATCCACTCCTGCAGAACAGCGCCTGCAGGAGAACAATGCTGGAGCCCCGGAGTGCTCAATCTCCTCCTCAGACATGACTTAGGAAGAAAACGTGCGCACTCACCAGTGTGCTGAACAACAGCCCACAATATGGCACCGTGTAGCACACAACTGTATGTGACGGACCTCACAAATACGTAATCTATATAGGTGAGGTCAGTAGAAACACCCTTCCCCCGCACACCTGTAGGGCTTGTAGGAGAAGGAAAGGGATAGGTACAGGCTGACAGTAAGTAGAAAAAAGACACAGACAGGCAGCACTAGCAAAAGTCACATACCATGCAGGAAGATATACTCACTGCACCTTTCCACTACAATAAACCTCCCAGATTCAGTGTCTGGGAGGGCTATAGCGCTGTGTACACTGTCCTTCTGCAGGGGAGAGGTACACAGGGGGACCGGTCCGCGTGCTCCCTGAAGATCTGCGCTGCCACAGAGAAAATGGCTGCTGGAGACCTCAGAGGAGGAGTGGCCCGAGTAGCTGCAGCTCAGCGACGCCAGACTCCGAGCTGAAAGGCGCGCTGAGCTGAGGGGAGGAGCCGCTAGACAGGGAAGGCTTCCTCCCCTGGCTAGCATATTAACCCCAGGGCTTGCCGGCATCCCGCTTGCCGCTTAATTTACCCTGGTGGTCTAGTGGTCTGGCGGGATATGCCTCCGCTGGAGGGGGGGCCCGCCGCCACCGCTAGCGCCCCCGGTCTGTCCCCTAGACCGGGGGCATGGGACTGCATTTGAAAGGAACCCGCGCACCGCCGCTAATCAGCGGTGCGCTGCTTACCTGATCTCCCCGGCGTCTTCCGGCAGCAGTCCCGGGGGAAACCAGAGTCCGGCTAGTACAGACTCTGGCTTCCCCCGCCGCGATCCCCAGTTCAGTGCTGGCGTCGCGGCGCCAGCAGGGAGAAGGAGCGGCAGCGTGGGCGTCTGTACAGACAGCCCAGCGCTGCTGCTCTAGAGAAAAAACTTATAGTAAAAAATAAATAAATTTAACTAAGTTCAATAAAAAATTAAAAGCTTTAGGGGCCTGCTCCTGCAGCCCCCCCGCAGGGTGACCCGACTCCGGCCGGGCACCATCTAAAACTGAGGTGCCTGTGGCTCGGGGGCGGGGTATAGGGGAGGTTGGACCCAAGTGCATCCTGGGAGCAGCTAAAAGCTTTAACTCCGTGGTGCCCGAGGATCCAGGATCCAGCTATACCCCAAGGTCACCCTGTGGACCCCTATGGACCCTGAAGTAGAAAAAGCTATTAAACAAACCACACCAACATACATCTCTTCACTTATCTCAAAATATCTTCCAACCCGACATCTCCGCTCTGCACAAGATCTGCGTCTCTCATCCTTACGCATTACTTGTTCCCATGCAAGATGAAATATACATTTGAAGGCGCATTCAACTTGCTATCATGCCAGTTTTTGTTGAACTACAAATCCCAGCATGGGCAGATAAGCTCATCAATGGTAGATAATGAAGGGACAAACTGAAACACAGCTGTCCCAAAATAAAATTTATTTTTACATAATGTTTTACAATCTGCTTAATTATAGCAACAATGAAATTACATCCCTCAAAAACACCGGCTGCAGAAGAAAAACTAGACATTTGTAAAACCTTATAGTTCTGGTTAACATTACACCACAAATAAAGCCAAACAGGATTACCATTGCAAAGTAGAAAAAATATTATACAGTGAGAAAAAAACATTTGAAGATCTTAAGGTAAAACTGAAGGAAAAAAAGTATGTAGTAACCAATTATCACTATATAACGGAGCTGCTAAAGACTTGGGGACTCATTCTGAGTCAGCCGCTTCTGGGGCCACTTTGCCGTACAGCTACGGCTATGTACTTACTTTCATATGCTAATGTCACAATATGCCAAAGTAATTTGCATATCTGTGCATATGAAAGTGCAAGCCTATCCTGCCCGCAGTTCTAACTGATGCAACCATCATCATTGGTATAAGCACTTGCACCAGCCCATACTAGGTGCAAGAGATTCATTGGGAACAGTCGTCTATCTAGCCGTATGCACATGTCAGAATTGCACAGAGCACAACACAACATTCCCATCACAAACAGCCGCTCAGTGCGTCTTGATACTCGCTGCACAGAAAAGCCTACCTCACGTTAGTCTCAGTGCACACAATGGCACAATATGAGGCACGCCTGCACCTACTTGTCTCAATCACAAAACATGATGTGTGTGTGCACTGCACGATATATATCCAAAGTTACATGTGCAGTCAGGGTTTGATTCTGACCTGGTCGCAAGCGCTGTGCGCTCGCAACCGGGTCGATGGTGGGCCAGTGCGCATGAGCACAACGGAGCAGTCTCCGTCGTGCACATGCGCGAGACCCGGATAGCGACGGGCACTCCGTCGCTCCGGGTCTCGCAACAAAGGGGGCGAGCTGTCGATGTTGGGCGGGCCGGGGGAGTGGCTGCCCAAACGGAGGAGTTTCCATGTGAACGCCTCCGTTTGGGTGCGGCCCTACTGACATCACGAGTGAGTCACCAACAGCTATGCGAGCGGCCAGGAGGCAGTTCTTAAAAAAAAATAGCCCGGCCCGGATTCAGAGCGAGCGCTCTGTCAGAGCGTCCGGCTCTGAATCAGGGCCTCAGTTCAAACTAGGGAGATACATCAATTTTCAGAGGATCCGACAAAGAACCACCCCCTTAGTGAGGCAATGAATAATGTTTTTTGCAAGCACCAGAGAGAAATAGTTGAAAATAAAAACATGAACAAGATGAAATATTTGGCAGTATAGTATGAAAGATCATTAGAATAATGAAATCACCAAGGCAGCCATTTTGCTGGCTGAAGATTGTGTCTCAGTGATATTATGATTAGCTAGATAGGCTGCATTCGCATGGACATTTGATCTGACTACAAAATGGCTGCAACCACCAGGTGAGTAAAACGAACAGCTAGTATAAGAAACATTTCTTAAAAGGAAAATTAAGTGAGCATGTGAACTGCAAAAAAAAAATGGAAGTAAAAAAAACAGAGCTATAACAAAAAAAGGATTGGGACGACATATAGCAGTAGATATAGAAAAATGTATTGATGTACGCTAGTTGCGCACAGCCTTGACACTCTTCTCCGCAATTAAGTGTGGTTTCCTTGAAATGAGTCAAGGCTATAACACGAACAACAACATATTTTCCAATCTGGGGTTAAAACAGGTGCAACATTACCTATTTTATTACTGGGTGCAGATCAGTGACCTGTCTGACCAAGTGGTGAGAAACAATCCTTGGTTTGCTTATTCAGCTTAACTACAAAAAAGGGACGGACGTCGGGTACAAACTGAGCGTTGTGTACTGGTACGATAAGTCGGGCAGACGCATCGTACCACAGGTACACATTAGGACGATGTAATGAACATCGGAACGATCCATTGCTCCGTCCTTATTTACCTGCAAATGGGTCGCATGCAATATAGACCGGTTGGACTTGCAACACGGCCGACCGGTCAATATCGCATGCAGCCGCGAAAGCGTGCATATTGGTTGTACACAATGAGCGATGTGGCCGATATGTCGTTTTGAGTCAGCCGGAAACGACATATCATGCCAACATCGTCTCAGTATGTACCCAGCATAAGACTGCTCCTCATGAGGATTGTAGTCTGGTCTTTTATTACTTAATGGCCTAAATTTTATTTAGATTTGAAATGGCTTCTGAGATCATTATTTTCCTATAGAGCATAGGTTATCAAACTCAGGGCCTGATTCAGAGCCGCTCGTAAGCGGCCGCTCGTTCGCTCCGAGTGATGTTTGCACATCTGCGCATGCGTATGGGTTGTAATGCGCATGCGCCAACCAGTCAGTGCGGTCGGAAATCGTGTGCTCGCAAAATAGCGAATGCCTGCTAATTTGAGTGACAGGATGAGGCGTTTGTGGGTGGTAACAGGGGAAGGTGCTTGAAAACGGGGAGTGGAGATCCGAACACAGGCGTGCCAAACGGTCAAAACGGGCGTTTTAAGGGTGTGCATAATTAACAAAGCAGCGTCATCGACCACATGACTTGGTTGTCTTTTAGCCTGAACTGCTCGCATGATTGCGGCAGGAAAATGCTACCACAAGAAGAGCGAGCAATACGCCTTTCGATGTACTCGATTAATCTAATAAATAGCGGAGATGACGTATGATGCGAGCGGCCAAGGGGCGTCTTTACAAAATAGCGAGCGCATTTTTCGTTCGCTCGCTCAGACATAGAGGCGTCAACAGACCGCAAAGAGCGAGCGCTCAATTTAAATAGCCAGCCCCTTTTTCTGAACGAGCGTCCGCAAATAGCGTCCGGCTCTGAATCAGGCCCTCAGTCCTCAGGACCCCAAACAGTGCATGTTTTCCAGGTCTCCTCACAGAATCACAAGTTAAATAATTAGCTCCACCTGTGGATTTTTTAAAATGTGTCAGTGAGTACTCCTATTCACCTGCTGGGTGACCTGGAAATGTGAACTGTGTGGGGTCCTGAGGACCGAGTTTGAGAACCACTGCTATGGAGACACAGGGCCTGATTCAGAGCCGCTCGCTGTTTGCGAGCGCTCGCTCTGAATCAGGGCGGGGATTTTTTATTTTTTTTTCGGCCTCCAGGCCGCTCGCTAAGCTGTGGGTGACCATCAGGCTTGCGAGGAGACCTTGTTGTAGGGTCTCAGCTCTCACAAGCCCGAGTGGACTTTCTACTCTAATAGAGCAGGAAGTGCACTACTGACATCATGCATGATGTCAGTAGGGCCGCCCACAAACGCCAGGCGTTCCTCAGGGAACGTCTGCGTTTGTGCAGCCACCCCCCTCCCCGCCTACAAAACGGGGCGAGCTGTCAAGCAACATCGACAGCCGCCCCGACTTGTAGCGAGACCCGTTGCGACGGAGCTGCCGTCGCAGTACAGGTCTCACGCATGCGCACGCCGGAGGCGGCGCATGCACAGTCGGGGATCATCGACCCGCTTGCGAGCACTATGCGCTCGCGAGCGGGTCTGAATCAGGCCTACAGTGCTGCCTACTTTTGGGTTGCATTAGTTTAAAGGGGTAGACAGATTTTCCTCATTATGACTGCTGCACTGTGTGTCTCCTATGATTTTTGTTAGTGCTCTAGTTATAATTACCTATTTATATGTGCAAACAGATACTTTGTGTGTGGTAAACACATTCTTACGGAATAACTTTAATGACTAGCCAGTGAAAATTGGAAATGCAAGCGCAGAGGCCACTTCATCATGCAGGTTTAAAGGTGCATACACACGTAACGATTTTTTGATCGATTTAACTATAACGACGTCGTTATCGTTGAAAAAAATCATTCAGTTTCTGAGTTATAACAATGAACGATTATCGTTCATGCACGTTCCCGTTTGTAGTTTATTCTGACTGACCAACTGAACGATTTTCATTCAGGGAAGTTACAAAAATCGTTCATTACACTTTAAAAAATCTGACAGATACTCTGACAGAAAATCGTTGTGTGTGTATGCAGTTTAAGAGCTGAATAGACAGATTACATAATGCTTATATATACACTATACAAGGGTAAAGTATTGGATGAAAGTGATAAAATGCAAATTAAACTATAAAGCTGTAGAGTCATTAGAGCTAATGACATAATGAGATGTATGAAGAGTACAGAGGTAAGTAAAGGTGCCCATACATCTGCGACGGATCGTCACGATGCCAGGATGTGATCGGAAATTTCCCATCGCCCACCATCGATCCGTCGCCGGATCGCTGACATTTGACATGTTAAATGTCCCTGATTTGACAATCGCGATCAATCTTTGATCGCGATCGTCAAATCGCTAAAATCCAACATGTTGGAGTTCTACGATCCTGCAATGCCGGGTTGCAGCACTGCAGCAATCCGTCGCAGATGTATGGGGCCCATTACATAAAGAAGGGTGTCTCAAACAGAGTTAAGAACCCTCATCGGAGATTTAGGGGCGCCTATGTGCCGTATTCAATTTGGAGCGAAAAGTCCGAGTTTGGACTTTTCACCCTCATCTGAGGTTTTGCCAGCGAAAAAGTATCGCGCGTGTGCCCGCGTATTCCCATATTCAATTGCAAATGTGCGAAAACGGGACCCGGCGAATTGGAAATCGGCAAAAAGTTCTGTCAGTTTTGGGGAAATCAGCCTAACACCCCCCTAAAGATGCTCCGACATGGGGGTTCACTATGGGTACCCCCGAATAGCCCTGCTAAAGATATTTAGGGTTTTTAAATGGTCTCAAGAGGCGCTATTTTACGTCAATGAGCAAGTGGTGAAGAATAGATTTTTGCTACTTTTTTGGGGGAAAATAAGTATTCCCATCATATTTAAGATACATGAAAATGGGTGCAAGCATAGTTTAAAGTCACTAAAATAAAGCTTTAAAGTGCATTAAAAAAAATGCACCTTCAGCAAGCACCAGCAATAAAAAAAAAAAAACCTCCCCCATACTTCCAGACCCCCCAGAGGCTATTTCGCTAATTTTTGCATTTGTACCCCAACATTTTTTTTTTCGCCCATTATTTTCACAATGCTTTTTTGAGGTGTCCTTTGTGTAATTTTTTGTGTTTTTGACGCAGTTAGTATCAAGGGGGTGTAAAAAGGGTTTAGGGTGGTCCCTGCAAGTTTGCATCCCAAAACCCCAATTCTGCAACTTTTTTCCACCGGGTATTCATAGGCGAAACCTTTTCGCCTATTACAATGCATTGCGTTATCGCGCTGCCGAAAAGAAGCTGAAATTGAATACGGGGATAAATTAAATTGTCGAAAAACTATCACCGAAACGGACTTTTCGCTCCAAATTGAATACAGCCCTTTGTATCAAAGCTTGATGAGAGAGAAAATTGTGAGATATAAATCACCAACCAATCAGCTTCTAACTTACATTTTATAGGCTGTGTTTGAAAAATTACAGTTAAGAGCTGATTGGTTAATACTTTTTCTCTCACATCAAGCTTTGATACATAGGCCCCTAAATGTACTAAAAAATTTAACCCTATTAAGATATGTATTTGGCTTTAGCAATCTATGGACCTCCACTTGGTGGCTGAACAGTATGTTCCATCAACCTCTTTTGCACAGCTAAATCAGCTTAGAGAGAGATAAAATTGTGAAAGATAAAGTACTAACCAATCAGCTTCCAATTTACATTTTGCAGGCTGTGTTTAAAAAATAATAGTTAGGAGCTGATTGGTTGGCAATTTATTTGTTATGGTGCATACACACGGGACAATCGACAACGATAACTGTGAACGATCTCCCTGCACCTTCCCAGAGTGCTGGATGATCGATATCGATCATTCAGCACACCACCAACGACGGGCCAGCGACCAACAATCGTGGGTCCCTATGTAACCTGGTCATAACCGTGTGTACGCACCATTACAATTTTATCTCTTTCTCAGCTGTGACAAATACCCCCCCAAATGTTGTCATCAGTAACTGCCAGACACAGCTCCTCATCTGTTATGTAACATAGGGCTCTTTTTATGATTGTATGGTGATAGCTAATTTGTATAGTTACTCATGCAATTTATCAAGCCAGGGATCCTTAATGGTTTCGCTGGTCCAGATTATCTGGTATAGCCAACGCCATACAGAGATGGTGGTAGCTTGCAACGAAAAGCAAAGCTTTCATAGCTCGTTAAATGGGCTCTAGGAGGTATATTTACTGAAGTGCAGGTTTTTAGAAGTGGAGCTTTTGCCCATAGCAACCAATCAGATTCTAGGGGCCAAATGTAATAGGGTGAGACTTTGGAAAATGTGAGAGTTTAGCAGTAAACTGTCACACTTTTTAAACTCGGCCAATGTAATAGAGTCCGAGAACATGCAAACGTGCATGTATTTAGGGGCCTATGTATCAAAGCTTGATGAGAGATAAAATTGTGAGAAAAAAAGTATTAACTAATCCGCGCCTGTCATATTTCAAACACGCCTATAAAATGTAAGTTAGAAGCTGATTGGTTGGTGATTTATATCTCACAATTTTATCTCTCATCAAGCTTTGGTACACAGGCTCCTAAAGCCGGCTACACACGGTACGATGTGTAGCCGGCGATGCGACGGGCGATCAGACAGCCAGCATATCGGGCGGTCCCCACACACGGAGCAATCCGGTGCCCGACCGCCCGATATGCCGGCACCCGTCTCCCCCCCACAAAGCGCTACATGAGATCGTACATAGCATCTCCAGATCTCTTGTGCAGCATGAAAGATCTGGAGGAGCGAAGGACGACCTCACGGGAGTGCGCACCAGACGACATCAGACCCACAAACGGAACGATATAGCAGTGATATCGTTCCAATCAGTCAGATTGGCCGCTATATCGCTCCGCGTGGTGGGGCCTTTAGACTCAAAAAACTGTCATTCAGGTGTTTTCCCATTTTGAAGATAAAACTCGACCAATGTAATAGTGTTAAGGCCCCCATACATCAGCAATTCATTGCAGCAATCGTGCAATTTGCAATCGATTGTGTATAAAAATATTTCCCTTTTTCAATCGATTGTGGCAACTCTGCAATTGATTGAAAAAGGGAAAGATTTTTATACACAATCGATTGCAGATTGCACGATTGCTGCAATCAATTGCTGATGTATGGGGGCCTTTAATGTTAAACTCTCACCCTATTACATTTTGCCCCATACACCTTCTAGAACACATGTTCTCAAACTCGGTCCTCAAGACCCCAAACAGTGCATGTTTTGCAGGTCCCCACACATAATTACTAGTGAAATAGTTAGCTGTACCTGTGGATCTTTTAAAACGTGTCATTGAGTAATGAATTGATCTGTGCACCTGCAGGTTGACCTGGAAAAAAGTGAACTTTGTTAGGTCCTGAGGACCTAGGCCCGTATTCAATTTGAGGCGAAAAGCCGGAACCCGCGGAAAAGTTTCGCCGTTGCTGTCATTTCGCCAGGCGGAAAAGTGTCGCCGTATTCAATTTGAAAGACTTTCCGCCTAGGCGGAAAGTCAATGCAATGTAATAGGTGGAAAAGTTTCGCCTATGAATAGCAGGCGGAAAAAAAGTGCAGAATTGGGGTTTTGGGGTGCAACGTTGCGAGAACCCCCATGCAGCCTTCAGACAGTCCCCCAAAGGTAAACTGTGTCAAAAAATTTAAAAAAACACTTAAGAACACCCCAATCAATCACTTTGAATTTGGGGGCGAATAAAAAAAATGTTGGGGGACAAAGTTAAAAACTAGCGAACTAGACTCTGGGGGGGACCCCAAGTATGCCCCATGTGTTTTTTTCATTGCAGTGGCTTGCGGCAGGTGGATTTTTCACGATTTTTTCAACTTAACTTTAGCAACTTTAAAATACGCAGACCCCCATTTTCAAGTACCCCAAATTTGCTGGGATAAGTTATTTCTGCAAAACATACTCCTGAATACTATTCTACACCACTTATAGAAAAACTCTATTTAGCAGCTATTCAGCCCGTTTAAAAACACCAAATACCTTCAGCAAGCCAAATCGGGGGGTTCCATAGCTAACCCCCATGTCAGAGCATCTTTTGGGGGGTGTCAGGCTCATTTCCCCAAATCTGACAGTACTTTCCGCTTGTTTCGCCGGGTCCCGTTTTTGCGTACTTTCAAATTGAATACGGGAATGCGCGGGCACGCACGCGATACTTTTCCGCCTACAAAACACGTGATGTAGGCGAAAACTCCGGGCCGCAACAAAGCATCGCGGGTCCGCTCAAATTGAATACGGCTCCTAGTTTGAGAACCACTGTTCTAGAAGGTGCTAGAAGATAATCTGGTTGGTTGCTATTGGCAACATCTCCACTTCTATAAACCAGCACTTTAGTAAATATACCCCTAGGTCTATAGGTACAGCAGCAAGGGAGTTAAAGCAGGAGAAAGTTCTCTCTACGGTTTACCTCTTGGTACATTGGGGTAGATGTATTATAGCGGCACTTACCGTGCCGCTATAACGCTTCCCGCTTCGCCTCTTTACCGAGGCGAAGCAGGAAGCACTACCGATGAGATGCATAAACATCTCATCGGCCGGAGAGGGGGAGCGTTAACTCCCCCCTCCGGCGCTACCCGCTAGAGACAGCAGTGCATCAGCCTAGTGCTGATGCGCTGTGTCTCTGTCCCGGCCGGCTCCACTGAGCATGCGCGGGATCTCGCAAGTATTGCGAGATCCCCGCGTGCAGCCTGGAGCCGACAGCAGGGACAGCGCTGTCTCTGCTGTGGAGATAGGGCAGTGCCAGGTTGTAGCTGTCGATAACGACAGCTACAGCCGGCCGAACGGTCATACGTTATGACCGTTCATACATAGCCCTGCCGTCGGCGCTGCTATCTTGTAGATAGCAGCGCCGATAATGACAGGGGCGCATAGCGCCCCTGTCATTTACCGCCCAGACCCCCGATCATACATCGGGGAGAAGCGGTATCAGCGCACATAACGTGCGCTGATACCGCTTCTGGGCTTCGTACATCTCCCCCATTATGACATAGGTTCTCAAACTCAGTCGTCAGGACCAAAAAACAGTGCATGTTTTCCATGTCTCCTCACAGAATCAAGTGAAATAATTAGCTCCACCTGTGGACCTTTTAAAATGTGTCCGTGAGTAATGACTACACCTGTGCACCTGCTAGGTGACCCAGAAAAACAGAGAACTGTATGGGGTCCTGAGGACCGAGTTTGAGAGCCACTGCATTATGAGAAGCTGAGATAAACCCTTTCTCCTTTGAAAACACAACAGAAATGGCTTATTCTTTAGAAATAGACCCCTTAAACTGTAAGAAGAATACTTCAGACAGAAACAAGGCACTAATAGGGAGGAACAGGAGTACCCCCTCCAAACAATTGCGGCTAAACATAAAAGGGGCACAGTCATCTAAAGTGTGCATTACTTATAGTTGTTATTTTGGAATAAATGTCTCTCTATATGTTAATGCTGTAGGTCAGTGGTTACCAAACTCTTTCGAATCATGGCGCCGTAGGGCATAAACATTTTTTCCATGGCACCCCTGGGCCAAAAGTTTCTTATTGAGAAATTCTGCAAAAAATTAAAATAAGGAAATTGTGCTCATATGTCACCCTTAGGTTCAGTTATATGGTAGCTAACAGAGCTGCACTTTTTTGTCCACATATTATTTGATTGGCAGTCAGTAGCACTGGTTTTGCCTATCACACTGACAAAAAGTATTCTATTTGGTTCTGGAAGAACAACCCGAGGCACCCCTGCAAGGGCCCCCCACCCCACTCCCCTCCCCTCCCCTCAGGGACTGTGAGGAAAAATCTGCACTAAATACACCCTTTGGGTCTTAACATGCGGGGTAACCCATCATTCTGTACTTAATGCGGAATCTATAGGTTAACGCTCATTGGGGGAGATGTACGAAGCCCAGAAGCGGTATCAGCGCACGTTATGTGCGCTGATACCGCTTCTCCCCGATGTATTATGCGCCCCTGCCATTATCATTGCTGCTATCTACAAGAAAGCAGCGCCGAGCAGGAGGGCAATGTACGAACTGTCATACCGCATGACCGTTCATCCGGCTGTAGCTGTCGTTATCGACAGCTACAGCCTGGCGCTAGCCTATACCCACAGCAAGGATAGCGTTGTCCCTGCTGCGGCGGCTGCCGGCTCCAGGGATCCATGCGGGGATCTCGCGATACTTGCGAGATCCCGCGCATGCTCAGTGGAGCCGGCCGGGACAGAGACACAGCGCATCAGCACTAGGCTGATGCACTGCTGTCTCTAGCGGGTAGCGCCGGAGGGGGGAGTTAAAGCTCCCCCTCTCCGGCCGATGAGATGTTTATACATCTCATCGGTAGTGCTTCCTGCTTCGCCTCGGTAAAGAGGCGAAGCGGGAAGCATTATAGCGGCACGGTAAGTGCCGGTATAATACATCTACCCCATTATCCGTGGGTTAACTGCATGGGGAAAATTCTGAATAGCTCCAGGCTTTAAAGCTGGAGCTTTACCGACGCGTAATTGAATCCAATAGAAGTGTCTCTTTTAAGTTGTTACCAGCAATATATAGCTTTATTATCACTAATTATCTTTCATGAGCTGAGAGCAGTGATTCTCAGTCTTTTCATGATGTTACACACCTAAAAACACAGATTTAGCGAGATGCAATGCTCTTATCAACATATATAGAAATTCCTGCAAATATTATCTGTGTAAATGGGAAGTTTCTTAAGTCATTGTTTATAAATGAAGTTTTCATTCAATCGCTGCAGTGTTCATTTGGAGTAGTAATACACTCTCTACTGTAAAATTAGTAAGACTATTGGATGTCAGCTCAGTGATCTATAGTTTAATGAAAAGTGCTTGGACTTCATGTGTTCAAAAGGAGTCTTCAGTGACTACTAATATTCGTAGAGTTTATAGTAGGAGATAAATTACCCCTTTTATACACATTATTAAAATGTTGTTTGGAAAGCAATATTAGTAATTTAAGCAAGAGTGGGAAAAGGGGCAATACAAGCAAATACTCGTACTAGTGAAAACAACTCTGGCAAAGTATCAAAAATAAAAAAAAAATAAAAATCACACAACACCAAAAACGGAAGCTCAAAAACGGAGAGGTGGTGTCTAATTTAATTATAATATAATTAATAATTGCAGCAGTGCCACAATTATTAACAATCCTGTTTGCTGCAGGAATAATCGTAACATGATTATAAACGCCAGTATATATCAAAATTCCTACAAGGACAGCGATTTCAAAAAGACGGTATCCCTGTGCACATCTTGATGGAAAATTGGAGGAATCTTTAATATTTTCAAAAGAACGCTCCACAATATCAGACACTGCACACCGAGCTTCGGAACCAAGCTCAGAAAAGCTACACTAGCTCGGTACATAGTGGTCAGACTGCAGTCCCCATTGAAAATAATTAGGACTGCAGTCTGAAGCGCTAATTACCCTTATGCAGAATTTTGGGTAAATCTCCTGCATAATTCTATGAAAAAGGAGTTTGATAAATATGTTCCAAAATTAGAAACATTAAGCAATAGAGGTTGAAGCACACTCACTGTTGCCTTCACTAGCCTTGCAAACCATAATATCATAGGGATCATTCGTCTGCATTTTCCAGCACTTATGTTAGATAACTGTAAATATCCCAGCCAGGTGTTTAATAAGGAAAGGTAACTGTGTTGTCTCTGAAGTTATTTCTTAAACTAAAGGCCCCCTACATCAGCAATTGATTGCAATTGTGCAATTTGCAATCGATTGAAAAAGGGAAAGATTTTTATACACAATCGATTGCAAATTGCTGCAATCAATTGATGATGTATGGGGGCCTTTACTTGAGTTGTATTTGCAGGCCAATGCAATATTAGGCTAGACTTCAAGCACCAAAATATATTTTATAAGCCTGTTTTTATACATTCACACAGACTCTAATTAAACTAAAATGAGGTGGGGTGGTCACAAATCAGCTCACAGAATAAAACTATTTCGTAAAATCTAACTTTAAAAAAAAATATATGATGAAGATAAAACCAAAAATAGCAAAATAAGTAAGAGTGTTTGGGAGTGTAACATGTTAGCAGTAGCTTAAGAAGGCTGTACTTGATAGTAGTATGTTTAAGTATACAGCTGTTATTAGCAGAGGGCGTAAATAAACGTAGCGCTATTACGAGCTCTCCGAGATGGTGCAACTGCACACTAATAGGCTAGTATTAGCATTTAATCTCCACTTGGTACTTATGTACGAAGAGGGAGGTGACGGTTGGCTGAACTCAATGACCCCGCCCACTTAAAGTAAATTTCGAGCTCGCATTGGTCAACTAAAAAAATTCTACACGCAAGCCTGCACGCTCATTGGATAACACCGCGACCTGCTCTAAGGCTATTGGTCACCACGTCCTCCAACCCAACAGTAATAGGCTAAGCCACTATTGCTAAGCAACTTCCCATTGGCTGAGAGTGAAGGGGCAAGTGGTCGCAAAGCACGGAACCGTTCAGCAGCCCTTCTCGGTAGTACCGTGCAGCACCGAGGACTTACCGATCAGCTGTCCTACCGGTGTCGTAAACGCGTTGCCTAAAAGGAAATCCATGGCTCCCAGGGGCGGCGGCGACTGCAGCTCCTCGATACGAACCACTGCTTGTGCTACGAGGCGTAATCACATGACACTCAGCTTAGGGCACGCCTATCCCCGTGACGTCATGAAAGTAAAGCCGCAATGTCACGCCCTTCATGTCTGCCTCCACCCAATGCCCACACACAGGAAACACGTGTCGACGGTCACAGACTGAGCTAGGTCAGCTGAGTAGAGTTCATAATGTGTCACTAGTGGCTGGCTTACTTTATTATACAGTATATAATAATGTAACCTTTATCACCATAGCAGCAGCACAAACTCACACTGTGCACAGCCTTGGTAAGGGTGGATACACATGATGGGCTTCTATCCTGGGCCAGTAAGCATGGTTGAGCTAATTTCCTCTTCGCGCTAGGGACCTGGGAGTGACGTGCAGTGAGGGGAGAAATGCGGTTCCATGCCCATACAGTCCACCTAGAGCGGAGACTTGTTCCCTCACGGACTCGCTGCGCTCGCCACAAGATTATGGGCCTTTTTTATCAACGAGTTTTATCATTCACAACGAGGATATGATAATGGTGCTCCAGCCAATCAGCACCCAACTGTCATCAGTTTGAAAAATGACAGTTGGGAGCTGATTGGCTGGAGCACCATTTATCATTCACTCGTTGTGAATGATAAAACTCGATAAATAAAGCCCTATATTCCCCCTCTATGTCCACGTGGATGGTAGGGAATGACGTTGGGGTCCTCTCCGCGAAGAGAATCTAGACACTACCCCCGTTCATTATCAATAGAGAGCTTTATTATAGTAGCCTTATCTCCTGCTATGACTGTGCTGGTACAGAACACTGTACAGTTAGTCTGATCACTGACTGGGCTGAATATTTTATGACAGAGGGTTTCCAAACACGGTCCTCAAGGCACCCCAACAGTTCAGGTTTAAGAGCTATCCATGGCTGAGCACAGGTGGTTAAATCAAATTGAGGTACTAATTAAGTAATCTTTGGTCAAGCATGGCTATCTCTAAAACCTGGACTGTTAGGGTGCCTTGAGGACTGAGGGCCTGATTCAACTTGGATCGCAACTGCTAATATGCATTTGGCCGATTGTTGCAGACTGCGCATCCGTATGCATCACAGTGCGCTTGCGCGAAGTAGCCATTGCGACCGGGACTGCGATTGCAATGACTACGCAGACCCATCGCAGAGTGATTGACAAGAAGTACCGTTTGTGGGTGGTGACGGGGGGTGTGGTTGGTGAAACGCAGGCGTGCCAGTGCGTTTTAACGCCGTTGCAGGGTCGTGCATAAATTATCCACTGGGATTCCATACGCAGCCAGAGGCCTGATAGCATGCGCTGAAGTTAGAAATTTCTGAGTAAGGTCTGACCTTGTGCAAGTGTGTGTGAGGCTGCGATGGTACTCAATTGTACCGATGGTTTTGCATTCCCGCCATCACAGTCCACGTTTTAAGGATATCCAAGCTTGAGTCCAGATGGTTAAATCAAATGGATTGAGGTACTAATTAAGTCACCTGTGCTCAAGCATGGATATCCCTAAAACGTGGACTGTAATGGCGGACTTTGGGAACCTCTGGTGTAAGGTAAAGTGGACGTTCTTATTTTGTGCTACGGTGGCATAGTATTCACAATGGATTCGCATACTATCTCAATTGAACTGCGTGTGTAATTGCTATTGAAGTTGCGATCGGTAGTGAAACAGGCCCTGAGTTTGCAAACCTGTTTTAGGGCATGAGTTCATCCTGTGGTAGATACAACCAAGGAAAACACGGTTTGCAAATGTTTGCACAGGGAAGCCTATATGATCAATTCCACAACACTGCTTCCATCTCAGGAATTTATATATCAATTACTTTGATATCAGAAAAAGTAACATTACTTATATCAAGTTAAAATTTATTAATGGCATCATAGCACCAGAGCGCAAATCAGCTAGGCATGGCCATCGACCATAGATGGTTAGCCACTGATGATTTTGCTATTGATGGCAGATATCCGATGGTCCCCAGTGCAACCCGTATAGCTCCGCCTCTTTTCCCTGATTGGTCTGCCACTCGTGAGTCCTGTCTCCCACTGTGTTACAGCTGCTGTGTGCACTCTGTGGTTGAGTATCAATGGTTCACCTTCGATGGCCAAAGGTCAGCATAAGATACTCACAGGTGTGCGGAGAGACTGAATGATAGCATTTGAATGTATCGCTAATGTAACCGACCCGGACCGCAAAGTGGTGATAAGATAAAATAAAAATCATGTTTATTATGTGTATTTATTTTAATTGCTAGCATGATGACCTGTGAATTACACTTGTCGTGTAATGTCCAGCTGCAGGGTTAATTATCTGTCTAAGAAGATGCCAGGTGAGAGGAAGGCTGTCAGATTTATGTATAGCAAATTAGGATTGCCAGCAAACGATCCAACAGATGATAATGGTTAAATGATGGGGTCTTAAGATGGGTATACGCTACACGATGTGTGTACCCAGCAACAACACGACACATTGCGCCGTCCGTACACAATGCACGATGCAGCAGATGACGGCACAATGTGTAGATCCATGCTGCATTTAGCAGCATAGCATCGTTCATTGCATCGTCCCATCTGCTGTGTTGGGATGATGCGCTGAACGACCTGTGCACGCGCAAACGAATGTATACACTAAATGATCTACATCGTACAGATCCACATCAGAACGATATATCATGCAATTGATCGCGTAGTGTGTACCCAGCTTTACACATTCCGGGTTTACCCTTCTCACCAACATGAGGATGGCCTGGGGAGTGTCACCCTCCCCACCTCCACCAAAAGAATATTGTATTAACAAGGAGGATCTTGGCTACTTTGTATTGCCACAGAAAGCTGAGAAAAGGGGGGGGGGGGATGAAACCCAAATAGAGATAAATACCATATCCCACATGCAGAAATTTGTACAATTTTTGGGATCCAATCTGATACTGGGAATTGCTCCATCTAGCGACTTCTCGCAAACAAATTCATGTAAGTGAGGCTGTACTATTTTTCCTTTTTGTTTAGAGAAGCATTGTTAGGTTCTTTCTCATAATAAACATAATTTAATAAGATTTGTCTCTGTGATTTTTATTGGATCAAATTTTTGCCTGTGGATTCGGCTTATCCATTCTACATATCTGTATTACAGGTTATTATTTGACTAATGATAACTGGGACCTAATTGTACTTGCATAGGGAGATCGAAAACTTCCTACTTAGAGTGTGTTGCTCTTGAAATCCTTCCATGGTGGCAATTATTGGGAAATTAATAGTGAATGTTAGAAATACAGGGGAATCTAATTATTTCTGTAGACAGACCAATTGGTTGTTTTTTTATTAACTCTGTGCTAGACCCACGTCATGCACGCTAGTGCTGATCTTAACAACGTTACTGACAGCGGTTAAAGATTGGAGTATCTTGTAACCGGGTTATGCTGGCCATACACGCTACAATTATCAGCGCGATCCGCCTGATATCGGCGGATCGCCCCGATACTTGTAGCGTGTGGGGGGGCGACCGAGGGTTAAATACTGCTCGGTCGGGCATGCCGGATTGTCCAGCATGCCCGTCCGATGCGATATTTCCCGGTAAACTGTCGGCCACATCGGGTGCCCAGCCTCCCCGTGGGGGGAGCGCGGATGTCTGCCGAATACACTGTGGGAGAAATCTCCAAGTGTATGCCGGCAACATCTGCGGCTGGCAGCCGGCCAGATAAAATGTCTGTCGGTGTATATCTGGCTGTGTATGCCCAGTGACATTCAGAGATACATAATTGCAGAGGTTCCCAAACTCAGGGCCTGATTCAGAGCCGCTCGTAAGCGGCCGCTCGTTCGTAGTCAGTCGATGTTGTACAACCACGCATGCGTCGGTGTAACAGTGCGCATGTGCGTACGTCTGATTGCGGTCATTTTTCAGTCAATCGTAGCCACAGCGAACAGGAAGTGACATGTCAAATGTGATTGACAGAATTGTCCGTTTTGAGGTGGTGACGGGGGTGGAGATGGAAAAACGCAGGCGTGTCGAGGCGTTTTTTGGGCGCACATAAATTATCTTATGCGAGCGCCAAATGTGAACGGAACAAGTGATACGTCACTGTCTCATCCAATTTCCATTAAGACTGCTCGCTCAGCTTGTGGTCTGGTATAGTTACCACAATGACGATGGTCTCTTCGTACTTCCCTGGGCTCATCGATGGTGTAGCGATTTATCAATTGCGGCCACAAAAACAATCATCTTTTAATTGCAAATGTGCTTGTAAGGTGTTTTGGAAATAGACCTTTTTAGTAGCTAAAATCCGAACGCAGGTGAACTACTCAGCTGCTAATTTCTGAGTCATACAATCAATTAGCTAGCATTTTTTTTTTTTGGGGGTGCTTTTAAAATATTTGTAAGTGTTTCTTTTTTAGGGAAACAATATTGTACGCATGTATTTTTATTTGCTTATTTTTTTGGAGGACAAGAAACCAATCGTCCTTTTGTTTTTTGTTAAGTGTTAATTCAAACTCATAAATTGTTTTTAACCCTTGTTTTGTTTTACAAAATTAAATGTTTCTATTTCCGTTGTATTGTTTCTAAATTTGTTTGAGGGATTACCTTTTATCCCGTTTTGGAATAAATCATCAATAGAAATTTGCCTACTTTTATCATAATTTTATTAAATGATTGTGTCCATTTCTTTTTTTTTTTTTTTTGCCATAAACATATTTTTAATAAGGAAAAAAAACTTAAAAATGATTTGGCCCACACACACACACAAAATAAGTGGCATTTGAACTTTAAAAAATAAAAAAATTCACAAGAAAGGAGAGGGAGGTTGTTGTCATGAAGGAATATGGGGCAAACACAGAGATGGATTGTGGGGTAATTAGCCAGTGCTGTCATCGCCTTTTAGGCCTTTTGGCCGGGGGTTGGAGGGAGCCGGAACGGGCCCGGGATCTCCTTCGGCTGGCCAGAGGCAGGTGTTGTTGCCTCTGGACTAGGCATAGGGCTAGGCACATTTGGAGGGATGGGTGTTGTGCCAGAGGTGGAGGGTCCTAATGTTCCGGCAGGAAGGGAGGCCGGCTCCAACATGTGCTGGCGAACGAGCTGCTCCAGGGCATTTGCAATTCTTATGTTTGCCCCAGTATTTTCCGCCAGGGCATTTGCAATTCTCACGTTGGCCGCAGTATTTTGCTCCAGGGCGTCCGCCACCCGTAGCAGATTGGTGTCCATCCTCAGCAGAATCTCGGTGTGCTGATCCGTTTTAACATTGAGATCAGTGAGGAGGGCCACTGGGTGCGAGGGGGAATGCCCTGGACTGTCTGCCAGAGGGTCCCCAGCCGGATCTACTGCTTCCTCCCCTGCAGAGCCAGAACAAATTCTGCGGCCAAAGCTCTCCTCTGGAGCAGACTCAGCCGCCTGTGTCTTGTGTGAAAAAAGAAAAAAGATTCAAATTCAAAACGAGATATTTTACAAAACACATTTCTGAGTTGTTAACATTACAACATTTACCTTGTTCCATGTTCAACACGCCAAACAACTCATCCTGCACACACCCCTGGGCCAGCTCCTCCAAATCCGTGAGCTCAAGTGACACGGGTGGGACCCCCACCTGTTCTCCCTGCATGCCTAGCCCTATCAGCCATTTTTCGTTTAAGACGATATTTGAAGTCGCTCCATCTGTTGGTTAAAAAGTTGGCATTATTGCTGCAGTATTTGGACCTGTAACCATTTTTTTATTCAAATGTAGTTTTTACGTACCGGCGTTTGACCTCCCGGGTTGAACGTTCAAACTCACCCTCCCCATTGACAGCACTGGCTATGTCGTCCCACAGTTTCCATCTCTGGGTTGCACCCATATTCCTTGGTGCCTGTGCCAGGTTGTCGTTGCACATTTGCACCAAAACCTCCATCTCCTTCCTTGTGAATTGTGGCTGTTTTTTTTTTGGCCCTAGTTTGCCTACTAGGCCCAGCAGCCTCTTCCATGGCATCCTCCACACCTTTTTTTAAATGGTTAAAAAATTTAAAAAGTTAATTGTATCAAAATGTAATGTTAAACATAAGCATTTTCACATAATTTATAAAATAATTACATAGTAATTATAGTACTTTGCTGCTCTGTACTCATTGTTTTTTCTCAATGTAGCAGACCGATTTTGGCTTTCAGTGACGTTTTTATACATGCGTTAGCATTATTCGGCTGCATCATTCCTTGTGCGCTCCTATTGTCCGTCCTTAATTTGAGCGGGAAAATAAAGCCTATTTATGGCTTGGTGTGACTCCATTCGAGGTGGCATTTTTGGATTGTTGGAGGTTTTTCGGTGTAGTGGTTTGTTCGTGGTTTGTGGTTTCTTGAAGGAGTAGTTTGTATTTTTGACAAGTTTGGTTTTTTTATTACTTTGTTTACGTTAGCATTTTTGCGTTTTTTTTGCTATTTTTATTTATATTTTTGAGTAAGTATTTAAAAAATTCCCCTAAAAAATTATTAGTAAATAGTTTACATTTTTTATAATTTATTTTTTTTTTACAGTTATTTTGGCAGTGACCAAGAGACCTTTTCTAACTTTGGGATATTTGTCTGTTTTTGGTAAGTGTTTTTGGTTTTATGAATTAACAAATTCGATGTGTTGGTCTTAGCATATGTTTCGCTAAGTAATGTGTGTTTTTTTCAGTGTAAAATCATGTCTTAACTCTAAATGTAGCGTACTAATTTGCAAACTAATGTGTGTTTTTTTCAGTGTAAAATCATGTCTTAACTCTAAATGTAGTGTACTATTTTGCGAACTAATGTGTGTTTTTTTCAGTGTAAAATCATGTCTTAACTCTAAATGTAGCGTACTATTTTGCGAACTAATGTGTGTTTTTTTTCAGTGTAAAATCATGTCTTTTTTTTTTTTTAAATATTTTATTGGTAAACTGTATACATTAATAAAACAAATATAATATACAATGTATCACAATCAAATATATAAGTTACATTCTATGTTTACTATGAAACATATATATATACAAGTTGTCAGAAACAAATGGGTTGAGAGAACCGCACGTATCCCCAATAAACATTATGGGTCAGCCAAATTACTACTTTAGAAGGGTGAGCCTCCTGTTGAAACAACTTCTAGGTTGTACCAAGTAGTTAGCCTCACCGCTTGGTGTAAATTATCTTTTGTCTCAGAAGGTAACGCACAAACATATGGTAACCATATCTCGAAAAACTTTTTGACCTTTTTTTCCTTGTTAATTGACATTCAAGCCAGTCCATGTGGAACAAATAGGAAATACGAGGTATTAACAAAGGTAATGTCAAGGTATCTGTGGACATCCACTGAGACAGGATGGTCTTCTTTCCTGCTGCTGCAATTTTAGCTAACAAAATTCGTTGACCCAGTGGTGGTTTAGGTAAATCTTGATCAAGGTATATGTCCCATAGGGCCCATTCGGAAGAGATATTAATAGTTATACCTAAAACATCTTTAATATAAGTTTGAATTATAAGCCAAAATTTTTTAACTTCAGGACAATTCCACATACAGTGATAAAGATCTGCTTCTAAAGCTTGACATTTGAAACATTTAGAATCATTGGAGGCCCCCATCAAAAAACGCAACTTGGGTGTGTAGTAAACATGATGTAGCAGTTTATAATGCATTTCTGTGTAAGAAGCGGAAATAAGTATTGAGCTTGAAGACCATCATTAAGTGGAATGTCAGGAAAATCAATCTTCCATTTAACAATACCAGACTGTAATTTTTCCAAATCTATAGATCGTTTAATTTGAGAATACAAATATGAGGTAGAGCAACTTCTTCCTGAGCAACTACTCAACACTCTATCTAATGTATGTGTCTTGTCAGAATCTGTTAGTTTGGAGAGAATGTTAGTCACATAACTTCTAAGTTGGTAATATGTAAATAAAGGAATAGTTATCTGAGGAAATATTTCTTGTAATTTTTCATATGTAAGAATTTTAAGTGTCTGTCCATCCAAAACTTGATAAACCAGTCTAGGACCCCCTGAACCCCAAAAACGCACTAAAGTATGATGTAAAGCAGAGAACCCTTGAGACCTTGTATTATGATATATGGGTAAAAAAATGGTGTTATATGTTGATATACCCATCTTGCGTCTAGATAGACGCCAGGCTGTGCACGTAGTGGTTAACAACAAATTATTAGTAACCGAGAGAGGAAAATCTGTGGGTCTCATATGTAATAGGCTAGAGAGTGTAATGTCAGGACAAAAGGCTTGTTCCAAGCCAGTATTAGCAAACTCTTCAGAATTCTGTAACCAATCAACTGCATAACGATAGTTTGTAGCTAGATTATAGCTCTTTATACAGGGAAGGTTAATACCTCCCAATTGTGTGGATTGACTTAATTTGAATAAAGATATTCTTGGTTTCTTATCCGCCCAAATAAACTTGCTCATAGCTTTATTCAATAACTTTAGATCTGAATCTTTTAAAAGTAAGGGTAACATTTGTATTGGGTATAGCAACCTAGGAAAAGAGATAATTTTTATCAAGTGGCATCTACCTATGTAAGACAGTGGCAAGTGTTTCCAGACCTGAAAGTCAGCAATAATACGAGATATTACAGCAGGAAAATTAGCCATGTAGAGATCAGAGGGATTGACAGGTATATGTAAACCTAAATAAGTCAAAGAGGTATTCGCCCATCTGAAAGGAAAAGAACCATTCCAGGCAGCCTGGGCACCATCGTGTAAGGCTAAAGCTTCTGTCTTAGACTTATTTATCACAAATCCTGACATAATTTCAAAATCATGTAGAAGTTGCATAAAACCTGGGAAAGCAGCTTGTGAATTAGCAAAATACAATAGCAAGTCATCAGCGTATGCTGACACTTTTAATATTTGACTTCCAATTCAAATCCCTTTCCATTCAGTATGCAAATAAAAATGTCGGATAAGGGGATCCAACGCTAAATTAAAAAGTAGGGGAGATAAAGGGCACCCTTGTCTTGTACCGCGATATAATTGAAAGTTCTCCGTATTTAAACCATTAATGGTGAGAAATGCTGTGGGGGTATTATATAGTGAATTAAAAAATCGTATAAAACTTGGACCAAAATTTTGAAAATGAAAGACGCGTAACAAATGTGTCCAGGACACACGGTCAAATGCTTTATCAGCATCACAACTGACCAAAAGAGACGTATCCTCTGAGTTTTGTAGCGATTGCGTTATGGCTGCTATTACCTGACGAATGTTATGTACTGAAGATCTATTCTTTACCAAGCCAGATTGTGATGTATGGAGTAACTTGGGTAAAAGCATCTGTAATCTTTGTGCCATAATGGAGGATAATAACTTTAAATCCTGATTTAATAAAGATATGGGACGGTAAGACTGTACTAATGTTGGATCTTTACCCGGCTTCGGTAACATTATTATACGGGCTTCATTAAAAGAAAATGGAGCCGCTGTGCCAGAGAGAATAGAATTAAACAATTTTAATAAATGAGGAGTAAGAGATGGAGATAATAATTTATAATATTCTGCACTAAGCCCATCAGGGCCCGGAGCTTTACCAATTGCTGAATGTCCAATAGCCGCCAAGATTTCTTGCTCAGAAATTAAATCAGTCAGTATCTCCTGTTCCTCCTAAGTTAATATAGGAGAACCTGCCGACTTTAAAAATTCCATACCTAAAATTTGGTTATCTGGTGGTGCAGTGTATATATTTCTAAAGTATTCCAAAAAGGAATTTGTTATATCAGAAGTGGAGGTAAGAACATGAGATTCCAAGACAATTTTTGAAATGTTAACCTGAGGACGCTGATTTCTAACCACATTGGCCAACAGTTTCCCTGTCCTATTTCCCCACTTAAAACAACGATGTTTCTGGTAATCTAAAGAACATTGGGCTTTTTCTGTACATAGTGTGTCATATAAATTTTTAGTATCAATATAAATCTGACGAGTTTCTGGGGTATTAAACCTTAAAAATTTGTATAAGATGTAGAAAGAGTTGTACTAATAGCTTGAAATTTTTGGAAGAGTTTCTTACGTTTTCCGGCAACATAAGCTATGATCGAGCCACGCAAAACTGGCTTGGATGCTGCCCAAAATAAATTGATATCTTCAATATGTTGATTATTATCGTTGACATAGTTCCCGTATTGTTGTTCCAAATATAGCTTGAAATCAGGACAATTATATAAATAGGAGGGAAATCTCCAATTAAAGGAGGAAGGTTTTGGTGTAGGAAGGGATAAGGAGAACCATGTTGGGGCGTGGTCAGAGATAGCTATATTTTCTACTTTAGCATCATAAACTTTAGGAAGGAGATTTGTGGGAAGAAGCCAATAATCAATCCTGGAGGATGTGTGATGTGGGTGTGAGTAAAACGTATAATCACGCTCCACGGGGTGTTGATACCTCCAGGGATCAGAGAGTTGGAGAGAAGATATAAGAAAATCTAAAGCCTTAGGTATAGTGCCCCTTCCCCCATCGCCTGATCTGTCTAATAGTGGATTGAGAGTAGTATTGAAATCCCCCCCTAAAATAATGGTCCCTTCGGCCCAATCCTGTATTTGAACATATAGATCTCTAAAAAAAACACTGTTAGGACCAGTTGGTGCATATATGGTGACAATAGTAAACAAAACCCCTTCCAATTGTATTTTTAACAAATAGAAATCTACCCTCAGGGTCACACAATTTATCAAGTATAGTGTAGTTAAGGGACTTGCATAGAAGAAGAACCACACCTCTTCGTTTGGATGTATATGAAGCTGCTATGTATTCATTCAACCAATTGCTCCTTAACGTATTTGGATCCCCCTCCCTCCAGTGCGTTTCCTGAAGCACAGCCACATCTGGTTTGAGCCTCTGTAGGTGTTGTAATACCTTCCGCCGTTTGAGCGGTGTGTTAAGACCCTCTACATTCCAAGTGAGGAATTTTATACGATCCTTATAATTAACAGGTGTACCCAAGGAATTCAAGTTATCAACCAATACCTTGTTTCATGAAAATACTAATTTGTTGAAATTCGTTAAACATAGCATCCCATGTCCCAGCGAGTAGGGACGCCATTGTTATTATAAACGCGCGGTCTCTCAATCCCATTATCACTACATTTAACCAAACATATATACACCAAAATGATACAGTTCTACCATTTTGTGTTTTTCTTTGAACCCAAACATAAGGCCATTGTGGCCAATAATAACCAGTAACTATAGTCCAAATATGAAAAAATAAAAAAAAAAATTCAAAATCAAAACAAATAATAAAAAAGAACAATTTAGAGGAAACAGAGTTTTCCAGAAAAATAGTAAGAAATACACATAATATGCAAAAACAGATGAGAATCAATTTCTCATTAACAAATATTAATAATATAATGAGGCATATGTGAGTAATATAATACTTGCGCTTTAAGCATTAACTCAATGTTCATCGACAGATGAGAGTACGTTAGATTCCGAGAGAGAAGTAACAAATGTCTTTGCCGGGGACACCGAATCAAAGAAATACTGTTTGGCATCATTTTGTACTCTAAGCTTAGCTGGGTAGAGGAGGGCAAATCTGATTCCAGCATCAAAAAGCGACTTGCATATCGGTGAAAATTCTCTTCGTTTCATTGCCACTTGATAAGAAAAATCTTGAAAGAGAAGCAACCTGTCCCCTTTATAGGATAAATTTTGAGATTTACGATAAGCCTCCATCAGTCTGACTTTATCCATATAATTAAGGAACCTGAAAATGACAGGTCTAGGTCTGCGGCGATCTGCTTGACGATCCGGACCAATTTTGTGTGCACGTTCGATCAATGTAGGGCCTGATGTAGAGCTGCAACCCAACTCCTGAGGAAGCCAGGTGGAAACTAAGTCCATAAGTTCCCGCTGTTTGACAGATTTCGGTAAGCCAATCAGACGTAGATTATTGCGGTGGTTGCGATTCTCCAAATCTTCCAGCTTTTCCTGCATGGTGACAATGGAAGCTTCCTGCGTTTCAATTACCGATTTGGCCGTAGTAAGATCGTCTTCAAGATTTGAAATGCGCTGTTCTGCTTCATCAAACCGCACACTATGCTCGCGAAGCTGCGTTACAGCCGAATCTATCGCCTCTTTCAGACCAGCCAACTTTTTATCAAGCAATGGTGAGAGAAGATCCGAGATTTCCTGTGCTTTGGCCACAGACGCAGCACTGAATTTGGAAGGATCAGACACGCCATCCATAATATCATCCCCAGCCGGGGAAGTAGGAGGACTAGAGGTGGTAGATGCAGTGGTTCTGGTCTCTCTGCCTCGGACACCTGGACCTCCCTTACCACCCTTCTGTATTTTGGTCACGTGCTTATCCATATATAAATCTCAGATAATGGACTTTGCTAGGAAAATTGATTATATTTAATATGCCAAAAAAACAAAACTGAATAATCTTGACCAGCAGGGGGAGCTGATATAGATATAGTGCCTCTGGAGATCCAGAAAAACTCTGATATTTCTCTGTATAAAAATGTGTTGCAGGAACAGTAGCTAGAGCCCTGCCAATCCCAAGATGGCGGTCGTGGGCTAATATACTGCACTGCCCACACTACAGCACTTATCACAGGGGGCCAGTGAAGTCAGAGAGGCAGGAAGGTAGGTGGCTCCTCCGATAGCACACTTGAGGGGAAGAGGTGACAAGGGAGGCAGCTGCGTGATCCATCCGGATCCAAAATGGCGGCAGCGATTAGTGGTGCTTTGTACTGCACCTAAACTCCGGTGGTATGGTGACGGTGGGGAGCCGGGAATAGTGTCCACTTACCCACCGCTATCTCCAGGTGACGCGCTGATGTCGGGTCACTGCTCCTGGCGCTGCAGGTGTTTTATCCGCGCCTGTATGTGAAGGGAGCGAGAGCTCTCTAAAATGCGGCCATCTACAAGGTCCGCCCACAGGTAGTCCGTCGTAAAATCATGTCTTAACTCTAAATGTAGCGTACTAATTTGCGAACTAATGTGTGTTTTTTTCAGTGTAAAATCATGTCTTAACTCTAAATGTAGCGTACTAGTTTGCGAACTAATGTGTGTTTTTTTCAGTGTAAAATCATGTCTTAACTCTAAATGTAGCGTTCTAATTTTCGAACTAATGTGTGCTCCCTTCTCTAAATTTTCGACAACTATATTTGGCTTAATTCCTAGTTTATTAAATTAATCATAAAAATATTTTCTACTTTTGAAATGTAGGTTGCTTTTCACATGACACGACCCAGGCCTGTAAGAATCTTTGGTTTGCTTTGAAAAGATAAGTATATTTTTCATAACACATTTGTCTAAAACAATAACTACCTGGCTTAACATTTCAGGTTGATGTTGGTCGTATTATATTGGCCATGGTTCCAGAACCCGACCAACCTCAACTTCGTCCCAGGCGTAAGCCTCGTAGGCATGCAAGGCCCCAGATATATAGAACACGTGTCAATCTTTTTGGAATGCCAGATGATGAGGTGTTCAGGCGATACCGTCTTCCACCACAAATCATCATAGACACTCTCTCATTAATAGAGAGTGATCTTAAACGGCAAATTGACAGTCCTACAGCAATACCACCACTTACGCAATTAATGTCGGTGTTACATTTTTGTGCCTCAGGATCCTTTCAAACCACCGTGGGAATAGTGGCAGGAATATCCCAATCCTCCTTTTCAAGGATCCTGAGGGCAGTGATGGAGGCACATTTTAAACACCTCCATCATTTTATTAAAATGCCATTGGATATGGGTTCCCTTAATGTGGTGAAGGCTAATTTTTACCAAATTGCTGGCTTCCCACACATCATAGGGGTTGTGGATGGCACTCACATACCACTTCAGCCTCCAGCAAGGCTGGAGGCTATATTTAGGAACCGAAAGCACTTTCACTCGATGAATGTAATGGTGGTATGTGATGCCTCCCTCCAGATCCTGTCCCTGAATGCCAAATTCCCAGGCAGTGCACATGATTCCTTCGTCATCCGGCAATCAGGGATTTGGCACAAATTAAACAACCTACAAGCTGGTGATGCGTGGCTTCTGGGTAAGTTGACACCCTCTGTTGAAACCAATGCAAAGCTTGGTACACAATGGCCCTGATGTTGTTTTTTATATTTTCACAGTAGACAGTGGTTACCCTTGCACGCCCTGGCTGCTCACTCCTTATTTGGTTCCCACACCAGCGCCACAAAGTCAGTATAATTCCGTACTTACAGCCACCAGGCAGGTGGTGGAGCACTGTATCGGCCTTTTAAAAGGCCGATTCAGATGCCTCCACCGCTCTGGTGGCAACCTCATGTATTTGCCAGCTATGGTTTTGAAAATTGTTGTCCCGTGTGGGATATTTCAGAACATCACCATAAGGAGTGGTGTCCTAATGCAGCCAGAGGATGCCTTGCCTGAGGACGGCCCCCCCGAGGTTGGTCGGAGGTCAGTATGTGGGGGGGCCATACGCGATGAAGTTGTTGCAAGATTTTTTAGGTAATTATTTCAACAAATTTATTTAATTGACACAATGTAGACATGTAATATTTTAATGTACACTTTTAACTTTTTTTTTTTTATTCCCTAAAATGACCATAAAAATCCATGCCATACTACCTGATCAACACAATTGACTTTATATGGACACATTGGATATAACTTCAGGAACAATGATTTCTTCTCCTCATTTGTGGATTCATGTTGGCATGCTACTTCTTCAAACAGTTCCTGATTTTGTTTTTTGGGGGGTTTTGGTGTTGTTTGGACTTTTGTGTGTGTTTTCAATGTTTGAATTTATTGTGTCAATTCACTTGGTGTTTATTATTTGTGTGCATTAAAAAAAATTTTAACGTTACCCAACCATTTCCATCGTAAATTACAACCAAGTGTAACCTGTTTCAAAAAATGCAAAGTTGCTTAATGCCTAATACTGTAATTTCTTAATGTGTAAACTTTAGTACCCTGCTTTGTTGCTCAAAACAAACCCCAAAGGTATTATGGTGAATCAGTATGTTTTACATTCTAGGCCTAAGCAGGTAGCTTTAATTTTTACATTACCCCCCAAAAAAATTAATTTCTTTTTGAGGTTAATTCTACAAACCTATTGGTATTGTTATGTGTTTAATGTGCAAGCTTACATACTTACTTGAGCTTTCTACAAACAAATGTACATTACTTAAAAACTCAGGGACAAATAGTAGACTTATGTAAGGTCCAACAATCTAAGATTTACAATCAAGGAATGAGACTTAAATAAATCAAAATAAACTTTATTTTTAGGGTAATTTTTGGGGGGCTTGTAAAAAAATTAGTGGCGCAGGATCGCCAAAAGATGGTCCAATGCCACCAGCACGGCAATTACATGGCCCCCGTATATCCAGTAATCAGGCTGCAATTGCCTCGTTACGCCTCTGGTCCTCTGTGGGTTAAAAAAATGTGAGGATTACTAAAATGACACCTTCATTTAGATTTTAACAACCAAGCAAAAATTCAGACTAAACCCAAAAAATACATCAGTTACCAAAACATGTCCAAAACAAAAGGAATGCAAAAAGATAAGATTTAAAACAAATAAGGGCCCAAAAAGAAGAAAAAAAACCCTAAAAAAATACAAAAAAAAAACTAAGCCAAACTACGACATTTGTTGGTAGCGTAAACAAGAAAGACACAAGTGTGAGTGTTTGGACATGTGTCATATGTGTAAGGGGAAAACATCCTTGACATTGTTTCACAAAGATATTTTTAAAAAAATATTGGAACTACTTTACTATTTTGAAATGCACAGGCAAAAGGACAACATCAACCAAAATAGAACAAACATAACAAAAAAACATAGTTTATAATGTAAACATACTGGGAACATTGCTGACTGGGCCTGGAGCCCCAAATTCCTCATCATCAGAGGTGGGCCAGTGGCTCAGGGAAGGAGGAGGGGTAATGTGGGATGAAGTGGAGGGTGAGGAAAAGAGAGGGGGGGTTTGAGTGGAGGGGGAAGTTGGAGGATTGTTAATGTGAGGAGAGGGAGGGGACTGATGGGCGGCAAGGTCTGGGGTGGAGGGGGAATTTGGGGAAGAGTGGGCAGAGGATGTTTGGGTGGGGGATAGGGGACGTGTGAGTCTCCGCTCTGCCCCTAAATAATGGAGAAAAACATTTGTAATTACAAATTGCCTTTTAGTATTTATCCAAAAAAATGTAAACAATATCAAGGCTATACTGTAAACATGCACACGCAGGTATGTCCAAAATAAACAAACAGGGCTATACTGTAAACATGCACACGCAGGTATGTCAAAAATAAACAAACAGGGCTATACTGTAAACATGCACATGCAGGTATGTCCAAAATAAACAAACAGGGCTATACTGTAAACATGCACACGCAGGTATGTCCAAAAAAAACCACAGGGCTATACTGTAAACATGCACACGCAGGTACGTCCAAAAAAAACCAAACAGGGCTATACTGTAAACATGCACATGCAGGTATGACAATAAAAAAAAAAAAACATACACAGAAACACTTACTTTGCACTATCTGGAGACGCAAACGGGCCAGCAGGTGTGGGGATCTGCGCCTCAGATCCGACCACCTGCGTTCCAGCTGGCCGATATTTCGGCGATAGCACCTCCGCGTAGGCCAGCCGCTTGCGGAGGTTGGTGATGGGGTGCGGATAGTCTGTAATTCTCCGGTCCATCACGTCAGTGAGCACCAGGAGCTCACGGCAACAAAAAGCTGCTGCTCTCATGACGGCAATGATTTTTTTTACACAAAACAGTTTTAATAAAGGTCCTAGAAAAAATTTGATTGGCTAATGTACTTTGTCAATTAACAGGAACAATTTTATTGGTTATTGTATGAGTCATGTGACCTACACCCTCACAAATATAATGTGAGTTATGATAGGCTTGATGCAGTGACATGCGTAAGCTAATTTAAATATCCAAATTAAAGTATTAAAATCTACCTATAAAAATAAAACGCAAAACAATAGCAGCATTCTATCAAACTATTAATTTCGTAAAACCATCCCCTTGGTCAAACCGTACGTATTCTGCGAAAGAAATGACGCACAATAACAAGAATAAAGTTTATTGACATTGAAAAAAAAAACAGGATTGCAAACATGTGAATAACAATTAAGGTAATTAATATAGTGATTGCCAATAATCGATTCAAGTATGTTTGCAGAATGACATAGCAGGTAATCGAAAAATGACAGGGCCACTTCCGGAATTGATTTGTGCGAGCGCTCAATGCAACCAAAGAGGAGACAGACGCTCGCTATTTTGAACGCTCGCTAGCTAGAGGAGGGGTTGGGAGAATATGTGGCGGAAGGTTAGCTACGAGCGAAAATACGAGCGAGCGCTTAAATTTAAATGTTTTCGCTCTTACGGCGGACGAGCGAACGGCCACTTGCGTCCGGGTCTGAATCAGGCCCTCAGTCCTCAAAGCAACCTAAAGCTGGGCATCCACTATACAATTTTCTGTCAGATATCTGTCCAATCTGGCTGGTTGGAATGAAAACCTGGTAATTATGGGAGCAAATGACAGTCGATCATATGGTTTTAAACACTGAAAAAAGGACAAAAAAATTGTTCAAATTAGTTAAATTTGTGTATTTTAATCAATTTGTCTGAACAACCATTCTTGGCTATTTTCCAGTGTTTGTGAGCAAATGGACGACTGTCATTTGCTCCCTTACATTACCAGGTTTTCATTCCAACCAGCCAGATTGGACAGATATCTGACAGAAAATTGTATAGTGGATGCCCAGCTTTACAGTCCAGGTTTTAAGAATATCTATGCTTGACCACAGTTGACTTAATTAGTACATCAGTCAGTTTGATTTAACCACCTGTGCTCAACCATGGATATCTCTAAAACCTGAACTGTTGAGGTGCCTTGAGGACTGCGTTTGGGAACCAATGAATAATTGCATCAAATTGTCAGAGTCCATTGGCTTTAAGTATCATAGGAGGAGAAATGCCAAAGTGCTACTAACTCGAGTAGATAGGGTTTCCAAGATCTACTTAGTATAAAAAAACCCGGAATTCAATGGAAAAAAGCATTTCAATTGGATGTTGAACATCAGTGGTTGCTAACTATCATTTTTCCGCTGTCCATCCTTATGTGACACTTCTTCCAGTGGTTTAATAACATTAGTTCAGGGCAGTGGCGTAAGTTCATCCCAGATGCCCGGAAGCAGGTTATAATTTGGTGCCCCCCCCCGTCACAGCCGCTGACACTGTAATGTAGCAATTCGCATGCAGACAGGCTATAGATAGATGAAGGCAGCAGCTGACATGGAGCTCTTCACTAGTGTATGGTGGCTTCTCAGGTGCCGGGAAGGGGTGCCGTGTATTGGGCAACCATGATGGTACACTCTGGGTACATAGTTACAGCTCTAAGTGGGGTGAATATGTTGTGGACAATGGAGGAGGTGCCCCTTCAGAGCTGGAGCCCGGCGGCAAGTGCCTCCATTGTCTCCCCTAGTTCAGGAGCGCATCATTATCCAGGGTCTGTAGTAAGTATGACAGAGTGTGGAGGATGCAGGCAAGAAGGAAGCCACACATTTAGTGTAAAGGACAGTGTTTCCCTATCGCACAAGGGGGAATCGGTATGATTTACCGCCGGAACCATGCCCGGAGGTTGGAATCCCGACAGCGGCATCCCGGCAGAGAAGGAAATCCCGATCGTCCAAGGTAAGTATTATCTAACCTTATTCTACCCCCTAACCCTCCCTTAGGGTTGCCTAACCCTAACCTTCCCCCCCCAGTGCCTAACCCTAATCCCCCCTTCCCTGCTGACTAAACCTAAGTCCCTCGGGGGGTGCCTAACCCCAACCTCCCCCCAGTGGTGCCTAACCCTAACCCCCCCCCTTCCTCTAGCCTAAACCAAACCTCCCAGGGGGGTGCCTAACCCTAAGCCCCCCCCCGCATCCACCCGTGCTCAGTGCCCGGCATCCCTTCGATCGGGATGCCGGGCACCAGTCTCCCGGCGTCGGTAAAGTGACAGGCGTCTAGATTTAGACACTTGTCATATAACCCTCGCCAGGATTAAGCAGTTACTAATATGTTTATGGACCCCAGTCTTCAGTGAATGAAATTAAATGTAGATTAGAATCTATTCAGTCGTGTCCATCAGAGGTTGTATTTCCCAAGACCCCAATCTAGTTACTATTATACAATAATAAAACCCCATTTATGAGAAGCATAATGTAAAAGTTTCAATACAAAGATTTACTGTATTTGTACCACAACCAAATTTGAGTGAGCAACTGTCACAAAGGCATGGATAAAGTGGACATTGATTAAGAGGTAAGAGCGTGTGCATATCACTGAGATTATGGTGCATTTTATGTGTGTAGTTATACTGATCTAGTTATAGATAGAAAAGAAAACAAGTCCTCAATATCAGTCTTGCATTAGATTTGGCTTATGTACAGAATTTCTTCTACCTTCTACCTCTTTTCTCTCGATTATTCCAATAAAGTTTGCTGATAACTGTACTTTTATTATTTCATTATCATAGAAAAGTATGAACCCAGATCTGCAGATTCTTCCTTAAAGTAAATATATGTTATCGGGGGCATAGCACCTGTCTCGCGTCACTCTGCAGCCAAGTCACTGCATGGAGCTTCCTTTGATTGCTCTGGGCACTCATCTTTGGCCTAGTCCTGGCGCCAAGCATTCTAAATACGCATTGAGAACTCAACTTCTCTCTCGTGATGCCCTAACATCACACGTGGGGGTTATGGGGCAGCACAAGACGATGTATCGACCAGCTATGGCACTTATCACAACTGCTGCCACAACGTTTTTTGCCAGGGTGGACGAAGTGCCATTCAGTCTACTGAAATGTACAAAATCCCTTATATCACAGGGCAACAGCAGGGTCATAGTTACTAACTCCTGACTGCCCCCTCTGGGGTATGGTACAGCATAAGTGGGTGGTGCAGAAAGCATGATAGCACGATTGTGTCATCGTGCCCCCCTTGTCACAACCCGGGTCTGTTTCCCTTGCTGCCGGGTCACTTATCGATTCAGCCAGCGTTCTCTATCACATCCCATACGCAAAGGCTTAAGTGTTTCTCAGCCAGCTAGGCCTCAAGCAAGATCTAAGCCTGCAACAGAGTACTGCAGTGACAAGTCCCGATCACCCGTCTGCAACAGCCAATCACCGTACTGCCTGTCTCTGCTCAGCCTATCACAGGTAACCCAGGGCTATATATACCAGCTGCTGACTCTACCTAATTGCCAGTACAATGTCTAATCTCAGTTCCTACTGAGTGAGCTATACTGAGCTCCTGTTGTTTACTTGTATCCAGTTTGTTGCTTACTTCTGCTAGTGATCTACAGCTGGGGCAGCTATCCCACTGGCTGAACAGAAAATCTCAACCTGTTCCTGACATCCAAACCTGCAACTTGCCTGTGTATACTATTCTCACTGCATGGTGAGTGTTCCTGCTCCATTGGTGCCGTTCCTGGTATCATCACCAACTATCCATTCCGGGGTCCGGTCTGCATCCGGTTCTGTCTATGCCTGAGGCAGCTATCCCACTGGCTTCACAGAGAACCTTCATCTGTTCCTGTTATCCAAACCTACAACTCGCCTGTGTATATCATTCTCCCTGCATGGTAAGTGTTCCTGGTTCCTGCTTCATTTGATGCCATTCCTGGTATCATCACCTACTATCCATTCCAGTGTTTGGTTTGCATCCGGTCCTGCTACCGTTTGAGTTGCCTGGATCCTGGACTACAGTGATAACCCAGTTCCAGCCTAGTGAATACGTTGCCAAGATCTACCACTCTAAGCATTCCGGTTTAGAGTCTGAAGAGTGTTATTTTCTCTTTCTACAGTATTAACTATTGCGACCAGGGTTTTGCGGCGTGGAGGTTTGCGGTCCTTACCGTTGAAGGCGCGGTCCTTCTGGCGGGGGGGCTGGTGTGTGGAGACTGGCATTGCATGTTCGCAGAGGTTTGCCAGCATTCGGCCATCCTGGCAAGGGTAAGTCTAGTGCCATCTCCACGTCACAGCTGTTTGGGTGCCACCATGTTGTCTTTGGCCATGTGACATAGCAGGCCAATCGTCTGTGGGTCACCTGCTCTCTCTGGCCTATCACGTTCCGATACTGGATACTTAAGGGTGTTTGGAGCGCCCTGTACTTGCCAGTGCAATGTGTTCACAGCGTCAGCAGTGAGAAAGCGTTCTTTGCGCTCTTGAACCGTAGACTTGTGCTGCGGTGCTTTCCCTAGCTCCATGTCAGCCTCCGGCTCCCTGCATAACCTGCACTGCTCTGCCTTACCTTGCAGTCCACTGGAGATCAGTCCTACACCTTCCACCGTACCCACTCCTGCCTGAACCTGTCTCAGTTAACCCTTTCCTGCGCAGCTATCATCACAGCATTACCGGATTCTCCTTTCGGCCATCATCATTACATTACCGGATTCTCCTTTCAGTCATCATCACAGCATTACCGTATTCTCCTTTCAGCCATCATCACAGCATTTCCGGATATCCCTCTCAGCCACTATTCAGCATACCAGGATATCCACTTCACTCTTACAGTCTAACTGGATTCACCTCATTCATCTCTGTCACTGATCTGGACATTCGTTTATTCCCACTCACTACAGTTCCCTCCTGCCACATATACTAGTTTGTTATTACTGGACTTTAGTTTATCTTATTGCTCATGTCTACCAACATTAAACAACCCACCTTTCAGTTTAAACCTGTTCCGGCGTCTACTACTGTTACCACTCCGGGTCCACAACAAACACAGGGCCTGATTCAGAGCCACTCGCAAAAAGCGTGGGCTCGCTCTGAGTCAGGGCGTGTGCTTTTTTTTTTTTGCGGCCTCTTGGCTGCTCGCATAGCTGTGGGTTACCACCCACAGCTTATGCGAGCGGCCATGATGATGGTCACGATGGTCAAGACTATCGCGACCATCGGGCTTGCGACGAGACCCTTGCGGTAGGGTCTCGTTGCCGCAAGCCCCAGTGGACTTCCTGCACTATTAGAGCAGGAAGTCCACCTTCTGACATCACTAGTGATATCAGTAGGGCCGCCCACAAACGGCAGGCGTTCCTGCAGGAACGCCTCTGTGCTCAGCCACCCCCCTTCCCCGCCTTCCAAACGGGGCAGCTGTCAATCAACATCGACAGCTGCCCCTTTTGGATGCGAGCGCCGGAGCGAGTGCTTTTTGCGCTCGCTCCAGGGCTCGCGCGTGCGCACTGGGCCACCATCAACCTGCTTGCGAGCGGGTCTGAATCAGGTCCAGAGTCTCTAACACTTTGCACTGGCCAAATGGATTTGGCTACTGGATAGGAGTCCAGAACAGATTTAATTCATAACATGGCTTCCCGCCTGGAAGAAATGGATACCATTCAACAGCAAATAGCACAGTACTGTGGACCTCATTCAGAGGCGCTCGCGAAATGCGAGCGCTCGCTCTGAATGAGGGCGGCCGCATCTATTTTCTGATCCGGCCTCCTGGTCGCTCGCTAGGCTGTGGGTGACCACCCACAGCTTTAGCAAGCGGCCAGGTTGATGGTCACGATGGTCAAGACCATCGTGACCATCAGGGCTTGCGACGAGACCCTTGTGGTAGTGTCTCACCTGCCGCAAGCCGGTAGCTCTCCCACTGACATCACTGGTGATGTCAGTTCGGCCGCCCACAAACGGCAGGCATTCGTTTGGGAATGCCTCCGTTTGTGAAGCCACCCCCTCGCCACACCTACAAAATGGGGCGAGCTGTCGATCACCATCGACATCCGCCCCTTTTGTAGTGAGCCTCGGGGCTTGCACACGTGCAGTGCGGCCGCTGCGAGTGCGCAGAGCCCAACATCGACCCGCTTGCGAGCGCGCAAGCACTTGAAAGCCTGTCTGAATGAGACCGTGTATGTACAAGAAATGGCACTCCATCAGGATACCTTACAAACTACACTAACTACTTCAAGTATGCCTGCAGTTACTCCTGTCTCCACTTCTGTGGTATCTGCCTCAGGACTTCCTCCTCGTTTGTATTTACCTACACCTGGCAAATTTGATGGCAATCCTAAACTGTCGTGGATTTCTCAACCAGTGTGATGTACATTTTACCATACAACCCTCCAATTTCCCTACAGCAAACGTTATTGAAATCAATTATACCTACACCGCTACTCAGTACATAGGGAGGTTGAGCGTGTTAATAATTCTCTTAAGCAATAACAGGAGTAAGAATATTCTTAATGCTGGTATAATACCTTGTAAGAATTTGTTGCAGAATCAGGATGGGATATAATCCCTGATAATAATCAGACCAATCTCAAGACATTTGACTGACAACAATATAAGAATACATCACATATAGTGTGCATAAGGTCTGAATAACTTCTGATCACCCAGCAAATTATGAAGTGACAAACCAATGATATATCAGAACTGGTAATTGTCACCCATATACTGCTGAGAAATTGCAATAGATTTACCTCCTTGTAGTAAACACATTATAATAAAGAATAATTAAATAGGACACACAGCGGCAGTAAACAAATTTTATTGCACATTTCTGTTTCTATACACACATTCTTTCTCTTTATTTTTAAATTAATATTTCGCTGAATATCATTCCCCCTCTGGGATTAGGAACAACACATTTTTTAATGCATATCAAATAAAGTGTATGATTTTTAATTAAATAAATTCCTGTGCGCCGAAATATAGACAAACTATCTTCTTTCTCTTCTGTATATTCATTATTAGGTACTCAGTACCATTTGTCTTTTGGCAGCACCCCCCTGAAAAATAAAATATGTATTATTTAAATATTAAGCATGGGGTTACATCACATAATTAAGAGATGTGTGCGGGTATAATTTCTTTTCCATTTGTCTCTTATGGCCATTATACAACTGCAACCACCTTTTGGGAAGACCGTTGTGGCCCCGGATTTGGGGAAACAGTTGCTGACATGGGCCCACTCTTCTCGTATTGCAGGTCATTCAGGCATTCGCAAGACCTTGGAGTTCCTGAAGAGATCCTACCGGTGGCCATCAATGAAAACCGAGGTAACCGAGTTTATCTCGTCTTGTACCCAGTGTGCCCAGCATAAATTCCATGACAGTCCAGCCAGTGAATTGGTTCCTCTTCTCGTACCATCTCGTCTGTGGACACATCTGTCCATGGATTTTGTGACAGACCTGCCAAATTCTAATGGATATAACACCATCTGGGTTGTAGTGGATCGTTTCTCAAAGATGGTCCATTGCATTCCGCTAGAGAAGTTACCCTCGGCACCTGATTTGGCTCACCTATTTGTTCACCATATATTTCACTTTCATGGACTTCCTTCAGAAATCATCTCAGACCGGGGTGTCCAATTCATGGCAAAATTCTGGAGGGACCTCTGCTCTGTTCTGCAAGTGAAACTTAATTTTTCCATGGCCTATCACTCTCAAAGTAATGGGTCTACTGTGAGGGTGAACCAGAACCTTGAGACCTTCATGAGAATCTTTATGTCCTCATCCTAGGACACCTGGTCTCAGTCCCTTCCCTGGGCCGAACTTGTGCACAACTCATCATACCACTCTTGTACTAACCAAATTCCTTTCTACATCGTGTATGATGTTCATCCTAGGGTCCCTGAGTTCCGAAGTTTACCCGCCTTTGATGTACCAGCTCTGGATACCACTGTACGAAACTTTGCTTCAGTTTGGACTTAAGTGCGGGCTGCTCTTGTTAAAACCTCCCTGCAATACAAGGATCAGGCTGATAGGAAGCGAAGAAAAGTTCCTCAGATGCGGGTCTGGGATCAAATATGCTTTCTACCCGCAACCTTCACCTCAAGGTACCGTCAATGAAGTTCGCTCCCTGGTTTATTGGACCATACTCCATTACAGAGATAATCAATCCAGTCTCCTATCGTCTTCAGCTCCCGTCTTATCTAAAGATTCCTAATTCATTTCATATATCTCTGCTTAAGCCTTTAGTTCTCAATAAATTTCTCTGTATTCTCCCTGTTCCCCCCAGGATCCAAACTGAAAATGGGGTGGAATTTGAGGTGTCTCAGATTCTGGATTCTCGTAACCGTCATGCTCATTTGCAATACTTGCTTGATTGGAGAGGCTATGGTCCGGAAACGCGTTGTTGGACCAGAGCTGAGGACGTCCATGCTCCCAAACTCATCAGCAAATTCCACTTGGCTCATCCCGAAAAGCCTAGAAGGTGTCCTGAGGCCACCCATAAGGAAGGGGGTACTGTCACGACCAGGGTTTCGCGGCGTGGAGGTTTGCGGTCCTTAACAGTGAGGGCGCTGTGGCGCGGTCCTTCTGGTGGGGGAGCTGGTGTGTGGAGACTGGCATTGATGTACGCAGAGGTCTGCCAGCATTGGGCCATCCAGGCAAGGGTAAGTCTAGATGTGTCTCCGCGTCACGGCTGTCTGGGCACCACCATGTTGTCTTTGGCCATGTGACATAGGACAATCATCTGTGGGTCACCTGCTCTTTCTGGCCTATCATTTTCCGGTACTGGGTACTTAAGGGTGTTTGGAGCACCCTATAGTTGCCAGTGCAACATGTTCACAGCATCAGCTGTCAGAGAGAGTTATCTGCACTTCTGAACCTTAGACTTGCTCTGGTGCTTTTCCTAGCTCCTTGTCAGCCTCCAGTTCCCTGCATAGCCTGCACTGCCTTGCCTTGCACTCTGCTGGAGATCAGCCCTGCACCCTCCACCAGACCCACTCTGGCCTGAACTTGTCTCCTCAGTTAACCCTTTCCTGCGCAGCCATCATCACAGCTGAGCACTCGCAACCAGATCGATGTTAAGGCCCTGCGCACGCGCAGCAGCCACACTGCGTGTGCACAAGCCCTGGAGCGAGAAATTCTCTCACTCCGGAGCTCACTACAAAAGGGCCGGCTGTCGATGTTGATTGACAGCTCTGCCCATTTTGTAGGCGGGGCGGGGTGGCTACACAAAAGGAGGCGTTCCCAAGCGAACGCCTGCCATTTTGTGGGCGGCCACATTGACATCAGCAGTGATGTCAGTGGGGAGCTTCCTGCTGAATCAGAGCAGGAAGCTCCTTGGGGCTTGCGGTTGCCGAGACCCAACCTTAGGGTCTCGTCGCAAGCCCCGGTGGTCGCGATGGTCTTGACCATTGCGACCATCAACCTGGTCGGTCGCTAAGCTGTGGGTGGTAACCCACAGCTTAGCTAGCGACCAGGAGGCTGTGCTAAAAAAAAGTAGTGGCCGCCCTCATTCAGAGAGAGCGATCGCTTCTTGCGACCGCCTCTGAATGAGGGTCACGGTCTCTAACATTAACCCAGTATCAGCCTGGTCAGTTTACTGCCACACTCTCCACTGATTGCACATACCAACTTGTCTCCAACACCGACGTCCCTGGTGGTTTAGTGGGTACGATACGGCATTTCTCTGCTGAGACCCGGGTTCTATTCCCGGTCAGGGAAGTGTTCTATATTTCATGCCAGGCGGTCTCCTTAGGCCTGCCAGCTTTCGTTAAATCTCCAGACACCCATGCAGACAAATATCAGACAACTGGTTCACACAAACATGAGTCTGACAGTCAATACGTGATTCAATTTCAGACTTTAGCATCTTGCAATGGAATGAGGAAGCTCTTATTGTCATTCTGGAATGGAGTTTCTGACCAAATCATGGATGAATTGGCGACGCTCGATCTTCCATCCAAATTGGAGGGCCTTATTTCTTTGTGAATTAAAATTGAGTTACGCCTCCAAGAGCATTCTGGTGTAAGAAGCAAAAACAATGGGATTTCTTCTACTCCTGTTAAAAATTCCACGCCTGATATGGAGCCCATGCAAATTGGTAGGTCCCGCATCTCGCCTGAAGAACGGCAAAGACGGCATCTGTTGAAATTATGTTTATATTTGGGTGAAGTTGGACTTATGGTTTCTTCCTGTACCAAAAGACCGGGAAACGGTTGCTCCTTATCTCTCAGAGAGGGAAAAGATTAGGAGGAATACATCCCTTTCCTCAACCACTTGACTCAGTGATTTCTGTGACTGTTATTCTTGACAATAAACATTATTCTCTCTCTGCTCTCCTGGATTCTGGTTCTGCTGAGAACTTTATAACACACAGCTATTTCATCAAGCATCATATACCCACTGTGACTTTGTCCCATCCAATATCACTGTCAGCTGTGGATGGCAGTCTGATTCCTCATCGCTCCATCACTGACTGCACATCAACTGTTAAACTCCAGGTAGGAGCATTGCACTCTGAAGAGATGTCATTTCTTGCCATTCCTAAGGCTACCCATGCTATTGTACTCGGACTTCCCTCAGGTCGAGTGGTCTACCATGCATATCCTGTCTTGGGGTAAGAACTGTGCTAATGTATGTCTGCAGAAAGTGGTCCCCATCCGGGTCTCTGATACCACCCTGGCTGAAAAACTACCATCCAAATATCATTCTTATCTGGACATTTCAGCAACAGGGGGCTGACATTCTGCCTCCCCACAGGGATGGGATTGTCCAATAGAGTTACTACCTGGAAAAACGCCTCCCCCAGGTTGGACTTATCCATTATCTGTGCCAGAGCCAATATCAATGCCCGAGTACATCCAAGAGAATCTTGGCAAAGGATTAATTTGACCATCTTCTCCTGCCGGTGCAGGGTTTTTCTTTGTTAAGAAAAAAGATGTCGGACTTCGCCCCTGTATTGATTATAGGGGACTCAATGAAATCACCATCAGGAATCGCTACCCATTACCATTGATCACAGAGCTCTCTGATAAGGTGAAGGGGTCTACTGTCTTCACGAAATTGGATCTAAGGGGTGCATACAATTTAATTCACTTGGGTGACGAATGGAAAACGGTATTCAACACTCGAGATTGGCACTATGAATACCTCGTCATGCCCTTTGGTCTGAGAAATGCCTCAGCCGTATTTCAACATTTCATGAACAAAATTTTTAGCGACCTCCTCTACCACTCAGTGGTTGTATACCTGGATGATATCCTTATATTTTCCAGTGACCTTGCTACTCATCGTGACCAAGTGAAACAAGTCCTCCGAAGACTTCGTACTAACCAGCTTTATTGTAAGATCGCAAAATGTGTGTTCGACGTACCAGACATTTCTTTTCTAGGTATAATTTCAGGTACCAGCCACAAGATGGATCCTAAAAAGGTTCAAGCAGTACTTTCCTGGGCTGAACCCAATTCCTTAAAAGCCATTCAGAGATTCCTGGGTTTCACCAACTACTATAGGAAATTTATCAAAGGATTTTCTACCTTGGCAGCTCCTATCTCTGCGTTAACCCGTAAGGGTGCCAACTCAACGCAATGATCTCCAGAATCAAAGTCGGCCTTCCAGCTATTAAAACACTCTTTTATTTCTGCTCCGGTACTCTGTAAACCTGACGTCACTCAACCTTTTATTCTTGAGGTGCACGCATCCTCTGAAGGAGTAGGGGCAGTGTTATCTCACAGATCTGAAGAAAAACTACACCCATGTGGATTTTTCTCCAAAAATGTGTTGCCTGCCGAAAAAAACTACCCCATTAATGAGAAAGAACTCTTAGCCATCATATTGGCCTTTGAAGAATGGCGTTACCTGCTGGAAGGTGCCCGCTTCCCAATATCGGTGTTCACCGACCACAAAAATCTGCTGTTTCTAAAGACTGCCCAATGCCTCACGCCCAGAGAAGCCCGGTGGGCATTGTTCTTCTCCCGATTCGATTAAAAAATGTCCTTCTGTCCTGGCTCTCACAACTGTAAGGCAGATGCCTTATCTCGGTCCATGAACCCCGAGGATGAAGCAGAAGCTCCTGAACAATACTCAGGGCTATATATCCCAGCTGCTGACTCTACCTAATTGCCAGTACAATGTCTAATCTCAGTTCCTACTGAGTGAGCTATACTGAGCTCCTGATGCTTACTTGTATCCTGTTTGTGCAGTTTTGCTTCCTTCTGCTACACAGACTTCTGCAAATTATCTACACCTGGTGCAGCTATCCCACTGGCTGCACGGAGAATCTCAACCTGTTCCTGATATCCAAACCTGCACTTGCCTGTGTATACCATTCTCATTGTATGGTGAGCGTTCTTGGTTCCTGTACCATTGATGCCGTCCCTAGTATCATCATCCACTATCCATTCCGGTGTCCGGTCTGAATCCGGTATTGTCTATGCCTGAGGCGGCTATCCCACTAGTTGCACATAGAATACCTACCTGTTCCTGTTATCCGAACCTATTACTCACCTGTGTATACTATTCTCACGACCATTGCGACCATCGGGCTTGTGACGAGACCCTTGTGGTAGGGTCTCATCTTCCGCAAGCCCCAGTGAGCTTCCTGCTCTAATAGAGCCGGAAGCTGACTACTGACATCACTGGTGTCTGTCCAGCCACCCCCCCCCCACCCACCCCGCTTACAAAACGGAGCGAGCTGTCAATCAACATCGACAGCCGCCCCGTTTGTAGCGAGCCCCGGAGCGAGTGAATTTCTCACTTGCTCCGGGGCTTGCGCATGCTGGGCCTAGTGACTGCCTAACCTGGGGCTAAATGATGCCTATAGGGCCTAATGTCCTCTGTGTCTTGGCCTAGTGCCGGCTAACATGGGGACAACGATACCTGGAGGTTGAAACAAACCTATAGGGCAGAGTGCCCTTGGGGCTCGGCATAGGGCCGCCTAAAAGAGCATACAATACTATACATACAATACTATAGGGCCTAGTGCCGTGGAATAAAAGAGGGGGAGGAAAAAGGGTAGGGTACAAGATATTTCCCACCGCACAGGTATGACCACGACATAAAAATGCTAAGACAAAATAGAAAAATAGGATTTCTATGAAAAGAGGGGCTACATCCACATATATTCCTCAGTATAAGAACATAATGAGTAGGTAATGGAGTATGTGGTGGTGCTACTCAGAGTTGGCAACAACTATACAAAATATATCAAAAAAAGATCCACAAGACTCTACTAGGGAGCACTCTTATAGCCTCAGTAAGTATTAATTATAAACAGAATTTTTAATATAGCAAACAAACAATAACTTACAAAACAGATATAATAGAAAAGACGTGAAAAGTATAAAGGTAAGGGTGTGAGGGGCTCGACCCTCTGGGGGTGGCGAAATATGAAATTAAGAAAAATTACTTTAACATATAGATGACAATCACAGATACAAATACAGATAATCCAAAAACAATATAAAATACACCCAGGTACAAGAATGTCATAAAGATAATGTTACTGCTTTCATGCACAGAGATGGGGAGACTGGATTATTATAATCCAATGATACCAATTGTTGTAGTTGAATCACATTAAAAAGCACTAAATTGGTACCGTTTGAAAGACAGAAGTAAAAGTCAGGGTGTGAGAGACCTGTATTACACAGTTCTGCTTCTTGCCATCATACCCAGGGGCGCCGAGAGGGGGAGGGAGCGGGTACAGATTACCTGGGCCCGGGCTTCCTGAGGGGCCCGGCGGGGGCCCGGGTCCGGCGCCGATCCCCCTCCCTCACAGCAGCCCAGCACACAGCATGTGCTGAGCTGCAGTGGAGACTGCTCGTGGCTGCTGAGCAGCAGCCACAGCAGTCTCCTAAGCCTGTGGGGGGGAGCGATCACACTGATCGCGCCCCCCCTGGCTTTGCACCGGGCTGAGGGGGCTCAGAACGCCCCCCCTCCCCAGCGCGCAGCTCCGCGGCATATCTTTTTTTTTCCGGGAAGGGGGCATGGCCATGCCTCCCACAATTAGGCCACACCCCCGATTACCCGGGCCCGCCGCAGCTCTCAGCGGGCCTGATCATACCTCTAGCATAGGGTGGGAAGTGAGAGAAATGTGTTCCACAGTAACCCTTGGAAACAAAGCCAGTTACTCTTCCCTGTTACCACCGATCGTCTCTAGTGTTCAGTGTCTTGCGCCAAAGTGCATTGGACAGTGAATGAGAAGTACTACTAGGCTATAGGTGGGAAACGAAAGGAGTATTAAATAACATACAGTGCAGGGGTCAAAGACAAATTCAATTTGCAGCAGTTTGATTATTCCGTTTCTTAATAATAAAATGCACTTATACATAGTAGCTCATAGTCAGATAATATAAGGTGCAGGGTTCAAAGACAAATTCAATTAGCAGCAGTGTTGTTATTATCCTCTGATGGCAATTACATCCTAGTGCAGAAATGTCCTTTCTGATCACAGTTTAGCAGCATATATTACATAGCATAAAGTGCAAAGTTCATAGACAGAGTCAAATTACCAGCAGTGTTATATATAAGCTGTTTATCAGATGATAGAGTAATCTGTCTATTATTGCTAGCAGCAAGTTTTGTTCAGTATGGAATACAGCAAAAGATCTATGACATCATTTTTTTCACAGTATGGAATACAAAGGTGCAAAGTACACTGTAGAGCAGTAAAGATCTATGACATCACTTTTTTCACAGTATGGAATACAAAGGTGCAAAGTACACTGTAGAGCAGTAAAGATATATGACATCCACTGTACAGTATAATAAGCATATATAAAAGGAGATTAGCTCAAGGTGGAGAGATATTTGTCAGTGTGCAGTGTTTGTCTTTGCAGAGAAAAAGCAGCATGTGTCACTCCCTTGACTCAGTAGAAAATATATATCATTCCTTTTGACAAACGGAAGATTCATATAGACAACAGATATCCTGAATCTGCTGAATTAGATACCTTGTCTTAAACACATGAAAAAAACATGAAAGAAAACCAGCATCCTATTAATTGAAGTAAACCCCTGCACTGCTGCCTGCTAGTAGAAATGGCTGACACTTGGAACAGAGAATAAATGAAAATATTGACATGTCAAAAATCAGGGACATGTGTTCACATACAACCTGGGTGTAGTGGGGCACCTGAGAGACCGACGCGCGTCTCTGCATGGCTTGATCACGGACCAACAGCTACTTGTACACATACTCTGTTGGTCTTGGGGTAAAATAACCCTGAACTTGCCGGTCATGTAGCCTTCAGCTGGACCAAGCCTGGTCCGGCCACGCCCACTGCGTGCTCTTTACTGGAGGTGGAACACCTACTACCACTCCTGGGCTTCCTGGAGCCTTCACTTGGGCATCAGTGGCCGTCATTAGCTCTTTTACATGGCCCACTGCTACCTCAGGGCTTTCGATGTTTTCACTGACCCCACTTCAGGTGAGCATCGACTCTTTGACCTTCGCCTGATGGGCAGCGACCTGTTTAAACTATTTTGCAATGGCCGCTGCCCTCCAGGACTTCTGGCATCTTCTATCTTCTTCAGCAATGCTGCACTGCTCCTTCTAGGCTGTTGGTCTTCTTGCCGCTCCCAGGAGGGTGTAATCGCCAGGGGGCAGGGCGATTACAGTGCAAGCCGTGATTGGTTCACTGCAGCTGTCCCTGAATGGCTGGCTGTCCGCAAGCCACGACTGGCTCGCAGCTGCTGCCAAATTTGAAATGCTGCATGGTGATTGGCAGGTCTGATTCCTTAAAGAGTCAGACGTGCCACCAACTCGCACGAGGGGCAGCTGTGGAAATCTATCGCTTCTTCCACGCCCGCTGCTAAGCTGTTGTGATGGGCAGGGACTAGTTCCTAAAAGCTCCAGGCCTGCCGCCCTGCCTGCTGCTGCAGCTGGACCCTGCCGCATCATCGTCTGGAGGCAAGATCTCTCTGGATCCCGTCCTGCCACAAAGCCCGGGTCCCCTTTCAAACCCCAGTGCCCCCACCCATCAGGCGTACAATTGTAGGCCAGTGCCCACAATAGTACATTGGCCCCTGCTACATCAAAACAATATCTTGGCCTTCTACAACTTTGTTTTCTGTGTTCTGAGATTGTTGCTGATCCCTTCCTTCCCTTAACTATGATGCCACCCATGATTGCTGCTTTGGATATTTTGACAATACAAATTATACTATCTGGGCAAAACCTTTCGGGGTAAGCAGTTAAATGTTCAGCAGCCGTTTAAGCAACCTGGGTCCCTTCCCAGTTAACAAGATAAGAGCTAGAAAAAGCTAGAGACTAAGTTATAGCTATGGAGCTAAAACATTGTAAGATTAGATAGAAGGAAGATAATTAAAACAAAGATAGTATAAGGAAGAAGAGTAAAAAAAAAAAGGAGAAAATTTCCCGCTCTGAATAAATGGCTGAAAAATATAATGTATTTATTCTATAGCAAAGTATTAATAAAATTATTTCACAAATAACAATAAATACCAGGTATCTGGAAATGTATAACAGTGATATATAATAAAAAGCACAGTTGCAATCAGTGATAAAATAGTATATAATGTGTGTGTATATATTCTCACAACATGCAAGGTGCATCTGCTTGTGATGCAAAGAATTAAGCCTGACCGGCTTAAATAATGTCCAGGGACCTGTATGCCTTTTAAAACAGAAAATAGCATATATAAAAACTTCTGTCTCCTGCTACAATGTTAACCATTGGCCAAATGGCTGAAAAATGTTCCATAAATAATAGGATCGGTTATTCCATTTATACGTGATGTTGCTCCGTCTCCTGTAATATGGAGTGAGGTGGTAAGACCTTAACACTGACTGGCGTTACCTGGTCTTTTCTTTTCCTAGCGGTGGTTAGATTCCCCGTTTCTTCGTCGCTGCCTGTGCTCTGGTGTGTAGCATCTCGGCGTCCTTCTGCTGCACTCTCTTGCCTGGTGTCTCCGCACTCTCCTGACTGCTTAAGTGCTCGTGGAGCAAACAGAGGCAGCTTCCAGTCTGGCTCGTGCAGCCAATTTAAATGCAGAGGTTCTCTGCTTTCTCCTTAGTGAGCACACAGTATCACAGTATCCAACCGGTTTCACCCCTCTAGGCTTCGTCAAGGATGATTTCAGAGCAGGAAATGTTCTCATTCTTTTTACTTTTCTTCCTTATACTATCTTTGTTTTAATTATCTTCCTTTTATCTAATCTTAAAATGTTTTAGCACCATTAGTCTCTAGCTTTTTCTAGCTCTTACTTGAATATTTTGAGACTGATGCAGAGTTTAACGCAAAGCAGCTATAATTGCTACGGCATTGCATGCATGCAAATAAAGTTGTACACATCTTTGCAAGCTCACTGGTCCTATCTGTACAATAAAGCTGGGTACACACTTGAAAGGTGGATGTGGTCATAATACCGGCATTTGAGATTTCGGCGCTTAGAACACCTGTCAGAATCCCGGTGACAGCATCCCAATGGTAAGTACTGGAGTTAGAGTTAGGCACTAAGATGAGGGTTAGGATTAGGCACTAAGGGGGGAGAGCTAGGTTCAAGGTGGGTAGTTAGGTTTAGGCACTGGGGGAGGTTAGTTTAGGCATTGGGGAGGGCGGGGTAGGGAGAGGGTGAAAGTTAAGTATCCTAACCCTGTCGGGATGCCGGCATCTGCATTTTGACCACTGGGATCCCGTACCCAACCTGAACCATATATATGCAGATCGACTGACCTGCAGATATATCTGCATATGATGGTTGTTCATACACACTGAACAGCCGTCACTGTCGTTGTTTGACCGCCCGTACAGACAGCACAATGGTTCATCGGCTGTGCTGCACAGCTGGGATTTGGTCAATATTCCGGCAGATGGAATGCTGGCTCTTAGAATACCTGCGCCGGAATCCTAACACCTGTCAGAAACCAGCACCAGCATTTCCGACTGCCAGAATCCTGAAGGTAAGTAGCGGGGTTAGGCGGAGGGTTAGGGTTTGGCACTAGCGAGGAGGGTTAGGTTTAGCATGCGGGGAGGGGGAGATTAGAGATTTAGCAACTGGGCTGGGGGGGAGGTTAGGTTTAGGCACTGGGGAGGGAGGGTTATGGGTAGGAGAAGGGTTAAGATATCTACCAACAGCTTTCGATATATCCTAACCCTGTCTGGATGCTGGTGTTGGTATTTTGACGGCTGGGATCCCAGGCACCGGCATCCTGTACCAAACCCACACAGCTGACGCGATATGTCTGTGAACAATGTAATTCACAAACATATCGTCTGTAGACACTGGCCGGCACACACACACGATATATCGGCCATTCAATTCCCCTTCTGATAATCAATTTGCAGCACTGGCCTGAGGACAAACCTGTTGCCCCGGCCTGACTGCCATAGATATGCCCATGATACTAACACAACCTTTTATACCCCTTTTCCACTGACCTGAAAATCCTGTGTAATTGCACATGAACGCGCAACAACCTAGTAAGTTTGTCAGTGGAAATGGCACCACCCGGGTCCAGTACCTTCCTGGGTACTTAGCAGGGTTTTTCCCAGGAAGGACCCGAGTCAGCTGCAGTGGAAACGGGTAACCCGGGTCGTCCAACTACGGTCCCGTTTACAGCATGGGGAAAGCTGCATCCCTGTGCAAGGAGATGATATCATCTCCGAGCGCAGGCACTGAACCCAAGTGCAGTTTAAATGGCGCCGATCCTTGAATAACCAGAATCGGCGCCATGGTGAAAAAGGGGTCTGTCACGGGTCTGACCTGGTTTTAGCCGTGTTCCAAATCCCAGGTCACACCTGGGACTTTGGTGGAACAGCGGTTTTATCTATCTGTTCAGCTTGCTATCTGGTTGGAAGGCCAAAAAATCTAAACTGGGACCATCCCTCTCTTATCAATCCTTAAACTAGCACTTTTTGCACTTTGAGTCGTGAATTTTGTAAAGCTGTCTTTCCAATATACTATAGAATTTCCCTAAATGTTATGGAAACCCAGGAAAAACATGTAGACCATCTATAACATTCCCAGCCTTTACATCACAATTATTGCAAACTGTAGTATCACAGATTAATTGGAAAAGTGTCATTAGAGACATATAATAAGAGTTATGGTAGACTCACCTTTGATAACTTTTTTTCTTCAAGGTCCATAGGGTCCACAGGAACTACCTTGGGGAATATGTGGTTTGGAGGAAACCCGGCACCAAACAGTCAACTTTTTCCTGTCCCAGGTTGAACTGGGTCCTCCCCCATATATACCCTGCTTCCGGCCTCAGATACTCAGTTTGTAAACATGCCCATTGGCAGGAGAATGAAAGTGGAGAAGAAAGTATACATTACACTAGAAACACTCATACAATAAAGAGGGAATCAGTGACAAGAAGGAACAAATCCCACTGAAGCCAGGTGCGTCTGTGAGGGTGCCCTGTGGACCCTAGGGACCTTGAAGAAAAAACAGTTATCAAAGGTATGTCTACCATAACTCTTATTTTCTTCAGGGTCCATAGGGTCCACAGAAACTACCTTGGGGATGTCCTAAAGCAGTTCCCTTAAGAGTGGGGATGCTCCTAAGCCGACAGGAGGATCCGCTGCCCAAAGGAAGCATCCTGGAAGGCAAAAGTATCAAATGCATAGAATTTGTTAAACTTTATGGACAGAAAAACAAGTGGCTGCCTTGCACAGCTGTTCAGCCGAGGCACTATACCTAACTGCCCACGAAGGTCCTACAGACCGATTTGAATGTGCTGTCACCCTACTGGGAACAGGGAGATCAGCCTGCATATAAGCTTGAGAAATAGTCAAACGCAGCCACCGAGCCAGAGTCTGCTTGTTAGCTGGCCTACCATGTTTGTGAAAACCATATAAAATAAAAAGTGCATCTGATTTCCTGATGGAGTTGGTACGATCCATGTAGATCCAGAAGGCTCAAACCACATCCAATAAAGCTTCACCAGCAGAAAGGCCTGAACGCTTGTTCAACAGTTTATTCATTTATATGAAAACTAGATACCACTTTTGGAAGGTAGCCTGCCTGTGTACGTAGGACTGCTCTATCCTGGTAGAAGATCAAATATGGGGGGGCGACACGACAGTGCTGCTAAATCAGAGACTCTGCGAGCTGAGGAGATAGCGAGGAGAAAAAGTGTCTTCGCTGTCAACCAGTTGAAGTCCACTGTATTCAAAGGTTCAAAAGGGGGGACCCTGTAGCGCCCTGAGAACCAAAGACAAATTCCACGATGCCACTGGAGGAACAAAAGGTGGCTGCAGATGGAGAACACCCTGCAAAAATGTTCTAACATCTGGAAAGGCAATATTACAGTGAAACCAAACAGAGCACAGAAACCTGTACCCTCAATGTGGCCAGGCGGAGACCAAGGTCTAATCCAGCCTGGAATAAAGCGAGAACCCGAGAGACCCTAAAATTCTTAGGATCAACTTTTCTATGGCAACACCATAGAAAAAAGGAATGCCAAATTCTGTAATAGATGCAGGCATCATATGAATCACAGAGTTGGTAAACCCTTTGGCTCTTGGAAGACTCAAGAGCCAAGCCGTCAAAGATAGACGCGGTAGGTCCGGATGTAGGCAGGAACCCTGCACTAGCAGATCCGGCCGTAGAGGAAGTTTGAGTGGAGTATCTATGGAGAGACACATCAGGTCGGTAAACCAATGGCGCCTGGGCCAAGTCAGAGCTATTAGAATCACCCTGCCGCCCTCTTGCTTGAATTTACTGAGAACTCCTAGTAGAAGAGAGAATGGAGGAAACAGGTAAGCCAACCTGAAATCCACCCCACTGCCAGCATATTCAGGAAGGTGGCTGAGAGGTCTCTTGTCCTGGACCCATATCTGGGGACCTTGTAATTCTGGTAGTCCCCACTTGTCCATTAGGAGCTGGAAGACCTCCGGGTGGCGAGCCCATTCTCCGTCATGTATGTCTGCTTCCCAGTTGTAGATTCCTGGGATTAATATTGCCGAAATTGCCTGAAGATGACATTCTGCCCAAGTTAGAATGTTTGCCACTTCCCGCATGGCTGCTTAACTTTGTGTGTCTCCTTGATGATTGAGGTAGGCTACTGCGGTCACATTTTCGGACTGGATCTGGACAGGCCTGCCTTGATCATAGCATACTAACCGGCTAATAGGAGCTGCACATACAAATTAAGGTACAGTGAAATTTCACCACATGCTTGAAACCTGCACTATAGGAAAGTGACTATTCTGTCATTTTACCAAGTAGTGCAGTGTTCTATAAGGTTCTATAGGACCAACTCATATACATACAGCATGCACATTTAACAGCAGTATAAAACAAAGGGGAGGGGACTGCGCTCTACCACTATAGTCAGGTAAAATATTGGTAGCTGCTGTGTGTGTTGAGAGCACTACGTACCTCACTTAAAATATGCACCATTTTGAAAATGGGCTATTATAGCGTGTTTAGCCCTTCTCATGTTTGTTCTTATAGCAGTGTTGTACAGGTCGTTTTTAACCAGGTGTTAAAGTCTTTACCTTCTTAGTTAGGAAAGTGCATGTATATATATATATATATATATATAAAAAGAAGACATAACTATACAAAGGGGACATTACGTAAAACATAGAATGTGTTTAGCACAGAAATAAAACATCAATAAATTTAAAATATTATGCTATAAAATATTGGTCAGATTTTTTTAAAAAACATCTCATAGAATACGCTCCTAGGGCTAATTAAATAATATATGAAAACTTTGTAGAGAGTACATCCTCCAATCTACAGTGAGGTGGTGGGGGGAGGTAATAGTGCTACTCTTAGCTCTATTGATGGTCTAAAATATTGGTCTAGATCCTTAGGATGGGAGATGACCAACTCCCTGTTGGTGACTAGGATATGTCTAAATCACTAAACCCAAAGGAGGGGGGAGAAGGGGGTTATGATGTATATACGTATAATGTCTATGTGCATGTATTGGATGGTAATGGCATATCATAGTGCACACACTGACTGTGGAGTAAGTTATATGGAATAGGGCAAGTGGGAAGTGGATAATGAAAAGGTTCGAAGTGAAGAGACCTATAGCAGATAGTATTACCTAAGAAATGGTGCAATTTCCATATCAATATTCAAGCCTCTTGGGGTGAGGGTTCCCATTTCGTATATGGTTCTAGTTTCTTCTCTACTGAGAACTTCATCTATATTCCCTCCTCTCCATGGTGGCACTATCTTCTTCAATCCAACAAATTTTAAATCTTTTGGGTTGCTATTATGCTTTTCTTTGAAATGTAATGGGACGCTGTGATTATCCTTTTTGTTTTGAATATTGCATAAGTGCTCCTGTATTCGGACATGTAACTTTCTTTTTGTTTTGCCCACATACTGTAGGCCACATGGACATGTGAGCACATATATAACTCCTGTAGTTTGGCAATTGATCCTCTCCTTAATGTTGAAGATTTTATTATTGTGAAAGGATTTAATTTGTTTCGTAATCTGTGTGTTGTTCCACTTTGTCTTCTTGCATGCCGTACACATTCCGCATCTTGAAAAGCCTGTAGTTATAGGGGTCTTTCTAGAACCCGTCTCTTTTAGATGACTCTTAACAAGTGAGGATTTGATGGTGGGGGCTCTCCTATAAATTATCCTAGGGTATTCCGGTAGATGTTTTTCTAGGTCCTCATCTGCTCGTAATATATGCCAGTGTTTTTTTATACTTTTTTCCAGTAAGGAACTCTGTGCGGAATAATTGCAGATAAACATGAGATCTTGTGGATTTTTTCTGGGTAAATCTTTGTGCGTGAGGAGATCTTCCCTATTAATGGCCATGGTTTTCAACCTTTCTTTATCCAGATGTTGACGTTTGTATTTTTTATCAACAAAGTTTTGCATTAATGTTTCCGATTGTACTTCGAAATCTTTTTTTGAACAGTTTTGCCTGATTCTCCTCAATTGACCTCCTGGGATGTTTGACAACCATGTTTTATGGTGGTTGCTAGTGGCCTCCAGGTAGCTGTTACAGTCTGTGGGCTTGATGTATGTTTTCGTGTGAATTTGTCCTTCCTCTATATAAATCGTAAGGTCTAAAAAATTTATGGTGTCCTCACTAATCATACTTGTAAACTCCAAATTGACCGTGTTCTGCTTAATCTTCTGTATGAATAATTCCAAGTGTTCTTTCTGTCCCTTCCATATAATAATCACATTGTCGATGTACCTCGCCCATAGTTTAAGCTGTATTCCGTAACTTTCGTCGTTCCAAATATTTTCTTCTTCCCACTGGGACAGGAAGGGGTTGGCGTATGATGGCGCAAATTTGGTACCCATCGCTGTCCCTTTGCGTTGTATAAAGAATGTATCTCCATACCAAAAAAAATTATGACATAAAATTAATCGCTTCTATAATTAAATCAATTTGTAATATATTAAGCCCTGAATCCTTTTCCATACATTTTCTCACATTTGTACACCCTTTTTCATGCTCAATGCATGTATATAAAGCTTTAATGTCACATTTCGCTAAAATGCAATCTTTTTCCCAAGTGATGTTCTTCAAGATATTCAGGATGTGGGTGGTATCCCTAATGTGTCCTTGCTGTTGTATAACTAAAGACTGTAAAAATGTGTCCACGTATCTGGATAAATTTGCTGTAAGTGACCCTATCCCTGCCACTATGGGTCTACCTGGTGGTTTCTTTGTGTCTTTATGCACCTTAGGTAGGTGGTAATATATGGGGATAATCGGGTCTTCTTTTTTGAGAAATTGATATTCCTTGGTGTTTAGAATTCCTGAATCCAGACCTTTTTTAAGGAGTATTCCCAGTTCTTTTTTATATTCGGTAGTGGGATCTTTTTTGAGTGGTTCATAGGTTGATGTATCGCGTAGTTGGTTCAGGGCTTCGTCATCATACATTGTCCTATCCATAACGACGATGCCTCCACCTTTATCCGCAGGTTTAATCACTAACTCGTGGTTTTCCTTTAAAGATTTTAAGGCTTCTGTTTCCTTCTTTGTTAAGTTTCTTCTCTTCTTCTTTATTTTATTGGTCATGCTCTCTATGTCTTGTTCTACTAATCTTTGAAAGGTTTTTACAAGTGGTCCTTTCAAATATTGAGGATAGAACGTAGATTTTGGTTGTAGTTCTGTGTGCTTGAATATATCCCCTCGTTCTTCTTGTGGGGTATTCGGTGGTTTGTTAGACATCTGGTTTTGGTTAAAATATTTCTTTAAGGTGAGTTTACTTATGAACCTGTGTAGGTCGATAAAGGTGTCAAATTTATTAAGACTATTAGCTGGTGCATACTTCAGTCCTTTTTGTAATATGTTTATTTCTGTCTCATTCAGTGTCCGTTGGCTTAAGTTGAATATGCCTTTTGATGCTTTTTCTTTGATTCCCTCCTGTTGTTGTTCCTTCTTTTTGTTGTTAGTTCCTCCTCGCTTGTATTTGAACTTGTTCTTTTTTTCCTTTTCCCCTTGTTCCTCTATCCCTGGGAACTTTTCGGGATTGCTCCAGCTTGTATATGTGTTCTGTTGTTGCTCTGTACCAGGTCTAAAAAAGCATCCATATATCCTTCCGCTTCATCGTCTTCATTTTCTTCATTCGAGGGCTGATCCCTCCGTGAGTGGATACTGATGTTTTTTCCATTTAAACGATTCATTAGTGTGTGTTCCGACATCAATGATTCTTCTTCCACATTCCTTTTTCCTTGGTTGAAGCTATTAATGAGTTGTTGTTCACTTGGGTATCTACGTTCTTCCTCTCTCTGTTGTTTGTACATATGCCTGGTGGGATGTCCTTGTTCTACTTGGTGGTTTCTAAAAACTCTTGATTGTGCAGTATGGTTGTATTGCCTGCTTCCTTCTTTTAAGTATGCCTCCCTATTGGTATATGGGTATTGTTGTTCCCTTCTTTTTGGGGGTTGATGTTGCTCCATATTTGGGCGATGGTGGTATCCATATTCCGCATATCTGGTTTTAAATGTTGGTCTTGTACCATCTTTTTCCCAATTTCGCCAGTAAGGACGTTGTTGTATAAGTGGATTAGGGTTTCTTTTCTCCATATTCCAATTCCTGTAATCTTTTTTGTAGTCCTCTACATCCCTTGCAAATTTCCTCTTCTTTTGTTCAATTACATCTTCTTCAATTTTCCTTAATTTGTTCTTTGTTAAGGCCTCTAATTTTTTGAAATCCTCAAGTTTTTTCAGAGGTTCCACTTTCTTGTTGATTCTTTCAATTTCTTTTCCCAGTATTTTCAGAGACTGTTCTCTGTCTTCTATAATTAACCTCATTAAATTGTGGGAACATACATCCAGAGTCTCATTCCACCTTCTTTGAAAGTCCTCATTATTCGAGTGGAAGGTGGGTTTTTTAATTATTCTTAGTCCCCTAGGAATCATATTTTGTTCCAAATATCTGCTAAGGGTGGTACTTTCCCACCATTGTTTTATTTCGGTGGTTTCTAATCTTTCTAACATCAAATACAAACTGCATAAATTCTCTTCTGATATTTGTGCATTATCTCTATGTGTTTGTATGTTTGATGGGATAAAAGATTCCAGGTGTTTATATCTTTCTTCTCTATTTAAGGCCATTGGTAGTCTAACCAGTCTTGGGAATCTGTAATAGTTACCAATTGGAAGTGGGGTGGTAATGCTGCTGTCCCCAATGTAGTGCTACAAACAGTATAAAACAAAGGGGAGGGGACTGCGCTCTACCACTATAGTCAGGTAAAATATTGGAAGCTGCTGTGTGTGGTGAGGGCACTACGTACCTCACTTAAAATATGCACCAATAAAAAACTAAACACTCAGCGCTTACCTTTACCTGATTTCTGTACCTATACAACCGTAGATAGTGTGTATGTCTACAGTTCTGTATGTAACCAAATGTAATTGTAATATATAGGAAATAAAAATAATAATAATAATAAGTATAAAGCCAATGATATAATATATAGGATGTCAAGCAATAAGAATTTATGCAAGATAAACCAGCATACGATATATGGAAAAAACTAAATATAAACCATGTATCTGATAAAAGACAAATTTATTGAAGTTTATCAAGTAAACAGAAAAATATTAAAAAATCCCAAGCATGCAAGGGAATGGGGTCTGTAGTGACAACTATTTGTAATCACTATTATGGAATAGAAATAATAAAGGAATATCCCTTAGTATAAGAGTATTCTATAAAGGGTATAAAATAGGGGGGGGGATCTGACCTAATTTGAATGTCTGTGCAATCCAAAAGACCAGACAATACTGGTACTAAAAACATAACATATAACATAGACGTATAGAAGACACTGTTAGTCAGTGCACAGGGGGATAAAGTAGCACAAAGTAGCGTTTTACTCATCCTGTAGTACAAAGTAGCGTTTTACTCATCCTCAGTGCACAAAGTAGCGTTTTACTCATCCTGTAGTAAATATTTACATATACACAGTGAAGAGGTTCAATTGTGTCCAACAGGTGGATAAAGTCCTGTAATGTCCTGTAATGTCTGTGGGGGAATGCCCCTTCACAGCCAAACCCTGGGGTCCGTAGAGTGTGGAATGGGGATGCGGGTATGATCAGGGTCCTGATCTGCATGTCCGCTATGGATCCTGGGTAAATTACCTTTCGTTTTGCTCGTGGATGTCTCTCCTGGACTCCGGAAATAAACCAAGGTCCCGAAGTGCTGGGGGTCAGCCGGCAGACTACCAGGACGGCCACGATGTGCACTGAGTGGCTCGTGCTGGGATCAATGATTCTGCAATCGACGCGTTTTGCCTGATGGCTTCCTCAGGATAGCAGATAACATGATCCTCCAGCCTGGGCTCTTTTTATGCAGTCTTGCTATGATGCCATTTCGGCCATTTTGAAAATGGGTTATTATAGCGTGTTTAGCCCTTCTCATGTTTGTTCTTATAGCAGTGTTGTACAGGTCGTTTTTAACCAGGTGTTAAAGTCTTTACCTTCTTAGTTAGGAAAGTGCATGTATATATATATATATAAAAAAAAAGAAGACATAACTATACAAAGGGGACATTACATAAAACAGAATGTGTTTAGCACAGAAATAAAACATCAATAAATTTAAAATATTATGCTATAAAATATTGGTCAGATTTTTTTAAAAAACATCTCATAGAATACGCTCCTAGGGCTAATTAAATAATATATGAAAACTTTGTAGAGAGTACATCCTCCAATCTACAGTGAGGTGGTGGGGGGAGGTAATAGTGCTACTCTTAGCTCTATTGATGGTCTAAAATATTGGTCTAGATCCTTAGGATGGGAGATGACCAATTCCCTGTTGGTGACTAGGATATGTCTAAATCACTAAACCCAAAGGAGGGGGGAGAAGGGGGCTATGATGTATATACATATAATGTCTATGTGCATGTATTGGATGGTAATGGCATATCATAGTGCACACACTGACTGTGGAGTAAGTTATATGGAATAGGGCAAGTGGGAGGTGGATTATGAAAAGGTTCGAAGTGAAGAGACCTATAGCAGATAGTATTACCTAAGAAATGGTGCAATTTCCATATCAATATTCAAGCCTCTTGGGGTGAGGGTTCCCATTTCGTATATGGTTCTAGTTTCTTCTCTACTATCCACCTGTTGGACACAATTGAACCTCTTCACTGTGTATATGTAAATATTTACTACAGGGTGAGTAAAACGCTACTCAGCGTATCCCCCTGTGCACTGACTAACAGTGTCTTCTATTCGTCTATGTTATATGATATATGTTATGTTTTTAGTACCAGTATAGTCTGGTCTTTTGGATTGCACAGACATTCAAATTAGGTCAGATCCCCCCCCTATTTTATACCCTTTATAGAATACTCCTATAATAAGGGATATTCCCTTATTATTTATATTCCATAATTGTGATTACAAATTGTTGTCGCTACAGACCCCATTCCCTTGCATGCTTGGGATTTTTTAATATTTTTCTGTTTACTTGATAAACTTCAATAAATTTGTCTTTTATCAGATACATGGTTTATATTTAGTTTTTTCCATATATCGTATGCTGGTTTATCTTGCATAAATTCTTATTGCTTGACATCCTATATATTATATCATTGGTTTTATACTTATTATTATTATTTTTATTTCCTATAAATTACAATTACATTTGGTTACATACAGAACTGTAGACATACACACTATCTATGGTTGTATAGGTACAGAAATCAGGTAAAGGTAAGCGTTTAGGTTTTCATTGGTGCATATTTTAAGTGAGGTATGTAGTGCCCTCACCACACACAGCAGCTTCCAATATTTTACCTGACTATAGTGGTAGAGCGCAGTCCCCTCCCCTTTGTTTTATACTGTTTGTAGCACTACATTGGGGACAGCAGCATTACCACCCCACTTCCAATTGGTAACTATTACAGATTCCCAAGACTGGTTAGACTACCAATGGCCTTAAATAGAGAAGAAAGATATAAACACCTGGAATCTTTTATCCCATCAAACATACAAACACATAGAGATAATGCACAAATATCAGAAGAGAATTTCTGCAGTTTGTATTTGATGTTAGAAAGATTAGAAACCACCGAAATAAAACAATGGTGGGAAAGTACCACCCTTAGCAGATATTTGGAACAAAATATGATTCCTAGGGGACTAAGAATAATTAAAAAACCCACCTTCCACTCGAATAATGAGGACTTTCAAAGAAGGTGGAATGAGACTCTGGATGTATGTTCCCACAATTTAATGAGGTTAATTATAGAAGACAGAGAACAGTCTCTGAAAATACTGGGAAAAGAAATTGAAAGAATCAACAAGAAAGTGGAACCTCTGAAAAAACTTGAGGATTTCAAAAAATTAGAGGCCTTAACAAAGAACAAATTAAGGAAAATTGAAGAAGATGTAATTGAACAAAAGAAGAGGAAATTTGCAAGGGATGTAGAGGACTACAAAAAAGATTACAGGAATTGGAATATGGAGAAAAGAAACCCTAATCCACTTATACAACAACGTCCTTACTGGTGAAATTGGGAAAAAGATGGTACAAGACCAACATTTAAAACCAGATATGCGGAATATGGATACCCCCATCGCCCAAATATGGAGCAACATCAACCCCAAAAAAGAAGGGAACAACAATACCCATATACCAATAGGGAGGCATACTTAAAAGAAGGAAGCAGGCACTACAACCATACTGCACAATCAAGAGTTTTTAGAAACCACCAAGTAGAACAAGGACATCCCACCAGGCATATGTACAAACAACAGAGAGAGGAAGAACGTAGATACCAAAGTGAACAACAACTCATTAATAGCTTCAACCAAGGAAAAAGGAATGTGGAAGAAGAATCATTGATGTCGGAACACACACTAATGAATCATTTAAATGGAAAAAACATCAGTATCCACTCACGGAGGGATCAGCCCTCGAATGAAGAAAATGAAGACGATGAAGTGTAAGGATATATGGATGCTTTTTTAGACCTGGTACAGAGCAACAACAGAACACATATACAAGCTGGAGCAATCCCGAAAAGTTCCCAGGGATAGAGGAACAAGGGGAAAAGGAAAAAAAGAACAAGTTCAAATACAAGCGAGGAGGAACTAACAACAAAAAGAAGGAACAACAACAGGAGGGAATCAAAGAAAAAGCATCAAAAGGCATATTCAACTTAAGCCAACGGACACTGAATGAGACAGAAATAAACATATTACAAAAAGGACTGAAGTATGCACCAGCTAATAGTCTTAATAAATTTGACACCTTTATCGACCTACACAGGTTCATAAGTAAACTCACCTTAAAGAAATATTTTAACCAAAACCAGATGTCTAACAAACCCCCGAATACCCCACAAGAAGAACGAGGGGATATATTCAAGCACACAGAACTACAACCAAAATCTACGTTCTATCCTCAATATTTGAAAGGACCACTTGTAAAAACCTTTCAAAGATTAGTAGAACAAGACATAGAGAGCATGACCAATAAAATAAAGAAGAAGAGAAGAAACTTAACAAAGAAGGAAACAGAAGCCTTAAAATCTTTAAAGGAAAACCACGAGTTAGTGATTAAACCTGCGGATAAAGGTGGAGGCATCGTCGTTATGGATAGGACAATGTATGATGACGAAGCCCTGAACCAACTACGTGATACATCAACCTATGAACCACTCAAAAAAGATCCCACTACCGAATATAAAAAAGAACTGGGAATACTCCTTAAAAAAGGTCTGGATTCAGGAATTCTAAACACCAAGGAATATCAATTTCTCAAAAAAGAAGACCCGATTATCCCCATATATTACCACCTACCTAAGGTGCATAAAGACACAAAGAAACCACCAGGTAGACCCATAGTGGCAGGGATAGGGTCACTTACAGCAAATTTATCTGGATACGTGGACAAATTTTTACAGCCTTTAGTTATACAACAGCAAGGACACATTAGGGATACCACCCACATCCTGAATATCTTGAAGAACATCACTTGGGAAAAAGATTGCATTTTAGCGAAATGTGACATTAAAGCTTTATATACATGCATTGAGCATGAAAAAGGGTGTACAAATGTGAGAAAACGTATGGAAAAGGATTCAGGGCTTAATATATTACAAATTGATTTAATTATAGAAGCGATTAATTTTATTTTATGTCATAATTTTTTTTGGTATGGAGATACATTCTTTATACAACGCAAAGGGACAGCGATGGGTACCAAATTTGCGCCATCATACGCCAACCCCTTCCTGTCCCAGTGGGAAGAAGAAAATATTTGGAACGACGAAAGTTACGGAATACAGCTTAAACTATGGGCGAGGTACATCGACGATGTGATTATTATATGGAAGGGACAGAAAGAACACTTGGAATTATTCATACAGAAGATTAACCAGAACATGGTCAATTTGGAGTTTACAAGTATGATCAGTGAGGACACCATCAATTTTTTAGACCATACGATTTATATAGAGGAAAGATAAATTCACACAAAAACATACATCAAGCCCACAGACTGTAACAGCTACCTGGAGGCCACTAGCAACCACCATAAAACATGGTTGTCAAACATCCCAGGAGGTCAATTGAGGAGAATCAGGCGAAATTGTTCAAAAAAAGAAGATTTCGAAGTACAATCGGAAACATTAATGCAAAACTTTGTTGAGAAAAAATACAAACGTCAACATCTGAATGAAGAAAGGTTGAAAACCATGGCCATTAATAGGGAAGATCTCCTCACGCACAAAGATTTACCCAGAAAAAATCCACAAGATCTCATGTTTATCTGCAATTATTCCGCACAGAGTTCCTTACTGGAAAAAAGTATAAAAAAACACTGGCATATATTACGAGCAGAAGAGGACCTAGAAAAACATCTACCGGAATACCCTAAGATAATTTATAGGAGAGTCCCCACCATCAAATCCTCACTTGTTAAGAGTCATCTAAAAGAGATGGGTTCTAGAAAGACCCCTATAACTATAGGCTTTTCAAGATGCGGAATGTGTACGGCATGCAAGAAGACAAAGTGGAACAACACACAGATTACGAAACAAATTAAATCCTTTCACAATAATAAAATCTTCAACATTAAGGAGAGGATCAATTGCCAAACTACAGGAGTTATATATGTGCTCACATGTCCATGTGGCCTACAGTATGTGGGCAAAACAAAAAGAAAGTTACATGTCCGAATACAGGAGCACTTATGCAATATTCAAAACAAAAAGGATAATCACAGCGTCCCATTACATTTCAAAGAAAAATAATAGCAACCCAAAAGATTTAAAATTTGTTGGATTGAAGAAGATAGTGCCACCATGGAGAGGAGGGAATATAGATGAAGTTCTCAGTAGAGAAGAAACTAGAACCATATATGAAATGGGAACCCTCACCCCAAGAGGCTTGAATATTGATATGGAAATTGCACCATTTCTTAGGTAATACTATCTGCTATAGGTCTCTTCACTTTGAACCTTTTCATTATCCACCTCCCACTTGCCCTATTCCATATAACTTACTCCACAGTCAGTGTGTGCACTATGATATGCCATTACCATCCAATACATGCACATAGACATTGTACGTATATACATCATAACCCCCTTCTCCCCCCTCCTTTGGGTTTAGTGATTTAGACATATCCTAGTCACCAACAGGGAGTTGGTCATCTCCCATCCTAAGGATCTAGACCAATATTTTAGACCATCAATAGAGCTAAGAGTAGCACTATTACCTCCCCCCACCACCTCACTGTAGATTGGAGGATGTACTCTCTACAAAGTTTTCATATATTATTTAATTAGTCCTAGGAGCGTATTCTATGAGATGTTTTTTTTTTAAATCTGACCAATATTTTATAGCATAATATTTTAAATTTATTGATGTTTTATTTCTGTGCTAAACACATTCTATGTTTTATGTAATGTCCCCTTTGTATAGTTATGTCTTCTTTTTTATATATGTATACATGCACTTTCCTAACTAAGAAGGTAAAGACTTTAACACCTGGTTAAAAACGACCTGTACAACACTGCTATAAGAACAAACATGAGAAGGGCTAAACACGCTATAATAGCCCATTTTCAAAATGGCCGAAATGGCATAATAGCAAGACTGCATAAAAAGAGCCCAGGCTGGAGGATCATGTTATCTGCTATCCTGAGGAAGCCATCAGGCGAAACGCGTCATTTGCAGAATCATTGATCCCAGCACGAGCCGCTCAATGCACATCGCGGCCGTCCTGGTAGTCTGCCGGCAGACCCCCAGCACTTCGGGATCTTGGTTTACTTCCGGAGTCCAGGAGAGACATCCACGAGCAAAACGAAAGGTAATTTACCCAGGATCCATAGCGGACATGCAGATCAGGACCCTGATCATACCCGCATCCCCATTCCACACTCTACGGACCCCAGGGTTTGGCTTTAGAGGGGCATTCCCCCACAGACATTACAGGACATTACAGGACTTTATCCACCTGTTGGACACAATTGAACCTCTTCACTGTGTATATGTAAATATTTACTACAGGGTGAGTAAAACGCTACTCAGCATATCCCCCTGTGCACTGACTAACAGTGTCTTCTATACGTCTATGTTATATGTTATGTTTTTAGTACCAGTATAGTCTGGTCTTTTGGATTGCACAGACATTCAAATTAGGTCAGATCCCCCCCCCCCCTATTTTATACCCTTTATAGAATACTCCTATACTAAGGGATAATCCCTTATTATTTATATTCCATAATTGTGATTACAAATAGTTGTCACTACAGACCCCATTCCCTTGCATGCTTGGGATTTTTTAATATTTTTCTGTTTACTTGATAAACTTCAATAAATTTGTCTTTTATCAGATACATGGTTTATATTTAGTTTTTTCCATATATCGTATGCTGGTTTATCTTGCATAAATTCTTATTGCTTGACATCCTATATATTATATCATTGGCTTTATACTTATTATTATTATTTTTATTTCCTATATATTACAATTACATTTGGTTACATACAGAACTGTAGACATACACACTATCTACGGTTGTATAGGTACAGAAATCAGGTAAAGGTAAGCGCTGAGTGTTTAGGTTTTCATTGGTGCACATTTAACAGCAGGTTGTGAGGATTTCCATGGACACATCTTATGATACATACTGGTGTACAGACATTTGTGCTTGGGGATCTTTTATTAAAATACATACCCATAGTGACTCTATTGAAGAAGGCTCTTCTGGATTTGGCCTATTTTATTTCATTAATTTTTTTAATGCATATTTCTTCAGTTGGATGCGGTTTTGTTTTATACAAATATACAGTATATTACTTCTAATAAGAAGCATTTGGCTCTATCAGAGCTCATAGCCACGGAACTTTTAGTCATTTTGTTTTCCACGGATCCTTTTTAGGATTGCTATTTATCAATAGAAATATTGTTTAAGTTTTTATATGCTCAATTCAATGTGTGTTATTTCATGTACATGTCCATTGCAGTGATTTAAGCCTTTATGACTTAATGATACTGGATTAGAACCTCTATATACCCCTGCCTATACCTTCTAATAATCCTACCTATAAACCTCTAAGGATGATGCTAATTTGCGTACGCAGTCATACAGTAAATAGAGACTCCAGACATAGAACATGTGGTTCCAAAGCACAAAGTATTATTCAAGTAAAAGTACAGTCAGTTACACGCTATTGATCCAGACACAATTCGGCGCAAAGGAAATATACAGACCCAAGTACAGTATACATATGCAGCGCTTCCGGACCAGATGTTAGGCATCAGCAAGAAACCCCTTGTCTGTCAGCATTCAGCACGAAGACTAAAAACCCAGCGTTTGAGCACACATTTTTATACCCCCAGGAATAGACAACACAATAGAGACGTTTGTTGCTGATGCCATTGGTTCCCAAGGGGGATACATCTGTTGCAGAGCGTTTAACAGGCTGATTCAAATAGACCCAACCTAGCCTCTAACAACTGGGGGTCTCTGGATTCCCGCCTCATGCGACATCCTAACAGTTATTCATATCATATACATTTTGTTGCTTGAAGTGTCTGCGGTCCATAAGTCGAGAATGCATGATGCGATCTCCACACCGATAATACTGGAATTCTGTTGAAAGAGTACGCATCAGTACAAAACCAAACACGGCTTACTTAGCATGTATAAATCTTAGTTACCAAATAATCTTTATTTCACAGCATTTATACTAAGTGAACAAACGTAAATCTTATACCTTAAAGCTTATGGAACCTTGTATGTGAATGTGTAATGTGTGAGTATACGGGGTTTGATATAAAGACGCTAGTTAACTGGGGACAGATGCGTGCGCATTTAGCAACTAAACAGCGTTTTCATATAGGATCTTATGCATTTGCTAATATGCGACTAGTTAACAGCGCAATTGTGCATATTAATGTGTATATGAGAAATGATGAACGATGCAATCGTATGGTGCTAATAGTAATATCGCCATATGTACTTAATTGTGAGTTTATCTAAAGTGGCACTTGGGCGGCCATTCGCAAAATGGCGTCTTGCGATCTCATTTCCAAGATGGTGTCTTGTGGCCAGACGCAAGATGGCGTCGCCGCGATTCAATTTTAAACTGATCTTGTCTCAGCCAATTATCCAGCTTCGACAGTCCACCCTTTGATAGTGAACAACATGCTATCACAATCTACTCTTTGAATTTAATTAGGCTTACATTTACATATTATTTAGTGTTATTATGGGATGGCACAAGGTGGTTCTTAATCCATCAATAATGTGTCTCTGGGTGGGGGCATAAAACTATTATACGCACACCGCGGATCTTGGAAGATCATGTGAAAGGTGTGGGAATGCACCAGTCTTATAAAAGCAGTCTTGAAGGGGAATTTAGACTTTACATTATCTGAGGTGTTTTAAAAATAACATTTCAATAATACATTCTCTGCATGTCTAAATATAATACATTAAATGATGGTATTTCCTAGTTCAGGGTTGTAATGCAGTTCTATATTTACCTCGGTATTCATATTGTCATTACTGACCATCATCATAGTTTCGTTCTTGCGTTTTACTCTATTTTTACATTTTCCACACTTCAACACAATAGGAACACACCGGACGCATATGCCAATTATTATGATGACAATTAGTATAAGGATCAAGAATTTGCCTATGCTGGCGATCACTTCCTGGACCCATTCCCCTAGACCTGAGAACCATTTCACTGGGTTCAGCCATGAAACACATCCTTCTATCTTGTCCCCTACTTCAGCCACTGAAGCATTATGGTTCTTACGAAACTCCCATTTTAGCTGCAGAATTTCATCCATCTTTCGGTGTATCACCTCCTTGGGGTCGCTGGTATCATTGGTGACATAGGTGCAACATTTTACTCCAAATTGGGTGGCTAACATTACGCAATACCCTCCAGTAACAGCAGTTAAATAATTTAATACTAGCCTGTGTTGCACTAATTCTTTCTTGTATGCTTGCAATTCTCTCCCTGTATACCTGAATGTGTCATCGTACATCTCGGTGATATTATCTATCAATTTAGCAAGTTCCTGAATATACCTAAAATTTAATGTACCCCAAGCAATCCTGGTGGGATCCAATGCGATTAAAACTTGAAAGCCAGTTGTCTCACTGATTAACTGAGTGGCTTTATGCACGTCACCAGGTACCATATTTCTTTTGCCTCTGTGTTCATATTAAGTGTGAAGATATGGTGTATTTTTATGTATACCAAGCATTTCAACATGTGTGAGGGTCATAACTTCTGGGACTACTCTTCCCAGGTAACACAAACCTTCGGAACTCGGGGAGAGCCACTTATACGCTTTTCTTCCACATATAAAATATACATTTTCAGGGAGAACATAAGGGATGGTATGCATCATTATCATTAAGCACATTTCTCTTGCAAACAATCCTATTTCTGGGTCTTCCATCTGGTTCATGCAAGTTTCTGGCTGTATTATTTTAGCACAATAACCATCTGGCACCTTACTAATAATGTCTTTGGTGGAACTCAATGTATACCGATACCTAAAATGTTTCCCACCAGATTTAATTGAGCGTAACAGATCATGGTTTATGGACTCATTATCAGCTCTTTGTAAGAAGGTCATCGTCTGATTATTCCCCGTCACTTCCCAACTCCCGGGTTTATTTGGGTTGGTTATGTTTAAACACAAAAGTGATCTATCTACTTGGAATTGATATAGTTTGAAATGAGGTGGTTTGGATTAGAGGAACTTTCCATCCAATGTTTTCCCTTTCTGTAATTCTAAAATTTCCGTGATATTCAGCGGAAATGGCACCAACCCTACGTTATGCTGTCCCTGTGGCATGTGTGAACACACCCAGCAATCAGTTTGATTTAACACTTCGCCTACCATGCTGATAATCCTCTAAAGGATACCCACCCCAGTACGGGTTATATTTAGGTTGGCACCGTTGGATACAGTTCTCATCAACTAGGGACCCACATAGCTCACAAATACAGAAATCTTCAGACGATAAACCTCCACACCGTCCCTGAGTATCCGGAATGACAGCTCTCTTAACAATAACAGTACCAAGATTGGTCAGACACTCCCCTGATTGGCATTGCACTCCTCCTGACTCCACTCCATCAGCACTGCCATCAGCTCCCATTTCCTCAGTCTCCCATCACAGAAACTGGATATTCCCAAACCGGCCAGGATGGTGAACACTCTAAAAGAGAATATCAAAAATGAACACAGCAGGCGCGTCCATTGTCACAACAAGACCTGCAAATTTCTCTTAATTCAGGTATCTCACTACGACCTTTTCAATCCTCCCGGAACAAGCTCGCAAGCGACAGGGCCACGCTATCAGCCTTGTCTCAGACTTCTTTCTCCACCGGTTGATTGACCTTTTTGCAGTGAGTGGAATGGACCCAGGTATCTCTCTCGGCCACCTTCAAAGATGTAGTACTTGTCAGCAGCACCTGGTACGGACCTTCCCATCAATCAGTCAAACAACCTGAACGCAAGAAATTTCTGATCATAACATATTCTCCTGGTTCAACATCATGACAGTTAGTTTCAGGCATATCATGGGACAAGAATTTCAGTTTCTGCTGCTGTTGCTTTAACTGCTTACTCATTGATATAAGATACTTTACAGTTACCTCGTTGTTACCCTTCAGGTCTTCCTGTGGAGTTATAATCAAATGAGGTTGTCTACCGAACAGTATTTCAAATGGGGACAGATTTAGAGGAGGTCTAGGAGTGGTTCTTATGCTATGTAGGACCAAAGGTAAAGCTTCTGGCCATCCTAGTCCAGTCTCTGCCATGATTTTACTTAACTTATTTTTAATAGTCCCGTTCATCCTCTCTACCTTGGCACTGGCTTGCGGTCGGTAGGGGGTGTGAAGTCGGCTATTAATACCCATCAGCTTACACATATTTTGAAAAACATCACCTGTGAAGTGAGTACCCCTGTCACTGTCGATGATTTTAGGGATACCGTACCTGCATACATATTCCTGAACTATTTTATTGGCAGTAAGTGCAGCAGTATTAGTGGCCGCTGGGTAGGCCTCAACCCAATTAGAAAATACATCCGTGCACACTAATACATACTTAAGGTTCCTGCAGGGTGGTAATTGGATGAAATCAATTTGTATCACCTGGAAAGGTCCATCAGTCGGTTGAATGTGGGACAGTTCGGTAGGGATCGCTTTCCCTATGTTCTTCCTCAAGCAGGTCAGACAGGACATTGCTGTCTTTTCTGCTTGTGAAGAAAAACGTGGTGCACACCAGTATGCTCTCACCAACTTGCACATACCTTGTTTTCCCAGATGAGTCAGACCATGTGCTGCCTCAGCCAGGCTTGGGTAATATGCCTTGGGGGCTACTGGCTTACCTTGTCCGTCCCTCCAGAGCCCGAAGGACTCTTGCCCACATCCCTTGGACTTCCAAATGGATTTTTCCTGAATTGAACACAAATTTTGCATCTCAATTAATTTAAGCATATCAATTGTTTGGAAAGACATAATTTTGTCAGTTGGAGAAAACATTTTTAACCCTGCTGCCCATTTTGCAGCTTCATTGGCTCTGTTGTTGCTCAGTGACACCAGATCATCCTCACATGTATGGGCTTTATATTTAATTACTGCCACCGCTTTGGGCAGTTGGATTGCTTCTAAAAGATGTTTTATGTGTCGGGAATGTGCAACTGGTGTGCCTGCTGCTGTCATAAAATTTCTCAGATGCCATAGAGCCCCGAAATCGTGCACCACCCCGAACGCATACCTCGAGTCAGTGTAAATGTTAGCAGATTTGCCTGCTGCCAGTTCAAATGCTCTAGTTAGTGCTACCAACTCTGCCACCTGGGCTGAGTGAGGAGGACCAAGAGGCTTAGCTTCTATGATGTCTGTGTCATTTACAACAACATAACCTGTACATAATTCACCTGTGTCTGTTTCTCAATGACAACTCCCATCCGTATAAAAAGTTACATCCACATTCTCTAAATGTGTGTCATGTATGTCAGGTCTAGCAGTAAAGGTCTGATTCAGATGTCATACAATCGTGCGTATCATTATGTCTGCTGAACTCACCTCCCGCCAGCAACTCGTCTCCTTCCACCCTTTGTACATCATGTTGTACATATGGTAAATACGTTGCTGGATTCAGCGTGCTGCAACGTTTAACAGTGATGTTTGCGGGTGCGATTAGAGTTAGTTCCCATTTGATAAACCTAGCTGAAGAGACGTGTCTGGTTTGAGCTGAGTTCAACAGAGCAGATACAGCATGGGGAGTGTAGACAATCATATCATGACCCAGTACTACGTCCTCACTTTTACTTACCAATAGAGCAGTAGCTGCTACACTTCCCAAACAAGTGGGGAGTGATCTTGCTACAGTGTCCAATTGGGCACTGTAGTATGCTACGGGCCTACTGGCATCACCATGTTTTTGTGTAAGGACACCTGCAGCACAACCATCGGCTTCCGTAGAATACAAATCAAAAGGTTTTTCATAATCAGGTATTCCCAATGCAGGAGCTTTTGTCAGACTATCCTTAAGATTAAGAAAAGCCTGCTCTGTTTCCTCTGTGTGTATGACACGATCGGGCTTTGAGGAAGAGACTAATTCCTGCACCTCGTGTGCAACTCTCTCTGGGATATCTAAAAATACACCATCAGGGGTGCAATATATAACACATCCCATCTTACATAACAAGTCTCTACCCAGCTGGCTAGTAGGAGCCACAGCAGCCAGAAGGAAAGAATGTCTGGTTTGCAACGGCCCAATAGTAACCTCTGTGGACTTTGTTAAAGGATAATGTTCCACTTTACCTGTTAAACCCATTGTTGGTACTGTCTCGTTGGTCACCTGTAAATTAATGGGAGATTTTATCACTGACCTGGTCGCCCCTGTGTCTACAAGAAAAGGATATTCAGTACCAGCTACATCAACCATCATGACTGGTTCTTCCCTAGTACTTCCCGTTAACCTGACTATCTGTAGACTACAGGTATGACCTGACCCCTAGCGTTGGCTACCACTCTCCAATAAAGCATTTACAGCCACAATTGGAGCTGGTGCCTGCTGAACATTTGCTGTTCTCTGTGCATATCCCTTATGGGGATATCCAAGTCTTCCCTGATTTGGGGTTCCTACTCTTTTTACTGTACAGTGTCTACTTAAGTGTCCTGTTTGTTTACAATTAAAACATGTCCGTGGATCGGGTAATATGTGATGTTGTGAGGTTTGAGCAGAGGGTAAAGGTGGTGGATATGGGTAAGGATAGGGAGGGTAAGGGTATTGTGGGGGATATGAGTATGGTACCTGTGGTTGTATTGGGTTAGTGGAATAGAGCGGTGTTTGTCGTTGCGTGGGGTTAGTGAGGGCATATAATTGTTCAGGTGAAAGTGTGTGTGCAGGTGCGAGTGTGTCTGTTGGCTGTGATGTTACCGTCATTCCCTCCAGAGCTTGGATACTGACAGCCATTAGTTTTTCGCTCTGGGTCTCTCTCTTTTTTGAGATGTTTTTATCATGTTCTATGGCAGATTCTATGAGGGTATCTATTGTGAGTCCACTCCAGCCAGGCTGTGAGGTCTGAACCCGAGTCTTTAAATTATCTTTCAGAGCGTCCATTAGTACCGTGACTATCATTCCCCTGTGGTGAGTGCTATCTTTAATATCTTCTATCCCAGTGCACTGGGTGATAGCCTGCAGAGCCCGATCACAATAATCTTCTGCAGTTTCACTCTCTTTTCGCTTAATGGTGAAAATTTTATTCCAGTTAACTTCTACAGGAAAATATATACCCAATTGAGTTACAATACTGGAAATGTTACCTTGGTTTACTTGGTCTGTTAAGGGAACGTGACCATCCAATACGCAATCCGTGATAAATTTTGTCACGTCGGTATTGCGTGGCAGACAGGCCCTTAACACCACATGCCAATCTTTATTAGTGGACTCATGTGAACTACCCAAATTTCTCAAAAATCTTTGACATTTGGCTAATTCCTTTTTGGGATCGGGGAAATCATTTATGATGGAATTTAGTTCTGCTTTTGTCCAAGGACAATGCATTACCACTTCCCTCGTGTGAACTATACCGTTCGCATCTGCATTTCCATTCGGAACGGTTATTGTCCGAATGGACCTGGTTACCTGGCTGAGGGTTTAATCTGCTGCTGCTACGTATGGTAATTACAACTTCCTCTATGGGTGCAGAGGGTGTTAGCACTTCCCTTGCTGTTACCGATGGAGATGGCGGCACCACTCGTGATTGTGGTGATGCAGCATCTATCATTTGCACAGCATGGGAAATGGCAGACATTACAATAGGCTCATCATCCACATCATAAACATTTTCTTTATGGTTGCTTAAGAGAGGGTACAAATTGCTTGTTACATTTTTATGGGTATTTTTGGTAACTGTACTTGCACCTCCATTCACATAAGGTGGGGGAGGTGAGCGTGAACTGCTGGCAATACTCTCCACAACGCTACCTTGCCGCACGTGCGCACCATTTTGCGGCTCTCCCGTATTGCAATTTAGCGTTGCGGGTGTATTCTCTGGCAATGTGCTCGCGACGCTAGTTTGCTTCATGCTGCCACAGTTTTAATCATTCATAATATTTAACCTTTTTCTCTTGGGAGCGCATCAGACTGATGTCATCCCGGACATTATCTAATACATCTTTATCAAAACTACCAATTCTGGGAAACGGTCTAACACTCTTCATTGTCATTTTAAACCATACATCACAATACCTTATCGCATAAGTACCGTACTTAGTATGCATAATATGACGAGCCGATCCGATCGGCGCCTCCATTAGCAGCACATCATTGTCTAACATCTCTACTGTTTGCGCAGCTCCCATTCTGAGACAAAATCCTACGCTTTTCAATAAAGATTTAAAATGGTGAAAGACAATCAAGATACTTTCACTTACCTGTGGACGATTTAAGTTGGCGGCGCCCACACACCTGGATAAGATTTGAAAAAGGCAACTTCCACACCCGGATAAGATTTAGTAAGGCAACTTCCACACCTATGGAAGTTTGTAAGTCGGCTACTTCCACGCACCTCTCTACAACAAAGACAACATGTACACCTGCTACTGTATATAGAACGGTAAAGCTACTTACCGAGCAGCTAGACTAACCCTTGCACCTAGCCCTTAAGGATCTTACGATACCCTTAACTGTAGGGAACAAGTTACCCCTACCAACACATACTCACTGTTACACACTTTTTCCTGCGCAGAAAAATACACGTTAACCCAGATATTGACAACAATTGAAAAATGTAAACCTTAACGGCTTTATTTAAACACGTGGCAGCACGACCGGAAGTACGTATACGCTATTGTGCGACCAGTCGCATACACAATAATGCGACTACCACATAACCGTATGACAAAAATTTTTTTTAAAGCTGCGTACGCAAAAGTGCGTCTTTCCTGTGCGCAAAACTGCGACTCAGTCGCGTACTCAATACTGCGGCACCCCTTTAAATGTTAGGTTCTATCAACAAAGGAAAACAAACTTTTTCCTCTCTTGTCCCTGGATTCTAGTCAGCTTCCTTGGCTCACACAGAAATGGATAGCGATCTTTCAGCACAAAGCGGTTGCAGGTAAACCCTGCATGTGGCCACTCCACCCTTTGCTGAGATATCGATAGCCGTATGTACCGTGTGAGTAGGTAAGTGACTTCACTATGAGCCCCCAACTAACGATACTGGATTAGAACCTCTATATATCCCTGCCTATACGCTAATTTGCGTACGCAGTCATACAGTAAATAGACACTCCAGACTTAGAACATGTGGTTCCAAAGCACAAAATATTATTCAAGTAAAAGTACAGTCAGTTACACGCTATTGATCCAGACACAATTCAGCGCAAAGCAATTATACAGACCCAAGTACAGCATACATATGCAGCGCTTCCGGACCAGATGTTAGGCATCAGCAAGAAACCCCTCGTCTGTCAGCATTCAGCAAGACTAAAAACCCAGCGTTTGAGCACACATTTTTATACCCCCCAGGACTAGACAAAACAATAGAGACATTTGTTGCTGATGCCATTGGTTCCCAAGGGGGATACATCTGTTACAGAGCGTTTAACAGGCTGATTCAAATAGACCCAACCTAGCCTCTAACAACTGGGGGTCTCTGGATTCCCGCCTCATGCAACATCCTAACAGTTATTCATATCATATACATTTTGTTGCTTGAAGTCTCTGCGGTCCATAAGTCGAGAATGCATGATGCGATCTCCACACCGATAATACCGGAATTCTGTTGAAAGAGTATGCATCAGTACAAAAATAAAACACGGCTTACTTAGCATGTATAAAACCTTAGTTACCAAATAATCTTTATTTCACAGCATTTATACTAAGTGAACAAACTTAAATCTTATACCTTAAAGCTTATGGAACCTTGTATGTGAATGTGTAATGTGTGAGTATACGGGATTTGATACAAAGACGCTAGTTAACTGGGGACAGATGCGTGCGCATTTAGCTACTAAACAGCGTTTTCATATAGGATCTTATGCATTCGCTAATATGCGACTAGTTAACAGCGCAATTGTGTGTATTATTGTGTATATGAGAAATGATGAAAGATGCAATCGCATGATGCTAATAGTAATATGGCCATATGTACTTAATTGTGAGTTTATCTAAAGTGGCACTTGGGCGGCCATTCGCAAAATGGCGTCTTGCGATCTCATTTCCAAGATGGTGTCTTGTGGCCAGACGCAAGATGGCGTCGCCGCGATTCAATTTTAAACTGATCTTGTCTCAGCCAATTATCCAGCTTCGACAGTCCACCCTTTGATAGTGAACAACATGCTATCACAATCTACTCTTTGAATTTAATTAGGCTTACATTTACATATTATTTAGTGTTATTATGGGATGGCACAAGGTGGTTCTTAATCCATCAATAATGTGTCTCTGGGTGGGGGCATAAAACTACTATTATACGCACACCGCGGATCTTGGAAGATCATGTGAAAGGTGTGGGAATGCACCAGTCTTATAAAAGCAGTCTTGAAGGGGAATTTAGACTTTACATTATCTGAGGTGTTTTAAAAATAACATTTCAATAATACATTCTCTGCATGTCTAAATATAATACATTAAATGATGGTATTTCCTAGTTCAGGGTTGTAATGCAGTTCTATATTTACCTCGGTATTCATATTGTCAGTACTGACCATCATCATAGTTTCGTTCTTGCGTTTTACTCTATTTTTACATTTTCCACACTTCAACACAATAGGAACACACCGGACGCATATGCCAATTATTATGATATATAGGATCTTATGCATTCGCTAATATGCGACTAGTTAACAGCGCAATTGTGCGTATTAATGTGTATATGAGAAATGATGAAAGATGCAATCGCATGGTGCGAATAGTAATATCGCCATATGTACTTAATTGTGAGTTTATCTAAAGTGGCGCTTGGGCGGCCATTCGCAAAATGGCATCTTGCGATCTCATTTCCAAGATGGCGTCTTGCGGCCAGTCGCAAGATGGCGTCGCCACAATTGAATTTTAAACTGATCTTGTCTCAGCCAATTATCCAGCTTCGACAGACTAGATACTATTAAATTATTACATATTTTTAATTGCACACCTAGACTTAATGTACTTTTTTACTATAGATCATATATATATTTGTTCTATATTGGGTACAAGTTTAAGCGTGGTTATTTATTTTGTTTTTCAGTTATATATTGGGTTGCAACCATTTAACTGCTGCTAAAAGATAACCTATCTTTATATATTTTTTACATTACAACCATTTCTTATATTTTATTTATATTCATTTTTGTTTTGTTTCAAGCGCTGGGGCCATACATATTTCTATCTCTGCCTTGAAGGAGGCCTCGTGCTAGAACTAGAGCCCTGTATACTGCCCGGAGTTCCAAGATATTTATGGGCAGATGACATTCCTTGAGACGTCCACCTTCCCTGGACAGTGTGATAACTTGTCACCACGCCCCATCCTCGAAGACTGGTGTCCGTGGTGAGGAGTACCCACCTTGGGATCCACAGAGGGCGACCTTTGTTTAGATGAGCCATCTAAAGTCACCAGGCCAAGGAGAGCGGAACCTCTGGGGAGAGAAGGATCATCTGAGGTTTTACCCACTGATACTGACAACTCCAGTGAGACAGATTCAATAGCTGCAAGGACCTGGAGTGGAACTGGACGCATTCCACCATGTCGAAGGTGGAAACCATGGTCCTCAGGATCTGCATTGCTGAATGGACTGATACTCTTCGATTGTGGAGCAATTTGCGCATCCACAAATGTAGAGCTGAAATCTTTTCTACTGGCAAAATTATCCTCTGTGCCTGAGAATCCAGACCGCTCCCAGATGTGGCATCCACTGAGTTGGAAAAAGTGATGACATTTTCCAATTGACAATCCAGCCCTGCTCTTCTAGGCAGACCCCTGTTAGCTGGAGATAATGAAGTAAAACATCCTGAGACTGTGCCAATATCAGGAGGTCGTCCAAGTATGGTAGTAACCTGACTCCTTTTCTGAGATGAGCAGGCGTGCCATTATCTTGGTAAACACCCGAGGGCTGTGGACAGACCAAAAGGCAATGGTAATGTTGCTGACGAACAGCAAAACTTAGCAATGCTTGGGTAATAGGTACATGCAGATATGCATTCTGTATGTCCAGGGAACCATGAAATCCCCAGGTTCCATTGCCAGCATAATTGACCGTAGGGTCTCCATATGGAACTTGGACCCATGGATGAATCTGTTGAGAGATTTCTGATTCAGAATAGAGTGATAAGACCCATTTAGCTTCTGAATCAAAAAACTAATCTGAGTAATAACGCCTTCCCTGTTAGCAAAAGGACCTGGATTTATAACCCCTGAATTTATCAGGGCATGTATGTAAAATAACCAACAGCATCTGGTATTACCAAGGGGTCTCCTATTCCAACACTGCACAGCTTCCAAGATCAGGTATGTCCACTGTGATTTGGATGTAGGTTCTACTGGAGGGCAAGGGCCTAGATAGAATCTGATGGGGGAGTTGTGCAAACAACCTTCTGGGGAGTAACCCCTTAGGAAGGTGTCATGTAAAAAATTTCAGAAGGGAGGGGGATTTCCCAGCTAATACACTCTCCCTGTGGGAGAGAGTAAAAAGACACTAATCTTTTTGGAATCTGGAACAATTTATCTAGAGTGTTCCATGCTCCCCCCATAAACTCAGTGAGCTGTTCAGATTAAGGTAATCCAGCCTAAACCACCTTCTGGTGTCTGATCCAGTGGTCGAAGTGGGACTTTTGAAGTGGGGGTATGAATTTGGACTGTGTGCGCGCGCTAAAGATGCGCACAAAAGTGGGCGTGGCTGTGTCATGAGGGGTGTGGCCACTCAAAAATGGGACGTGTCATGCATCCATCTCTCATTCCTTCCTTTCATCTCTCGCTCCTCTCAAACACATAGGCCCCCGCAGGAAATAAATAAATCAAATAGTCTTTGCATGAAAAAAAAACACACACATTGGCACCCACAGGGAAAAAAACTAAACACATAGGCCCCCGCTGCAGAAAATAAATAAATGACATAAGTTTTGTATGAAAAAAAAACCACACACCCAGAAACATTGGCACCGTTCGGAAAAACAAACAAACAAAGAAACACACAGGCCCCATAAGAAATAAATAAAACACATACAGGGGAATTCAAGTGTTCTGGGTGATGCTCATGCTAATAGGTGCCTGAAGGAGCACGCTTTACTGTGGGTGATATTTCTTCTCGCAGCCTCCTGAGGTGGTGAGAAAATGTGCGGAAAGTCCGTGGTTTGGATGCCAAACAACAGTTTTGATGCTGATACCATGACTTTAGAAAAGCTTAGCCGGTATGCATGGCTAAACCTGGTGCTTCAAGTAATGGGCGCACAAATAAATATAACTGATCCGCTAGGCGCCCATAACTTTAAACACCACCCAAAGGAATTGAATTCTTCTCATAGGTTTTGCAAGAAAAGAACAAACAAATAAATGCACACATTGGGGGCAATTCAATTAAACGTGATGTGAATATCGCCGGGAAAGAGTTCCCGGAGCTATTCAATTGTTTCCCCTGGCACTTAGCAGATGCCGATTAGTGTGCCTTAAGCCGGCTATTTAGGAGCGCTAACTAGCATTTTCCATATAAAGTGCCAGCCGTGATGCTGTAAACGTAACGCTAAACTAAAAATACAACAGTGTGGCCGGCACTTTAGTCAGATTTCTGCACGCACGCTCAGGAGGGTGCGAGCATAAATCCTTGAGTCCAACTAACAGCCTGGTCAATTGAATAGTTCCGGGAACATCTTCTCGGCGCTATTAATCAGTGCACTAAATTGAATTGCCCCCAATAGCACCAATAGGAAAAAAAAATACATAGGCTTTGCATGAAAATGTTGTGGGGTACATAGAGGTGGTGGGGTACACAGGGGTGGTTAGGAACACAAAGGTAATGAGGCACACAGAGGAGGTGGGGTATACAAGGGGTGGAGGGGTACACAGTGCAGAGGAATAATAACTTAAATCTGTTATTACTCACCAGTTGCTGCAGACTCCATCTGAGGATTGTAAATGTGGAATGTATAGGGATCCATAGGAGTGATGAGTAGGGAAGCAGGAGAAGTGCAGGAGCAAGTGGCAGCAAAAGTAGTAGTAGGGTGGGGGGCAAGCCCCAGCAATTAAGAGGACCAAGCAGTAAAAATAAGCTCCAGGGATCAGATAGGTGCACAGTCACCCGGGCAGTATGAGGGGCTGTCCTGTGTCTCACTAAATTCGGCGGGGGACGGACACACACTGATGGGCGGGTGGGCAGCGGCGGCGGACGCACAATGCCGAGCACTGCTCCATGTTTATGGCAGAGATCTTCCGGCAGGGGCGGGGGACAGACACCGACAGAGGGATAGGCTCCAGTTGGCAGGCAGCGGTACACTTCAGATCAGCCAGTCTCTAATATTTACACAGAGCCAGCAGCACAGGCAGACACTTGCTGGCTTTTATGGGCTGTCCAGTGACAGGCTGGCAGTCGCGGGCAGAGGCATGTAGCTTCTCCGCAAAGCACTGAAGCCACGCCTCAGCCCCCGGCCCTGCAACAGTGAAAGCTGGATAAGTGGCTAGCTACAGTGAAGGACCAACCAGTCTGTTGATCATCAATGATGATCTGACCAGCGCATGGCGTAATGCTCCGGCGAAAGTTTCGCTCCTGACTGTGGCGGCAGTATGAGGGGGTGTCTATTATGTCACTCACAGGCTGTCAGGGTAGTGGGGGATGGGGGGCAACAGCACAGCAAGGTTTCGGACCGTGCTTCAGTAAGCCAGGCCTCCCCTTTCAGCTGTTCAGAAAATGAAAAAAAAAAGTTCAGTGCTTGAAGGGCCGGTATGCTATACCATTGCATACCGGCACACTTCGAGTACTGGTCTGAACATCAGATTTATTAGGCTTTAGGAGCCAGTACTTTATCTTCTATAATGAGGATTGCATTAACTGCCCCTGCTAGAGAGGAACATCCACTGATGCCACCTCCTCTCCGAGATAGGCCCAGAGGGAGAAACCTGTGTATCCTCTGCCCCCTCAGATGATATATCAGAACCTGAAAGCAGGGTGGACTGAGAGGATGGTCAAGTCCATTTATATGCTTAGACTGCTGATGCCTTATTCACCTGTAACATCTGCAGATAGGTAGATGTTAAACAAGCCAGATTCTGAACTGAGTGGACAGAACTCTCCATCCAGGAAAGATGTATGGGAAGAGGAAACATAGCAGGCTGTAATCACTGTGGGAAATCTAAAATGTGGGGGCTACCCACTAACTGTATCATAACCTGAGACCAGGAGAACATTCAAGGTGAGCCCTGAACGGGTGCTCGCGAGGTGGACTATTGTGGTGTATAAAAATCAACACAGTCCATCCTGTATGAAATCCTGTGTAGGCCTACAGGACAGGCCTTACATGAAACCAGCACAGGGACAACAGTTTCCTGTTTACCTTTGTCCTGAGACATGGGAAATATATACAAGTAACCTACCACAAGTGTAAGGTTAACAATGCAATGTGAACCCCTTCACACATAAAAGAAATGTGAAACACTCTCTAACCCCCATACACCAGGTAATTGGGTAAGAAATCAGCAGAGTTAGCATAAGTCACATAAAAATGCATATAATATATTTGCAAAAGGGCATTAAAATCAACTACCTAAACACATAAGTTTGGTAGGATTTACATGCATATAAATATATTTACAAATAGGCACTAAATCAGTCACATTGATAGGATATAAGTGCAATGCATACCAATATACTTACAAATCAGCACTGAATCAACATATACAAGCAGAAAAGCTGGTAGGGTTCCAGTGCTATATACCTTGGTCCTAAGAGAAAGGAATATTCAGAGAGAGTGAGAGCCCAAATCTCCCCTCAACAATACTCAATTGCAGCTGAGCATCTCCAATTATTTAGGAGAGAGGGGGATGGACACATCAGTGTTCACAAGTAAATGTGAAGTACAATTTAACCCCTACACACCTGGTAGTTGAGGGTTAAATAGAGCAATAGCAGTGATAGTTATAACTGACAGTCATAAATAAAACCTGCATGAACTCCTGTTTCCCTTTACACTTAGCATATATACGTATAAAGGTGACAATGCAATGCGACCAATATCTAGTAAATGTGAAGTACCCCTAAACCCTCCAGATGGATGAGGAGAAATAGCAGTGATAGTTATAACTGACAGTTTAGAAATAAAAGGCAGTATATAAACACAGCACAAAGTCACATACGATGCAGATACAACCTTTAGTTGCAAATGGGTTCTGAATCAACTACTCAAAACAGAGTTGATTGCTAGGATATAGGGCCTGATTCAGAGATGTATGCTATCCCGATGGTTAGCACACATCTCCGATGTTTGGAAGACTGCGCATGCGCAGGTGTTCTGCGCATGTGCAGCCCTCCAACTGCGAGACCACTAGCAGTGTGTCCTAGATGCAGCCTGTTTGACAGGCAGCGGCATTTGGGAGGTGGAGCAGGGGCGTTTCCTGGCAGCGTTCCCGGAAACGGGGACGTGTCATCCCCGGTTTCCAGGAGGGACAAGGCCAGGGTCTGCGTGGGTATTCGCTTGCTTTCTGGCCTCGCAAGCTGCCAGGACCCGGCCAGGCTGCGGCAGAGCCGTAACTAGACTTTTTGGTGCCCTGTGCCAAGAAGAGCATTGGCGCCCCCCTCATTTTTCAAAGGGACATAATACACCCAAAAAGGGCCATGGCTTCATGGGGAAGGGCCAGGGAAGAGAAAGGAGAGGCCAGGAGATGCTGGGGATGAAATAAGAGGAAGCTACAAGCAAGAATGATGATAAACAGAAATTTGACAGGCCCAAACAGCGCCCCCTGATCTGTGATGCTCTGTGCGATGGCACCGGCCGCACTACCCTAGCTACGGCCCAGGGCTGCGGGAAGCTTTAGCTCCTGCAGCCTGGCCAATGGAACATCGACGAAAACAATCACGACCTGGGACGCAGCGCTGGGATCACGCAAATGCACCAAGGAGGTGTGTGACACCTCCTTCTGCATTTGCATTTTAAATGGACAGAATTGCACACATTATTAACTACCATTTTAATCACATTTTGGAGTGACAAAAATAGGACCATAGAGCGATTACACTATACCCCATTTTCTATAAGACTACATTTTTGATAGGCTGGGATACCTTCCTTGTGTTTAGCAGCTAAAGGTACTATACATATACCCCTGTAGCGCGAACCTTACTGATAATAAACGGAATTGCACGGCCAATTGTGTACGGCTGTGCAATTCCGTCCATCTCTGAATCAGGCTCATAGAGCGTTATTTACCTGGCCCACTGGGGGAGAGGTATACAGGGAGATCCCAACTCCTCCTGAGACCAAACTGCTTTCACAGAGCACAGAAACGTTGTCAGTGAGCGTCTCATATACAGAGGTGGGCGAAGCAACCCAGGCACGCAAAACTTTCATAGTCCGGCCCTGGGTCGGGGGAGGGGCTGCCGGTGTGAGAGCTTACTTCCCCTATGCTGCACAAACCAATCGGGAACACTGGCCTCTCAGCAACAGAATGCTTCTGAAGCCCTTCTTATAAGACGCCGTGCTTTAGGGGGCGGTTCCCCCACCCCAAAAAAAAAATTGAAAGGGGCAGAGGCAGCAGTCAGGGGCCATGCTTTATAGCAATAGGCTGCACAGTCCCTGCACTACATGTTAAAAGACTACACGTTACAACTCCTCCTCCATGCAGGGGCTGTGCAGCCTATTGCTATAAAACACAGCCCCTAACCATCCGTGGCTGACGCTCCAATCCCTGCGCACCCACCAGCAACAGGTAAGAGAGAGGGAGGGGGGGGGAGAGCAGGAATGATTTTTTGTTGCCCCCCCATTTTATGTTGGTCGACATTTTCCACGTTGACATTCATAATGTACTGTAGACAGTAAAATGATTACATGGTTCAACATGTTGACAGGCACCAGGTCGGGAATCTTCAAAATGTTGACATGTTCACAATGTCAACATCTGAAATGTCATGTGAAATGTCGACATTCTAAGAATGCCGGCGGTTTCTGAAAGGTTAGGGTTTGGCTGCAAGGAGATGTTGGGGTTAGGCTGCAGGTGGGAGGGGGTAAGGGTTAGGCCAGTGGTCCTCAAACTTGGTCCTCAGGACCCCACACAGTTCATGTTTCCAGGTCACCCAGCAGGTGCACAGGTGTATTCAGTACTCACTGACACATTTTAAAAGATCCACAGGCAGAGCTAATTATTTCACTTGTGATTCTGTGAGGAGACCTGAAAAACATGCACTGTTTGAGGTCCTGAGGACTGAGTTTGAGAACCTGTGGGTTAGGCAATAGGAGGGTTAGAGTTTGGCTGCGAGGAGATGTTAGGGTTAGGCTGCAGGGGGGGGGGGTAAGGGTTAGGCACTAGAAGGAGGGTTAGGAATACTTAGCATAACACCGATGCATTAAGACTAAGCCAGAAATGACCATCACATGACCGCCAGGACCCAAAAGAAGACGCTGGAAATGCTGCTTCCGGAGGGACCAGGTAAGTAACTGCTGGGCCACCAGGGGCTTTTGGTCAGCATTTTAACATGTCGACATGCCATCCATGTAGACATGACGTATGCTGACATGGTCACTGTCAACATACTAACTATATTTCGGCAATGTCGACCTAATGCATATCGACTTGAGAAATGTCGACCTAACTTACCCCATGATCCAACCATGAATGTTGAGAGATAAAAAGTAATTTGAACATAATACGTAAAAGCTTTAAAATGCCTGGTCTTCTTTGCCGCATAAAGACTGGTATTGCATTGCTTACTGTGACACATGTTTGACTGTAATACTGTCGTCACCAGTAATCGTTTTATCTCATTTATTTCACAAAGTTGGTCATAAGGCTTCATGTCACAAGGCAGTTTTTTTTTTTTACTTCAGGAAAACATGCTTTTTTTATTTAATTTTTTTGTGCGTTTCTATAGAAATTAATGGGGTTTGCTTCGGGGTGTCATTGAAACAGATTGTATTGTTAATGACTGTTGTAACATTTGGATGCAAAGTTTCCACTGCTGTGAGACACTAGCAAGGGTGGATTGGGACGCCGGGCCAATTCCCGCTGGGCCGGTCCCTTTGTTCCCTGTAGTGGCTGGTGGCCACCCTTTACTCACCCCTCCTGCTGGCTGCCACGATCGGAGCTCAGCTCCAAACAGGCAGAAGTAGTACACTCAATGTAGATTAAAAAAAATGGCCATCGGGGAAGCGCATGCCGAGCCGCAGCAGCTCCTCCCATAAGCCTTTGCCTCCAGCCCGACCAAGGCCCGCCTCCAGGACATCTCCACTGGCCCTCTCCAGTCTGTGTGCAGTATGCTGATGCTCTGACTGATCTGCATCTGCACACCAAGCAGCCTGCACAGCAGCGCGGCCTAGACAGAAGGTAGGTAGTCAAAATACACTGTATATGTGCAAATAACACCCAGCTCTCTCCTCCTACCCCACACAGCTCCAAAGACAACCCCCCAATCGTGGCACCCCCGCTCCTACCTCACACATGCACAGGTCTCCTTTCCTGCTCCTCTCCTCATAGATCCAAACACTTCCTCCACCCTCAATCGCGGCATCCCCTGAAATGTATGCAGTATGTCCGTCAGTGAGGCGGTGATGTTGAATAGCCCGGGAAGAAGCTATTCAATTGACCATTCTGTTAAGTCCGACTGAGAGGATTTCTGCTTGCATCCTCCTGAGGCGAGAGCAAAAATCCTACTAAAGTGCCAGCTGCTATGCTATTTTCCGGCTTAGTGCGGCACTAACAGTATTGTGGCCGTCACTTTGGTCGGAGGATGCCGGTTAGCGCGACTAAATACCCAGCTTAAGGCGCGGTAACTGGCATTTCCCGACTTAAGTGGTTCTAGTCAGACATAACAGTGCGGTCAATTGAATAGGTCCAGTAACTCCTTCCCAGGGCTATTCAACATCGCGCTGAATTGAATCGCCCCCTCTGCTAGTATTTACAGATGGATCTGTTTACAGGTTATGCTGGAAACTATGGTCGGGAATAATGTGCAGTCATGTGATCTAGCTTTCCCACTAGGCTGTTTCAGTGCGGCTCCGTGCCCTGCCCTATTTCTAAAGGGCAGAAAGCACCCTGCCCTCCAGTGTGGCGCTCCGCTGAGACAAGCCTATGGGTTCTGTCCCCACCCGCGGGCTGCAGTGTCCCACTGGTGGGGTAAATGGTGGTGCATCGGTCACCGCCGGTGAATGGATACCGGGCGCATGCTCCCGGCTTCCATTCACTGTGACCGCAGCGCTTGGGGCCTGCCTGGCATGAAAGTAAGTGCCGGGCACGCCCCCAAGACTGACGTAAAGGGGATGTGTCATAAAGAAGTGAATTAGAAATGTGTTGGGCGTTCCTGTTTGGTTACATGGGATTGGCTAATCAGACGCAGATGTAACGATGGGCGTGTTATTGGAGTGACATGGGCGTGTTGAGGAAAGTGGTTGTGTACAGAGACGCTGAATCGCTCACATTGTAGGCCATACTTATTTGGATGATCTGCCCCTAGCATAGGGCTGGTGCAAGTTTCAATGGTGCGATTAATGTTGGCGTCTAAAGATGCACAAAGCATGATTGCAGCGTCTGTGCACACTGACAGTGGGTGTCTTAGTCCTTGCACATTCAGATGCATGGATGTACACCAGGGAAGGGTTTTGTTGGCATTGGTATTAAGTCACAGACGCAACTGCACCAAAGATGCAAGGACGGCCACTATGGGAGGGAGTACCCTGCTCCTCTCAATAGTCCCCATTAGGGCTGCTACCAGAATTTTCCCGGGCTGGTTTTTCATCCCAATCCGCCCCTGGACAATAGCATATGAATTATGCTGGTTGCACACTGTGCTGGCGAATCCGCCGACACAGCAGCCAATCAGGTAGCTATACACATTTACCAATCGGCCACTAGACTTATTGTCCTGACGTCACAGCTGGGCAAGCATTTGAATTTGCCGGCCCAACTGTGGTGTCAGTCCCTGCTGCAAGTGTACGAGCAGTCAGTGAACCCCCCGTACACAGACAAATGCGGATATATCTGCAGATATATCGGCCATCTGCTGTGCTGCACAGCAGATGCGATTTGTCTGTTTAGAAGCCGGCTAGCCCCACTTATGAAAATTACACAGGACAAACAGAAAATCAGACCTTTGGAGATCTCTGGTCCTGTCTATATAAATCCAGAGAGCCCTCACTACATCCAGAGAGGTCTCTTCCGGTGAAGAACCTTGTACACTGAAAGATGGAACCACAATCTCATGGTTAATGTGGAACCGAGATACAACCTTGATTAGGTAACCCAAGTGAGTCATCAAGACAGCCCGATCTGAATGGAAGATCAGAAAGGGGGAGCAACAAGACCAGGTGCTCAAGTCGGACAATCACCAGTTCGACACAATGGCAAGTAAGAAGACAGTCCATGTAAGCCAAAGAATGTCCACCAAATCCAAGGGCTCTAAAGGAGCCAACCGGAAAGAGTCCGAAGAACCAAGGAGAGATTCCATGGAGCCACTGGAGGAACAAACTTCAGTTGCACGTGGAGGACGCACTGAAAAAAATGTCTGTACATCCAGTAAGAGTGCAATCTGCCACTGAAAGAGTACAGACAAGGTGGAGACCTGTACTCTCAAAGCCCAAATCCAGACCCACCGGCAGAAAAGAGAGGACACCATGCAAAGTGGGTCAGCCAAACACAGTGATAAATCCTTGCCGAAGTAGTCCTCCGGGCATTAAGCATAGTACAGATGACTCTCCTGGGAAACCCCTTTGCCCTCAGGACAGATGTCTCAAGAGGCACCCCATCAAAGCGAGACGGCCCAGATCCGGATGGAAGCATGGACCCTGAAGCAGAAGATCCAGCCGCATAGGCAGACGCAGAGGAGCATCAATGGAGAGACCCAGAAGATCCATTTATCACTCGCGATGGGCAATTCGGAGCCACCAGGATCACCATGCTGCCCTCCAATTTGACCTTGTGGAGAACCCACTGGATCATCGAGATTGAAGGACAGACGTAGATGAGCAGGAACATCCACATCACAGCCAAAGCATCCACCAGGAATTCTCCAGGGTCCCTAGAGCAAGAACAGTATCTCAGGAGCTGGTGTTTGGGCCAAGATGCCATAATATCTATGACTGGTATGCCCCAACAGCTGACCAGTAACTGGAAGACATCTGGATGCAAAGCACACTCACCAAAATGAATGATGATGGCAGCTTAGGAAGTCCACTTCCCAATTCTGCATGCCTGGAATGAATATGGCTGACAGAGCTGGAAGGTGATGCTCCACCCAGTGGAGGATGTGACTGTCCTTCTTCCTGGTGCCATGACTGCGAGTGCCACCGTGGTGGTTTATGTAGGCGACAGTTGTCACATTGTCTGACTGCACATTGATTTGATGCCCCTGGAGGAGAGGCTGAGCTAATCAAAGAGCTCTGTACACTATCCTGAGTTTTAGGACATTGATGGATAGTCAGCTCTCCTAAGCTGTCCACCATCCCTGGAACATCTGCTGACATGACAAGGCCCCATACCTCCAGACAATTGCATGTATCTTGAGCAAAACCCAGTCCTGGACCCAAAAGGGACAGCCCCTGTTCAGTTGGGACCGGTGTAGCCACAAGTAGGAGTGACAAACCTCCTGCAAGAGAATACTGTGCCCTGAGCTTTGTTCCACCTGCCAGAACCTCCCAATGAAGAGGATGGGAGGGAACCTGGGCATACTCCACCACGTCGAATGTGTAGACCAAGGAACCCAGGACCTGCATGTAGGAGTGGATTGACACCCAATGATGACTGAGGAATGTGCAAACCGTGGATTGCAGGGCCTGAATTTTGTCTGCCAGAAGGAATACATGCTGAACCCTGGAATCCAGCCGAGCTCCCAAATGCAGCATCTCCTGAGAAGGCATCAATGTAGACTTTCACCAATTGATCATACATCTGTGTGAACCAACTCCCTGAGAGCTCTTGCTTTTCCTGGATTTGCTGGAAATCCTGTGGAAAAGAACAACGCCAGAGGATGCATTTGAAAGTCAGTACATATCCCTGAAAGACTACAGCCCTGTCCCAAGCATCTGTCGTGGTTCCCATCCAAAACTTCAGTGAAAAACAAAATCGCACGGCAATCGCAGCACTATACCAAGACGCCCATCACTGTATAAAGCCTTCCACTTCCCATGACACGCATCCGCAAGTCAGCAAAAACATTGGTAACATCGAGTAACATTGGAACCATTTGCACAGTTGTGGTTGACCTGACCCTACCTCACAAACTGCTAAACATCCTGTCGCCATCTAGACCTCTGCCAGCATATACAATTGCAGGGGCTTAATTATGCAATGGCATTCAAATGCACAGGCACACCTGCGTTCATTCGACCACCACGCCTGTGTAGGCAAAATGTTGGTACCCAGGAGCACCCCTGTAGCTAGACTAGCAGGTGGTGTCCCGGGCACTGCAAGCTTATCTCTAACTAATTGAGACATTACCTGTGTCAATGCTGAAGCCCAAGCTGGTTCCTGACTAGACACCACGGGTGAAAGAGTCTCCCTTAGATCTAGAGTATTAAGAGAATTGAAAGCGGAACGCGCTGAGGTAGCGTTTCTCCAAGAAACACACTTCAAAGAAGGTGCCACACCACATCTCAGCAATAGAGATTTTCCAATAATCCTGAGGGCAAGTCTCTGGGGGTTGCAATGATATTTGCAAACCATATTCCCATTACTGACATCACTTGTTTACCGCTGATTGCAGGCAGGGTCATAGTACTAAAATGTAAGGTGTTTACCCAAATATTTACCTTCGCTAATATATCTATTAGGGGTGAGCGGGTTCGGATTTCTGAAATCCGAACCCCCCCGAGCCCCCCCGATCCGAGTCCGATCCGAGTCAGGCTCGACTTTTCCCGCCTGACTCGGATCTGACATCGAGGCAAAACGTCATCATCCCGCCTTCCGAGTCTCGCGGGTTTTGGATCCTATATAAGGTACCCGCGTCGGCGCCATTTTCTCACTCGGCTGTGGACAGTGAAGAGGGAGGGTGGGAGTTAGTGCTGTGTAGTGTAGTGCTGCTGTTGTCCACTACTTCAAAGTCCATAGGGGCTGGCTGTGTTGTGCTGTGCTGCTGTTGTTAATAGGGGCTGTGTCCACTACTTCAAAGTCCATAGGGGCTGGCTGGACTGTGTTGTGCAGTCAGTTCTCCATAGGGGCTGTGTCCACTCCAAAGTCCTGTGCAGTGTCCCAGTCCTAAAGGGGTGCTGTAGTGTTGTCCAGGGGGTGCTCTGTCCATCAGGGGTGCTCCCCCCAAGTGCTAAAAAAATAATATATTTTCTGTGTTTGTGAATTGTGTGCGCAGTAGCCGCACGTGCATCAACAAAGTAGTGCCAAGCGTGCGCCTGTGTCATAAGTAAAGGGCCGGCTGGCTTGACCGTTAAAGGGTGCTGTAACCCCCGAAAGTACACTCCAGTCCAAACCAAAAAAAAATTATTTTCTGTGTTTGTGAATTGTGTGCGCAGTAGCCGCACGTGCATCAACAAAGTAGTGCCAAGCGTGCGCCTGTGTCATAAGTAAAGGGCCGGCTGGCTTGACCGTTAAGGGTGCTGTAACCCCCGAAAGTACACTCCAGTCCAAACCAAAAAAAAAATTATTTTCTGTGTTTGTGAATTGTGTGCGCAGTAGCCGCACGTGCATCAACAAAGTAGTGCCAAGCGTGCGCCTGTGTCATAAGTAAAGGGCCGGCTGGCTTGACCGTTAAGGGTGCTGTAACCCCCGAAAGTACACTCCAGTCCAAACCTAAAAAAAAATTATTTTCTGTGTTTGTGAATTGTGTGCGCAGTAGCCGCACGTGCATCAACAAAGTAGTGCCAAACGTGCGCCTGTGTCATAAGTAAAGGGCCGGCTGGCTTGACCGTTAAAGGGTGCTGTAACCCCCGAAAGTACACTCCAGTCCAAACCAAAAAAAAAATTATTTTCTGTGTTTGTGAATTGTGTGCGCAGTAGCCGCACATGCATCAACAAAGTAGTGCCAAGCGTGCGCCTGTGTCATAAGTAAAGGGCCGGCTGGCTTGACCGTTAAGGGTGCTGTAACCCCCGAAAGTACACTCCAGTCCAAACCTAAAAAAAAATTATTTTCTGTGTTTGTGAATTGTGTGCGCAGTAGCCGCACGTGCATCAACAAAGTAGTGCCAAGCGTGCGCCTGTGTCATAAGTAAAGGGCCGGCTGGCTTGACCGTTAAGGGTGCTGTAACCCCCGAAAGTACACTCCAGTCCAAACCAAAAAAAAAATTATTTTCTGTGTTTGTGAATTGTGTGCGCAGTAGCCGCACGTGCATCAACAAAGTAGTGCCAAGCGTGCGCCTGTGTCATAAGTAAAGGGCCGGCTGGCTTGACCGTTAAGGGTGCTGTAACCCCCGAAAGTACACTCCAGTCCAAACCTAAAAAAAAATTATTTTCTGTGTTTGTGAATTGTGTGCGCAGTAGCCGCACGTGCATCAACAAAGTAGTGCCAAGCGTGCGCCTGTGTCATAAGTAAAGGGCCGGCTGGCTTGACCGTTAAGGGTGCTGTAACCCCCGAAAGTACACTCCAGTCCAAACCAAAAAAAAAAATATTTTCTGTGTTTGTGAATTGTGTGCGCAGTAGCCGCACGTGCATCAACAAAGTAGTGCCAAGCGTGCGCCTGTGTCATAAGTAAAGGGCCGGCTGGCTTGACCGTTAAAGGGTGCTGTAACCCCCAAAGTACACTCCAGTCCAAACCAAAAAAAAATTATTTTCTGTGTTTGTGAATTGTGTGCGCAGTAGCCGCACGTGCATCAACAAAGTAGTGCCAAGAGTGCGCCTGTGTCATAAGTAAAGGGCCGGCTGGCTTGACCGTTAAAGGGTGCTGTAACCCACAAAGTACACTCCAGTCCAAACCAAAAAAAAAATTATTTTCTGTGTTTAGCCGCACGTATATATCAAATCGATATAACATAAATGGAGGACCAAACTTTCTCCGATAAAAATAAAATAGAGAAAGATCAAGAACCACTTCCTCCTAGTGCTGAAGCTGCTGCCACTAGTCATGACATAGACGATAACATGCCATCAACGTCGTCTGCCAAGGCCGATGCCCAATGTCATAGTAGAGGGCACATACAATCCCAAATGGCAAAGTTCAGGAAAATGACCTTGAAAAAGACATTTAAATCAGCTGAAGAGAAACGTAAACTTGCCAATATGCCATTTACGACACGGAGTGGCAAGGAACGGCTAAGGTCGATCCCTAGTATGTTCATGACTAGTGGTTCAGCTTCACATGACGATGGAAGCACTCCTCCCACTAAAAAAATCAAAAGAGTTAAGCTGGCAAAAGCACAGCGAAGAACTGTGCTTTCTAAGAAGATATCACAAATCCCCAAGGAGAGTCCAAGTGTGGTGGTGGTTGCGATGCCTGACCTTCCCAGCACTGGACGGGAAGAGGTGGCTCTTTCCACCATTTGCACGCCCCCTGCAAGTGCTGAAAGGAGCACCCACAGTCCACTTGCTGATATGCAAATTGAAGATGTCACTGTTGAAGTACAACAGGATGAGGATACTGGTGTAGCTGGCGCTGAGGAGGAAGTTGGCGAGGAGGATTCTGATGGTGATGTGGTTTGTTTAAATCAGGCTCCGGGGGAGACAGTTGTTGTCCGTGGGATGAAAAAGCCCATCACGGTCATGCCTGGGCAGAAGACCAAACATTCCACCTCTTTGGTCTGGCAATATTTCTATCCAAATCCGGACAACAACTGTCTTGCCATATGTACCATATGTAAAGGTGAAATAAGTAGGGGTAGGGACGTCAACCACCTAGGAACATCCTCCCTTATACGGCACCCGCAGCGCGTTCATAAAAAGTTACTGTCAAGTTCAGAAACTTTGGCTCAGACCGTAAGCAGTCCAGGGACACCTAAATCCCGTTGTCCTGTTGTATCCAAGCGCCTGCAAACCACACCGTCAACTCCCTCCTCGTCAATTTCCTCCTTAGTCAGGATCGGAAGTAGTCCTGCAGGCCATATCACTGGCATGACTGACTCTCCTATCCGGGATTCCTCCGGAGGATCCTGCATTGCTACGCCTACTGCTGCCGCTGCTGCTGTTGCTGGGAGTCGTTCATCATCCCAGAGAGGAAGTAGGAACACCACTACTTTTACTAAACAATTGACCCTCCAACAGTCCTTAGCGAGGAGGATGAAGTACGACAGCAGTCATCCTGAAGCAAAACGTATAACTGAGGCCTTGACTGCTATGTTGGTGTTAGACGTGCGTCCGGTATCCGCCATTAGTGCAGTGGGATTTAGACAATTGATGGAGGTAGTGTGTCCCCGGTTCCAAATCCCGTCTAGATTCCACTTCACTAGGCAGGCGATACCGAGACTGTACAGAAACGTCAGAAAAAGTGTCCTCAGTGTCCTGAAAAATGCCGTTGTACACAATGTCCACTTAACCACGGACATGTGGACAAGTGGAACAGGGCAGACTAAGGACTATATGACTGTGACAGCCCACTGGGTAGATGTATCACCTTACGCAGCAACAGCAGCAGCGTCACCAGTAGCAGCATCTCAGAAACGCCAGCTCGTTACAAGGCAGGCTACGCTGTGTATCACCGGTTTCAGTAAGAGGCACACCGCCGACAACCTCTTAGAGAAACTGAGGGAAATCATCGCCCAGTGGCTTACCCCACTTAGACTCTCCTGGGGATTTGTGATATCTGACAACGCCACCAATATTGTGCGGGCATTACATCTGGGCAAATTCCAGCACGTCCCATGTTTTGCTCACACAATAAACTTGGTGGTGCAGAATTTTCTGAAAAGCGACAGGGGCATGCAGGAGACGCTTTGGGTGGCCCGAAAAATTTCTGGCCACTTTCGCCATTCAGCGACTGCGTGCCGAAGACTGGAGCGCCAGCAAACACTCTTGAACCTGCCCCGCCATCACCTGAAGCAAGAGGTTGTGACGCGGTGGAACTCAACCCTCTATATGCTTCAGAGGATGGAGGAGCAGCAAAAGGCCATACAAGCCTATACATCCACCTATGACATAGGCAAAGGAGGGGGTATGCACCTGACTCAAGCGCAGTGGAGAATGATTTCCGTGTTGTGCAAGGTTCTTCAGCCCTTCGAACTTGCCACACGTGAAGTCAGTTCAGACACTGCCAGCTTGAGTCAGGTCATTCCCCTCATCAGGCTTTTGCAGAAGCAGCTGGAGAAAGTGAAGGAGGAGCTAAGACGGAGCGATTCCGCTCGGCATGTGGGACTTGTGGATGAAGCCCTTCATTCGCTTTGCCAGGATTCCAGGGTGGTCAATCTGTTGAAATCAGACCACTACATTTTGGCCACCGTGCTCGATCCTAGGTTTAAAGCCTATGTGGTGTCTCTCTTTCCGGCCGACACAAGCCTGCAGAGGTGCAAAGACCTGCTGGTGAACACACTGTCAGCTGAAGCGGAACGTGACACGTCAACGGCTCCTTCTTCATTTTCTCCCGCAACTGGGGCTGCCAGGAAAAAACTTAGGTATCCTAAGCAACCCGCTGGCGGTGATGCAGGGCAGGCAGGACCAAGTTTGGACATCTGGTCCGGACTGAAGGACCTGGCAACAATTTCTGACATGTCTACTGTCACTGCATATGATACTGTCACCATTGACAGAATGGTGGAGGATTACATCGGTGACAGCATCCAAGTAGGCATGTCAGACAGTCCATACCTGTACTGGCAGGAAAAAGAGGCAATTTGGAGGCCCCTGTACAAGCTGGCTCTATTTTACCTGAGTTGCCCCCCCTCCAGTGTGTACTCCGAAAGAGTGTTTAGTGCAGCCGGGAACCTTGTCAGCGAAAGGCGTAGGAGGTTGCTTCCACAGAATGTGGAGAAGATGATGTTCATCAAAATGAATTATCAGCTCTTCCAGGGAGACCAGCCTCCAGAAGGTACAGAGGGACCTGTGGTGGTGGATTCAAGTGGGGACGAGTTAATACTTTGTGAGGATGAGGATGTACACACTGAAGAGGGTGAGGAATCGGTGGATGAGGAGGATGAGGATGACATCTTGCCTCCGTAGAGCCAGTTTGTGCAGGGACACATTAATTGCCAGCTTGTTTTGTGGGGGCCCAAACGAACCAATCATTTCAGCCACAGTTGTGTGGCAGACCCTGGCGCTGAAATGATTGATTTGTTAAAGTGTGCATGTCCTGTTTATACAACATAAGGGTGGGTGGGAGGGCCCAAGGACAATTCCATCTTGCACCTCTTTTTTTCTTTGCATTATGTACAGTTTGGGGCCTAGTTTTTCTAACTGCCATCCTGTCTGCCACTGCAGTGTCACTCCTAGATGGGTCACGTGTTTGTGCCGCCCACTCGTGTCGCTTAGCATAGTCATCCAGCTACCTCGGTGCAACCTTTTGGACATAAAAACACTATTGTGAGGTGTGAGGTGTTCAGAATAGACTGGAAATGAGTGGAAATTAAGGTTATTGAGGTTAATAATAGCATAGGAGCAGAAAAACCTACAAATTCTGTGATTTTAGCTGTTTTTATGCTTTTTTTCAAAAAAATACAGATCCAAAACACAAAACCCAGAACCCAAAACACGGAAGGGTGGTTTTGGCAAAACCAATCCAGATCCAAAACACGAAGAAAGATCCAGATCCAAAACCAAAACACGAAAAGTGGCCGGTGCACACCCCTAATATCTATACACACATACTGGTTTTTGAAGGAGACCTCAACTGGTCTTTAGACCCACATCAAGACACCTCTAACCAATCACCTAGGTACTCAGACAAGTTTCATCATAAGGTGAAGAAAACTCTCCATGCACATCAATTAGTGGATTACTGGCGCATACAACATCCTAATACACGAAACTATTCCTTTTTCTCTCACCCCCACAAACTGTACAGAAGTTTAGACTATCTTTTTATCTCACATAGATTTCTTCATTTAATAAAAGAAACAAAGATTGGTCACATCTCCTGGTCAGATCATGCCCCCGTTTCAATGAGTCTTACAATTCCGTTTTCTCACCTGGCTTGTTTCACTTGGAAGCTGAACGAAACACTGCTTCAAGACTCTTATTGTCAACAACAAACTCGGTTGACTTTGGAAGATTATATAGCCACTAATGATCTCCCTGACATGTCCAAGTTAACAGTTTGGGAAGCACATAAATGTGGCTTAAGGGGGAAGCTAATTCAGCTGGGATCATATTTAAAAAAGCAACGCTCTGGAGTAAGAGACGCTCTAATACAAAAGATCCAAGCCTTAGAACTCACACACAAATCCTCCCTCTTCCCTGAGACATTCCAAGCACTTTCTGATGCTCGTCAGGACCTTAATATGCTTATGTCCGATAAAATCAGATATCCGTAAATGTCACAGTAGATACTTTCTCTGGGGAAACAAGCCGGGGAGACTCCTGGCTAGAGCACTTCGTGACCAATGCGCAGCCACATTTATTGCCCAGGTAAAATCACATTCAGGCTCCATATGTAACACCACAAAAGATATTGCAGTAGCATTTAAATTTTATTATTCCCAGTTGTACAATTTAAGAGATTCCAGGGCGGGAAATGACATGTCCTCGCAGAAGGCTTCCATTAAGGCCTACTTGGAGGAAATTGGTTTTCCTACTCTATCAAATATGGACATAGTCATTCAAAAAGCCATTTACCTAAGAGGAGTTAGAAGCAGTGATTAAATCAACACCTAACGGCAAAAGTCCAGGCCCTGACGGGTTTACTATTGCCTACTACAAAATGTTCAGAGAGGTGCTTTCCCCCCTGATGCTCCGTGCATTCAATGAGGTCTTAGACCTTTCCTATTTTTCTTCCCAATCTTTACTTGCCCATATTTCAGTGATACCTAAAGAGGGTAAGGATCCGGCCCATTGCTCCAGTTACAGACCCAACTCCCTGTTAAACGTCGACCTAAAGCTTTTCGCTAAGCTAATGTCGAACCATCTCAAATTGTTTCTCCCAAATCTGATCCATTCAGACCAGGGGGGATTTGTCCCTGGTCGTGAGGCCAGGGCAAATACTACTAAGGTCTTAGACCTGGTCCATGAGGCCGTTTCTCGTAAGGTCCCAACTATACTTTTGTCTACAGACGCTGAAAAGGCATATGACAGGGTGGACTGGGATTTCTTGATGTGGGTACTGGAGCATATGGGCCTGGGTCCGACAGGCATTCAAAGAATTTGAGCGCTTTACTCCACTCCATCTGCGCATGTGAAGGTTAATGGGGATCTGTCTGAGCCGGTTTTGATTGCTAATGGCACTCAGCAGGGCTGCCCTCTTTCACCACTAGTATTTATTTTATGTATGGAGGCCCTGGTGAGGGCCATTCGTCTTGATACTAATTAACGGGGTTGACTGTGGGAGGGAGAGAATTCAAGTTAGCCCTTTTTGCAGACAATCTTTTGGCTGTAATTACAAACCCACGGACTTCAATCCCTAACATCCTACATGAATTTGATCGTTTTGAAGCTCTTTCCAACTTGTCCAAATCTAGTGCTCTTAACCTCACAGTAGATCAGAATTGCATGAAGGATATACAATCTTTCTGCCACTTCTCCTGGCACCCCAAACATATAACATATCTAGGAGTTTTCCTTCATAAAGATCTCTCAAATATTCTCTTCTAATTTTCTTCCTCTTCTTACTAAGCTGCAAACAGATCTTTTTTCTTGGCGTCCCAAGATCTCGTGGACGGGAAGGATAGGAGTTATTAAGATGAATATAGTCCCCAGGGTCCTTTATCTTTTGCAAACCCTCCCAATTACAATACCCCGTTCCTGGTTTACCACACTTCACCGAATTGTTCGAAACTTTGTCTGGGCGGACCGCAAACCCCGCTTCAAACACGATATACTTTTTAGGAAAAAACATCAGGGAGGTCTGCAATTACTACATTTTCTTACCCATCATCATGCAGTCCTACTTATGAGGTTGATGGAATGGAGTAGGTTAAATGATAGAAAGCAGTGGACAGATATTGAGGCATCTTCCTATCCTTCTGTTGATTCAGGTTTTCCTAGGCCTGCAACCCTACCCCGAACTAACCATCCTCTTCTGAGCCCAATTATCTCCTGTTGGGGTTGTCTTCGCTCACATCCCCTTATTTCCCCTATCCTAGCTATTTGAAGGTTCGGAAATTATGAGTTTTCCCTCTGTTCAAGCTAAATGGGTCTTGCCTAACAGCGAGATTTGGAAACACCTGCAAATAATATGAGATATGGTAAGAACTTACCTTTGTTATCTCTATTTCTACGAAGTCCATAGGGTTCCACAGGATACCTTGGGGTATAGGTGTGACGTCAGTCATCGGGCACCATAGAGTTAAGCTTTCAGCCTCCCAGGATGCACTAGGGTCCCCCTCCTATACCCCGCCCCCGAGCCAAGGCACCTCAGTTAGTTACCAAGCCATAGGCCGAAGGAGGAGAAGGAAGAGAGAGAAAGAAGATCTGGATACACACAAGAATCACACTCTCACCAGAGGGAGACGGAAAAACTGGTGACCAGAACAAAGCCCATATGCAGCACAGGTGCGACAGGACGGGAGTCCTGTGGAACCCTATGGACTTCGTAGAAATAGAGATAACAAAGGTAAGTTCTTACCATCTCTCATATTTTCTACTTCAGGGTCCATAGGGTATCCACAGGATACTATGGGGATGTCCCAAAGCAGTATCCTTTAAGGGTGGGGACGCTCCTGTGCTGAAAGGAGAATCCGCCGCCCGAAGGAAGCATCCTGAGAGGCGAAGGTGTCAAACCTGTAATACCTCACGAAGGTATGGACAGAGGACCACGTAGCAGCAGCCTTGCAGATCTGAACTGCCGAGGCACCACGTCGAGCTGCCCACGAAGGACCCACAGACCTAGTGGAATGAGCCTTCAAAGAAGGAGGAACCGGCAGACCTTCATGAAGATAAGTTTCAGAAATAGCCATACGGATCCAGGCTGCCAAAGTTTGCTTTGAAGCAGGCCAACCCTTTTTACGGAAGCCATAAAGCACAAACAAGGCGTCCAACTTCCTAAACGAAGAAGTGCGGCCAACGTAAGTCCTTAAGGCCCGCACAACATCCAAAGTGGCCTCACTCACTGAAAGGCCAGGTGACTAAAAGGCCGGAACAACTATTTCCTCGTTAACTTGACACTGGGAAATAACTTTGGGAAGAAATTCAGGCCGAGTGCGGAGCACTGCCCTGTTCCCATGAAAAATCAAGAAAGGGGGTCTACAAGAAAGAGCCCCTAAATCAGAAACACGTCTGGCCGAAGCTATGGCCAGAAGGAAAACAGTCTTAGCTGTTAGCCATTTAAGATCCACTGAGCCCATTGGTTCAAACGGCGGTCCCTGGAGAGCCCACAGGACCACAGCCAAATCCCAAGGCGCCACAGGTGGAACAAAGGGTGGCTGAATGCAGAGAACACCTTGCATAAAGGTGCGCACATCCGGGATTGTAGCAATCCTACGGTGAAACCAGATAGACAGGGCCGAAACCTGTACCTTCAAAGAAGCAAGGCGAAGCCCATGATCTAGTCCCGCTTGTAGGAAGGCGAGTATCCGAGACAGACGAAACTCCCGCGGTGCATAACCTCTCGGTCGACACCACTGGAAGAACGTATGCCACACGCGATGGTATATCCTCGTGGAAGACGGTTTCCGAGCTCGTAACATAGTACGCACTACAGAGCTGGAAAACCCCCTGGACCTCAAAATGGCTGTCTCAACAGCCACGCCGTCAAAGACAGCCGAGTCAGGTCCGGGTGAAGACAAGGACCCTGCGACAGAAGGTCCTGTCGTAGCGGCAACCGCAGAGGACTGTCCACGGACAGACCCTGAAGGTCTGAGCTCCCGCGTGGCCCAGACGGCACTGGTTCTATCAACAGGAGCGTCCCTCCTTCCTGTTTGAATTTCCGGATTACCCGTGGAAGAAGGGAAACCGGAGGAAACAGGTAAGCGAACCGGAACGTCCAACGGACGGACAGAGCATCCACCATAGACGCCTTTTCGTCTCTTGTGCGAGACCCGTACACCGGCAACTTGTTGTTGTGCCGGGACGCCATGAGGTCGATCTCTGGAAGACCCCACTTGTCCACCAGCAGTTGAAAAACGTCCGGGTGCAGGGACCACTCCCCCGGATGAATGTCCTGGCGACTGAGAAAGTCCGCCTCCCAATTTAGCACTCCCGGGATGAAGACAGCTGATATGGACGGAAGATTGCGCTCCGCCCATACCGGGATCTGAGACACCTCTACGAGAGCCGCCCGACTTCGGGTTCCTCCTTGCCGGTTTATGTAGGCCACGGTGGTAGCGTTGTCCGACTGGACCTGCACTGGGTGACCCTGGAGAACCCGATGTGCCTGCTGGAGGGCATTGAAGATCGCATGGAGTTCCAAGATATTTATTGGAAGCTCCGCTTCTGTCGGAGTCCACCTGCCCTGGAACAAGCGTGGACCCGAAACTGCTCCCCAGCCCCGAAGACTTGCGTCCGTTGTCAACAGGACCCAATTTGGTACCCAGAACGGACGTCCCTTGTTGAGATGGGTCCTCTGCAACCACCAGGCAAGGGACAGGCGAACCTCCGGGGTGAGCACCATCGTCTGGGATTTTAGAAACTGAGGCAGCCCGTTCCACTTGGACAGGATCAGGTGCTGCAGAGGTCTGGAGTGAAACTGGGCATATTCCACCATGTGGAACACCGACACCATGGAGCCCAGTAACCTCATCGCCGAGTGTAGAGACACCCGGCGGCTGTGCAGACAACTGCGCACCCTCGACTGTAAAGCAGAGATCTTTTCCCCGTCACAAAGATTCTTCGCTGTCCCGAGTCCAATAAGGCTCTGAGGTGCAGAATCCGCAGAGACGGGAGTAGAGTGGACTTCTGCCAGTTTATTAACCAGCCGTGCCGTTGCAGTAGCGCAATGGTCAGGTCCAAATGGCGCAGAAGGAGCTCCGGAGATCCTGCCACCAATAAAAGGTCGTCCAAGTACGGCAACATGCGGACTCCCTGCAGCCGAAGAGAAGCCGCCATAACCGCCATCACCTTGGTGAATACACGCGGTGCTGTCACCAGGCCAAAAGGCAACGCCCGAAACTGAAAGTGGTCGCTGCGGATTGCAAACCTGAGGAACTGTTGATGGCGCAAAAGGATAGGGACATGCAGGTAAGCGTCCTGTATGTCCAATGACACCAAGTAGTCCCCAGGTTCCAGCGCCAGAATGATGGACCGTAGGGTCTCCATCCGAAACGTCGGCACCCGCAAAGACTTGTTGAGAGCTTTGAGGTTGAGAATCGGACGATACGACCCATTGGGTTTCTGCACCAAAAAGAGATTGGAACAGAAACCCTGGCCCTTCCGGTCTGTGCCGGAAAGAGAGGGCGTACCCGTGGGAGACCACCTCGAGAACCCAAGCGTCTGTCGTGGTGACCGACCAAACACCGGGCGAACTGCAGCAGGCGGCCTCCCACTTTGGGATCCCCCAAAGGGAGGCCCGGACCGTCAGGCCGCAGGCTTCTCATCAGGCTTAGGGGCCGGACGTCTGGTACTCTATGCCTGCCTTTGGGGCTTGGCCGATTTCTTGGGACCAGCCTGTCTGGGAAAAGACTGTGGTTTGGGCCTGCCCTGGGCCCTATAAGACCGAAAGGACGATGGTCCTGAACCAGAAGGAACAGCGGCCGACGGGAGACATGCCGATTTGGCTGCCGCCAGTGTGGCTACAATCTTGTCCAGATCAGGACCGAATAGAACTTCTCCATTAAAGGGCAAGGCCTCCAAACCCTTTTTGGAATCAGCGTCTGCCTTTCAGGATCGCAACCACAAGGTGCGACGAGCAGCCACCGCTGAAGAAATTCGAGGCACCAGGGTACTAATGTCTAAGGCCGCCTCGTTGATATAAGTGGCCGAATCACGGAGATTACCAATCAACTCCGCCTGTTCAGCCGGAATCGAAGGACGCCTCCAACGAATCCGCCCAGCGCTCCATAGCTCTGGCAACCCAGCAAATGGCCATAGCCGGCCACGCTGCCCCCCCGCAAGGGAATAAGCGGACTTCAGGCAGATCTCCACCTTGCGGTCCGTAGCATCCTTAAGGGAGGACATGGATGGCATTGGTAATGTGGCACTACGGACAAGACGTGTCACATGAGAATCCACCTGTGGAGGGGATTCCCACTTAGCAAAATAATTATCCGCGAACGGATAAGCCACCGCCAGACGCCTCTGCGGCTGGTATCGCTTGCCAGGCTGTTTCCACGCCTCCTCTAAATGGTCCACCAACTGACCCGAAAGAGGAAAGACTGTGGCGTCACCCTTCACATCCTTAAAAAAGGCATACTTGGATTTAGCCGCTGGGGGAACTTCGTCCTCAATCACCAAGGCTGTGCGGACTGCCCGAATAGGTCCAGGAATATACACCTTGGACCTAGCGTCTGCGTCCTTAGTATGGAGAGGTTCCTGATCGTAAGGATCCAGAATCTCCCCATCATCAGACGTCCCTTCGTCATCCTCATAAGGAGCCGACAGAGACGCCACCGGCCGTTTATGTGGCCGCATCACAGCCTCCCCCTGCAACACATCCGACAAGTGCTGTATAGAACTCGTCAGGGAGTTAACCCACGCCGGCTCCTGAGAAACCGGGAGAGGGGAAATAGGGAGACTGCGGGGTACCACCAATTGTCTTGGGAAACCCTGCATGGGTGACGACACCACTGATTGCTGGGACAAAAACCCATCTGCGTAAACGCGGGCTGCGGAGCTAACTGGCCCACTAAGGTTGTAAGCGCCTGAGCGAAACAAGCCCAGGGCGGCTCCTGTACCGGTGCTGTAACCGTAATAGGCCGCGCCATTGACAAACACTGCCGGCAGAGGCCCTCCGCGCTACCCTCCCCCTCCGCTAAAGGCACTTTAAACGTAGTACACTGTAGCCGGAGAGGAAAGTCACTTTCAGACATGATGGTAGAAAGTATGTGACCCCTCTCACCAATTGTTTTAAAAAGGTGAGAGACAACCCTGCAGCACCGCACCGCAAGGGCTTTAGCAGAAAGAACAGGGACAGTAATAAGGCTGACAGTCAGAAAAGAAAAGTACAGGCAGCAGCGCTAGCACAGTCACATACAATGCAAAGAAACTCAATTCCTGCACTAACCAGCGCTGATAAATCAACTACACAGACATAGAGACTGGTAGGACACAGCGCTGCATACACAGACCTGACCACAGCGGAGGAGAGGTATGCGGGGGGACCCAGACCACGATGCCTCCGTCCAAACTTCCAGCGGCGTTCACCATGCGTTCTTGAAGATGGCCGCCGAGGAGCAGAGAGGAGGCTGGCCTGGGGGAGGAGCACTGCCACAGGGCCAGTCGGCGTGTTGCAGAGAGGGCTGTGTGCAGCGGGGGAGGCGCCGGCTGTGAGACAGGGAAGGCGTGCTCCCCTGGCATGCATTTCACCTCCGGAACGCCGCAGCGCTACCGCTCTGCTGCGGTCCGCTGTCCCAGGGGGGTATTGGAAGCGCAGGTTATATACCTGGCTCCACGCTGCAGCCAGTCCCCAGGGAGCCCCCTGCCTGGGGACTGTGGACCATGTGACAGCGGGAACCCATCGCGGGTCCCCGCTGCTTACCTTGCTGTCCCCCTTGATTCCGGCCATGGTCCGGAACATCTGGGGTCACCGCTAGCTGTGACCCCAGATGCTCACCAGTATCCCCGGATCGGTACCGGCGTTCTGGTACCGGCGGGGGTGTAGGGAAGACAGCATGGACGTCAGGACTGACTGTCCATGCTGTACTTCCAGATGTGCAGCCACAGCTGCATGCAGAAAACTTCAGGGGCTCTTCTTAGCCCCCACTCCAACAGGTGCACCCGACTCCGGCCGGGCACCAAACTAAACTGAGGTGCCTTGGCTCGGGGGCGGGGTATAGGAGGGGGACCCTAGTGCATCCTGGGAGACTGAAAGCTTAACTCTATGGTGGCCGATGACTGACGTCACATCTATACCCCAAGGTATCCTGTGGATACCCTATGGACCCTGAAGTAGAAAAAGTGTTTTCTCTCTACACGAGGCTCCCATAAAACATACGGGAGGGGTAATACTCCGTTTGGGAATATGTGTGTAGTTCAGGGATTCCCACCACATCCTCTGTCCTCTATCTACACAATGCTAATTGAACATCTTTTTTCTGGAACACCCAAATTTATTTCCGATTGGGAATCAGATCTAAAGGGATTAATAGGTGAAGATGATTGGCCGGAGGTCTTCAGAAATACTTTATCTGCATCCGCAAATGCGTTAACTATGGAGACACATTATAAAGTCCTCTCATGTTGGTACCGCTGCCTCAGCCAGCTTTCTAAAATGTATCGAGGAGTCCCTAGCACTTGTTAGAGATGTGAGACAGAACGGGAACACCTTTACACATCTGGTGGGAATGTTCTTCTCTTAGACCTTTTTGGGACAAAGTAATTGAAACAGCAAGCCTTATTCTTCATGAGGATTTGCCTTCTTGCCCTAGCTTTTGGCTACTGAACCTCATTCGGAAACCCTATGCACACTTCAAAAAGTCTGACTGAATCCTCACTGGACGGCCGGCCAGGAAGGACTGGGCTCCCAACAGAGCCAGATAGATGGCCCGAAGCTCCAGTACATTGGTCGTCATCGGAGACTGTTCTACCAAAGACCCTTAAGACAAAGGTTCGACGTCACCGCTCCCCAACCACTGAGACTTGCATCTGTAGTCACAATGATCCAGCTGGGAGTGACCAAGGAGCGACCTTGGAGCAGGTGATTGGAAACCAGCCACCAGCGAAGATAGACAAGTGCTGTCCGACAGAACCAGAAACTGAGGAGATCCTCCATGTGACCCGTCCAATTTCGGAGAGTCTCCCACTGGAAGTTTCGAGTGTGGAAGCGGGCGTACTGGATGATCTCGAAGGTAGAGACCATCGTACCCAGTAACTTCAGGCACAGCCAAATGGAGAGGCAAGGCACCGACAGTACCTTTGTGACCAGATCCTGGAGGGCCCGGGCTTTGGGCTTGGGCAGGAAGCCTCTTTGGAGAGACTTATCAAAGATCACCCCCAGAAACATCAGGCGCTGGCAAGGCGTGAGGTGAGACTTCCTGAAGTTTAGGATCCAGCCGTGATACTGAAGCACCTGCACTGTGCAGTCCAGATGGACCTGCAACTGGGAAGCTGAATCTGTTTTCACCAGTAGATCGTCCAAATAGGGAATGACATTATCCCGTCGCGTGCAGCAGACTTGCCATAGCCGCCATGATCTTCGGGAAAATGCATGGAGCTGTTTCCAAGCCAAATGGCATGCCTCAAACTCGTAGTGTGCCTGTCCGACTGTGAAGCTGAGGAGAGTGGTGCCCTGGCCAAATAGGCTTGTGGAGGTACGCATCACTGTCGTGCCAAGCATGGCTAAAAATTTGTTTGCCGACATTCCCTGGATCACTGATCGGAGAGATTCCATGTCAGAACCGGTCCACCCAGTCTGGTGTTCAAAGCCCGTATATTCAAAATAGGGCAATAGTTGCCGTTGGGCTTTCGAACCAGGAAGAAAAAGATGTTGGAGTAAAAGCCCTGTTTCCGTTATGACGTCGGAACAATAACTCCTTCTGAGTCTCAGTAGAGAACTGATGGCCTTGTCCAAGGCCATTCTTTTCTCCGTGTCCCTGGGAAGGGCCGTCGTGAAAAAACATTGCAGCGGTGGACCCGAGACAATGTCCCTCACCCAGGCATTGGCAGTCGATGCCACCCACCGATCCCTGAATCAGAGGAGACGGCCCCTTTCCCCCAACAGGATTGGATGGGCAGAGACCCCGTCAAGCGCTAGGCTTCTCGGGAGTCTTTGCTCCAGAGATTCTGAAGGCACCAGAAATCCTGCCCCGTGGAGCCGAACCCCTTCTGGGGAAAAACCGTCCCCGGGCAGCATGACCTCTAACCAATGCTCCCCCTTGAAAGGAAGAGCTTAAAGCACGGAACCCTGGGCCCCTTTGTTTTTGGGCCACTAAGGGGAGGAAGGTGCTTTTCCTCCGGTTGCTTGCAATTTAGAGCCAAACAGGTTCCCCCCCCCAAAAAAGGGAAAGATTCTAAAGAACGCTTGGATTCAGCGTCAGCCTCCCTGGCGTGGAGCCAGAGTACTCTTCGAGCCGAGACGGCTGTAGCTGAAAACCTGGAGGACAGCTGAGCACAGTCCTGGACGGCCTAACACATATTCCACTGCCCCACGAAGCTGCTCCGCCAAATCTATTAATGCATCTCTGGTCAAGACACTCTCAAGTCCAGCCACCAATCTGTCGGCCCATTTTTCCATGGCTCGAGTGACCCATGCGGAGGCCAGCAAATGGCGAACGACGACCCCTGAGCCAATGAATATGGACCGAAGGCAGCCTTCCAATATTTTATCCAGCAGATCCTTGAAGGATTCCGAACCCTGAACCGGAAGAGCAGTTTGGCCAAACGTGCCACAGCCACATCAACCTTGGAAAGTTGTTCCCACTTGGCGACCTGGTCAGGCGAAAGCGGGCTGTAAACTTACGAGGAACGGAGAACTTCTTATCCAGTCTTCCACACCTCCTCGACGAGATCTGGGAGGTCCGAGGAAGCCGGGAAATAAACGATCCTCTTACACCTACGCTTGAACGGTCCCACCGCTGCTGCTTGGGTATCCAGGTCCAGGCAGTCCAGATTGTCTCAGCGCCGTAGTGAGGTCCTCCACTCCTTGTCCCAAAGGGGGCTCTGGACGCTCCTCTTCGGGAAGAACCTGCTCTTCTGTAAGTTCCCATAAAAAATATCGCCATAGTAGGGGTATGGACCTTAGCGAGCTTTGACTTGTCCGTCATATCAGCCTTCCAATGCAGCCATGGAGTGGGAAGGGGCTAGCGTCAGTAGGCTCCGTCCCCCGCTGAGCAGAGATAGCTACCGCCTTAGGTCTAGGAGCTGGCTCATCATCCTCTAGATTTAGGATTGATTTGACCATCCTCACCATAGAAGGGACATCCACTGTAGAAGCATGTCCTCCTCTCCTGTGATAGACCCTGAAGAACCTCTGATGATGCGTCTGAATCTACATGCTGAGCAAACTGATAAAATATTGTCCACTTAGGTGCTTTAGTGGCTACTGGTCTGTTTGCCTGCAAATTTGTTGAAACGCAGCAGCTGACTTAGCCGTACTCTGACTTGAGTGGGCATAAACATCCATCCAGGAAGGATGTATAGGGGGGAGAAACATAGCAGGCTGAAATTGCTGTGGGTATCCCATCATGGGAGGCATGTGAGTAGCCACACGGTCCACTAGCTGTGTCATAACCTGAGACGAGGACACCCAAAATGGCTCCTGTACAGGGGATGGTAGACTGGTGAGGTGGTTCTTTATAAACAAACAGCACACATACCATCCTGTGTAAAGTCCTGAGGGGCCTCAGTTTCCTGTTTACCCTTATTTTTAGACGTAAGAAGTGCAAATGTGACTGCTTTTACAAACAATACATGTGAAATACAATATAAAAAAATAGAACAAAAAAAAAATATTCCCCACACCTGAAGCAAAGGGTTGAGGAGAAATAGTCGTGATAGTTATACCTGACAGTAGAGAAAATAAAGGCAGTAACAACACAGCAGAGCTAGCAAAAATTGCATACAATGCATAAATAATATACTTGCAATGAGCCCTGAAATAACTACACAAAACACAAGGCTTGGTAGGATTTTGAGCACTGTATAACCTTGCCTCTCGGGAGTGGTATACAGGGAGACTAGACCCAAACCTCCTTACACCGGCAGCTTCAGCCCAACAATGACAGTGGTCGCTGGGCGTCTCATATACAGAGGAGGGTAGGAAGAGCAACTCAGACGTGGGAAAACCTCAGCTGGATCAACCCCCCCAGGTGCGCTGGCCTATAACATGGCCGCCACCACTGTCCGGACGCCAGACTGACTTGCCCCGGTGGTCTAGTGGGGGAGCGGACGCAGCTGTCGCTCCACTACAGCGACTTCCGGCAGGTCTCCAACCGCCGGAGGTACAGACTGCCAAGTGGTTCCCCACGGACAGGGAACCACCTTACCTACGTCCCCGTGCTTCCGGCTGCAGTCTCGTGTCCCAGCATCGCCGCTAGCCAAGCTCCGCTGGTGCCTGCCGAATTCACCAGTCTGATTACTGGTGATGCGGCGCTAGCAGGGGTAGGTGGAGCAGCAGCACAGGTGTCCTCTAGGACGCCTAGTGCAGCTTGCTCTGAAGTAAAAATAAATAAAACAAACAGTCCCATTACAAAGGTGCGTCTGCACCCTACCGCACCAAACGAAAAACTGAATGCCTGTGGAGGAGGACCTGAGGCATCCTGGGAGCTGAAAACTTAACTGTATGGTACCTGGATCACTCCAACGACATTTCCATGGTATCCCTATGGACCCTGACGAAGAAAACAATTTGCTTATTGATTATATAGGTAAATTAAGTTATTCATATTACACTGTTCAATGATTATCAGGTTCTAGCAACTACAAATTACAGCAATACAATCTTAGAGTGAATGGCTTTGTGTGGTCCCACACAGTGAGCAAGTAGGCATGAACATCTAGGATTGAGTACCAGGATGAAGGATGAGCCAGTAAGGTTCACACACTCCTATGGCCTTAAATTCAATTTGATATGCTTTCAGTGGCACTGCAGATAGGATCAAGAGCACAAAATGCTGAAAGTGCCTATTATATATAGGGAATGCTGGATGAAACATAAATGCAAGACAGAAGTTTACACTGTACACCCCTTTGCCCAGCATTGCCAACATGTTTTAAATTGAATATAAAAAACACATTAGAGATGTCGACTTACCTGCTGTAATTCTGAGCGAATGTTACATTAGTGCAGGAAAAGTGCCTACATATGTGAGCAGATGTGTGATAGCAAAAGCTCAACTTGAAGTGGAATAAAATTGTGCTCAGTTTAATTACACATGTAGTTGTTGTCCGTCAACAGTGTTAGCTGACAAAAGTACAAAGCTTTCATAACAATATTTAATTTTGTACACAATTGTTAATATCTTGTTAATACAGGATTGGCTCAAAATAGAAAATACATTTTTGTCCAATCATATGATTTTCTGCCCTCTGAACAATGTAATAATAATTATTTTGAGCACTACTTACTGTATATGAGTAGTGCCGTGAGTGAAACATGTTGTGTAATTATGTAACAAATGGCAATATACTGACCACTTTACAAATTCACTGTAAGCAGTAAAGTTTATCATTTATTTATAAAACACAAGAAAACAGATTAAAAACTATATATACACAAGAAACATACATTAAGTAAAATTGGTTCTGATACTTTGTTGGCATTTTGGAAAAGATTAAAGTGGGTTTGTTAACGTGTCTTATGCATAATCACTTAGAACACAATTTTCTTAATAAAGCAGCAGAAAAGTGATAAAGGTGCTCTAATCCTACTCTGTATTAGAGGTGAGCGGTTCGGTTTTACTCGGGTTATGTTCGGAACTCAAAAACTGCATCATATTGGCTATCCGGCTCTCACGTGTTTTGGATGGTCATTAAGATAAATCCGAACTAACTTGAACTTGCGCTAATTTGGCGAAAAGTACAGAGTGAAAACCGAACCCCTCATCTCTACTTTGTATACATTACCCATTTTATTTGTCTAATGCAAATATGTAAGAGATGAATGTATATGAAAATGTTTATTAGCACGCAGGCCTTAAAATTCTGCATTCAAAATGTGTTTGTATATTACGTGTATGTAAATTGCTGTAATAAAATGGTACTATATACAGCAGAAATTAGCATTTTTATGGGCTTTTAACATATGATGCGTTGTAATTTTAACACAGATTATTCCATTTCATTGCATGACAGTTGATGACGTTCCACTCATCGCACTGGGAGATAGTGTTCATTCTAACACCCTACACCTGTCACAACCCACGCAGCTACTCTCTGCTGCCTGGGGTGTCACACACTGCTCTGGTGCTTCTAGCACACAATGGTGTGTAGATTAGCAGATTTTTGCATTAACCGAGTATTCTAGAAGCACCAGAGCTGAGAGCGGCACTCCAGACAAGAAAGAGGTGTTTGGAAAAGTGCAAATGTATCTAAAATGCATATTAAACACAATACTGTTTATATGCATTTTAAATACAATCCACTGCAATCTGCTTTCAGTAATTCTGGATACACACTAAACATTGTGTACCCAGCGCGATGTCGCGAAAGGCGGGGGGTGTCGGCACCGGCAAGTGCATACACATTTGCCGATGCCGGCAGTGACGGAAAGACAGCGGGGCTATGCTGCATTCGGCAGCATGGCCCCCGCTGATATCGCCCAGTGGACCTGCATGCATACGAGAGTGCGCATTGTCAGCGACATAGCGGGTACACACTGGCCGATGTGCCTGATATGGCGGATCGGAGGACATATTTTCTAGTGCAGAGGTTCCCAAACATGGTCCTCAAGGCTCCTTAACAGTTCAGGTTTTAGAGCTATCCATGGTTGAGCACAGGTGACTTAATTAGTACCTCGGTCAATTAGCCACCTGTGCTCAACCATACATATCTCTAAAACCTGAGCCTTGAGGACCGCGTTTGGGAACCTCTCGTCTAGTATGTACACTGCATAAGATTTTACTGGGTCCCTCCATCCCCCATACAAAAGCCTTCCCTACTAATCTTATTTACTTATATTATTCTCAAAACACAACAGAGAATTGTCAGAGTGGGAATTGCATCACAAAGTGGCCCATTTATCAATAATTGCATACGCAATGCTATCTGGGCATGATTTTAGCAGCCATAATAGCATTTCAGTATGCGATATTAGTGCAGGAAAGTATGAAATAGCACAAGCAAGGACCAGGGCTCTGAAAGGGGCCGTCCCTGCGATATGCCCGTAGTGAAGTGACAGCATTAGTGGTTTCTTCACTACTCAAATGCCGGGAACTACTGCGCATGTGCGGTCTACTGACCAGGCATGTGCAGCTGCCATTGCCGAGGAGGGTTCCAAAAGAACCCTCTCCCAGTTAGTTTTGCGAAGTGTAGCTCATGGGCTACAGCGCTACAATGCCATCTTTAGATGGAGTTAGCTGTGGGTGCCAGATAAATCTGTGCTGCGATGCCTCCATAGTACATTTAGGGTATATGTAATATTTACGGATATCCCCTGAATAGGGGAAAAATTACGAAAATATTTAATGATAAATGGACAAAGGGTGATATAGGTGGTTAAAAAGGGGCACATGCATTATCCAAAGTCCCAAAATATGACAGAATAAGCAAAAATGTGGCACACCTCGCTAAATGTACCTCTAGAGTGCTGTACAGAGAAAAACAGCTCATTGGAGGGGTTGCCAACTCCTCCTCCTTCGCATAACCCTTTCCCCATAGCAAATTCTTTACAAGCAAAGAAAAACACAGAGTTTACACTGACCAGGATCAGTAAGAAAAGAGGATATGTAACCTCCTAACAGAGTGTGTGTATTTTTTTTTATATATATATATATATATATATATATATATATATATATATATATTTATATATATATCTCTTAAAAATAAACTTTACAAATAAAACAATTTTTATATTGTCCTCTTTGCATTCAGTGGGTCTGAGAGAGCTGAACACGTCAGTTTGCAGATGTACCTTGAGTGTTTTCGCCCTGTGCATGCTCTGGAGCAGAGTGTATACAATTACAGTGATCTAGAGTTGTATGAAAATCAGTCGTATCTCAGCTGAAGGGTGTAACTGGATAGTAATGGAGCATTCACAGGTAGGCAAATTAAGCAAGGGATTGTCGACGGAATTACCAGCTATGCAGACATGTGCACACGCCTAAATATGCCTATTTTCAGAACGATCTTTTGCACTAAGATTAGGGATGGAGCAAGTGCGCACTCACGATGGGTGTGAAACCAAGCGTACAGATAGGAGCGGTTCTATCACACAGAAGTCTACAAACAAAAACAGGAAATTAGGTTTGATGGAAATCAGTATACAGTAAAATGCACAGTCATCTATTTCATACACTCGTATATAAAGGACAGAAATTAGTATGTAATATAAGCATTTCATTTTGTGTGTAAAATTTCACTTTAAAGTTCTGAGGGAGAGAGACACAGAGGGGTGTTGTATGACTAATACAATTGGGCTGAGAATGCAGTTGTCAGCGTGACCTTTGTTATATAGAATATCATTTGTCCATTTTGTACAGCTAAATATCAGGCGCTTGTGCTTAATCTTTAAGGAAACAAAAGTGTTGGCAGCAGTGTTACACTGAAGAATAGTTACAATCTGATAAATGCACCCACCACTAATAATCCTGTGATGTAAGAACAATGATTAGTAATTCTGTGGTGCAGGATGAAATGTAAGTTTCTCAGAAAAATGTATATTTCCTCTAAAAATTACAATAAAGTGACTAAGAGGTATAAAACAGTCTTACAACTTGTATACATATAATACAGCACTGTACATGTATATACAGTATATAAAATCCACAGGTCACGTCTCTTCTCGTAGTCACAAGCCAGGCATCACATAGGCAATGTTGTCCAACGTGCTGGACTGAAGAAAGAAGGATAAAAAACACTTTAAGCATTTTAAATGATAAACAGATCTTATATACAATCTGGTCCTACATAAAATAGCACGGTAAATGCAATGTTAATAGAATTTACCAATACAGATAATAAACATCTCCATTCTCATGTGCCAAAGACGCTTGAAAATTAAGCTTCATAGTAGCATGAAAAACAGTGATCTATAAATCTGTTTGCACATACTGAACAAGTGACTCCTCAGTCACGTTTATGTTCCCAATTCATTCCTGGTGCAGTGGAGAGCTGCCGCATCATTCTGCATGGTGCCACTGACTGAACATTACACTACATCTCCAAGCATGCATAGCACCCGTGACATCACACCCTGCAGTCCCCTGTATATTTGTATTCATAGAGCGGGCCACATGTGCCCTTTCCCTCAGTGATGTGATGCCAACTCTTGCAACACCACAGGAAGAAGCACCTTATGTACAGAGCTAACCTGCTCTGATTTGTAACTAAAAGGAAACCAGAATCCCAGCGGCACCAGGTTAGGCAAAGCAGGAAGAAGAGCAGCCACTACTTTGTTTATATCATGTGCACAGCTTTCAATCTTTAGGTCTGTCTCAGCTCCGGTGGATGAAGAAATTCAAGTTTGTCCAAACAAACTGTAGTCATATGTCACTCAATAATTATAATACTATTATAATGGGAAATGTGCATATAAAAAGGGATCTCTATGTACAATGTCTTCTACCCAAGTGTTAAGGTGCCTATCCACTAGACGATTAAAATGAGCGATTGAACGATAACAATATTGTTCGATAATCGTTTGGAAATTGTTTAAAAAAATTGTTCTTTTAGACATCTATCATCGTGCAAACATGCTGGTCAACCTGACAATAACGTCAGGTCCAGCATGTTTGCAGATGATTAATTGTGCCTACACTGAACGTATGCTTGTTCAGTGTAGGCACATCACAGACTTACAAACGACTGCACGATTACAATGTCGTAATCAGCAGTCTTTTGCCTGTCGTCTAGTGGATGGGCACCTTTAGGAGGAATATTTGCAGGAAAACAATGAAATGTTGCCTTTGATGCTGATGGTATGAGGAGTCTGAAAGGAGGCAGAAAACCCTAAATGCTGGACAAAAGCTTCACCCACACACATCTTATTGGCACAATGCAGCACTTCTCCTAGATGCATATGACCACAATACAATTACACACTTACCAAAACTTGCTTTGGACAGGCACTGAGCTGAGGAACATGGCTAGTGAGACACACCAAAGGCCCCATGGCACAGAGTATGGAATCCAACAGCACAGACAAGCTACCAGACACTGCCACCATGCCCTGAAAACAAAGACCAACAGTCATGCAGATATAAAATACTGGGGAGTAACTTAGGAGGAAATAAACAAAAGAAAAAGTAAACGACAGCACTCAGGAGTAATGTTTTTAACATTCATATTTTAGTTTAACCAACACACTTAAAATGTTGGCATATCCCTCTTTTACGGAGGTAGTTCCAGTATCGGCAACTGGACCTACACCATAAAATGTACTTGATAAGCAAGTGCCCTTTCTGTGGTTTGTAAATTAAACTTGAAGATGTAGAATGAGCTCATATAGGATGTGGAGGATAGGTTTAATATAACTGAAAATCCTCTCCACATCTATGTAAGGGAACACTACCAGCACAATACGCAATTTAGGAAATAGCGCATTTGGCGATGTAAAGTCACTGCTGTATTTCTAAAGCAGTCACATGGGCATATAAGATGGGGCTGCGCTTCTCACAATTGTCCCTCCGTGGCCGCTATGGCGATGGAGGGATTATAGTTCCCACCTCCCCCCCCCTTTTCTATATTCCTTGTCCTATATTGTTTTTTTTACAATCTCCCTCCATTAGTGTGTGTATTTCTCATTAGGACAATTGCTCTTATTTAGATCTATATTGACTCAATAAGGTTATAAATCTCCCCTAGAAGGGATACATTATATATAATTATTATTACTATGGGCGATTTGTTTTTTTTGACCAGGTCAATTATCATTAATTAAGAATTAACTAGCAGCACGAATATGTTATGTGCATGCGTAGGTGTTATATGTTACATGTTAGGAGGACCTACGGGATATACCATCCGGGATTTAAAGACTTTCATTGGAAAATACTAACCCCTGGAAAAGTTGGGGATGAAGTACAGCCTGATTCTAATTGACATTCTAATTGACACTGTACGAGCCGTCGGGTTTAAAAAGGGAATGAGAGGAGATTGAGTATCTGCACTATCCTGAGGAAGCTTGCGAGGCAAAACTAGTTGACTGCGGAACAACCAATCACACGCTGCTGTAACTTAGCGTGGTTAAGTCTGCCGGCAGACATCGGAACATCCCATCCATCACCCCAGCCCGAACGGGACACAGAACAAGACGGCCAGCGGGAGGATTACCGGGGGGAGCCCCTCCTAACCAGGACCTGCGAACATAGAGCCAAACCTATGGGGGTGAGTACATCAGAGACGGACCACTGCACTTTTATACTGGAAGCAAGCACTTTGTGGATATTGACTCATGCAGCACATTGCCTGTGATTTATAAAGACCTTTTCGGTCATTAGAAGTAAACCTATTGCGGACACTGACTCCTGCAACGTATTACAGATTTCATTGCATTTACCTTTAAAGACTTGGGACCTGATTCGGACCTGCTCGCTAGCAAGCTGCCGCTCGTTGCAGACGATGTTCGCATGCATGTAGTTCGCAGTGCGCGTGCACAAACTAGTAAGAGCGATCAGAAACTGCTCGCCATGGAATGAGTGACAGGAAAGGCCGTTTGTGGGTGGTAACAGGGGCAGGGCAGTAGTAACGGGGGAGTGGAGTTGCGGACACAGGCGTGCCAGAGTGTTTCCACTCCGTTTCTGAGGCGTGCATAATTAACCGGCAGCGTCATAGTACACGTCACCTGGTTGAATTTTACACTGATGTGCTTGCGGTAGGGTACAGTCAACCGCAAGCGATGTGGTCAGATTCGATGCAACCAAATGTACCGATGGTTGTATATACTTCCTGGAAATGAAGTACGTAAGTGGGCGGCTAAAGACAGGCTGGTGGAGTGTGTAAACACAAAGTGATCGCTCGCCAAGACATAGTGGGCGTGCTTATGCCTTGCCATGCGAGCACCTGCCTTGATGTCACTTAGCTGAATTTCCATACGCTGGGAGCGAGCGGGGCTGAATCAGGCCCTTGCTCCATGTAGATGTATGTTGTTTTGTCCACTGTGAGTTAAGTATACCAGTATTAGGAACTATCACATTTAAGTTATTTAGTGATTTATTTATTATAACCTTATTTCACAATACTTTGTTTTACGTAATAAAGAATATTTCCCGAAAGTATAGAATGTATTTTATTTATATCAATTATTAGAGTCTAAAGAAGTGTCCTAAGTTAGCGCTGAGAACATACAGTGTGTATTTTTCTACTAGTATTTCTAAAGTAGGTCAGCAAAGACTTCCTATATCCAGCCTGTATGTGTAATTTAAGTGTGATAATCACATGATCCTCTGAGCTGTGATCAGACAAAGGGGCTCTGTTGATCATCACCTCCGTTTCTTGAAGTCTGTGGCCTATCAAGCTCAAGGACTCCCCCAACAGCTGGAGATGGGCAGCCACATCAATGGGCTCAGTATCAGGGACTTTTGCTGGAGATGAAGAGAAGGATACAACGCTACTTGGGGACTTCTTGTGAGGAGAGGACAGGCCAGAGGAGGAGGATCCTAAGGAATTGAAGACACAGGAAAATACATGCTGCAATATAAATATAATACCCTAATAAACTTTGTCGTTCACAAAAAAAAAGAAACTCAAACACAAGTAAAACAAAAAAAAGCCAGTAGGAGTTGTATTGCAGTGCTTCCATACCTTTACTCTTTGAAGTGGATTCTAGAGGGCTGGATTTGCGTTTTACAGTGGTAGCCTCTGCTTTGTTCTGTTTGTGCTGCAGATACTGGGCCTTCTGCTTCCAAACCTGCCAACAGAATAGGAGAGAAAAGCTACAGTGACACATTCACACAAACCATAATTCACATAGCAAGGAAGGTAATACAGGATTTCCTAGACCACAGCCAGAAATATCACTGCATGTTTATCATTAAAAACAAGAGATATGGTAAGAACTTACCTTTGTTATCTCTGTTTCTACGAAGTCCATAGGGTCCACAGGGTTGACCTTGGGGTATAGGTTGGGAACCAAATCCGGGCACCACGCAGTTAAAGCTTTTAGCTCCCAGGATGCACTTGGGTCCACTCTCCCTATAACCCCGCCCCCCAGCCAGAGGCACCTCAGATTGTAAGTAGCCAAAGGCCGGAGGAGGAGAGAAAAAGAGAGAGAAAACTGGAACACTCTAGAACCATACTCACAGAAAAGGAGACGGGAAACCGGTGACCAGTAACACAGCCCATATGAAGCCAGGTGCGTCAGGGCGGGCGCCCTGTGGACCCTATGGACTTCGTAGAAACAGAGATAACAAAGGTAAGTTCTTACCATATCTCTTGTTTTCTACTTCAGGGTCCATAGGGGGTCCACAGGGTTGACCTTGGGGATGTCCCAAAGCAGTTCAACCAAGGGTGGGGACGCTCCTGTGCTGAGAGGAGAATCCGTCGCCAAAAAGGAAGCATCCTGAGAGGCAAAGGAAACCAATGCCTAGAACCTTAAAAAGGTATGGACAGAAGACCACGTGGACACCTAGTAAGGCAAAACAGCCGAGGCGCCACGACGAGCCGCCCACGAGGGTTACACGGCCCGAGAAAAAAAACAAGCCTCAACGACAGAAATGCCCACCCATGGGTAGGCCCCTGAGGAAGACATACGAGGCCATCCAGCCAACATTTCATTATAGGCCGGCCATCGTTTCCTGTTAAAACCAGAAACCGCAGACCACCAATAAGGAGTCCGATTACCATAAGGAACTTGAACGGATCACATAAAGCCAAAGAGGCCGGACCACAGTCCATGAGGCCACAACAGCCGAGAGGACTGGGAACTGAATGGCCATACCATAAGTTCCAGAATAATATGGAACCTAAAAACCACTTTAAGAAGAAACACAGGGCGAGAGCAACTCACACCCTGACATGATGCCCTCCAGAAGAGGGAGCCACATGAGAACGCTCCCCATTCAGACACTCTCCTGGTTGATTTAAACACCCTGAGAGAGAGAGAGAGAGAGCTTAAACAATAGACCATGTAATGGCTATCACAACCAGCGGTTCCATTGACTGTCCCCGGAGGGAACAAAGAACCACTACTAACTCCCCAGGAGTCCCTAGGGAGGACAAGTGGAGACATAATCCAGAAAACACTCCAAAGGATGAACTGGATACCAGAGCGGAGCAATTCCATATCTTAACCATACCGACAGTGTAGAGATCCGCACTGTCAGGAAGGCCAGGCCAAGGGTGAAACCCAAGCCAGCTGGAAGGAATGCCAGAATATCTGGAAATCCTGGACACCGGAGGATCGTATCGACAGGTACGATACCATAAGAATTATGTATGCCACAGTCCGTGGCAGATCCCAGCAAAGTCTGGCCTATCTGCTCTAAACATCTCAATGAAGACAGAGCCAGGGAAGCCCGAGGACCACAGTAGGGGCGCAGTTAAAGACAAGCGATCCAGATCCAGGGAAAAACAAGGACCCTGAGACAACAGGTCCAGATAGTGAAGCAGTAGGAACGGAGCATCGAGGAGGAGACTCCGAAAATCTTAGTACCAGTGATGTCTGGGACGACCTGGAGCCCCCAGAAGGAAAGCCCCTCCGTCTCGAATTAAACTTCCGAAGACCTCGAGGAAGAAGGGAGACCGGAGGACACAGGTACACAAAGTGGAAGGACCACTTCACTGACAAAGAGTCACTGAAGGTAGCTTCAGTACTCCTAGAGCTGGACTGTAACACCGGTAATGTGTTATCGAGTCAGAAGGCCATGGGGATCAATCCCCTCAGGGAGGCCCCCTCTGCTCACCAGGAGTTGAAACCTCTCTTGGAGAAGAGACTAGTCCCCGGGATGCACGCCGTGACGGCTGAGGAAGCCCGCTTCCCAATGGAGAGCTCCGGGAATAAACACCGCAGAGTTGGCCAGGAGAAGACCCTTGGACTATGTCAGAATGGGTGACATTCCTAACATTGCCACCCAACTACCAGTGTTGCCTAGATGGAAGCCACTGTTGTGACACTGTCGGACTGAACCTATTCAGGTTTACCGTGACAAATGGGTTAGGCCAGAGTGAAAGTCCAAGACAGCTTAAAGTATCAACAAGTTAAGTGGCATGGCAGAAGCGACAGACGTCCAACTGCCCCGAAACGAATGCGGACCAGACACTGTCTCTAGCAAAGAACACCCTGGACGAGATGGCCATAGCCACCCGGACAGAGACCAACTCGCCTCCGGAGAAAGTATCATCGTTCGAACAGCGATCCGATGGAAAAAACTCGATCCATCTGGAGGGGAGTCAATTATGGCAAGGCCTGGAATGGAACTGAGCACATTCCACCCTACCAAAAGGTAGACACTCTGGTAGACCGCGCATCACAAAGAGTAATGACATATGTCGACTGCGTAGATATCCGCACACTCGAAGTTGAAGAGTGGAGATCTTGTCTTACGCCAGAAAAATTCTCAGATTCTGAGAATCCAGCAGTGCTCCCAGATGAAGAAAACCCTGTGAGGGATGCAGGGAGGACTTTTCCTCTGTTGACTAATTATCTGTGCCGAGAAGAAGCCCCGGTTATCCTGACCTGGCGGTAAAGTACCTTGGTGATCCTGCTAAAAGCAGGAGACCGTCCAGAGAAAGGAGCATTCGGATACACTGAACAGGTGAACTGTCAGAAAATCCATAAAGCTGGTAAACCCCGGTGGAGTTGAGGACAGCCCCAAAAGGCAGAGCCCGAAACTTACAAGTGTTGCTGTGGCACAGCAAACCTGAACCCATGCTGATGAGAGGGCTCTGTATGTACCCGTAGGTACGTATCCTGAATACTCGGATATACCATAAAATCCCCAGGTTCCAAACATCGGATGATGGAGCATGGACGATTCCACCTGAGTCAAGGCACCGTTGGAATCTGATTCAGGGATTTGAGACAGAGTATAGGCAAAGGAGGACCAGTCGGTCACCGCCCCAAAAAGAAAGTAGAACAACCAGTCCCTCACTGAGATAGTGAGGTTGGCCGAAATAGCTCTGCTTACCACAAAGACTGTATAGCTTTCTGGGATTGTAAGGCCCTGATCAGTTCTGAAGAAGGGCCCGTGTAACAATGCCTGTGAGGAGGCTGCATGAGCAATGAGAGGCCGTTGAGAATCAGTACCTCACTCTGGAAATTCCCCAGATGTAGACCTGTCCCGTCAGGCTGAGGGTATATCCTCAGGTGTAGAAACAGGGTCGTCCGGAAGTCCAGGACTGCTCGGTACTGGATATGGTGGCCCCCGTGGAGGCCGACAGCCTAGGAAAAAACAGGCCTTTAGGCTGACCCTGAGGACAAAAAGACTTAACAGAGTTAGTCCGAATGTAGTGGGAGTAGCTAAAGACGGTATCTCCCCATTAGTGATACTGCCAATGATGCAACGATCTTGTCAAGGTCAGGACCAAACAAGAACTTGCCCCTGGAAGGAGTGTGCACCTCTGCTTTCCCATAACGCAGCCATAGGGTACTGCGGCGGATACAGACGCCGCCGAAACCCTGAAAGTTAGAAGACCGGCATCCCATGAGGTAATCCCACATATGACCACTGCATATTTTGTGAGCGGCAAAAAGATATTTGAACCTCAGACGTGTTGGAGGGGAAAAACGTCACAAAAGCATCACCATGCGATGGCCATGGTAGGACGGGCAACAGGCCCTGAAAACGAGTACATTGATTTCAGGCAAAGTTACCACATACGGATCCGTAAAATTCGTCCAGGCCCGGATGGGAGGCGTATTAATGCCTGTAACCCGATGATTAACATACAAATCCATCCCAGAAGGGGATTTCCATTACTTGTGAGGACCCTCAGGGAATGGGAAACAGGAGGCCTTTGTGACTCCTCGTATCTGGGGACAGCCAGACTCCCGCTATGAGATCCACCCGCTGGGCAGAAAACGGGAGATGTATGATACTGGTGCAGGATCGACATTCTCTATATCCAGAATGAGCCTGGCTACCAGCCCCAAAGCAGGGATAATAATACTTGAGATCGGCTCCCCCCATGTGAGAGGGAAAGAGCCGAATATACCATCCAGTTCACGGCAGAGCCACTGGTCAGTAACCACAGGGCGTATATCACGCCAATTAGTATTTCGTATAAAACGACATCCACCAGGGTGGCCGTTGTGGTAATCCCTGCAAGGGGAATGACAGACCAATGTGGTATCGGAGGTAATTCATGTACTGTGAAAAACCCCGGCGGGGAGCGACAGTCTGTTGCACAGGGGTAAATTGCAAGAAATTGCGAGATACCCCGAGTTCCAAAGGGCAGTATGGTGAAGTAACTCCAAGCGAGTGACGACAATGGGGCCCGCCCGGCGATCCTCAAAGGAGAGGATCCTGAGAAACAACACCCTTTAAGGGGGTCGTGCAAGGGGCCCGGCACCAGATGGTGCCGCATACGTAAACCTTTCTGAGTTAAAATCCTCCGCACTAATTCCTGCAGGCTATGACTTGCAGGATAGCAATAATGGGTGCAGTATCGTGTGCAATCTCCTGGTCAGATATATCTGACTATCTTGACGGAAATATTAAGCAGCGCCATACCGGTCCTGACTGACGCTAAGATTAGCTGCAGGAACCCATTATCAGCGTATGCAACTCACAGTTCCATCTAAAATATGGCAACGTGCCGCACGCAACAGTATGTGACAAACCTCACAGATATTAACAAATATATATATGTGAGGTCTCAGAACCACCCCAGGTACACCTGTATTAGGGCAGATAAAGAAAAGGGATAGATATACACTGACAGGTGAGAGAAAAAGCAGACAGTCAGCACTAGCAAAAGTCACATACAATGCAGAAAAATATATATACATACATAAGCATGACATATAATATACTGCACAATGTCGCTACATTCAACTGCCCAGATTCAGTGTCTGGGAAGGCTATAGCGCTGTGTACACTCACCCAAATGGCCAGGTACGCAGGGGGACTGGGCTCACTGACATCCTAAGAGTTCTGCAGCACCACAGAGAGAAAATGGCCACTGGAGACCTCAGAAGAAGCGTGGCCCGCGGAGGAAGCAGCTCAGCGACGCCAGACTGTATTATTGAAAGGCGCGCTGAGCTGAGGGGAGGAGCCGCTAGACAGGGAAGGCTTCCTCCCCTGGCTAGCAATTAACCCCCCGGGATGCCGGCTCCCGCTGCCGCTATAATCCCTGGTGGGCTGTGGACACGCGGGGTATGCCTCCATGGAGGGGGAGCCCGCCGCCACCGCTAGCGCCTCCGGTCTGTCCCCAGAGACCGGAGGCATAAGGCTGCATATTCACACGTGGATCACCGCAAGCGGTGACCACGCGACTTACCTGTCCCCGTCGATCCGGCAGCAGCCCAGGGATTCCTCCAGAGCCCGGCTAGTACAGACTCTGGGGTCCCGCTGCGATCCCCAGATCTGTACTGGCGTCGCAGCGCCGGCGGGGTGTAGGAGCGGCAGCTCAGACGTCCATTGGACAGTCTGATGCTGCCGCTCTGAAGAGTAGTAAAAAATAATAAAACAAAACTCTTTTAAGCTTAGAGGCTGCTAAGCAGCCCCCCTGCAGTAACGGTGACCCGACTCCGGCCGGGCACCAACTTAAACTGAGGTGCCTCTGGCTGGGGGGCGGGGTTATAGGGAGAGTGGACCCAAGTGCATCCTGGGAGCTAAAAGCTTTAACTGCGTGGTGCCCGGATTTGGTTCCCAACCTATACCCCAAGGTCAACCCTGTGGACCCCCTATGGACCCTGAAGTAGAAAGTTAGGCTTCTGGGTCTGCTGGCAAATTAAGTTTTAAAGATTTAGAAGCTGTATAAATTCTCTTACTTGCATAGGGCTCAATTCCATTAGCCACAAGAAGGCTTGCAGGTTGAGTAATTGCGGCTATATGGTCACACTTACCATACCGCTGGACTCCCAAATTTGTTTGCAGTCTCAGGTCTGCAGACGAAAATCAGTGAGTCCGGGGCGAGTCGAGCAACGAGGGGGGGGAGTTGCAGTGACATTGTAGTGGCAACTCACCCCCCTCACACCTAATAGGATTGAGCCCATAATGTTATACAGATTTTGGTGTGATAAGTAATATTTTACGGTTGAACAAGAAGGACTTTTATAAAGAAAAGCTGGGTACACACGGAGACTATGTCGTTATGATTTCACCAAAACGTAACGACATATTGTGCATGCACGATATGCGTGTTCCCACGGTCGCTTGCGATGTTGTCAGGTTCGATGCGTTGCACCTGACGATATCACTTGCAGCTCCATGCAGTGTAATGAATGATGAAACGAGTGATCGTTCCATCGTTCTGATATGTACCTAGGATCCGATATGTTGGCCCGTTATATTGGCTGGGTACACATTGCTTAGTGTGTACCCAGCATAAGACTGGAGTCTCAAAATGTGATACATTGTCAGTCCAGTCGGATGCCAAAGACAAACAGGAGTGGTGGATTTATTATAGTTTCTAAAGATAAAAAAGTGGTGGTGTTGCCTAGTGCAATCAGATTCTAGCTATGATTTATATAGTTGATCCTATAAAATGAGAATCTGATTGGCTCAAATGGGCAACACCACCTATTTTCATTTATAGAAGCTTTAGTAAATCTACCCCACAGTGTGAATTTCACACTCCAAACTTAAAAAGGAAATTACTATAGTACATACATTTTAGATGGTTCAAAATATTAATTTTAACTTCTTTCATTTAAACCTTGAACTTACAAGTTTGTCCTTTTCAGGCAGTTGCTTCCACACTTCAGCCAACTTCTTACTGAGTTCTCCAAAATCTAGTAATGGATTCAAAAGTAAAAACCAAGACTGGCCAGCAAGCACATTGAAATGTAACCAAAAACCACTCTTAGCAAAAACGTACTAACAAAGTACAGCTTACACAAATGATCTAGTGCTAAGAGAGCAAGTATACACACACACACGCAGTAGTTTCTTCTAAATTCCCTATTGCACACACCTATATTAAACTAGCGATCTGGGCAAATATAGATATTCATTACAGTGTTCTCCCCAGGCTGTTTTTGGCAGGTGCACCACCTGGCAAGAAATTGCCTACCACCCGGCACTTTGGAAGCCTGCAAGTGGGGACAGTATCTGGGAGCTGTATACAAAGGACCAGATCCTACAGACTTTGCAGTTTTTTCATAATCAAACGACTGGGCCTCTAATAAGAAGAGGAGAATTCATTTATAAAATGTTATTTCAAATCGTTTTAAGGTTAAGGTTTTAAAACAGTTTATTATTGCGAAGGCCCCCACCCAGCTACTTCTTGATGCCACCCGGCTGGAAAAAATTTCTGGGGAGAATACTGCTTTAGTTAATGAGTGTGAAAGACTTCTCAAATAGCAGCAGCACTTCTAAGAAACTTTCTGAAATTGTAAAAACTTGAAAAGTATTCAAGATTTCAAGACCGCCCCCTGAATACTTACATGGGAGTAATGTTTTTCAACCCACTCCAGAAACTAATTAAAAATAATATTTTTCTCTCAATTATATGTATTAATTTCTTCAAAAATGTTATATCTCTTGTGTATAGGTGTTGTATTTTTTTATGAACCAGGTGGACATGTAGTCCACAATGTTACTGAAAGTTAAGTTATGTTTTGTTTTTGCACTGTGCACCTTCAGGATGTACCATATAAAATATTTTCACAATGATTGTTCATTCTCTAAATGTTTAATAAACCAATGTTGGTGCCTGTATTAGGATATGTTCAATTCTGTGAAAACTCAAAAGAAAAAAGAATGGGGGGTGGGGGCGACTATCTTAAGCCCCGATTATGGTAAGTAGAAAACTTTTGACCCTGCTGAAGTACAGTTGAGCTAGACCCCCACTTTACCTCTAGATCTCTCTACAGTTTATAAACTCCCCTCCCTATCACCCCCCTTCAACAGCAAGATATATAGTATAAATGGGAATAGGTTACAAATATTGTTTCAATTGATTTGGATCGTTAAAAGAAAATATGGGGCGGATTTATGGCCTCAGGGCCGCCATCAGGGGGGGACTGCCGGGACTGGAGTCCTGGGCCCGGCCTCTGGCTGAACGGGGGGGGCCCGCCGGGGTCCGTCCACTATTGCAGAACCTGCCATAATGAGAAGAAACGGTGCCCAGCTGTTGCTGCTACCGCCCGCCAACCTGGTCCCCGGCGTTGGTGAATGGATGGCTAGGAGTCGGACTCGGGAGCTAGACGAGGAGACCAGGCCCCGCTCAGGCAGCTCCTCCACCAGCTTACATGATGGCAGGGCAGGGACGTCAGCGCACGTGACTTCATGACGTCACGGTGCGCCGCTGGAGGGCGCCACTGAATCCACAGCAGGAAGGTCAGTGACGCTTGCACATCCCCGGTGCCTGTTTAATTGTGCCTGGTCTGCACCTTGTGACCCCATGGCTGTGTGTGAGCCGGGCAGCATGCGCAGGGTCGGATTAAGGGGGGAAGTGCGCGGGGGGCGAGTATTCCTGGACCTCCTTCTCTCAGGGGGCCCCCCAGCCTGCTCCAAAGCAGCTCTAGCGCTGCAGTCTGGAAACAATTTTGCTTATCTCTAGCCTCCGCCTCCCTGCGCTGCTGCTGACGGTGGAGGCTGGAGACTAGCAGGATCGGTCCCCTCCCCTGCCTGTGCAGTGGTTGGCACCTGACCTGTCAGCCATCCCTACCTTCCTCCTCCGACATTAATAAAGTGGCGCTGCGCCTGCGCAACTGACGTCAACGAGGAGCAGGACACTGGTGCTTGGGGACAGCTGGGAGCCTGGAACTCTTGGAGGACTGAGCTGAACACAGCGCACCCCAGCCAATAGAGGTGAGAAAAGGGGAATCATTAAATATGTTATGTAATGACTGGGGGTGAGGGGGTATCATTAAATATGTAAGGGCTGGGGGTGAGGGGGTATCATTAAATATATAAGGGCTGGGAGTGAGGGGGGATCATTAAATATATAAGGACTGGGGGTGAGGGGGGATCATTAAATATATAAGGACTGGGGGTGAGGGGGGATCATTAAAGATATAAGGGCTGGGGGTGAGGGGGATCCTTAAATATATAATGGCTGGGGGCGAGGGGGGATCATTAAATATATAATGAAGGGGTATCATTAAATAGGTAAGGGCTGGGGGTGAGGGGGATCATTAAATATATAATGGCTGGGGGTGAGGGGGGATCATTAAATATATAATGACTGGGGGTGAGGGGGGATCATTAAATATGTAAGGGCTGGGGGTGAGGGGGTATCATTAAATATATAAGGGCTGGGAGTGAGGGAGGATCATTAAATATATAAGGACTGGGGGTGAGGGGGGATCATTAAATATATAAGGACTGGGGATCATTAAAGATATAAGGGCTGGGGGTGAGGGGGATCCTTAAATATATAATGGCTGGGGGCGAGGGGGGATCATTAAATATATAATGAAGGGGTATCATTAAATAGGTAAGGGCTGGGGGTGAGGGGGATCATTAAATATATAATGGCTGGGGGTGAGGGGGGATCATTAAATATATAATGACTGGGGGTGAGGGGGGATCATTACATATATAATGACGGTGTTAGGGGGTATCATTAAATATGTAAGAGCTGGAATGAGGCGGTATCATTAAATAAATATATAAGGGCTGGGAGTGAAGGGGGATCATTAAATATATAATGACTGGGGGTGAGGGGGGATCATTAAATATATAAGGACTGGGGGTGAGGGGGGGATCATTAAATATATAAGGACTGGGGGTGAGGGGGATCCTTAAATATATAATGGCTGGGGGTGAGGGGGATCCTTAAATATATAATGGCTGGGGGTGAGGGGGATCCTTAAATATATAATGGCTGGGGGTGAGATCATTAAATAAATATATAAGGGCTGGGAGTGAGGGGGGATCATTAAATATATAATGACTGGGGGTGAGGGGGGGGATCGTTACATATATAATGACGGGGTTAGGGGGTATCATTAAATATGTAAGGGCTGGGGGTGAGGGGGTATCATTAAATAAATATATAAGGGCTGGGAGTGAAGGGGGGATCATTAAATATATAAGGACTGGGGGTGAGGGGGATCCTTAAATATATAATGGCTGGGGGTGAGGGGGGATCATTAAATAAATATATAAGGGCTGGGGGGGAGGGGGGGATCATTACATATATAAGGACTGGGGGTGAGGGGGATCCTTAAATATATAAGGACTGGGGGTAAGGGGGATCCTTAAATATATAATGGCTGGGGGTGAGGGGGGATCATTAAATATATGATGACGGGGTGAGGGGGGATCATTAAATATGTAAGGGCTGGGGGTGAGGGGGTATCATTTAATATATAAGGGATTAGTGTGAGATCATTAAATATATATATAAGGGGTTAGGGGGAAGATCCTTAAATATATAATATATATATTAGAATAATAATATACTGTATGTAATTTACTAATGTACTATATTATGAGTTGTTGGGAGGTGGAAAGACAAAATCATACAATATATACGGGAAGAAGTGGGGGGGGACATTTACTACACATAATAGAATGGATTGTGTCTTTGTGTGTATATATATATATATATATATATATATATAAAAGTCCATAGGGTTCCACAGGATACCTTGGGGTAAAGGTGATGACGTCAGGCATCGGGCACCATAGAGTTACGTTTTCAGCCTCCCAGGATGCACTAGGGTCCCCCTCCTATACCCCGCCCCCGAGCCAAGACATCTCAGTTACGTACCAAGCCATAGGCCGGAGGAGGAGAAGGAAGAGAGAAAAAAGATCTGGACACACACAAGAATCACATTCTCACCAGAGGGAGACGGAAAAACCGGTGACCAGAGCAAAGCCCATCTGCAGCACAGGTGCGACAGGGCGGGAGTCCTGTGGAACCCTATGGACTTCGTAGAAATAGAGATAACAAGGGTAAGTTCTTACCACATCTCATATTTTCTACATCAGGGTCCACAGGATACCTTGGGGATGTCCCAAAGCAGTATCCTTTAAGGGTGGGGACGCTCCTGTGCTGAAAGGAGAATCCGCCGCCCGAAGGAAGCATCCGGAGAGGCAAAGGTGTCAAACGCGTAATACCTCACAAAGGTATGGACCGAGGACCATGTGGCAGCCTTGCAGATGTGGACTGCAGAGGCACCACGTCGAGCAGCCCACGAAGGACCCACAGACCTAGTGGAATGGGACCTCACAGAGGAAGGAACCGGAAGGCATTCATGAAGATAAGCTTCAGAAATGGCCATACGAATCCAGCCTGCCAAAGTTTGCTTTGAAGCAGGCCAACCCTTTTTACGGAAGCCATAGAGGACAAACAAGGCGTCCGACTTCCTAAACGAAGAAATGCGGTCAACATAAATCCTTAAGGCCCACACAACGTCCAAAGTGGCCTCACCCACTGAAAGATCAGGTGAGTTAAAAGCCGGCACAACGATTTCCTCGTTGATGTAAAAACTGGAAACAACTTTAGGAAGGAAACTAGGACGAGTGCGCAGCACCGCCCTGTTCCTATGAAAAATCAGAGGGAGTCTACATGAGAGAGCCCCTGTCAGAAACACGTCTTTTCCGAAGCAATGGCCAGAAGGAAAATTGTTTTAGCTGTCAGCCATTTGAGGTCCACTGAGCCCAGTGGTTCAAACGGCGGTCCCTGGAGAGCCCTCAGGACCACAGCTAAATCCCAAGCGCCACCGGTGGAACAAAAGGTGGCTGAATTCTGAGAACACCTTGTATAAAGGTGCGCACATCAGGGATTGCAGCAATCCTACGATGGAACCAGACGTATAGGGCAGACACCTGCACCTTCAGAGACGCAAGGCGAAGCCCATGGTCCAGTCCCAGATGTAGAAAAGCTAACACTCTAGACAGACGGAACTCCCGAGGAGCATAAACTCTCGGCCGACACCACTGGAAGAACGTATGCCACACACGATGGTATATCCTTGCAGAGGATGGTTTCCGAGCCCTTAGCATTGTTTGCACTACAGAGCTGAAAAACCCCCTGGACCTTAACATGGCCGTCTCAACAGCCACGCCGTCAAAGACAGCCGAGTGAGGTCCGGATGAAGACAAGGACCCTGTGACAGGAGGTCCGGGCGTAACGGCAACCGCAGAGGAATGTCCACGGACAGTCCCTGGAGGTCTGAGAACAAGTGCCTCCGGGGCCACGCGGGAGCTATCAACAGGAGCGTCCCTGCTTCCTGTTTCAATTTCCGGATTACCCGTGGAAGAAGGGAAAACGGAGGAAACAGATAAGCAAACCGGAACGTCCACCGGACGGACAGAGCATCCACGAGAGACGCCTTTTCGTCTCTTGTGCGAGACCCGTACACCGGCAACTTGTTGTTGTGCCGTGACGCCATGAGGTCGATCTCTGGAAGACCCCACCTGTCCACCAGAAGTTGAAAAACGTCCTGGTGCAGAGACCATTCCCCCGGATGAACATCCTGGTGACTGAGAAAGTCCGCCTCCCAGTTTAGGACTCCCGGGATGAATACTGCTGATATGGGCGGGAGATTGCGCTCCGCCCAAACCAGGATTCGGGACACCTCTACGAGAGCCGCCCAACTTCGGGTTCCTCCTTGCCGATTTATGTAGGCCACGGTGGTAGCGTTGTCCGACTGGACCTGCACTGGGTGACCTTGGAGAACCCGATGTGCCTGCTGGAGAGCATTGAAAACCGTGCGAAGCTCCAAGATGTTTATTGGAAGCTCTGCTTCCGCCCGAGTCCACCTGCCCTGGAAAAAGTGTGGACCCGTGACTGCTCCCCAGCCCCGAAGACTGGCGTCCGTTGAAACAGGACCCAATTCGCCACCGAGAACGGACGACCCTTGTTGAGATGGGTCGTCTGCAACCACCAGGCTAGAGACAGGCGAACCTCCGGAGTGAGCACCATCATCTGTGACTTTAGACTCTGAGGCAGTCCATTCCATTTGGACAGGATCAATTGCTGCAGAGGTCTGGAGTGAAACTGGGCATATTCCACCATGTCGAATACTGACACCATGGAGCCCAGTAACCTCATCGCCGAGTGCAGAGACACACGGCGATTCTGCAGACAACTGCGCGCCCTCAACTGCAAGGCAGAGATCTTTTCCCCCATCACAAAGATCCTTTGCTGTCCGGAGTCCAATAAGGCTCCGAGGTGCAGAATCCTCTGAGACGGGATCAGGGTGGACTTCTGCCAGTTTATCAACCAGCCGTGCCGTTGCAGTACCGCAATGGTCAGGCCCAAGTGGCGTAGAAGGAGCTCTGGAGATCCTGCCACCAACAGAAGGTCGCCCAAGTACGGCAACATGCGGACTTCCTGCACCCGCAGGGAAGCCGCCATGACCGCCATCACCTTGGTGAATACACGTGGTGCTGTCGCCAGGCCAAAAGGTAACGCCCGGAACTGAAAGTGGTCGTTGCGGATTGCAAACCTGTGGAACTGTTGATGGCGTAAAAGAATAGGGACATGCAGGTAAGCGTCCTGTATGTCCAACGACACCATGTAATCCCCAGGTTCCAGCGCCAGAATGATGGACCGTAGGGTCTCCATCCGAAACCTCGGCACCCGCAAAGACCTGTTGAGTGCTTTGAGGTTGAGAATCGGACGATACGACCCATTGGGTTTCTGCACCAAAAACAGATTGGAATAAAAACCCTGGCCCCTCTGGGAGAATGGAACAGGCACTATAACTCCAACCTGGAGCATAGTGTGCAAAACCTTCTGCAGTTCCAAGGCTTTGTTCCAGTCTGATGGAAGACCCGTGGTGAAAAATCGAGACGGTGGCCTGTGCCGAAAGGAAAGGGCGTACCCGTGAGAAACCACCTTGAGAACCCAAGTGTCTGTCGTGGTAACCGACCAACACTGGGCGAACTGCAGCAGGCGGCCTCCCACTTTGGGATCCCCCAAAGGGAGGCCCGGACCATCAGGCCGCAGGCTTGTCATCTGGCTTAGGGACCGGACGTCTGGTACTCCAGGCCTGTTTCCGGGGCTTGGCCGATTTTTTGGGGGCCAGCCTGACGGGGAAAAGACTGTGCTTTAGGCCTACCCTGGGCCCTGTAAGGCCGAAAGGACGACGTACCTAAACTGGAAGGAACTGCAGCAGACGGGAGACATGCAGATTTGGCTGCCGCCAGCGTGGCTACAATTTTGTCCAGATCCGGACCAAATAGGACTTCTCCATTAAAAGGCAAAGCTTCCAAGCCCTTTTTGGAACCAGCGTCCGCCTTCCAAGATCGCAACCATAAGGTGCGACGAGCAGCTACTGCTGCCGAAGAAATCCGAGACGCCAGGGTACTGATATCCAAAGCCGCTTCATTGATATAAGTGGCCGAATCCCGGAGATTGCCTATCAACTCGGTCTGTTCAGCCGAACAGTCGGAATCGAAAGACGCCTCCAAACTATCAGCCCAGCGCTCCATAGCTCTGGCTACCCAACAAATGGCCATAGCCGGCCTAGCTGCCCCCCCGCAAGGGAATAAACGGACTTTAGGCAGATCTCCACCTTACGGTCCGTAGCATCCTTCAAGGAAGACATGGAGGGCATGGGTAATGTGGCACTACGAACTAGGCGTGTCACATGAGAATCCACCTGTGGAGGGGATTCCCACTTAGAAAAATAATTATCCGCAAACGGATAAGCCACCGCCAAGCGTCTCTGAGGCTGATACCGTTTGCCAGGATGTTTCCACGCCTCCTCTAAATGGTCCACTAACTGACCCGAAAGAGGAAACACTGTGGCGTCACCCTTAATATCCTTAAAAAAGGCATATTTAGACTTGGACACCGGAGGATCTTCATCCTCAATCACTAAAGCTGTGCAGACTGCCCGAATAAGTCCAGGAATATACACCTTGGACCTAGCGTCCGATTCTTTAGGACGGAGAGGTTCCTGGTCAGAAAGATCCAGAATCTCCCCATCATCAGACGTCACGTCGTCATCCTCATAAGGAGCGGACAGAGACGCCATCGGCCGCTTATGTGGCCTCAACACAGACTCCCCTTGTAACACGTCCGACAAGTGCTGTACAGAACTTGTCAGTGAATTAACCCACGCAGGCTCCTGAGAGACTTGAGGAGGGGAAATTGGGAGACTGTGGGGTACCATCAATTGTCTCTGGAAACCCTGCATGGGTGACGACACCACTGACTGCTGTGACAATCCCATCTGTGAGAACGCAGGCTGCAGAGCTAACTGGCCTACGAGGGTTGTAAGCTCTTTGGCGAAACAAGCCCAGGGCGGCTCCTGTACCGGAGCCGTGACAGTAATTGGCCGCGCCAATAAATAACACTGCCGAAAAAGCCCCTCTGCGTTACCCTCCCCCTCCGCTATTGGTACCTTGCATGTAGTACACATAAGCTGGAGAGGAAAGTCACTCTCAGACATGATGATAAGTATGTGACCCCTTTCACTGATACTTGTTAGTACAGTGTGAGACCACCCTGCAATTACTGCACCAGAGGGGCTTTAGCAGTAAAAAGATCAGGGACAGTGAAATGGCTGACAGTAGAAAGTGAAAGTACAGGCAGCAGATGCTAGCAGAAGTCACATACAATGTAAAGAAATCAATTCCTGCACTATCAGCGCTGATTCTCAACTACGCAGACACAGAGCCTGGTAGGACACAGCGCTGCATACACAGACCCTAAGCCAACGTAGGAGAGGTATACCGGGGGACCCAGACCGCGATGCCACCGATCTTCAGCGTCCAACAGCGCTCACCATGCTTCCAGGAAAGATGGCCACCGAGTAGCAGAGAGGAGGCCGACCTGGGGGAGGAGCGCTGCCACAGGGCCAGTCAGCAGAGCAGAGAGGGCTGTGTGCAGCGAGGGAGGTGCCCGGCTGTGTTACAGGGAAGGCGCGCTCCCCTGGCATGCATTTAACCCCTGGGACGCCGCAGCGCTACCGCTCAGCCGCGGTCCGCTGTCCCAGGGGGGTAGTAGAAGCGCAGGTTAGGTACCTGGCTCCATGCTGCAGCCAGTCCCCAGGGAGCCCCCTGCCTGGGGACTCTGGACCATGTGTCAGCAGGGTCCCACTGCGGGACCCCGCTGCTTACCTGCTGCCCCCTTGGATCCGGCCATGGTCCCAAACATCTGGGGTCACCGCTAGCTGTGACCCCAGATGCTTACAGCATCCCCGGATCAGTTCCGGCGTTCTGGTACCGGCGGGGGTGTAGGGAAGACAGCATGGACGTCAGTACTGACTGTCCATGCTGTACATCCAGATGAGCAGCCACAGCTGCTTTGAAGAAAACTTCAGGGGCTACCCTTAGCCCCCCTCTAACAGGTGCATCCGATTCCGGGCGGGCACCAAACGAAACTGGGATGCCTTAGCTCGGGGGCGGGGTATAGGAGGGGGACCCTAGTGCATCCTGGGAGGCTGAAAACTTAACTCTATGGTGCCCGATGCCTGGCGTCATCACCTATACCCCAAGGTATCCTGTGGATACCCTATGGACCCTGATGTAGAAATATATATATATATATATATATACACATACACACACAGTATGTATATGTGCCCCTGCTGATAGAACCTGTGCTGCTGCCTCATGGAGGTGTGGGGGGAGGAGGCGTACGCACCACGGGCATGGTCAAGGGAGGTGGTGCAAGAGGGAGAGGGCCCCCCTGTCATAAGTGCCCCTGGCCCCCCGAAGGCTTAATTGTCACGGAGCGTGAGGTATTGCGGGCAGAGACTAACCAGTTATCCCGGGTCATACTGCAAGCAACACAGGGGCTTGTCCATTGGAGCTCGTGCTTCTGATGGGGGTGGAGGGTGCCGTCCGGACTGTACCTTCCCCATGCTGCTGTATAAGGTGTGTGGTGAGTGTTGGGGAGGGAGTGACGTCATTGCTGTTGCTGTGTGTGCATCTCTGATCTCTAGCCACTGCTGGAATTTGTTGCAATGGTTACTTGCAGCCTGGTGCTGTATATGTGTGTATCCTCCTGTGTGCAGGAAGTACATGTCTTCAGTACATGGGGGGGGGGCTAGGCTGAAGCCCTGCCTAGGGAGAGCTTGCACCGGCCCTGGCGAGGTTGACGTCGGAGGAGCCACAGACCAAAAGGAGCAGTCGCGTCTGCAGTGCTGGTTGTGGAAGAAGCAGGATCCTTCTTAACGGAAATAAGGTAAGTGGTATAAATGGGCAGCAGGGCAAACAGACTGGATTTAATAACGGGGGTGGGGGGGGGGTGAGGTGATGAAAATAATGAGATATGGTAAGAACTTACCCTTGTTATCTCTATTTCTACGAAGTCCATAGGGTTCCACAGGATACCTTGGGGTATAGGTGTGACGTCAGTCGCTGGGCACCATAGAGTTAAGCTTTTCAGCCTCCCAGGATGCACTAGGGTCCCCCTCCTATACCCCGCCCCCGAGCCAAGGCACCTCAGTTAGTTATCAAGCCATAGGCCGGAGGAGAAGGAAGAGAGAGAAAAAAGATCTGGACACATACAAGAATCACATTCTCACCAGAGGGAGACGGAAAACCGGTGACCAGAGCAAAGCCCATCTGCAGCACAGGTGCGACAGGGCGGGAGTCCTGTGGAACCCTATGGACTTCGTAGAAATAGAGATAACAAGGGTAAGTTCTTACCATATCTCATATTTTCTACTTCAGGGTCCATAGGGTATCCACAGGATACCTTGGGGATGTCCCAAAGCAGTATCCTTTAAGGGTGGGGACGCTCCTGTGCAGAAAGGAGAATCCGCCGCCCGAAGGAAGCATCCTGAGAGGCGAAGGTGTCAAACCTGTAATACCTCACGAAGGTATGGACAGAGGACCACGTAGCAGCCTTGCAGATCTGAACTGCCGAGGCACCACGTCGAGCTGCCCACGAAGGACCCACAGACCTAGTGGAATGAGCCTTCAGAGAAGGAGGGACCGGTAGGCCTTCATGAAGATAAGCTTCAGAAATAGCCATACGGATCCAGGCTGCCAAAGTTTGCTTTGAAGCAGGCCAACCCTTTTTACGGAAGCCATAGAGGACAAACAAAGCGTCCGACTTCCTAAACGAAGAAGTGCGGTCAACATAAGTCCTTAAGGCCCGCACAACATCCAAAGAGGCCTCACCCACGGAAAGACCCGGTGAGTTAAAGGCCGGAACAACTATTTCCTCGTTAACATGAAACTGGGAAACAACTTTGGGAAGAAACTCGGGCCGAGTGCGGAGCACTGCCCTGTTCCCATAAAAAACCAAGAAAGGGGGTCTACAAGAAAGAGCCCCTAACTCAGAAACGCGTCTGGCCGAAGCAATGGCCAGAAGGAAAACAGTCTTAGCTGTTAGCCATTTAAGATCCACTGAGCCCAGTGGTTCAAACGGCGGTCCTTGGAGAGCCCTCAGGACCACAGCCAAATCCCAAGGCGCCACAGGTGGAACAAAGGGCGGCTGAATGCGGAGAACACCCTGCATAAAGCTGCGCACATCCGGGATTGTAGCAATCCTACGGTGAAACCAGACAGATAGGGCCGAAACCTGTACCTTCAAAGAAGCAAGGCGAAGCCCATGATCTAGTCCCGCTTGCAGGAAGGCGAGAATCCGAGACAGACGAAACTCCCGCGGTGCATAACCTCTCGGTCGACACCACTGGAAGAACGTATGCCACACGCGATGGTATATCCTCGCGGAAGACGGTTTCCGAGCTCGTAACATGGTACGCACCACAAAGCTGGAAAACCCCCGGGACCTCAGCATGGCCGTCTCAACAGCCACGCCGTCAAAGACAGCCGAGTCAGGTCCGGGTGAAGGCAAGGACCCTGAGACAGAAGGTCCGGTCGTAGCGGCAACCGCAGAGGACTGTCCACGGACAGACCCTGAAGGTCTGAGAACCAGTGCCGGCTGGGCCACGCGGGAGCTATCAACAGGAGCGTCCCTCCTTCCTGTTTGAATTTCCGGATTACCCGTGGAAGAAGGGAGACCGGAGGGAACAGGTATGCGAACCGGAACGTCCACCGGACGGACAGAGCATCCACCAGAGACGCCCCTTCGTCTCTTGTGCGAGACCCGTACACCGGCAACTTGTTGTTGTGCCGGGACGCCATGAGGTCGATTTCTGGAAGACCCCACCTGTCCACCAGTAGTTGAAAAACGTCCGGGTGCAGGGACCATTCCCCCGGATGAACGTCCTGGCGACTTAGAAAGTCCGCCTCCCAATTTAGCACTCCCGGGATGAAGACCGCTGAAGATTGCGCTCCGCCCAAACCAGGATCCGAGAGACCTCTACGAGAGCCGCCCGACTGCGAGTTCCTCCTTGCCTGTTTATGTAGGCCACGGTGGTAGCGTTGTCCGACTGGACCTGCACCGGGCGACCCTGGAGAAACCGCTGTGCCTGCTGGAGAGCATTGAAGACCGCACGGAGTTCCAAGATATTTATTGGAAGCTCCGCTTCTGTCGGCGTCCACCTGCCCTGGAACAAGTGTGGACCCGAAACTGCTCCCCAGCCCCGAAGACTGGCGTCCGTTGTCAACAGGACCCAATTTGGAACCCAGAACGAACGTCCCTTGTTGAGGTGGGTCGTCTGTAACCACCACGCAAGGGACAGGCGAACCTCCTGGGTGAGCACAATCGTCTGGGACTTCAGAGACTGAGGCAGCCCGTTCCACTTGGACAGGATCAGGTGCTGCAGAGGTCTGGAGTGAAACTGGGCGTATTCCACCATGTCGAACACCGACACCATGGAGCCCAGTAGCCTCATCGCCGAGTGTAAGGACACCCGGCGGCTGTGCAGGCAACTGCGCACCCTTGACTGTAAAGCAGAGATCTTGTCCTCCGTCACGAAGATCCTTTGCTGTCCCGAGTCCAATAAGGCTCCAAGATGCAGAATCCTCCGAGACGGGATTAGAGTGGACTTCTGCCAGTTGATTAGCCAGCCGTGCCGTTGCAGCAGTGCAATGGTCAGGTCCAAGTGGCGTAACAGGAGCTCTGGAGATCCTGCCACCAATAACAGGTCGTCCAAATACGGCAACATGCGGACTCCCTGCAGCCGCAGAGAAGCCGCCATGACCGCCATCACCTTGGTGAAAACACGTGGTGCTGTTGCCAGGCCAAAAGGTAACGCCCGAAACTGGAAGTGGTCGCTGCGGATTGCAAACCTGAGGAACTGTTGATGGCGCAAAAGAATAGGGACATGCAGGTAAGCGTCCTGTATGTCCAATGACACCAAGTAGTCCCCAGGTTCCAGCGCCAGAATGATGGACCGTAGGGTCTCCATCCGAAACTTCGGGACCCGCAAAGACTTGTTGAGTGCTTTGAGGTTCAGAATCGGACGATATGACCCATTGGGTTTCTGTACCAAAAATAGATTTGAATAGAAACCCTGGCCCCTCTGGGAGAATGGAACAGGCACTATAACTCCAGCCTGGAGCATAGTGTGCAATACCTTCCGCAGCTCCGTAGCCTTGTTCCGGTCTGATGGGAGACCCGTGGTGAAGAAGCGAGCCGGGGGTCTGTGCCGGAAGGAGAGGGCGTATCCGTGGGAAACCACCTCCAGAACCCAAGTGTCTGTCGTAGTGGTCGACCAACACTGGGCGAACTGTAGCAGGCGGCCTCCCACCCTGGGATCCCCCAAAGGGAGGCCCGGACCGTCAGGCTGCAGGCTTGTCATCTGGCTTGGGGGCCGGACGTCTGGTACTCCATGCCTGCTTCCGGGGCTTGACCGATTTCTTAGGGCCAGCCTGTCGAGGAAACGACTGTGGTTTGGGCCTGCCCTGGGCCCTAGATGACCGAAAGGACGATGGTCCCGAACCAGAAGGAGCAGCGGCCGACGGGAGACAAGCAGATTTGGCTGCCGCCAGCGTGGCCACAATCTTATCCAGATCCGGACCGAAGAGAACTTCTCCGGTAAACGGCAACGCTTCCAGACCTTTCTTGGAATCTGCGTCCGCCTTCCAGAATCGCAGCCACAAGGTGCGACGAGCAGCTACCGCTGCTGAAGAAATTCTAGACACCAGAGTACTAATGTCTAGAGCCGCCTCGTTGATGTAGGTGGCCGAATCACGGAGATTGCCAATCAACTCCGCCTGTTCGGCCGGACAGTCGGATTCAAAAGAAGCCTCTAAAGAATCCGCCCAGCGCTCCATCGCTCTGGCAACCCAGCAAATGGCCATAGCCGGCCGTGCTGCCCCCCCTGCAAGGGAATAAGCGGACTTCAGGCAGATCTCCACCTTGCGGTCCGTAGCATCCTTAAGGGAGGACATGGATGGCATCGGCAATGTGGCACTACGGACAAGACGGGTCACGTGAGAATCCACCTGTGGAGGGGATTCCCACTTAGCAAAATAATTATCCGCGAACGGATAAGCCACCGCCAGGCGTCTCTGCGGCTGGTATCTTTTGCCAGGTTGTTTCCACGCCTCCTCTAAATGGTCCACCAACTGACCCGAAAGAGGAAAGACTGTGGCATCGCCCTTCACATCTTTGAAAAAGGCATACTTAGATTTAGCCGCTGGGGGAACTTCGTCCTCAATCACCAAGGCTGTGCGGACCGCCCGAATAAGTCCAGGAATATATACTTTGGACTTAGCATCAGCGTCCTTAGTATGAAGAGGTTCCTGATCGTAAGGATCCAGAATCTCCCCATCATCAGACGTCCCTTCGTCATCCTCATAAGGAGCGGACAGAGACGCCACCGGCCTTTTATGAGGCCGCATCACAGACTCCCCTTGCAACACATCCGACAAGTGCTGTACAGAACTCGTCAGGGAGTTAACCCACGCTGGCTCCTGAGAACCCGGGAGCGGGGAAATAGGGAGACTGTGGGGTACCACCAATTGTCGTGGGAACCCCTGCATGGGTGACGACACCACAGACTGCTGGGACAAACCCATCGGAGTAAACGCGGGCTGCGGAGCTAACTGGCCCACTAAAGCTGTTAACGCCTGAGCGAAACAAGCCCAGGGCGGCTCCTGTACCGGTGCTGTAACCGTAATAGGCCGCGCCATGGACAAACACTGCCGGCAAAGGCCCTCCGCGCTACCCTCCCCCTCCGCTAACGGTACTTTGCACGTGGTACACTGTAGCCGGAGGGGAAAATCACTTTCAGACATGATGGCACCACGTATGTGACCTCTCTCACCAATTAAGTATTAAATAGGCGAGAGACCACCCTGCAGCACCGCACCGCAAGGGCTTTAGCAGAAGAACAGGGACAGTAATAAAGCTGACAGTTTAGAGAAGAAAAGTTATAGGCAGCGCTAGCACAGTCACATACAATGCAGAGAAATAACAATTCCTGCACTAACAGCGCTGATCACTCAACTACACAGACACAGGGCCTGGTAGGACACAGCGCTGCATACACAGACCTGAGCCACAGCGGAGGAGAGGTATGCGGGGGGACCCAGACCACGATGCTTCCGTCCAGCGCTTCCAGCAGCGTTCACCATGCGTTCTGGAGAAGATGGCCGCCGAGGAGCAGAGAGGAGGCTGGCCTGGGGGAGGAGCGCTGCCACAGGACCAGTCGGCAGCATGCAGAGAGGGCTGTGTGCAGCGGGGGAGGCGCCGGCTGTGAGACAGGGAAGGCGCGCTCCCCTGGCATGCATTTAACCCCTGGGACGCCGCAGCGCTACCGCTCTGCTGCGGTCCGCTGTCCCAGGGGGTAGTGGAAAGCGCAGGTTGGTCGCCTGGCTCCACGCTGCAGCTAGTCCCCAGGGAGCCCCCTGCCTGGGGACTTAGGACCATGTGACCAGCGGGGACCCACCGCGGGACCCCGCTGCTTACCTTTGTCCCCCTTGGATCCGGCCATGGTCCGGAACATCTGGGGTCACCGCTAGCTGTGACCCCAGATGCTCACCAGCATCCCCGGATCGGTACCGGCGTTCTGGTACCGGCGGGGGTGTAGGGAAGACAGCATGGACGTCAGGACTGACTGTCCATGCTGTACATCCAGATGTGCAGCCACAGCTGCACTGAAGAAAGCTTCAGGGGCTCTTCTAGCCCCCCACTCCGACAGGTGCACCCGACGCCGGCCGGGCACCAAACTAAACTGAGGTGCCTTGGCTCGGGGGCGGGGTATAGGAGGGGGACCCTAGTGCATCCTGGGAGGCTGAAAAGCTTAACTCTATGGTGCCCAGCGACTGACGTCACACCTATACCACAAGGTATCCTGTGGATACCCTATGGACCCTGAAGTAGAAAAAAAGGCAGGCGCACAGACTGTACTTAACGGGGGGAGTGAGATGGTGAGAAAAAAAAAGGCTGGGCAGTAGGGTGCAAGACTGCGGGGGGGGGGGGAGCGGGGCTGGTGATGAGGCTGGGTATTAATGAGGATGGTTAGGGACCCGAGTAAAGAGTTTACCTTGACGTGGTGGCAAGCTTAATCATTTTTGCCCAAAATATTTCACAATTTTTTTTGTATGTATGGATAAGGTAGCGGGGGGGGGGAAAGGGGGGGTCCCTGCCTGGTTTGTCTGTCCCGGGCCCCACAATTTCTGATAGCAGCCCTATATGGCCTGGACAAACTACGTGTCACAGCAGTGTCACTTTTTATAACTTCAAACTTGTGGATACCCAACACTAATGGTAAGAAATTAATCCATCTGTACTGAGAATATGTTCCAAGGTAGCCACCAATGTACAATTGCGGAAGAATGGTCAGTAGGGTTTTCCAAATCTCCTTTAAATCTGCAAAGCATTAAACAAGTGTGTGTGCACCTCTTACCAATGCCTGGATGCTCTGCTATGATGCTGCCTCGATACTCTTTAGAGAAGACTTGATACGCAGACATGTTCTTCTTCTTGGGCTGCTTGTACACACATGGAATATTAAAAAAAAATGCATATTACTTAGCACAGCTCATGTAATGGCAGCACCTATTTTGAACATTCATGCAAGACTCATCGATTCATGCACATCGTCATGTTCCTGCGTTATAGGTGGAGTTAAATTAGTTTTGTAATTGTATCCATAACTAGTTCCTTACATATTAAGAGCATAGGAAATAATACAAAATATACAAATATCATTAGTATTGTATGTAATATTGACCCAAAGTGGCAAAAAAGGCTGCTGCATGCATTGCTCTCATCACAGAAGTATATTATTAGACAAAAATTAATTACTAAGGATGTGTGGAGTTTGTATGTTCTTCCTTATTTGCGTAGGTTTTTTCTGGGTGCTCTAGTTGCCTCCCACTATCCAAAAAAATTCGGGTAGGTTAACTGGCACTTGACAAACACTATAGCTGGCCATACACCAGACCATCTTTCCTCTAACCATCCAACTACTTGGTTTGTTGGAATGAAAATCCGGTAATGTACAGATGCGCCCAGTTACATTGTGGCTGATCACACCACAAACGTGCACATGCATCGCGCCATGCGATTCCCTGCACCTGCATATGCTACGGCGCGCACTGCGATCGCACCATGCATTCCTATGGAGGCGCAGTCACTTTGCCACATTAAAATGCTACCACTGTGCTGATGGTATTGCCTGTGCCGTTACATGTGTGTTTAAAAAAAGATATATTGTGCATTTACAGCCTTTATCACAGCTTCAAAGTTAAACTAAACACTTTAAATAGTCACTATATTCAGGAGTGCTAGTCAATTATAATCTTAACTAAATTAACGGGCTTCCTGTGTTTTTAGGAGGCTATATATCAAGCCATTTTTTACATAAAACTATGCAGGAACTGCAGTTTCTACATGATTTTATGTATCGATCCTATGTACTAAAGCACAATGCAAGAGATTTCACAGAAATCTCTGGAAAAGTGCAAATTAGCACTTCAGATCGCAGTCCCCATTATCATCATTGTAGACTACGATCTGACCCCTATGTACTAAACTCCAAAAAGCAAAGATTCTGGAGTTTAGCACCGTAGTTTACACCATCTTCAGATGGTGTAAACTACTGTTTGTCTATGGGGTTTCGATCTCTCCCCTGCATCCCCCGACCAGTCCCGGAAGCTAAAACTGTGCGCATGCGCAGTGTCAGCTTCCCCCGGGGAAGTCTTTTACTTCAGTGAAAAAAACTTCTCCGAAATTCCGGGCATATAACTCGCACCGCAACCGCTGTCCCTGCGAGTTCCCGGTAGTACATAGCCAAGATATTTTCATTAAAAATGAAAATATTCATGGCGAGTTGGATTGTTAATAATCGCGGCAGTACCGCAATTATTAATACATAGGCCACTTAATGTGTCAAAAAGCAGACTCTTGAAAGTGAATCTTGTTTTTGTAATGGACTTTAACCAAAAATGTAAAAAAGAAATAAATAAAAAATTACAAACAAAAAGCCTAATTATTCCAAGGTATTAAACTAATATTAACTTTGATACCTGTGACTGTGAACAGGCATCCTTAACTATATATTCTGGCAATGTTGAATAGACAGGCCATTGTATAAAAGATTGTGAGAAATCAGGTCCCAAAACAGTACAGACTTCATGTTTCTACATCATTACTTTTAAAACGAAGTCTACAAGAGGTCATTCACACACCATCCTAATGCAGCACATGCAACATTTCCATTAGCTGGAAACAAAAGGCAGCCGAGGACTTACTTATACAAAGTCAATAACTTAAAGCAAATGAAAATGCAGAACTAAAAAATGCATGTCATATGGAGCGTACACACGGTCAGATTTGTCAGACTTGTCAGATTTGTCAGATGAACGACTGAACGATTAAACGATTTGAAAGATTTGAACGATTTTACCAAAGTTTTGAACGATTTGAACGATTGAACGATTTTTGACTGCATTAAAATGAATGGAATCGTCCAAGTCTGACTGCAAACCCATCAGATGTCAGATATCGTTATCTGACAAACGGGAACGCGCATCGTTGATCGTCCGTCGTTCAGGCATGTCAGATATGAACGATTTTCCTTCAGATATGAACGACTGAACGATTTTTAAATCGTTATCGTTCATATCTGAAGGAAAAATCTGATCGTGTGTATGCACCAATAGCCTTTATGTTTATTGAAATATAGCTATACTAGAACAGTTTGTGTTTGCTGTTCACTTTTATAGCTCTCTAAATAATATTCGCATGGGCAAACTAGAGAAAACAAAATCCCTGACAAAGGGGACAACGTGTTTACCTTTTCTGCCTCCTCTTTCTTCTTTTTCTTATCTGATGTGCCATCAGGATGGGGGACCAGAATGGGAGTGGGCAGAGGTGCTGCTGCTGGCTGTATCGGTAAGAGTAGAGGAGGAGACGTTGCAGTGATGGGAGTGGGTGGTGAAGGAAGCATAGGAGCTGTAACTGGTAGGGGGCTGCTATCCAGCCCATGTTCTTTCTTGCTTTTACTGTGTTTCCTGTGCTTATCTTCCTTGTGTTTGTCCTTTTTCTTCTTACTTTTCTTAGATTTCTTTTTCTTCTTCACCTCCCGGAATGAGTCATCAATCACTAGTTCTCCAGCCTCAAGTTCCCCTCCAGAAGAGGAAGCTGAATCTGGAGTACCACTGAGCATCAGTGTGTGGCCTTCTTTCCGATGCTTCTTGTGGCTGCTCCTTTCCACTTCATCTCGTGACGGTTTCTTGCTGCTCTTTTTGGGAGATGTTCCATCACTGAGTACTGGACTTGCTTGTTGTGGGAACATGCGCTCACTTGTTTTCTCCTTGGGAGATAGGATAAGTTTCATTCTCAAGCCATCTGGTTCGCGTAGAGTCAGAGGCTTGGGTTTTTTAGATTTGTGGGAGAGGTCCTCAGCAGTGTCTTCTCCAACTTTTTTACGATGATCTTTACGTGGTACTTGGATGGGAGACTGGAAGCTGGTAGAGGATGCAGTTATTTTCTCTGTTTTCTTGGAAGGGAGTTTGCTTGAAGTAATTATGGGGGAAGACATGGAATTGAGGAGATCCATGGCGGTATCAGAGGACGGAGAAGAGGAGCTGGGAAGAGGCTTCTTTCTCTTTCCCTCTGAGGAAGATAATTCTAAAAGTACATTGGGTATAGGGCATTACTAATGGAAATATAGAATAGAAAGCAAAATAATAGCACCTTTACTAAGAATACAATGATGGACTACAAAGGTGCAGCATACAGACACAAGCTAAGCACAAAATATAGACATGTGGCAAATGCAGTGTCACAAGTAAATGAAGTGCAATTGCTAGCTGCATATACCTGGGTAGTGAGCATCATCCGAGGAATGCTTCTTTTTTTTCTTATGTGACTCCGACCCCATGAACAAAAAGTCTGCGTCCTACAAACAAAACCGTAGTTCAAAATGCATCAGTTGGTTTAGTCACTTCTACAATATTCATAACGAACGAAAGAATGAATAAGCGATACATAACAATAAGGTTAACTGGAGGCAAATAAGGTATATAAGCTGGCTAAAGGCAAAGTTATCACTGTCGAAGCTGAATAATTGGCTGAGACAAGTTCAGTTTAAAATTTAATCGCGGCGACGCCATCTTGCGAATGGCCGCAAGACACCATTTTTGTGGTCAGCGTCAATTCAAGTTATAACTCAGGAGCTAAGAACAGATGGCAATGTTTTTGTTAACCTACCAAGGGCAACTGGAAAAACAAGCTTTCTGAGTAAAAGTAAATAAGAAGAGACAAGGGGTATTTTTACATACAAATTGGGAATCCCTGGATGCAGATAAAGTATAGTTGTGGCAATTGTAATATAATATCTACACAATTGGATTTGTCTGAATCCTAGACAGGCTGGTCCCAGATTCCACAGCTTGAGGTGGTAATACATTTGCATTTCACACAAGAGTCTGTGAGAACAAAAGAGGTTTTGTTTTCCTTTGAACACACAACAGGTGGGGGCCTGCTGACAGAGGGCATGTAGAACTACAACCCTCAGCCATCCACACTGCTGGATGTTCACTTCGTGTATGAGAAATTATGCACTGAAATCTCACCCATTAATAACTAGCGTCCTTATATCAAACCCCGAATACTCACACACTACATATTCGCACACAAGGTTCCATTAGCATCAAATTGTATGATTCAAGTTGGTTAAGTTAGTTTAAATGCTAAGAAATAGAGGTTTTTGATATCTAAAGGTATTATACATGATAAGCAAGGTGTGTTTGGTTTCGTTCTGATGCGTACGCTTTTTACAGAATCCATGTGTTATCGGTGGAGAGATCGCATCATGCAAACTCAAGTTACAGATCGCAGAACTTACAAACAAACAAAATGTTTAGTTGATGGAATGTTACAGGAGGCGTTACCAGAAAGACTCCGGCTGTTAGAGGCAGGGAAAGTCTATTTGAAACAACCTGTTAAATGTGTCGTTACATATGCTTCTCCTCTGGGAACCAATGAGATCAGCAGGAAGTTCCCCCTTTGTCCTGTTTCAGTCTGGGGGGGAATAAATACATGTGTCCGAACACTGGTTTTCCAGTTCATGCTGAATTTTCGGTGAACTGAGGATATCTAGTCAGAAGTCTATCTCTGGGTCCAGAGGCGCAGCGTATGTATAACCGTACTTGGGTCTGTATTATTTCCTTTTGCGCCTAACTTGTGTATGTATAGATTGCGTGTAACTGACTGTACTTTTACCTGAATAATACTTGTGCGTTGGAAACACAGATTCCACTCCTGACTTTATTTGCGGTTAAACTGCGTACGCAATTAGCGTTCTGTTTAGAGGTTTTAGGCAGGGTTTTGTCTTAGAGGTTCTAGGCAGGTGAATCTTAGAGGTTTATAGGAAGGAATAACAAGAGATATGGTAAGAACTTACCTTTGTTATCTCTGTTTCTACGAAGTCCATAGGGTCCACAGGGTGACCTTGGGGTATAGCTGGATCCTGGATCCTCGGGCACCACGGAGTTAAAGCTTTTAGCTGCTCCCAGGATGCACTTGGGTCCAACCTCCCCTATACCCCGCCCCCGAGCCACAGGCACCTCAGTTGGTAAGCAGCCCAGGCCGGAGGAGGAGACGAAACAGAGAGAAGGAAGACTGGAACACACAAGAACCATACTCACAGAAATGGGAGACGGAAAACCGGTGACCAGTCACAGAGCCCATATGAAGCCAGGTGCGTCAGGGCGGGTGCCCTGTGGACCCTATGGACTTCGTAGAAACAGAGATAACAAAGGTAAGTTCTTACCATATCTCTTGTTTTCTACTTCAGGGTCCATAGGGGTCCACAGGGTGACCTTGGGGATGTCCCAAAGCAGTCCAACTAAGGGCGGGGACGCTCCTGTGCTGATAGGAGAACCCGGCGCCCAAAGGATGCATCCTGAGAGGCAAAGGTGTCAAACGCATAGAACCTCAAAAAGGTCTGAATGGAAGACCAGGTGGCCGCCTTACAGAGCTGAACAGCAGAGGCGCCACGGCTAGCAGCCCAAGAAGGGCCCACGGACCGAGTGGAATGAGCCTTAACAGAGGCTGGAACAGGTAAACCCTCCTGCATATAAGCCTCAATAATAACAGAACGAAGCCAACGGGCTAGAGTCTGTTTGTTGGCAGGCCAACCCCTCTTGTGAAAACCAAAGAGGATAAACAAAGAATCCGACTTCCTCACAGAACTAGTCCGGTCCACATAAACCTGGAGTGCCCGGACAACGTCTAAGGAAGTCTCCCCAGCCGAAAGATCAGGTGACTGAAAGGCTGGTACAACAATTTCCTGATTAATGTGGAACCTGGAAACCACCTTAGGCAGGAAATCAGGACGAGTGCGAAGCACCGCTCTGTCCTGATGAAAAATCAGAAAAGGGGGACGACAAGAAAGCGCCCCCAAATCTGAAACCCTCCTGGCAGAAGCAATTGCCAAGAGGAAAACAGTTTTAAAAGTTAGCCACTTGAGCTCCACTGACTCCAAGGGCTCAAAAGGAGGACCCTGTAAGGCCCTAAGAACCACCGCCAAATCCCACGGGGCCACAGGTGGCACAAAGGGAGGCTGGATTCTCAAAACACCCTGGAAAAAGGTGTGTACGTCCGGCATAGCAGTGATCCTGCGCTGGAACCACACCGACAGACCAGACACGTGTACCTTCAGTGAAGAAAGACGTAATCCTAAGTCCAAACCGGACTGAAGGAAAGCCAGAATACGCGAAACTCGGAACACCTGGGGATCATAGTTTCTGGCCTCGCACCACTGAAAGTAAGTGTGCCACACTCTGTGATAGATCCTCGCGGAAGCAGGCTTGCGCGCCCTCAGCATGGTGGTAATAACGGAGCTAGAAAAGCCCCGAGACCTCAGGACGGCTGTCTCAAGAGCCACGCCGTCAAAGATAGTCGACCCAGATCCGGGTGAAGACAGGGCCCCTGAGACAACAGGTCCCGCCGTTGAGGTAGGAGGTACGGAGCGTCGATGGACAGGCTCCGCAGATCGGAGTACCACGGCCTTCTGGGCCACGCTGGGGCCACCAGGATCAGTGTGCCTCCGTCCTGTTTGAACTTGCGCAGGACCCGAGGCAGCAGAGATATCGGAGGGAACAAGTAAGCCAGTTGAAACAGCCATTTCACCGACAGCGCGTCTATCAGACTTGCGCCTGCGTCCCTTGTCCTTGACCCGTACACAGGCAGCTTGTGATTGTAACGGGACGCCATCAGGTCCAGCTCTGGCAGCCCCCACTTGTCCACGAGTAGTTGGAATACCTCTGGATGAAGTGACCATTCCCCGGGATGCACATCGTAACGGCTGAGGAAGTCTGCCTCCCAATTGAGGACTCCTGGGATGAAAACTGCCGAGAGAGCTGGAAGATAGCGCTCCGCCCAAGCCAGGACGCGGGACACCTCCGACATCGCAGCTCGACTGCGACTCCCTCCCTGGTGATTGATGTACGCCACCGTGGTGGCGTTGTCTGACTGCACCTGAACGGCCCTTCCGTGAAGAGCGGTGCCGGACGACTGCAGGGCTCTGTATACTGCCCGCAGTTCCAGGATGTTGATGGGAAGAATCGCTTCCTCCGCCGACCAACGACCCTGAAGTGACAAGGAGCCTGTCACCGCCCCCCAACCCCGGAGACTGGCATCTGTCGTGAGCAGAACCCATTCCGGGATCCAAAAGGGGCGCCCCTCCAGGAGATGCGCTGTCTGCAGCCACCAGGCTAGGGACAGACGCACCTCCGAGGACAACACAAGCATCTGAGAGCGGATCCTGTGTGGCAATCCGTTCCATTCTGAAAGAATCAGCCCCTGCAGGGGCCTGGAATGGAACTGGGCAAACTCCACCATGTCGAATGCCGACACCATGGACCCCAAAACTCTCATCGCTGAGTGCACCGACACTCTGCCACTGCTCAGACAACTGTGAATCCGCAGCTGTAAGGAGGAGACCTTCTCTGGAGTCAGAAAAATCCGTTGCTGACGAGAGTCCAGCAGGGCCCCCAAATGAACCATCCGTTGTGATGGGATGAGGGAGGATTTCTTCCAGTTGATCAACCAGCCGTGCGCCTGTAGACAAGCGACCGTCAGGTGGAGATGCTGGATCAGTACCTCCGGGGAGCTTGCCAGCAAGAGGAGGTCGTCTAGATACGGTAGCAACCGTATCCCCTGGCTCCGAAGGTGAGCCGCCATGACCGCCATCACCTTGGTAAATACCCTTGGTGCCGTGGAGAGACCAAAGGGTAGAGCCCTGAATTGGTAGTGGTTGTGGAGAATAGCAAACCGCAGAAAACGTTGGTGCGATGTTGCTATAGGCACATGGAGGTAGGCGTCCTGGATATCCAGGGAGACCATATAATCCCCCGGTTCCATCGCCAGTATGATGGAACGCAAAGTTTCCATCCTGAATTTGGGAACCCTGAGAAACCTGTTCAGGGACTTCAAATTGAGGATGGGGCGATGAGAGCCATTGGGTTTCAGCACCAGAAACAGCGTAGAGTAATACCCCATCCCACGTTGAGACTGTGGTACGGGTATAATGACCCCCGCCGTCAGCAAGGCCTCTATGGCTTCCTGAACCTGCAAGGCCTTGGTTTTGTCCTGAGAAGGACTTGTGCAAAAAAACTGGCAAGGCGGCCTGTGCCGAAAAGACAGGGCGTACCCCTGGGAGACCACTTCTCGCACCCAGGCATCCGTGGTGGTATTGTGCCAGCACTGGGCGAATTGAAGAAGTCGGCCTCCCACTCTGGGGTCCCCCAGAGGGAGGCCCGTCCCATCACGCAGAAGGCTTATCTTCTGGCTTGGAAGAAGGGCGCCTAGCACTCCAGGCTTGCTTCTTTGGCTTTGAGGCGGTCTTGGGTGCGGACTGCCTCGGGAAGGACTGACCCTTTGCCTTGCCCTGAACCCGAAAGGAACGAAACGCCGAGCTCCGGACCTTAGCAGGTGTAGTAGCTGAAGGGAGGAAGGCTGACTTGGATTTTGCCAGGGTATCTACTATTTTCTCCAGGTCCGGACCAAATAGTAATTCCCCATTAAAAGGTAAGGCCTCCAAGCCTTTCTTTGAATCCGCGTCTGCTCTCCAAGACCGCAACCACAAGGATCTACGAGCAGACACTGCTGCCGCCGAAACCCTAGAGGTCAACAGGCTAGCATCCAAAGATGCTTCTCCAATGTAGGAGGCGGCATCTCTCATCTGTCCTAACAACGCCCTCTGGACGTCCGGAGATTCATCCGTAAACGTGTCCTCCAAGGCGTTGGCCCACCCCTCAATGGCCTTGGCCACCCAGGAGATGGCCATGGACGGCCGGGCTACAGCCCCTGAGAGAGAATAAATAGACTTTAGACAAGTCTCCACCTTCCTGTCCGTAGGATCCTTCAGCGAGGATATAGACGGCAATGGCAAAGTAGCACTCCTGATGAGGCGTGTTACATGGGAATCGACTGCAGGCGGAGTTTCCCATTTCTTACAAAGCGCTTCCGGGAATGGATAATTGGACGCCAAGCGTTTCTGTGGCAGGAAACGCTTACTGGGCGTCTGCCAGGCCACCGCCATGTGATCAGTCAACTGATCAGACAAGGGGAACGCTGTAGAAGTAACCTTAGCCTTTTTAAAACTAGGATACCTTGACTTGGGAGCGGGTGCCTCATCCTCAATCAGAAGAATAGCCCGCACCGCCTTAACCAGAGCCCGCACATTGATGGAAGACTTAGTGTCTGCCTCCTGGACTGAGGCATCTGAGGCTGAGTCATCCTGTACCTCACCATCATCCGAGAACCCCTCAGAATCCGAAAGATGCGCAGCCTGTGCCATGACTGAGCGTTTAGACGCCCTGGAGGGCACGTCACTGCGCAACATCGACTGAAAAGCCGAAGATGCTGCCGCCAAATCTTGGACAGTGTGGGAAAGCGCATCCACCCAGGGTGGAGGAGCTGTCACAGGAGCCTGAAACGGCACCACAGCCGGCTGTGCCACAGGGGTGGACTGAATATACATTGGCAACCCCGCATAGGGACCAACAGGCTGAGACCCCGGGGGAGTCTGCAATAATTGTGGGACACCCGGGGAATGGGGGATGGCAGGCTGGGGCAACGCCCTAGTAGGGGCGGCAGTCGGGACCGACAGACGGTCCGCGATGGACACCAGCACCTGGGAAAACATCGCCCATGGTGGCTCCTGCGAAATGGGAGGTTTAGACGTACCAGGGACCGCCTGGCACCGTCCGCACAGGCCGTCCTGTGACAAATCCTCCCTATCCACTCCTGCAGAACAGCGCCTGCAGGAGAACAATACCGGAGCCCCGGAGTGCTCAATCTCCTCCTCAGACATGACTTAGGAAGAAAACGTGCGCACTCACCAGTGTGCTGAACAACAGCCCACAATATGGCACCGTGTAGCACACAACTGTATGTGACGGACCTCACAAATACGTGATCTATATAGGTGAGGTCCGTAGAAACACCCTTCCCCCGCACACCTGTAGGGCTTGTAGGAGAAGGAAAGGGATAGGTACAGGCTGACAGTAAGTAGAAAAAAGACACAGACAGGCAGCACTAGCAAAAGTCACATACCATGCAGGAAGATATACTCACTGCACCTTTCCACTACAATCAACCTCCCAGATTCAGTGTCTGGGAGGGCTATAGCGCTGTGTACACTGTCCTTGTCGGGGGAGAGGTACACAGGGGGACCGGTCCGCGTGCTCCCTGAGAGTATCCACGCTGCCAGTAAGAAAATGGCCGCTGGAGACCTCAGAGGAGGAGTGGCCCGAGTAGCTGCAGCTCAGCGACGCCAGACTCCGAGCTGAAAGGCGCGCTGAGCTGAGGGGAGGAGCCGCTGACAGGGAAGGCTTCCTCCCCTGGCTAGCATATTAACCCCCGGGTTGCCGGCATCCCGCTTGCCGCGATATTAACCCTGGTGGTCTAGTGGTCTGGCGGGGTATGCCTCCGCTGGAGGGGGGGCCCGCCGCCACCGCTAGCGCCCCCGGTCTGTCCCCTAGACCGGGGGCATGGGACTGCATTTAAAAGGAACCCGCGCACCGCCGCTAATCAGCGGTGCGCGGCTTACCTGATCTCCCCGGCGTCTTCCGGCAGCAGTCCCGGGGGAAACCAGAGTCCGGCTAGTACAGACTCTGGCTTCCCCCGCCGCGATCCCCAGTTCAGTGCTGGCGTCGCGGCGCCAGCAGGGAGAAGGAGCGGCAGTGTGGGCGTCTGTACAGACAGCCCAGCGCTGCTGCTCTAGAGAAAAAAACTAGTGTAAAAATAACTTTAACCTAGTTAAATAAAAAGCTTTAGGGGGCTGCTCCTGCAGCCCCCCCCCGCAGGGTGACCCGACTCCGGCCGGGCACCATCTAAAACTGAGGTGCCTGTGGCTCGGGGGCGGGGTATAGGGGAGGTTGGACCCAAGTGCATCCTGGGAGCAGCTAAAAGCTTTAACTCCGTGGTGCCCGAGGATCCAGGATCCAGCTATACCCCAAGGTCACCCTGTGGACCCCTATGGACCCTGAAGTAGAAATATTAAAAGGTTTATTGACGAATTCAACAACACACAGGAACCTAGTACATGATGGCTCAATGTGAAATTTAGAAATGTGAATTGCCTCTTCGTAAATACGTGAACACCAGACTCTTTTCCAGGCTTGATTAAGAGTGGATATTCACTGACACCTGAGGCGCATGTAGTATATGTGGAATTTTATTTTCGCAGTTTGTAACTTTGATTATGGGGAGTCGAAAAGGCCAGGTTATGTTAGGTAAAATAAAATAAAAAGCTATGGGTCTAGATCCATCACGCACTTTTACTCATGCCCCTTGTGCCAACTCACTACGGATTCTCAGGGATCACAGATTACCAATGCCACAAGGGGTGGGCCTAATTTACATAGTTTGGAATTTACAGACATAAACCTATCCTCAAATCGAGCCAATAGCCCCGACTTAGACGTGCCAAGCGCCTCGCCACAGACTTTTTCACAGAATATGAGTTTGGATCAATAATGGGACAAAAAGTACAATGCACAGGTACCCTGAATAATGACACTGCCATTTCTCGTAGCTGCTATGTACCACTGATTACTCGTAGCTGCTATGTGCCACTGATCACTAGTCTAGGTACAAAGGCAGAAGTCTGATAAGTATGACCCACGCCATGCTTTGCGCCTTGTATCGTTATGCTTAATCTGCGACTTTGTACCAATTCCTTGACGACAGAAATACATATCCTAAATACCTAGGACATTATGAGCAAATGTGAATGCAGCTATGATGTGAGTAAATTTAATATATTTTTGATTTGGCAGTGAGTTTTGTTCCTACAGATTAGCCTTTGTATATATGAAATTGATGCAATTTATACTGACTTCTATCAGACCTCTTCCTATTTATGTTTGGAGACTGTTATATCATCGTTCAAAGTGGGTTTATATACACAGTGTCTGATGCAGAGTTGAACGCAAGTCAGCTCTAATTGCAACGGCATTTCATGCACAGAGCATAATTCAGATATTTGCCCATAAGCAGAGTTGTAAGCATGGATGCCATTATCATCATTGCGTATTTGTACTAACCCTATCCATGGTGGAAAATACCAGTCTGAAAACAGATGTATTTACAAGTATGCACAACTCTGCATTACCCATATTTCTATCAACACGCCCTCACTAAACTTTGCCTTGGTTTAAACACCCTGTTATCACCCAATCACCACCCCCTTCAGCTGCAAGCGGAGGTGCGTACACATCAGCAACGCTCATACTTGCGTATGTCTGGCTCCAGAGCAGGTGCGGTACAAAAAACACACAGTTTGTCCATTAAACCGACTTGTGTTCAACTGCATCAGCCCAAACTGCTTACTTCTCTGACGGCTTTGTAGCTGGAACCTGCATTCTCCTGGTACAGAAGCAGCACAAAGGAGTTCAAAGAATGCATACCATATAATTATATCTGAAATAACACATGTATACTGTATGCAAATTACACTGCTATATTTTATAACTGTCACTCATTAAATTCCTAAGAATTTGATATATAGTCAGAAATAATGAAACAGTGAAGTGAGAGCAGTGGAGTACTGATAACACTGCAGATGATGCTGAGGGCCAAAGGAAGCCAATGTGCCGCCAGTTGGACAGCCCTGTAACAGATGACGACGCAGCAACAAGTTCTTGAGGAGACTTCAGCAACTCTCCAGCAAGGTGTAGTACACATTAGCTTGAAGCAATTTCAATAAAATTTCTCACCTTAGGTCTCTTTTTTGATGACTTACGGACCTGCTCAGCGATCTCTTCCTCCTCACGCAGTAGGTCTTTGTAGGATCGCTTTTTCTCCCGCTGGCTTCTGCCAGCTGCCAAACCCACATCATCCATCCCGCGTTCTATGTCCAAACTTTCTGATAGAATAGAGGTGGTAAAAGAAAGTCAAATATTGATCCAATCTGAATGCAAGAAAATACTGCTCCAGAGTCTGCTCTTCAGGCGGATCGGCTATTTTGTTTCCACACTATTAACAGATCAAAGATATTTGTTTTACTAGCTACAGAAAATGTATAAAATTTATAAGATATAATCTACACTGCAGAAGGGACTTTATAGGGGGAATTCAATTAGGTGCGATTATCTCCCACCCGCAAGTAGGAAAGGTATTTATGCCGCATTTGCGGTTACTCTGGACTAGTAGATTTTTTTTTATCGCTGTCCCATAGGGATGCAAGCAAAAATGTGGAAGTCTGGCAAGCTCCAATGCCGGCGTTACATGCCATCGGAACGTCAACTCGGCCCCCTCGCAGGCGAGATAATCGCACCAAATTGAATTCCACTTTATAGCTCTATAGATTGATTAAAATAAGAGTATTAACATGCTGTCACTTTAGAAATGGTAAAGTAAAATGTTGACCCCATAGACTGAATAAAAAAGCAACTACAAAAAAAAAAAAAAAAAAAAAAAAAAGCACTGTTCAGCAATCCTTGTTCAACAAGATAAAATAAGAGATATGGTAATTACCTTTGTTATCTCTCTTTCTTCGAAGTCCATAGGGTCCACAGGGAGACCTTGGGGTGCTGGTGATGGCTTGGACATCCGGGCTGTTAATTTGCTTCTCCCAGGATGCACCGGGCCACTCTCCCTATACCCCGCCCCCGAGCCAGAGGAACCTTAGTTCGTAATAAGCCAAAGGCCGAAGGAGGATAAGAGAGAGAAGAAAGTCTGGAACACACAGGAATCACATTCACACATAGAAGGAGACGGAACAACCGGTGCCCAGAGCGAAGCCCATCTGAAGCAAGGAGCGTTAGGATGGGTGCCCTGTGGACCCTATGGACTTCGAAGAAAGATAACAAAGGTAAGTTCTTACCATCTCTCTCATTTTCTTTTTCAGGGTCCCAAGGCTCCACAGGGAGACCTTGGGGATGTCCCAAAGCAGTCCTTCAAGGGTGGGGACGCTCCTGATCTGACAGGAGAATCCGATGTACGAAGGAAGCATCCTGAGAAGCAAATATATCAAATGCACGTCCTCCTCTATAACCAGGGCCGAACGGACAGCACGTATTAGAGCCGGAATATTGATCTTAGACTTATTGGGGGTTTCCACTTAGCGATTTAGCCAAGCGATTGCACGATAACGACATCGTTATCGTGCAATCACTTGCAAATCGCGCATGCATCGGGCATGTTTTGGTCGGAAGCAACCAGCGATGCGCGTGCCCGCTGGTCGTTTCTGACATCCGACATCGCCCGTACATGCAGGTCAACCTGACGATCTCGTCAGGTTCAGCATGTGCGGGGATGAGGGATGTGCCGGGACTGAACGAGTGAATGTTCAGTCTAGGCACATCACTAGATATACAAACGACAGCAAGATTGCAATGTCGTAATCGTGCTGTCGTTTGTATATCTACAAGTGGATACCCCCCATTAGACTCCTCCTCTCGCTGAGAGGGCTCAGAGTCATCTTCATCTGGAATCTCCCCAGTATCAGTGTCATCATATTGTGTAGATTGGGATGACGGCATAGGCCTTTCAGCTGGTCTAAGGGGTTTATCCCCCTGCAACATAGCCTGGAGTGTATTAGAGGTATCCACCAGGGTCTGCACTGTAGTAGACAGTGTATCCACCCATGGAGGAGGCACAGACTGAACCTGCATGGGTGAAAACTGTAGAGGCAGGCCCTGGGAGGGCAAAGCCGACTGCTGTGTGAACCCCATCTGGGGAAACACAGGGGGTACTGCCCACCGTCCCGCCATGGATGTCAATGCCTGAGCAAAGGACGCCCAAGGAGGCTCCTACGAGGTGGCTGGGACTACAGAGGGGCCTGGAGGATTATAACACTTTACACATAATCCCTCTAAAATCATGTCCCCCACACCTAGCCCTGCAGCACATGATTTGCATGACAGCAGGGCTGGAGCAGAATCGTGCACATCATCCCCACTTTCAGACATTGCAGAGTAGGGAGTGTACACAAAGGAATCACATTCTCACATAGAAGCTCCCCGTGCGTCCGGCTGCAGTCCTGGGAATCCCGCTAGGTCTGGCTAGCACAATCCCCCGGATCAGTACCGGCATTACGGCACCGGCGGGGTGATGGAGCGGCAGCGTGGACATCCACTGGACTGTCTAACGCTGTCCGCTCTGTAAAGAAAATACTTAAAATCTTCTGGGGCTGTAAACAGCCCCCCTGCGTCTTCAGTGACCCGCCTCTGGCTGGGCAACAAACGAAACTGAGGTGCCTCTGGTTCGGAGGCGGGGTATAGGGAGAGTGGCCCGATGCATCCTGGGAGAAAAAAAATTAACTGTGTGGTGCCTGTGTGTCCAAGCCATCACCAACATTCCAAGGTCTCCCTGTGAAGCCTAGGGACCCTGAAGAAGAAATTAACTATTATATTATTAAATAAGTATTGTTTGACTACACTGCTTCTAACATCAGTACAGAGCAAGTAAAAAGAACATCATAAAAATTATTTGTTTACAATACTGAATGATAACATGGTCATATAGTGGCGTGGCTATAAAGTGCCAGTGTTCATCCTTTCCTCCGGCACCTTCTGAGCACTAACATTATTTCCTCGCACCCCATAGAGGTTTACCATAATGAGCAGTCATGTTCACGACTCCTCATCGCTGCAAATTGAATACCCACAATAAAATTATTGACATTTGTTATTCATTCTACTGCTGACTTATTCTTGAGAAGCCACTGTATTATATGCTGCAAATAAGATTAAGGGTACAAATATTGTTTTAGAAAAAAATAATAATTGCTCTTATAGTACATAGGACAAATGGGAAAATGGTGAAAGCCCAAACTCACTGTGGGCAACTAAAATTTCTGATGTGCTGTCACAATATCCTGCTCCGCACATTACCACTAATACCTGTAAGGAATCTTCCCTTATTTACCTGTGCATCTCTATGGGGTGCAGGGAGAGACATTGGGCCTGATTGAGAGATGGATGGAATTGCATAGCCGCTTGTGTGCGGCTGTGCAATTCCGTCCATCTAAAATGCAAATAAAGAAGGTGGTTTCAGACACCTCCTTGCTACATTTGCACGGTCGCAGCCTGGGAACACCACTGGAACAGTTGCGATTGTCGTCCGTTTGGCCAGACTGAGGTAGCTGAAGCTTACCTGAGCCTGACCGGGTCCTGGCGGCTTGCGAGGCCAGGAAGTCTGCATCCATTTCCAGGAATGCCTCCGCTGCGTCTCACAAATGTGGCAGCCTGTCATCCAGGTTAAGGCTGCGTACTCGCAGACAGAGGGCTGCACATGCACGGTACACATCCTGCGCATGCACAATCCCCTCACCATCTGATGGTTAGCGTACATCTTTGGATCAGACCCATTTCCATTAACTGTCCTAATGGCATACCATGGTAAACTAAATTACCCCCATTGTTTCAAGCTCCCTTAATAGGTCAGTTGATCAAGAAGGCAAATTAAACTTTAATATTTGCTATTTTTTCCCACCAGAAGACTGCAGCAAAGTAATTTGAAACTTATCCTAATTTCAGTTTGTGACAAACGAAAATGAGTGTTGCATTTCCTTTAAAGTTCTGATTCCAATATAGACTTGCAAACCCTTTACATTCAGTGTAACAGGTATGGCACTCCCATGGTAGAGAATCTCAGAAATTCTTTGTTTAAACTCCACATCAAAGCGTCATTCTACATTTTCTCATCATCGTTTGACTCATCTATTAACATCACAATTGACACATCAGATGTAGTCAAGATAACAGCTTTAAGGTTTGTGTGTACAGAGTTATTTCAGTTTATATTTGTGAACTTCTGTGTGAAGTCAATGGATATAGACGTCCCTACAAAATGAATACATCATAAAGAGATATAATTGTCATACCTCTAGTGTCACTGTACGCCATAACCAAGTCTTCCCATCAAGTAGTCTGTAACAAGTGTCTGAATACAAGGTTGGAACACCCAGCCTGTAAAGGGAACAGTCTTGTCAATGCAATGCAGCAACTATCGCTTATAAGACATCATGAGCAATAAAACTTTGTATTTGGTGTGGGAGATCCTTATTTTCTCTACCACCGCAATTTTCAACTGTGCTGCAACATTTTATCTGACTTAACGCCTGGAAAAAAAAAATCTTATGCCAAAAATATACACCACCACACTAAGGGGTTAATTCAATAAAGGAGAGACTAAGTTGCATGCGACTAAGTTGCATCCGCAATATGTCGAACTTACAGTACCGCCTGACTCGTGGATTTTTGTTTGCAGCCCCGTAGGGCTGCGTACAAGAATCCACAAGTGTGAAGCAAGATCTGGCCGCGAGGAAGGCAAGTTCAGCTGCTGTTTCAAAGGCAACTCACCCCCCCTCGCTCCAAATGTAATTGACGACTAAAAATTTACACCTCCACATGTTATGGGAGGGTGCTTTACCATAAGCGATGCTCCTAAATGCCTGATGGTATCTATTGGCAATGAGACAAATTTGCAGCTTTTTTGTATATTTGGGGTTGAAGACATTTTTTTTTAATTAGTCCAATATTGGACAGTTTTAATAATTTGTGTAATTAAATATAAAAATGACACTGTGCGTGTACCCTATATAACTACTAACATATATGATTTTTGTTTCTTTGCTTTTAGATTTCATTTTCCACCAGGTTTACCCTGGTGTTGCCTGGCTGCAGCTGTTGTACCCAGGAGGAAGAGAAAAGCACTTTCCTTGGTGCAGTAGTGTCCCACTAGTTTGTTTTAGCAGGGCGCCGCACCCTGCCCGTTTTTAAGAGCGCAAAATGCGCCCTGCCCTTTTAGCGGTGCCCCGCTACAACAGCATGCCCTCAGCCATCCCCACCGGTGGGCCAAGTTGTGGTGACCGACTACCGCCGGGTGAATAGAAGCCATGCGCACGGCATTCTTTCACCCTGAGGGGAGAGCTTGGGGGATGCCCAGCACCTCCGTAAGTGCTGGACACGCCCCCAAGCGTGACAAATTGGAGGCATGATCCAAGGACACGCCCCCTCCCAGGCCAGTCACGCCCTTTACCGGAGCGTGCGCACATTTGGGGCGCGCAGAGTCCCAGCCGCCCACCCCAGTTCCCTGCCATTCCCACAGCCTAGCCTACTCTGGTAACTGACTAGAAATCAGTCATGTAATTAATGCTGCAACCATAAGAACAGGTCGATAAATGCCACATTACTTATATAACAACTTTGATCCACCTATTGTGAATGAGGATAAAATAAGTTTTTAAAAAGATGAAAGGGGGTAGTTGGTACTAAAAGTAAAGCTGGGTACACACTGTACAATTGTCTATTTGACAGAGTTGTACTAATGTGTACGCACGTACAATCTCCATTTATCGCAATAAATTGGTCTGATTGCATGATTGGATCTAAAAGCATGCACACGAGATGCGATACATTTTATGCCAGACATTGGGCCTCATTCAGATCCACTCGCAAGCGGGTCGATGGTGGGGCACTGCGCGCGAGCCCCCGGAGCGAGTGAGAAATGAACTCGCTCCGGGGCTCGCTACAAACGGGGTGGCTGTCGATGTTGATCAACAGCTCAGGACGTTTTGTAGACGGGGAGGGGGGCTGGCTGGTCAAACGGAGGTGTTCCTGAAGGAACGCCTGCCGTTTGTGGGAGGCCCTACTGACATCACTCGTGATGTCAGTAGTGAGCTTCCTGCTCTATTTGAGCAGGAAGCTCACTGGGGCTTGCGGCAGACAAGACCCTACCACAAGGGTCTTGTCGCGAGCCCGATGGTCGCGATAATCGCGACCATCACCTGGCCGCTCGCAAAATCTGTGGGTGGTCACCCACAGCTTAGTGAGCAGCCAGGAGTCCGGGTAAAAAAAAAAAAAAAAAAGCGGCCGCCCTGATTTTTTTTGTTACATTACAACCTGGAATGTCTTTATTTTTTTAAATCTGATTTTTATGTGATGGATCTGCACAAAATAGTCTTGGTGAAGTGAAATGAGAAAAATATATATAAAAAAGAATCTTTATAAATAAAATTCTGAAAATTGGCATGTGCATAATCACCCCCTTTGCTATGAAGCCCCTCAAAAGTTCTGGTGCAACCAATTACCTTCAGAAGTCACGTAATTAGTGAAGTTAAGTCCACCTGTGTGAAATCTAAGTGTCACATGATTTGTCAGTATAAACACACCTTTTCTGAAAGGCCCCAGAGGCTGCAACACCACTAAGCATCACACCATGAAGACCAAGGAGCTCTCCAAACAAGTCAGGGACAAAGTTGTTGAGAAGTACAAGTCTGGGTTGGGTTAGGTTATAAAAAAAAATATCCAAATCTTTGATGATCCCCCGGAGCACCATCAAATCCATCATCATCAAATGGAAAGAACATGGTACCACAACAAACCTGCCAAGAGAGGGCCGCCGACCAAAACTCACACCCCGGGCAAGGAGGGCAGTGTTCTCCCCAGAAAATGTTTCCAGCCGGGTGGCATCAAGAAGTAGCCGGGTGGGCGCCTTCGCAATAATACAATGTTTTAAACCCTGACATTATAATGATTTAAACTTGAAATAACATTTTATATATTAATTATCTTCTTATTAGAGCCCCAGTCATCTGATTATGAAAAAGCTGCAAAGTCTGTTGGATCTGTTCCTTTTTATACAGTTCCCAGATACTGGCCCCACTTGCAGGTTCCCAAAGTGCCGGGTGGTGGATGATTTTTGCCGGGTGGTGCACCCGCAAAAAACAGCCTGGGGAGAACACTGGAGGGCATTAATCAGAGAGGCAGCATAGAGACCAAAGGTAACCCTGAAGGAGCTGCAGAGTTCCACAGCAGACTGGTGTATCTGTGCATGTGACCACAATAAGCCGTACACTCCATAGAGCTGGGTTTTATAGAAGAGTGACCAGAAAAAAGCCATTACTTAGTGATAAAAATAAGACGACACGATTTCAGTTTGCCAAAAGGCATGTAGGCGACTCCCCAAATGTATGGAGGAAGGTGCTCTGGTCAGACGAGACTAAAATTTAACTTTACGTCCACCAAGGAAAACGCTATGTCTGGCGCAAACCCAACACATCCCATCACCCCAAGAACACCATCCCCACAGTGAAACATGGTGGTGGCGGCATCATGCTGTGGGGATGTTTTTCAGCAGCAAGGCCTGGGAAACTGATTGGAGTCGAGGGAAAGATGGATGGTGTTAAATACAGGGATATTCTTTAGCAAAACCTGTTTCAGTCTGCCTGTGAATTGAGACTGGGACGGAGGTTCACCTTCCAGCAGGACAATGACCCGAAGCATACTGCTAAAGCAACAATCGAGTGGTTTAAGGGGAAACATTTAAATGTGTTGGAATAGCCTAGTCAAAGCCCAGATCTCAATCCAATTGAGAATCTGTGGTCAGACTTGAAGATTGCTGTTCACAAGCGGAAACCATGCAACATGAAGGAGCTGGAGCAGTTTTGCCTTGAGCAATGGGCAAAAATCCCAGGGGCAAGATGTGGCAAGCTCATAGAGACTTATCCAAAGCGACTTGCAGCTGCAATTGCCGCAAAGGTGACTCGACAAACTACTGACTTTAGGAGGGTGAATAGTTATGCACGCTGAAATTTGTTATGTTGTCCTAAATGTTGTTTGATTCACAATATAGAAAAAAACCACAACTTCAGTTGTAGGCATGTTCTGTGAATGAAATGATGCACACCTTCAAACAACCAATTTCAATTCCAGGTTGTGAGGCAACAAAACATGAAAAATGCAAAGGAGGTGAATACGTTTGCAAGGCACTGTGTATGTATATGTGTATATATATATATATATATATATATATATATATATATATATATATATATATATATATATATATTTCTTTCCTATTCAAGTTGTCTGTTTTTGAGATGGCTCAAAAACTCAAAAACAGACAACTTGAATAGGAAAGAATTACTGGAATACAAAACTAGATCCAAAAAGGAAGACCTGGTACCCTTTATTACATAATTCAATAAAGAGGAAAAAAGAATCAGAAATGTTCTGAAACATTGGGGGATACTTAAAATGGACCCCATTTTGTCTGATATCCTACCCAATAAACCCACTATTATCTATAAGAAGGCTAAAAACCTTAAAGATATTTTAGCCCCGAGTATGCTCCCACAAATTCCATCCACCAAGCAAGTTCTCAACAAATGCCTAGGGGCCTATAAATGTGGTCATTGCAATATGTGCATACATCTACACACCAATAGAAGAGTTTTTTACAATTTTAATAGTTCCAAAAAATTTAACATGAGGCATTTTATTAATTGTAATACATGCTCAGTAATTTATTTATTAGAATGTCCTTGTGGCCTAAAATATGTAGGCAAAACCAAGAGAAACCTCAAGCTCAGAATCCAAGAACATGTGAGAAATATAAAAAATAAGGTTGAAAGCCATTCAGTATCCAGGCATTTTAAAACACATCATAATGCGAACCCAGAAAACTTAACTCTTCAGGGGTATTGAACATGTGAATTAGGTGCAAGAGGGGGACATCTTGCAACAAAACTCTCCCAGCGAAAGATGTACTGGATATTTGAATTGAACACATTACTACCTTTTAGAATGTCTGAACGATTATTATGAAATTGCTCCTTTTCTATAACCTGCTTTTAAACTACTTTGCACACTTTTTATTGTTATTTTTATGCTCTATGTTGTATCGCAATATTCCAATGGTATTATGTATCAATATTATGACTATGTTTTACAAGATATATTTTAGTTCATTTTAACTAATGTTCCCATTTTTATATATTTATTTTTAGTGTTAATATCTGTATCCATCTTTCTATTTTTAGTTATTAACTGTCTGATTGATGCATTTACTATCTTAATACCATGTTCAATTAACGCTTTATTGTGTTAACATGGTACCAATGAGTATCACATTGTTTTATATTAGGCTTTGATCACAGACATATGTCTATAGGAGATTTTCCAACTTATTATGAGTTGTTCTACAACCAATAAAATGGCCACCGTTTAATTTTGTCCCTTTGTGGGTTTGTTACCAACCAACAAAATGGCTGCGCGTCCTCCGACTACATTTAGATAACCAATAAAATGGCCGCTGTTCATAATTATTAACAGGAGCGTTGTAACGCGTCCTGAGTGCATAGTTCAAGACACACTGGAGTTTGGATCTATCCGATATACATATGATCTACCCCAGGCGGCACATACAACAGGACTTATTAATATAAGCCGTTATACATTTGCAGCGGGTCGCGCATGTGCAGTGCATAACACGCAGCATTTTGGGATACATCTGACATCACGGATGACATCACCAAGATGGCTGTGGCGTACTGTGCATGCGCTCAACGGCGATTAGCGCCAATTTCAACTTCTATTGATTACCTCTCATATAGGGTATATAAGGGTGTACCTCTAGACCAGGGGTCTACATAGTTTTAGCATGCTGTTATATCAAAAAGGTGGCAGTGCATGCTGGGATGTGTAGTTCCACAGCAGCTGGAGGGCCAAGTTTGAAGACCCCTGCTCTAGACCCTTATCTTTACCCCTGAGGAAGTCCAAAGGACGAAACGCGTTGGGCACCGCCAGCCTCTCCTAAAAGACTTATTGAAACTACCTTGCAGATAAGCACTTTATTTTACTCCTTGCATTAATTTGTTCCCATTACTGTTTTCCCCCTTTATATGTAATAAAGTCCCCTTGTTTTGAATATATCACCACTGATGATGGGTCTTTATTTGGTTTGAAGCCCATCACCATTATATGTGGAAAACTCTGGGGCAGGAGGAAAAGGGAACTTGGATGACTGACCAAGGATACATTTACATACCTTTATACAAGAATATATTGGGTACGCACATCTATTAATACCAGTTTCCTATGTACTGGAAGTACTACACTATATTGTTTTTCTCTCCCATCTGGCTCTGCTAAGAGCCTTATTTCAATAAGGTCCTCCCTGGCACTAGAAACCTGGGTCCAGCATTGTCTACTTCTCTCCGACAGGACTCTCAGATAAGCCTCTAAGAATTTCTATCTGGTACGCACATTATTATTTGAGAACGGGCACATTTATTTTTAATTATAACACTATTGGGCGCTTGTCCTCTCCACCCCATTATATATATATATATATATATATATTTTTTTTTGTCTTTAATTTAGATACTGTGTATGCAGAAAGATTCTAAATGACAAGGTTATGTTTCTGTTACTGAGAAGGTAATAGACATGGTACCCTTTCTTCTGATGTGTACTAAAGTATAAGTAACAGATTTATATCACCATCGGGCCGACATATTGGATCCTGGGTTCACATCAGAACAAGGTAATGAACGACGGAACGATACCTCGTCCCGTCCTTCATTACCTGCAACGGGTCCGCTTGCTATATCGTCTGGTTTGACATGCAGCACAGCCGACCGATGTCACAAGCGGCCGCACTTATATTGTCTGTACACACTGAGCGATGCAGCCATGGCGTTCCAATTCGGCCGTAAACCACATATCGTTCCGACATCATCACAGTGTGTACCCAGCTTTACTGAAAAGTGTTTATTATGTAATTGAGAACCTTAGGAGACAAATCAATTTTCCACTATGATGTGCAGATACACACTTGAATTTTTAGTACAGCGTTCTATGCTCATTTTCTTGCACAACTCTATTGGGTGCAAGTCAAAATTAGCTAACATGCATTGCTGCAGAGAGCATTCTCGTTCTGTTGTGGAGGCACATTATGGAGATATGAATATTCCACCATTTTATTATTATCATCATTTACTTATATGCACCACAAAGTGTCCATAACAACATATGAGACAAAAAATAAAACCAACAAATGACATAATAAATTTAGAGAGAATAGCAGAAAAAAAAAAATCAAACTGATACCCCTTTCAGACATACTGAGATTCCCGAGATTTTGGCCTGCCTCTGCCAAAATTCCCGGGTCTCATGTCTGTGTGAAAGGTACCTACCCGGGAACACGTTCCCGGGTAACCGCCCCTGCAATCAACCAGGGTTTTTCCCGGGACTTAAGTCCCGGGAAATTACCCTGCTTCTGTCTGAATGGTGCTATCCGGGAATTTACTACTCCCGGGCAGCACCAAGCAGCTTTTACATGGAGTTGACAGCGCAGAGCATCCTATAGGACGCTCAGCGCTGCTGCTCACCACCCCCAGCGCCGGCCGGCTGTGCCACAGCGGGCCGCCCACACTCCCGCTGGACCACCAGGGAATTAAAATAATTTTTTTTTAAATTATACAAAAAAATAAATAAATCTGCATTATGATTGGCCGGCTTCCGGCAGCTGAATGATGACATCATCATCAGCCAGAGAGGGGATAGGCTAGGAGGAGCAGACGGCAGGGAAGAGGCAGGTAAGCAGAAAAACCCTGCTCGTCTGAAAGGGGTCTACCTGGGAATTTCCCGGGTAGACACTGTAGTGTGAAAGGGGGGTCTCGACCAAATACCCGGGAATTTGCACAGGTGAAATTCCAGGGTCTGAGCAGGAAATTTCCCGGGTTGTATATCTGAAAGGGGTATGAGTGACAGGTATTACCAATAGCAATCAGTGAACCAAACAGACAGAATCTGAACCATATACATTTTTGTAGACCACACAAGACAGAGTTTGATCTCTGTACATGTATAGTGACGGCATATCGGGCAGTCGGCCACCCGATCTCACTGTGTGTGGGGACCGCCCAATATGTTGGCCTTCAGATCCCCCGTCGCGTCGCAAGGTGCATATCGCACCGTGTATGGGCGGCTTAACTTACTGGGTTATATCTCTGTGCTTGTAGAGAGACTGCACATGACATGGTCTCTGTGCTTGTACCAAGACAGTACCTTACTGGGTTAGATCTCTGGGCATTTGGACTGGAGACAGAACCAGGCAGGATTAGATATATGTGCATGCACAAAGAAAGCACCTGATAAGGCTGTTTATATAGTGAGAGACACCATATGACATGGTTAGATGATTTCTGTGCATGTATTAACATGGCATTGTTAGGTAAATCACTGTGCATATATGTAGTGAGACTGTAAACGACAGTTATGCTAGAGCTCTGTAGTAGAAGAGCGGCTATCAGCATAGTACTGTTACTATACATCCCCCCGTACACTGACCAGTTGTCCATCAGGGGGAAATAACCCCTACAAACAGATACGCCGTCGTGATCACCGATGTGACCGCAGCTGCACATGTGCACAAACAGCAGCCATGTATGTGTTCCCTTACTGACTCCCACCTGGGTCCTCCCTCTGCCCGCCGTGTGTTCTCTGTGCCGGGATCATTCCGCCGCTGCGCTCCCCCGGCTTCTTCCCGCCATCATGGAGGAGTTAAACCATGATGTACACGCATAGTACGTCATGACGTACACATCTGACACCGATTGACACAGAGAGCCTGATTGGTCAGACCGAAAGTGTCAAGCTTTCTGATTGGTTGAGGAAAATGTCTATCTACTTCAGCAAAACACCAACAGCAGCCAGCAATGCATTACATACACACAGTATCTGTGAGGAAAACAAAGGGTTTGTTGATGTTCCCTTTCTCTAGTTTAGTGTAAATGTAGTATAAATCCGTCACACAGGAGAACAGTTCCTCGAGAAAACAGTAAGCCACCTGCTACACGTTTACAAGTCACAATAATGCTGCGTACACACAGGCAGACATCCTCCATATCATTGAACAATTTTTCCTATTTTAAAATTGAACATGAACGATTTTATGAACGATGAACGATTTCAGACAGAATATAAATGATGACGAATTGATAGATGTCGAGCAAGTTGGCTAGTCTGGTCGGTCGACCTCAGATATCGTTATCGTCCATGTGGCCACGCTCATAGTTGGTCGTTCAGTGCAAAAAATAAAAATAAACGATATGAACGATTAATGGTGGGTACACACTACACGATATGCTCCCTGAGCAATATCGTGTAGTGTTGTCTGCGGCAGGCTGTGCTCAATGTCGTTACTGACATTGAGCACAGCTGCTGAACGATATCTTTAACGATATCGTTCAGCGCCGGGCTCTCTCCCCCATTCCCTGACATGCAGCAACCTGACGAGATCGTCAGGTTGGCCTGCATGTCAGCCCGATGAACGATGATGACGAACGACACGCGTTCGTTGTCATCGTTCATCTTTTTGGGGCTAAAAATTGACGATAAAGTGGACGACTGAACGATATCCTTATCGTTCAGTCGTCCACTTTATCGCCCAGTGTGTACGCACCATTACGATATCATTAATATCGTTGACAAAAGTCGTCCCGTGTATACGCACCTTTAATCATATTAACAATTTGATTTGTCTTCACTTAATAATTTAGAGCACTGACCTCCTTACCAATTCTCATTACATACTAAGAATGTGACACTACAGGACTCTTTATGGTTACTCTGTGTGATTACTATGGGCTCTATTTACTACAATCCGCATATTGAATGCGGATTGTAGTGTGATATTACCGAGTGAATTCGCATTGCGAATTCAGGCAATATCACAGGGATTTACTATAAATCCCTTGCAGGGACAGAGCTTGCGAAAAAATACAGCGACTAAGAGCCCGCGCATGCGCCGACCCACCGTCGCTGCTACCCCCCACCGACGCTAAGCCCCGCCCCCCGGCGCTAAGCCCCGTTAATAGAGCCCTATGTCATTCATTAGCATGTACATGCTTTGCTGCAAAAATACAACCTTACTGAGCCTTGAAACTAAGATTAGATAGTGAAAATTGCATGATATAAGCCAAACTGCTATAGAATTGTCAGTCACTCTAGAAACAAGAAATACATTACCAGGGACATCTCTAAAACCTGTAATCTCTGTAGGGGTGGGGATTCAGAGTGTTTGGGGAGAAAGATAAGCCCAGCAGCAAGCAGCAGGATTTAGCAGAGTGGTGGGAAGGCCAGGTTAAAAAGAGGTTACAAAGTCCATGAGAATGGACGACCCCTATCTGTACACTGGGGTAGATACCTGCCAGAATTATTGCATATTTGTATATGCCCTTTCATTGGTGCAAAAGATCTGTTGAAAACATGCATACCTATGCTTCCGGACAACTTCATAGTCCGCACTGAGCATTGCATACGTGAGAATGCCCCTTTACAACCCAGTTACACTCATTGGCTGCGATTCAATTCAATGCAATGTTGAATAGCCCCGGGAGGGAGCTCCCGGAGCTATTCAATTAAGCGCGCTGTTAAGTCGGAGAATGCCGGTTCACGTGACTTAACCTGGGTCTTTAGTCGTGAGAACCGGCATGCTCAGACCAAACTGCCGTCCACGAGCCTGTTAGCGCCTCGCTAAGCTGGCAAACAGCCGTGTGGCCAGAACTTTTGTCGGTTCTCTCCTCGCATCCCCAGGAGGGTGAGAGAAGAAATCCTTGAGCCCGACCAAACCGCGTTAAATTGAATAACTTCGGGAGCTCCCTCCTCGCATTGAATCGCGGCCAGTCACAAGTGGCAGGGGCATCTTATGAGGGGAGCGAGCCTCTCCCGCCAGCATATGTGCAGTGTAGTCTTTGGAAGTGTGAATCAGGCCCACAGTATGTTACACTATTACAAAGAAAGAGCCTGTAATCTGAGAAAAGACATATAATACTTAGTACTATTGAAAATTATTTTCAGGTACATTTTGCTGCAGTTGATGCATATAAACAAATCATGTATAACACTAGCTTGACCAAAACATTAAAATAAGTATTAGGGGCCCATTTATTAATGATCGCTTTTGCAATGCGATCTGGGCATGTCAGCATTGCAAAATGCGTTCATAACGGCCAGATGTATCATCCGGGACATGCAGGAACACAGGCTCCTTTCGGATGTCTCCGGCGAGCTGTCAGCCAGTGCAGGGAGTGCTGCACATACACAGCCGCCATAGCCGAGCGCTCCGGCGGATCCCTCCACCGGCTAATTGTGCGCGCTGTTGCCCATAGGCTACAGCAACTAATGCCATCTTCAGATGGCGTTAGCTGCAGGGGCCAATATCTGGAATTCATCGCATTCCGGATAATTGTAAATTCGGCAGCATCGCATCCCCCATAGAAACATATGGGGGAAGCGGCTGCCACCGGTAATGGAGGGATCACAGCAGGTATCGGCGATACCTGCTGCAGTCCCTCCTTAATACATCCGGGGGATACTTAATATTTGAGGTAAAGCCCCACCCACAAGTGTTTTCGGGGATTATACCTCAAATATACTTTGATATATGGGCCCCTTAATCTTATAAAAAAATACAAAATTAGAATAGTTTGTAAACATTTCATGTGATTGGGTGGAAAAAAAAATTCAGAGAGTAATCAAAACCTTGAACTGTCCTAGGTAAGTAGGGGCAGTTGCCAAATGTATGTGATTTGGAGACTGCCTGTATTATATCCTCCCAGAGTTTTGGAAAATACAGCTAGCAGAATGGAATGAATGTGTGCACATTATGGGCATTCACTATGTAAATTTACACTGGTATGCTATGCATAGTATTCACTCTGCAAGAAACCAATAACTTCCCTCATCTGCATTGCTAGGACCCATGTCTGTTGGTTCAGTATAACGGAAACATGAACCTGAAAAAATACAATATACAATTATAAAATAAAAAAAGGAGAGTTATGTGCTCGCCTGTTAATTCCTTTTCTACGATTCCATAGGGGACACAGGCTTTACTCTAGTTCAGTGATTCCCAACCTCGGTCCTCAAGGCACACTAACAGTCCTGGTTTTGGTGATATCCAGGCTTGAGCACAGATGGTTAAATCAAAATAACTGAGGTACTAATTAAGTCACCTGTGCTCCAGTATGGCTATCCTCAAAGCCTGGACTGTTAGTGTGCCTTGAGGACCGTGGTTGGGAACCCCTGCTCTAGGTATAGGTTGGTGAAAATTAGTCTGGGCACTACACAGTTAACTTTGTCAGGCACAGCCCAGGCTCCTCCTTCCCTCTATATCCCACCCCCAGCCACAGGCCACCTCAGTTAAGTTAACAAGCCATAAGGCCCCTATATGCGGCAATCCAGATATCCTGGGGCGGCAGATTGGTGAAATCCAACATGTTGGATTTCACAGATTTGCCAATCACGGTTAAAAAATTATTGTGATTGGCAGATCGGTGAAATTTAACATGTAGAATTTCACCGATCCTGCAACGGATCGCTGAACATCGATGTCCGCCGGACGGCGTCTCCAATCCAATCGCAGCGATCCATCTCTGATGTATGGGGGCCTTAAGACAAGAAAGAAGACCAGCACGCACTCAGGTCCAAGCACACCCGATATGTGATCAGAAGAACCAAAAACAAAAGCAAGCTCCACAAGCCAGGTGCGTCAGGGTGGGAGGCCTGTGTCCCCTATGGATTCAAAGAAAAGGATTTAATAGGTAAGCACATAAATCTTTTTTTTCTTCCTCCATAGGGGACACAGGCTTTACACTGGGACGTCCCAAAGCTAATCCCCTAAGAGAGGGGATGCTCCTGGGCTGCGCTAAGAACCCTTCACCCAAATGCTGCATCAGGTGTAGTGAAGGCTTCAAAGGAATCAAATTTCAGGAACGTATTGGCACTACACAGCTGCACTGCAGAAGCACAACGTCATACTGCGCATGAAGTTCCCACCGACCGGACTGAATGAGTCCTCACTACGTATGGTGCAGGAAGATCCGCCACAGCATAAGCGTGACGAATAGTCAAACAGATCCATCTGGCCAACGTCTGCCCAGTTTGTGAAAATCATACATGACAAAGAGAGCATCTGTCCTTATTTGGGCATTTGTCCAATCTACATAAATCTGGAGGGCCTGCACAACAATCCAGAGAGGCATCCTCCGGAGAAGAATCCGGAACCTGAAAAGCAGGAACCACAATCTCTTGACTGATGTGAAACCTGGAACCAACCTTAGGAAGGTATACTAGTCGCGTTTGAAGGACAGCTCTGTCCTCGTGAGAGATTAGAAACGGAGAGTGACAAGATAAAGCGCTCAAGTCCGACACCCGTTGGGCAGAAGCTATGGCCAGGAGCAAGGCAGTGTTCCAGGTAAGCCAAGAAATGTCCACAGTATCCAAAGGCTCAATCGGCAAAGCCTGCAGGGCCCTAAGAATACAAATTCCAAGGCGCCACCTGCGGTACAAACGGGGTTGTACATGGAGGACCCCTTGCAGAAAAGTCTGAACATCAGGCAACAGCACAATCTGTTTCTGCATGAAGAGCGAAAGAGCTGAAACCTGCACCATCAGTGAGGCAAGACGAAGGCCCAAATCCAGCCATGCCTGCAAAAAATAGAGAATTCGAGAAAGTCAAAATGACCTTGGGTTAAGGATTTCTAGATTAACACCAGTCAAAGTAAGTCCTCCAAACTTGATGGTAAACTCTAGCTGAAGAAGGCTTACAGGCATTAAGCATAGTGTTAATGACTGACCAGGAGAATCCTTTAGCTCTTAAGATGGACCAGATCCGGAAGCAAGCACAGGCCCCGAGACTGAAGTTCTGGCCACAGTGGAATATGCAGAGTAGTGTCGTTCAAGAGGCTCTGAAGGTCTGCGTACCATGCCCTTAGTGGCCTATTGGGAGCCACTAGGATCACTCTGCCTCCTTCCAATTTCGATTTGCGGAGGACCCGGGGAAAAATGACAGATTGGAGGTAAGATATACAAGAGCAGGAAGGTCCACTGAACCGCTAAAGCGTCCACCAGAAAGGCCTCCGGATCTCTGGTGCGAGAGCAATACCTCGGAACCTAGTGATTGTGCCAGGACACTATCATGTTGATGTCCGGTAAACCCTAGCGAAGAACCAGGAGTTGAAAGACATCCGGATGTAGGGCCCATTCGCCAGAATGAACATCCTGATGGGTTAAGAAGTCCGCTTCCCAATTTTGCACTCATGGAATGTAAACTGCAGACAGCGACGGAAGATGCCTCTCCGCCCACCTGAGAATGTAAGTGACTTCCCTCATGGCTGCATGACTGCGAGTGCCTCCCTGATGATTTATGTAGGCAATAGCTGTCGCGTTGTTGGAGAGTACCTGCGTTGATCGACAACAGACTCTCCAAATCTGACCGCAGACCCTGAAAGGTCTGCTGACAGGAAGCCGCCCCCCACCCCGAAGACTTGCGTCAGTCGTGAGAAGGACCCAGTCCTGAACCCAAAAGGGACATCCCCTGACCAGATGGGACTCCTGGAGCCACCACAACAGGGAATAACAAACCTTATAAAAAATAATCATCATCTGGGACTTGAGGTGAAGGTGGAATTGTTCCACCGGGCTAGAATCTACAATTGTAGAGGCCAGGAATGAAACTGGGCATACTCCACCATGTCGAAGGTGGAGACTAGAGAGCCCAGCACCTGCATGCAAAAATGAATTGACACCCGGTGATGCTGCAAGAACAACCGAATCCTGGACTGCACGTTCTGGACCTTGTCTGCCGGGAGGAACACCCGCAGAATCTTGGAGTTCAGCAAGGCCCCCAAGTGCACCAACTCTTGAGAGGGAGTCATAGAAGGTTTCTTCCAATTGATGACCTAACCGTGAGCCTGGTGAAGATCCACAGTGACTCGGACGTGCTCCCCGACAATCTCCAGGGACTGGGCCAAGAGAAGCAAGTCATCCAGATATGGAAAAATTGGGATTCCCCTGCTCCGAAGATAAGCTGCCATGACTTTCGGGAACACACGTGGAAAGTCCAAATGGCAAAGCACCATTCGGAACCCTTAAGTACCTGTTGACAGGCTTCAAGTTGAGAATTGGTCGGAATGACCCGTTCGGCTTCTAAACCAAAAACGGATTGGCATAGAACCCGAGCGCCCCACTGAGACGCGGGAACCGGAACAATTACCCTGGAGGCCAGAAGAGAGCAAATGGACTCCCTCAAAGCTCCTGCTTTCTCCCAATCCCCAGGAAGACCCATGGAGAAAAACCGGGCTGGAGGATGCTCCCGAAAGGTCAATGCGTACCTGTGGGAGACTACCCCTCTTACTCAGGCATCCTCCGTGGTCGCCTTCCACACCGGAAAAAGCAGCAAGCGTGACCTTACCACCCCTTGACCTTACTTTGCAGACGAAAGGACAGAAAATTAGAAGATCACGACCTGGAGCTGCCCTCGAAGGCAGGAAGGCTGTCCTAGATGCCGCTACTGTAGCCACTATATGTCCATTTCTGGACCAAAGAGAACATCCCCAGAAAAGGGGCGAGCCTCAAGGGCCTTCTTAGACTTAGAGTCTGCCCACAAGGAACAAAGCCAAAGGGCCCTTCCTGGCAGATACTGAACAGGCCGACACCTTGGACGTTAATATACCAGTGTCTATGGCAGCCTCCCCAATATAAGCCGCCTCCCGGACATGCTCTACGAGACAAAAGATCATTCCTGTGGGCACCGGACGTAAGTCCAACCTCCAGGGCGTCAAACGAGCTACCGCTGGTCTTAGCAACCCAGGCAGAAGCAAGAGCTGGGCGCACTACCGCACCCAAATTGGAGTAAATAGACTTGAGATAATTCTCTAACTTCCTATCCATGGAGCCGAATTAGGAAGAGTAGTATTCTTAACCAAGCGGGTAACATGCGCATCAACCGGTGGAGGAGATTCCCATCTAGTCTGATCGGCAGCCAGCAGAGGATAAAAAGTAGTAATACGCTTGGAATGCTTATTAGGGTTAGACCCAGCTTCCGCAAAAGATCCTCAAGCTTCGCTGATGAAGGAAATTTGGACAGTGCCTTCCTTTGCCGTTTAAATACTGGAGCATTGGATACAGGTGCTGGTTCCGCATCCTTGATTAGTAAAACAGATTTAACTGCTTTAAATCAAGGAAACCACATCCACCTGAGGCTGGGATAGACAAAGATTCCCCATAAGATACCACAGATAGATCTTCCTCCAGATCAGATGGAACATAGCAGTCAGATTCAATGTCAGACAATGGTGTAAACCTGTCCCTCTTAGTAGGTCTTTGCTTAGTAGTGCACTCCCTATCCAGCATCTGTTTAAAAGGACTCAGACACCTGTCCTAATCCCTGAACTGACTGCGTAAAGGACTGCATCCAAAGAGGTTCCATAGCAGCAGGCAGCAACTGGGACGGCATCGCATTAGAACACTGGGCCAAAAACTGAAGGGCCAGCCATTATGGACGCTACCACAGGAACGGAGAGTCTATCCAGGTAGCATTACCTGTGAGGAAATCCAAGCACACAGCTGAGAGGGCCGCCTGCTGTGAAGTAGTAAAACAGCAAACACAGAGACCATCATGGGCCGGAACCTGTGTAGAATCCACAGCAGCACGAGCTTAGCTTAATTACTTAGCTTAGAAGCACCCACCTCCTTGGGGGTTGGAAGACATAACACAGAATCCCAGGAGGACCCCACACACCAAAGCAATAACTGAGATGTGCAAAAATAGGTTAGAGCAGAGAATGTAAATGCACCTCAGATAACAAATAAGTAGGGCTATGCAGAGACTGACTTTTGCAATAATAAACGCTCAACAAACCACCCCCAACGGGGGAGGCAGGAGCAATATGTATAACCTGATCAGTGAGGGTGAGGAATACAGGGAGAGACCGGGATCCTGAAATAATGGCTGCCCAGCATCTGTGAGGAGGAGCAATGACCCTGCAACAACTTCCTCTTAAGAGAAAAAGCATCAGGGGAAGGGGGAGAGCCTACCTCCGGGGGGAGCCTACCAGCGGGGAGAGCCTACCTCCCCTTTCAGGCATAGATCCCTGGGCAATGGATGCCTTGGTGCCCCACTGCCCGCATGGTCTAGGGAGGATGCTGAAACAACCTGAGTCCCCCCTACCTGCACCGCCAGTGTTTCCAATATCGGCTGTGATAAGCCGCGATCCCGTGGCTTCCTGTAAACAGGGAGCTGCAGTTACTTTACCCCTGCTGCTGCGGCTTGGAGCTCCAGCGAGACAGGAGCATCCAACCGAGGACCCTGGCACATAGTCAGAGCCGCTGGAGTAACAGCATTGACGTCCTGTAGAACGCCTAGCGCTGCTTACTCAATAGCAAAAAAATAAATTAATAAAACAAAGTAAAAACTATGAAGCTGTTAGTACAGCTTCCATAGTGTGCCTAATCGCAGGCACCAACGCAAAAAACTGAGGTGGCCTGTGGCTAGGGGTGGGATATAGGGGGAAGGAGGAGCCTGGGCTGTGTCTGACAAAGTTAACTGTGTGGTGCCCAGACTCCTTTCCACCAACGTATACCCAGCGTAAAGCCTGTGTCTCCTATGGAGGAAGAAATAGCAATTGATACTTTTAAATGTGCAATATTAAATGCAAGAAAATAAACTCAGAGGTAGAAATTGATACATGCTTTTACTGTCTTGATGCTGTCACTTGGTTCAACTGTTGTCATAGCACAAAGTTTCTAACTTAAATATTATCTGTCCAATGAAATGCTCAGTTGTGACTAGTAGTAAGTTAGATTTCTGTGCAAAAGTGTAGATGGGTGCGCCATAATGTATTATAAAGTTGGTAACCAGAAGCTGATATGAAACAATAATTAGACCATATAGGGCCTGATTCTGTGTTGGGTGCAAAGTATTTGCGTGATGCTGTTGGAGCCAGATTTACCATCTTATGCTAAAGCGAGAATACGCATTGGTAATGCAAGTATCCATACAGCTTCAAGAGGGAAGCTGCAACTCCCATTGTTTTTCTGTCCACAGCCACAACCATCATCATTAGTATTGGTACTTGCACCCGACCCATCCTGGATGCAAGAGATCCATCAGAAACAGGCACGGACATTCAGGAAACAAAAGCAAAGTACAGTCTAGTGAAGTTTTTTCAGAAGGCAAGTCAAGAAATCTGCTATCTGAGGAAACTTCACTAGATGAGAAACGCGTCAAGTAATTTATCTCAGGATGGTCACCATAGTTACCTATGCGCTTAACTGGGAAAAAAATTTTCTATCCATCCATCCAACATTTTAAGAACAACTGCTACTGCCGTAGTTCTGGCTCTCGGCATTTGCCGTGATCTATATGGATCCATAAGGAGGGTTTATAGGGCTCATACATCAACAATACTAAAATTCAGACTCCACCCCCCCCCCCCCCGTTTTAACAATTCTTCGATCTACAAATTATGCGCCCGCACATCGGCAATTATTTTTCAATGATCTATAGATCTTTTCCATGCAAAGATCAGATTTGCGAATAATGACAGTGCCTATTTTACTAGTAAATTACCAGTAACGGTCTGCAAATTGACTGATCGTTACCATACACGAGCAATCTACAGCACAGATTGGTTGGTGAAATAAAACACGTTGGGCAAATCGGCGATCGTGATCCCCATACATTGCAGATTCTTTTGTGCAATCTGCAAAACAGAAATTCCCCAATTGATTGCTGATGTATGGAGCCAATCAAGGGCTGGCTGGCAACTTTCAGGCTGGGGGGCAAACACAAGCAAGTGGCCCTGGTTTGTCAACGAAAGAAACCTGTGACAGAAAACTATACAGTATAAATGTTATATAAATTTACTTTATTTATTAACCATATCTTATATCTATATAGTGTGTATATATAAATATATATATATATAAATATATTAATAATCTACATCCCACACACTACGCTACCTTTCCCCAATCCACATCCCACACACTGCTCTCCCCTTCCCCTATCCACATCCCACACACTGCGCTCCCCTTCCACATCCCACACACTGCGATCCCCATCCACATCCCACACAATTCGCTCCCCATCCCCTCTCCACATCCCACACACTGCGCTCCCCTTCCCCTATCCACATCCCACACACTGCGATCCCCTTCCCCTATCCACATCCCACACACTGCGATCCCCTTCCCCTATCCACATCCCACACACTGCGCTCCTCTTCTCCCATACACATCCCTTACTGCGCTCCCTTTCTCCCTCCACAACTCACACTGTGCTCCCCTTCCCATATCCACATCCGGACCAACACAGGGCTCCCTCTCCTTCCCCTATTCACATCCCACACAGGGTTCCCTCATCTTCCCCCTTGTGTTCCCATTCCCCTCCACCTAATACCGCAGCATAAAATAACCCCACCCTCCCCGGCGGCCGCGATTACCTTCACTGTACTGCACCTACATAAAAGTTACTCCTGGACGGTAAAATTGACATAAAATTTCCCCCCACGGCTGCTGCTGGATGGTACATAGAGAGAAGCTGAGCCCCGGGGACGTGGCTGCTTGATGATGACCCACTGGCTGAAATATCCGAAATCATCAGGCAGCCCTGCCCTCACCTCAGAGCTGCTCAACCTCTGAAGGTACGAGACGCTGTCTTATTAAAGATAGTCACACATTTTGATACTGGCCAATTCCGGGGGTTGCCTGTGTGGCGCCGTGTCCGGCGGATGGTCAACAAGGGACAAGAACAGTATCAGTGGCGGTTCTAGGGCACTGGCAGGGAGACTGCGGCTGCGTCCTCAGGTCACAGCGCCCAGGGCATTAGCCGTGCTTGCCCGCCCCTAGAACCGCCACTGATACAGGGTAAGAGACAGAAGACAAGGGGAAAACACGCATTTGGGTGGGGGGAATGGGCTGTATCCAGGAAACAGCTGATAAGACTCTCCTAGCAGAAATTCAAGGTGAATGTAAAGTCTAGACAGATACTTACGGTACTTCATCAATGTATCAGCTATCTACCACTGACCAGCCTGCATTACACAGCATAGTGCTACCTCTTACATTCCATGCTTCCACAGCTACTTTACTATTATTGCACTTTAAATAGGGCCCAGCACCAGCCTATAAGGCACTGAGGCCAGCACTAACCTTCAGGGCACTAGGGCCAGCAATAGCCAGGGCACGGGGGCCAGCAGTCTCTAACCCTGCAGTTTTGTGACATGTGCTCTGCAGTAATTTATTACCTGGCTCCAGTGTTATTTATGGGGTTGTTCCTATTCTAGCTCCATCTTCCATACTGTATTTTTAGTGCCCCATAATCCTGGCAGCACATCTCATGTCTCAGCACAGGGCTGGTGGTATTAATCTTTGATGATGGTTGCAGCCAGGCCACCTGCACTCAGACAGTGAGTGCACACTCTGGCCTCCGCAACAAAACTATTAGCAGTAACTGTAAAAGTTAAGCATTTCTCATCCCTTAGGCTCCTTGCTGCCCACAATGTACCTGATGCAGCAGTCTCTGTCTTCATCACAAGTCCAGAAAAGAACCTCTCTCCTCCCCAGGGCGGAAGGTGTTTCTGTTGCCACGGCAGCTGCTTGTGCTCCCGGTCACTTGCAGTACTGCCGACGGCCACTAGGTAGCGCTGTGCAGTTATAGGCAGCAAAAAAAAAATGCATTGACGGCCCTAGCACAGTTGAATTGTACCGGCCCAGGGGGCAGATGGACCCCTGCCCAGCCCGCCGCTGGAGCCAATTACTCTGTGACTAACAGCAGTTTCATCTTTCCGGTAATTCACAGACTACATCTTACGAGGAGGGACAATAGGGTTCAACAAGTGACCGGTATTTGCTGCTTATTGCACCATTCCTGGCTCCTATCAGATAATTTCTATATTGGATCTCTGAGACTCCCACAACTAATTTATCTTTTGTATACTCCGATATTTAGTCCAGTGTTTATTCACTTTTAATGGAATATTGTGACTGCAGTCAATTCTTATGTAGTATATGTTTTATATAAAAATGTTTTATATCAGTTTATGATTACCTATTTTTTAATAAAGTGTTACATCTACACCTTTTCATTTCTCTTCTTGAGAGTTGTAGATGCTCCTCCCCAGGTAGTTAGCTGCCGATTGCAGTGCACCATGGGGCAGATGTACTAAACAATGGGTTTATAATTCCCTGGCTTTGATCAATGTTTTCAAACCACTTTGAGCAATATTTATTATTGCCTTTTGAAATAGATCAGTCAAAGCCCCCGACTATAGGCAGCTGCCGGATAGTAAATCTACCTCCATCTTTTTCTTAGTTAGATCTCCGGGCCTGATTCAGAGTTGGGAATAGAGTGAGAAAAAGCAAGTACAGGTTGAGTCTCCCATATCCAAAAAGCTTGGGCCCAGGGGTATTTTGGATAACGGAATATTCCGTATTTTGGAATATTTTCATACCATAATGAGATATCTTGGGACTGGGACCCAAATATACACACAGAATGCATTTGTGTTATTTACACCTTATACACATAACCTGAAGGTAATTTTAACAATATTTGCAATAATTTTGTCTCAAACAAAGTTTGTTTACAGAAATGAAATGAATTTGTTTCATATACACCCTATACACACACATTCTGAAGGTAATTTTATACAATATATTTAATATTTGTGTGCCTTAGACAAAGTTTGTATACATTGAACCATCAAAATCAAAAGGTTTCATTATCTCAATGCAAGGGGTGAAAATACATACATTTTTTTGCATGTGGTATAAATACTGCCTGCTTTCGCATGTAGCCCACAAATGCTGGACAGCTTCATTTTTACACTGCAATTTAGATGTTAGTTTGGACATGCTCCTCCTAAATCTAAACCTCTCTGCACATTTTAAATCTGCCCCAACCTGCAGTGCTTCATGGTTTTACCAAGATGCACAGTACTTGCTCTTATACTGGGTACACACTAGACCAGTGGTTCCCAAACTGTTCACCGTGGCATCCTAGGGTGCCTTGGGACACTTGCAGGGGTGCCTAAAGTTAGTGGTCCAGCACCAAATCAAATTATTTATGGTCAATGTAATGTAAACATGTGGACAAGCAGAAGCGCAAACCTGTCCACCACAACATAACTGCACCTAAGGATGACAGGTAAGCACAATATACTTCACTTTACAAATTTGTTTTCTGAATTCCTCAATAACAAACTTTTGGCTTAAGGGTGCTGTGAAAACAATGCTGATACTCTAGGGTGCCATGATTTAAAAATGATTGAGAACCACTGCACTAGACGATATGTCATCCAATCCGGCAGATCGGGCACATAGTCTACTGTGTACCCGCTATGTCACTGACATGCGCGCTCCCGTGCATTGTCTGCGACATCCTCCGTCGGCCCTTCATGCAGGGCTGACAGGGAATTTCGTTAGCGAGGGTCATGCTGCCGAATGCAGCATGGCCCCCACCATCGCTACCTGCATCAGCAAGTCTGTATGTACTCGCCAATGCCAGCTCTCCCACTGGGTGCCGTCGCTGAAGATGTTGGGCTGGGTACACATAGTCTAGTGCACAGGTTCTCAAACTCGGTCCTCAAGACCCTAAACAGTGCATGTGTTCCATGTCTCCTCACAGAATCACAAGTGAAATAATTAGCTCCACCTGTGGATCTTTCAAATGTGTCAGCGATTAATGATTACACCTGTGCACCTGCCACGTGACCTGCAAAACATGAATGGTTTGGGGTCCTGAGGACAGAGTTTGAGAACCACTGGTCTAGTGTGTACCTAGCCTTAAGCTGGCCACACACTAGACCAACTTATAGCCAACTAGTTGATTGGTTGGAATGAAAATCTGGTAAGGGATGAAAGCAAATGACAATCAGCAATTTGCTCCCAAACGCCGGAAAATGGACAAAAACTGTTGTTTGTACAAATTGTTTAGATCAAACATTTAACAAACTTGTCCGACAACCATTTTCATCTGTTTTCTGGCATTTAGGAACAAATTGCTGATCACCAGTTACTCCCATATGTTACAAGATTTTCATTCCAACCAATCAACTAGTTGGATGAAAGTTGGTCTAGTGTGTGGCCAGCTTTACTCTATTCCCAAATGTGCATTTATAGAAAAATAATCACATAATTTTTTTTTTCTAATAATGACCATTAATATAGTACCTATATTAATGGTGATAAATCATAACATCAAAATAAAAGTGATATGATTATATCAATGAATGTGTCATGACTGGCTCAGGAGGATCTCCTACTGAGGAGCTGAAAGCTGAGGTCCCTGGGTTGTGGAAGGAATCGGAGGCGAGGGGCCTGGATATATGTCCTCCTCATCTTCAAGTATGAGACCTGACCTGACCAAAGGCGTGGAGTCTAACCTGCTGGGAGGTGTTCACCAGTGACCCCTCCAAGCGGGATATGGGTTTAAGCTGCAAGCAGGTTGCAGCCCTTTGGTCAGGTATCCGATACAGGTGGGAAATGGAGGGAGATAACACCGATGAGGCCCAGGTGAGTGTACTTCTGAAAGAAGCACTAGCGAGGATTGTATACTTGGATATTGTACTGAGTGCGCGGGCAAGGTTTCAGACGCACCGCTGGCACAGGAGAGTAACTAGAAATGACTCGAGAGCAGAATAGCAAGGGAACCTGGAACGAAGTGTCAGCAAGCAAATACTAGTAGAAACGATGTTGTACAGGCAACTTCCTGTTCAGAGCCCAGTAATATACCTCAAGGTAGCAGTCCATTGGAGGACAGTGTCAGCTGACAACAACCATGCTACCATTGGACAAAGGGGTCAGTCAGGTGATGAAGACTGTCATGGCTGCGCCCATGACGGCAACCTCGGTAACCAAGTCATGGAGCAGCACATGGATGTCCAAGTGCACCTAAGGCATAATCATCAGCGCGTCACTCGCCGCCGCACCTAACCGCACAAGAAGTCAGGGGACGTTGGTGTTTGGTAACGGCTGATCCTAGGCCAAACCTGACAGAATGACTTGACAAGTGGCAATAATATGCCAGCAGACATCCCTTTATACCATTTACATGCCCCCTATATGCCATTAGACCCTCATCCAACTACCCCTTATATGCAATCAGACCTCCCCCCCACCTTAACGCATACCAGCTCTTGTGTCACGTCCCTTATAAGCTCACTAGAACTCTCCTCCACTCACCACTGTAGTTGGAGACCACGCAGAGAAGTGGACCATGCTTTTATCTTAGTCTGGCTCTTACTGGATGTGCACTGTATAGCAAGGAAGATCACATACAGTTATTTCCCCTCCATTTTGATGGTGCGATCCTGCTTCTGTTCCCAGCTGGGAGACAGATTTAGTAATCAAAAACATGGTCATGTGAACAATCACAAGGTTGTTGCGACCCACACTTTGAGAACCGCTGCTCTAGAATGAAATTAAAAAAAAAAAAAAAAAGTGCTCTGTACTTTTTATTCTTTTTTTTTTTTTTTTAACCTAATATACAAAGAATAGATACAATGTAATGAAATTAGGGTTACATTGTTATTCTCAAAACACAATAGCTAAAATAATAGGACTGGTACATTTTTTTTTTCCAGGCAGGATAGATTAGGAGTTATGTGTCAAAATCTCAGATCCCCCAAAACCTGTAGAACCACCTTTGAGTTACATGTGAAAGCATACAGGATATTTTTATCTAATAACGTGTATTATAACAAATGTGTTGCAAAGTGAGAAAATAAAGGCGTTATGGTAGACTTACCTTTGTTAACTCTTTTTCTCTGAGGTCCATAGGGTCCACAGGGATACCATGGGGTGTAGGTGGTTGGCACTGTCGAAGCCAGATAATTGGCTGAGACAGGATCGGTTTAAAATTAAATCTGCGCAACGCCATTTTGCGAATGGCAATGAGACGCCATTTTGCGACTGGCCGCCCAGCGCAATTTTAGTGAATCTCGCCATTATAAGTACATACGGCGATGCTATTATTTAGCATCGTGCGATTCCAACGCAATAGAAAGAAGTTAAAAGTCCTCATTAAACAAATACAGGCCGTCACTAAAACATATGAAATGATTAACCCTGCAAAACACGTACCATGGTGTACTTCATAAACACGTAGTCGCACAGCGCTAACTAGCGTCTTTTCCCAATACTTACCCTCTGCACACTTACATAAAAGGTTCCCTAGTATTAAAGTGTAATATTCAAGGTTTATTCAGTAATGATTAGTGTTGTGAAATAAAGGTTATTTAATATCTAAGGTTTAGTACATGGTAAGCAGACAGTGTTTGGTGTTGTACTGATCCACTGTGTCTCAACAGGTTTCCGGTATCATCGGTGAGAAGATTGCAACATGTGTCTGCAAACTATGGACTATAGAGAGTTAAAACATTAAAATGTACTGTTACCAGCTTAGATTAGCATGCAGCGGGAAAAAGGACACAAAGGACTGTTGGAGGCTGATTTGTGTCCATTCGAACTGACCTATGAACTATCCTGTAACAGAAGAACCTTTAAGGAGACCCAATGGAATCATGTCAAACTGTTCTATTGTATTGCCTATCCCTGTAAGAGTATATATATATATATGTGCTCTCTGAACCCAGTCTTGAGTCTTCTTGCTGTGCTGTGCCGGAGGTTTCTATGCGGATGCCGGTATCTGGGTCCAGAGCGCGTGCGTATGTAACAACTGTAACCTTGGGTCTGTATGATTTACTTGTGCTAAATGTATTTAGATCACAGCTTGTAACCATCTGTTTTTTTATATTGAATAATATCTTTTTGTGCTTTGGAACCACACTCAAAGTCTGAACATTTATTTCTTGTGCGACTCATTACGCTGAATAGCGACAATTTTAGAAGGTATAGGAAGGAAGATTGTTAGAAGGTATAGACAAGCAGGAATCGATAGCACTAACCGGGTACCAAACAGTCAAAAGTTTTGATGCACCGGTCCCCCGCCACCAGCCAAAGGCAGATCAGTTTTGTGAACAAGCCCAAGGCAGAAGCAGGAAAGAGGAGAAGAACAGTACACTCGAGAAACACTATCACAAAAGATGAGTAAATCAGTGACCACGAGGAAAATACCCAATGAAGATAGGTGCATCAGGGTGGGTGCCCTGTGGAACTGAAAGAAAAAAAAGAAGTTAACAAAAAGGTAAGTCTACCATAATTCTTATTTTCTTGTTCAGGGTCCATAGGGATCCACGGGGATGTGCTTAAGCAGTTTCCCCTGAGGGTGGAGGAAGCATCCTGAGAAGCAAAGGTGTCAAAGGCATAGAACCTGAAAAAGGTGTGGACGGAAGGCCACGTGGCCGCCTTGCACAATTGTTCAACCGCCACGTTGAAATGCCCACAAGGGTCCCACAGACCGAGTAGAATGAGTTGTAACCCTATTTGGAACAGGAAGATCAGCTTGCGTGTAGGCCGGAGAGATTGTCATGTGGAGCCATCGAGCCAGAGTCTGTTAGCTGGCCAGCCTTGCTTGTGAAAGCCATACAACACAAAAAAAAATAATTTGATTTCTTAAAGGAATTGGTACGATCCACGTAGATCAGAAGATCACGAACCACATCCAAGGAGGCTTCACTTGCAGAGAGATCTGAGGACTAGAAGGCCGGAACCACAATCTCTTCATTCAAATGGAACCGGGATACCACTTTAGGGAGGTACCCAGCCCAGGTATGGAAGACAGCTCTGTCCGGATGAAGGATTAAGAAAGGGTAGCGACAGGAGAGCACTGCCAGATCAGATGCCCTGCGAGCAGAGGAGATAAGAGAGGAGAAATAGCGTCTTCGCCGGCATCCATTGAGGTCTACTGAGTCCACAGGTTCAAATGGAGAAACCTGTAGAGCCCGGAGAACCAAGGACAAATCCCATGGAGCCACTGGAGGGACAAAAGGGAGGTTGAAGGTGGAGAACACCCTGAAAGAACGTTTTAACATCAGACAGGGGAGCGATCCTTCGCTGGAACCAGACTGACAGTGCAGGAACCTGAACTCTAAAGGGAGGCCAGGCGGAGGCCGAGGTCTAACCCAGCCTGAAGAAAATAACAGTTATAGTAGACTTACCTTTGTTAACTTTTTCTTTGAGGTTCATAGGGATACCATGGGGTGTAGGTGGTTGGAGTGAACCAGGCACCAAAACAGTTAAAGCTTTCAGCTCCCAGGATGCCTTTGGTCCTCCTCCACATATACCCCGCCCCTGGCAACAGGCATTCAGTTTTGTAAACAAGCCAAAAGCAGAAGGAAAGATGAGAAGGTAGAACAATCGTACACCAGAAACACTCATACAAGACGAGGGAAACCGTGACCGAAAGAAAAACTACCCAATGTAGCCAGGTGCGTCAGGGTGGGTTCCCTGTGAACCTCGAAGATAAAGAGTTAAAAGGTAAGTCTACCATAACTCCTATTTTCTTCTTCAGGGATACCATGGGGATGTCCTAAAGCAGTTTCCCTAAGGGTGGGAACGCTCCTGAGCAGAAAGGAGAACTCGTTGCCTAATTCAAGCATCCTGAGAGGCAAAAGTATCAAAGGCATAGAACCTGAGAAAAGTGTGAACAGAAGACCACGTGGCTGCCTTGCACAATTGCTCAACAGAGGCACCACGTCTAAACGCCCATGATGACCCTACAGATGGCCCCACTGCCCCCCATCCACAAAGACTGGTGTACGTGGTGAGAAGCACCCAATTTGGAATCCAGAATGGGTGACCTTTGTCCAGATCCTTTTGTAGTCACCACGAGCGAGCGAGACGAACCTCTGGAGTGAGAAGGATCCTCTGGGACCTTATTAGAGGATACTGTCCATTCCACCTGGAGAGAATAAATATTTGCAGAGGGCTGGAATGGAACTGAGCATATCCCACCATGTCGAAGGTGGATACCATTGACCCCAGCACCTGCATTGCTGATAGAATGGATACCCTTCGCTTGCGTATATTCGCAATGATAAGGCCACAATCTTGTCCTCTGGCAGAAATACCCTTTGTGTCTGAGAATCCAGAAGTGCCCCCAGATGTACCAACTACTGTGTTGGAGAATTATTTCTTCCAAATGATGATCCAGCCGTGCTTCTGTAGGCAGGCAATGGTCAGTTGGAGATGGTATTGTAAAACAGCTGGAGACTATGCCAATATCAAAAGGTCATCCAGATATGGTAGTATTCGGATTCCCTGACGCTTGAGGTAGGCCGTCATAACCACCATTATTTTGGTAAAGACCCGAGGGGCCGTTGATAGACCAAAGGGTAGTGCCTGAAATTGGTAATGTTGTTGCAGGACAGCAAACCGTAGACATTGTTGGTGGGATGGTGTAATAGGCACATGCAGATATGCATCCTGAATGTCCAGGGAAACCATATAATTCCCAGGCTCCATTGCCAAAATAAGTGACCGAAGAGTTTGGGTACAAGGATACGAAACTTGGGTACAAGGATAAACTTGTTAAGGGTTTTTAGATTTAGAATAGGGCAATGAGACCCATTCGGTTTCTGAACCAAAACTATATTGGAATAATAACCCCTTCCTTGCTGAAACACAGGAACCGGGGATTATAACCCTGCCTCCGGTAGGGAGTAAATGGCTTCCTGAAGAGCCAAGGCCTTGATTGTATGTGATGGGGGATTTGTACAAAAAAAAAAACTTCTGGGGAGGATGCCTCTGGAAAGTGAGGGCATACCCCTGAGAGACCACTTCTCGGCAAAAGGCGTCTGTTGTTTAATGCCAGTAATCTGCAAATTGAAGTCGGCCTCCCACCCTGGGATCCCCAGGAAGAGGCCCGCCCCATCAGGCAGAAGGTTTGTCATCCAGCTTAGAAGCTGGACATCTGGCCGGCCCAGACTTTTTATTTTGTCGCTATTTTGTCCTGCAAAAACTAGACTGCCTGAAAGAAGACTGTTCCTTTGCTCCTCCCTGGGGACGAAAGGACCGAAAAGAAAACTGCCTAGGACTTTATTGTAGTCATAGATTGCAGACCTGCCAGAGTACCCATTATCTTATCTAACTCTGCCCCAAAAAGTATATTTCCATAGAAAGGTAAGGATTCCAGAGCCTTTTTTGACCCTGTATCAGCTTTCCAGGACCTCAACCAAAGGAGCCTACGAGCCACCACTGAGGCTGCTGATGTTTTAGAAGTCCCGCAACTATTGCAGCTCCTCCCAAATAGGAGGTTGCTTCCAGTATGTGGGAAATTTATGTGAGCTGTTTTCTTGTAGCATCTGGTAGAGAATCCTCCAATGCCCCCGTCCATTCTTCAACCGCTTTGGCTATCCAAGCCCCAAATGATGAAAATATTGCCTTAAGACAGGTTTAAATTTTCCTAATCTGCAGGATCCTTAAGAGAAGATGCTGACGGAATAGGTAACGTAGCCTTCCTGACTAAGTATGTCACATGAGCATCTACCAGTGATCGCGCTCAGCTAAAAGAAAAAATTGTGGGTCCCAGGGACCCCTCACTTTAACAAATTGGGGTCCTACTCCAGAGTTTCTGTGTCCCATCACATATGCTTTTGAGTTCGCCATATACAGTAGCATCAGCATCAGACCACCCCACATGCTCTACACATAGATCATGGGAAGTCACTCATATTACAGTGCGGATAAAGCTTATAATTACATTGCCTTGATCTTACATGGCCAACAGGTGCAGTGCTGTGGGCAGAGAGGGGGTGAGGGCAGGCAGCAGTTGGAACAGTACTGGGGGCAGGCAGCAGTTGGGGTAGAGGGGGTTAAGTGTAGGAAGCAGTTGGGATAGAGCTGGGGGTAGAGGGGGTTAAGGGCAGACAGTGCTGTGGGTAGGGAGGGGGGTGAGGGCAGGCAGCAGTTGGAACAGTGCTGGGCATAGGTAACAGTTTGAGTAGAGGGGTGTAAGGGCAGGGAGCAGTTTGTGCAGGGATGGGGTAGAGGGGGGTAAGAGCATGTGGCAGTTGGGATAGGAAGGGGGTTAAGTGTAGATAGCAGTTGGATCAGTACTGAGGGGCAAAGAAGGAGTTAGGGGCACGCCGTGCTGGGGATAAGTGTAGATAGCTGGGGCAGTACTAGGGGGCAAAGAGGAGGTTAGGGGCATGCAGCACTTGAAGTAGGGAAGATATAAGGGTAATTAGCGCTGGGGCAGTACTAGGGGCATGGAGGGGTTTAGGGGCATGGAGTGGTGGGGTTAGGACGGGGATAAGGGTAGATAGCTGGGGCAGTACTAGGGGGTAAGGAAGGGGATAGGGGCATGCAGTACTGGAGGTACTGATGATGTAAGGGTAAATAGCAGCTGGTGCAGTACTAGGGGGCATGGAGAGGTTTAGGGGCATGCAGTGGTGGGGATAGGATGGGGATAAGGGTATATAGCAGCTTGGCAGTACTGGGGGTTAAGAAGTGGGTTAGGTGCAGGCAGTGCTGGGGGTAGGGAGGGGATAAGGGTAGATAGCAGCTGGGGCAGTACTAGGGGTAAGGAGGGGTTTAGGGGCATGCAAGTGCTGATGGTAGGAAAGAGGTAAGGTGCTGATTATGAACACTAACTAGCAGTCCTGTGGGACTACCCTCCGGACCCCCCTGCGCGCATGCCACTGATTGTTAGCAGAGTGTTAGCCATTTGCCTCCGCAACACCCCCAGCCTGTTTGTATCCTTAGCTGAAATGCACCAAAACACACCCCTTTCCCGCCTTCCCTCATGCCCGCCACTCGCTTATTAACACTTACATTGTTCCAGGTCAGAGAATGCAGGAACGTGTAGAGGGACACCTATTCTTCTACTCAGCTCATGTAGGCGCCTGTATAACGCCAGAGCCGCCTTCATGCCGGGGGCGGGATGTATTAATGCTTACCGCACCAGTCTAGGCTCTGGATTGAAACCCGATCAAGTCACCGCTGCAAATTTGCCCCGGGCATGGCAGCCTTCTATGCTTGGGTCACCTTCATACACGATACTCTGAAGCCGTCTTACCCTATAGCGCCGAGTCCCGCAGCTGCTGTATCTTGGAAGGGTGCCAAAGTGCTGGCTCCTCCTCCACTTTAATAGTCCTCCCTTCCGCTGGGCCAGGGAGATGTCAATCAATTTACAAGTAGTCAATCCCAGTGGAGCGCATCCCCAGGGACCCACCCCTTTTGAAAAAGTGAGTCCCCTGTGTCCATTTCCGAGTAAAATACGCGCTATAGCGCGTATTTGCGAACACTGATCTACAGTAGAAGGGATTTCCCACTTAGTACATTCAGAAGCTGGGAAAGGATACAATGGTGCTAATGTTTTAGTAAATATAATACAGTTTATCCAGGTTACCCCATGCCTCTTCCATAAGTTCAGTGAGCTGCTGAGATTTAGGAAACTCAGCTTTTACCACCTTCTTTTGTTTAAACACTGGAGCCTTCTTAGTAGGAGCTGTTCATCATCATGTATATCTAGGACTGATTTGACCACCCTCACCAAAGAAGGAACATCCGCTGTAGAAGAATGGTCCTCCTCTGCTGAGCTAGTCCCCGAAGAACCCTGCGCATCATCTGATTCAACCGATGATCCGTCTGAATCCATATGCTGAAGGGTGTATAGGAGGTGCAAATATAGCATGCTGTGGGTACCCCATACAAGGAGGCAGCGTGGTAGTAGACATACGATCCACAAACTGCTTCATTACCTGAGATAAGTAGGACACCCAAGATGGCTCCTGTACAGGGACTGGTATACTGGACTGGTGAGGTGGCTCTTTATAAGGGATGGTTTGTGTGCTGTTATAAAGTCCTGAGAGGACAAGCCCACCAAACAGGATTTACATGAAACCAACACAGGGGCCTCCCCCTCCTGAATCCCTTTACTTTTTGACATACAAATTATAAAAAGGTAACAATGAAAAGTATGTAATGAGACAGCCTTCACAAATAATAAGTAAATGTGAAGTATAAAAAAAAAAAAACATACACCTGCAACAGAGGGATGAGAAAAAACAGTGATCGCTATAACTGACAGAAATAAAAGGCATAATCAACACAGCTGCTAGCAAACAGTCACACACAATGCATATGCAATTTAGTTGCAATGGGCTCTGAATCAACTACTCAAAACACGATGCTTGGTAGGATATAGAGCATATATACCTGACCCATGGGAGAGGTATACAGGGAGACTGACCCAAAGCCTCCTGAGACCAACATCTACAGCAGCACACCGATAGTGGACTGTGAGCGTCTCATGTACACGAGGCGGGAAAGTGGAGCGACCCAGACGCACAAAAACCTTTGAAGGAACTGCGGCGTAGAGCTTCTAAGCGTGCCACATGCGAATCAACAGTAGGAGGAACTTTCCACTTAGTACACTCACCAGTAGGGAGAGGGTAAAAATATGCTAGTCTTTTTGGGACCTTGAACAGTTTGCCAGGAGTATCCCAAGCTTCCCCCATAAGCTCAGTGAGCTGGTCTGATTGAGGGAATTCAGGCTTAACCATCTTTTGATTTTAAACATCTGGGTTTTAGGCTTAGAGGCCAGTTCATCATCCTCTATGTTCAGGATAGATTTAACCGCCCTCACTAAAGACAGGACATCCACAGTTGAATGACGGTCCTCCTCGCCAGAGGGCGACCCAGGGAGAGAACCTTGTGCATCATCTGCCTTCTCAGATGATGCTTCAGAATCCGAAAGCTGGGTGAACTGACAGAATGATATAGTCCGCCTATGTGCTTTGGTGGCTATCGGTCTGTACACCTGTAACATTTGATGATAGACGGCAGACGTTTGAGCCATATTCTGAACTGAGTGGACAAAAACATCCATCCAAGAAGGATGCATAGGGGGTACCGACATAGTAGCTGTAACAGCTGGGTAACCCATGGGAGTGAGCGTGGGGGATGACAAGTAGTCGACTAGCTGTGTCATAACCTGGTATAAGGAGGACACACAAGGTGGCTCATGGACAGGGTCTTGTACGATGGACTGGAGAGGCGGTACATAACAAATAGCGGAATCCTGAAGGGACAAGCCTGGTGAACAGGATCTGCAAGTAATCAGCACAGGGGCCGCAAGCTCCTGTTTATGCTTGCCTTTAGAAGACAAACCGTATTCAATATGAGCAGAGATACTTTTTGCGGCCCGGACTTTCCGCCTACTTCGCCTGTTTTGCAGGCGGAAAAGTATCGCAGCCGTCCCTGCTTTACCCCGTATTCAATATGGAAGTACGCGAAAACGGGACCCGGTGAAACTGAAACAGGCGGAAAGTACTGTCAGTTTTGGGGAATCAGCCCGACACCCCCCAAAAGATGCTCCGACATGGGGGTTCGCTATGGTACCCCCCGATTTAGCTTGCTGAAGGTATTTGGAGTTTTTAAACGGGCTCAATAGCTGCTAAATAGCGTTTTTCTATACGTGATGCAGAATAGTTTTTTTTTAAAGAAAATAAGTTATCCCAGCAAATTTGGGGTACTTGAAAATGGGGGTCTACATACTTAAAAGTTGCTGAAGTGAAGTTTGTACCCCCCAATTTTTTTTCGCCCTCTTTTTCAAAGTCATTTTTTGGCTCCAGGGCGAGGTATACAGGGAGACCAGACCAGATTCTACTGCGACCTGTAGCTCCAGTAATGCTGTGCACAATGGCTGCTGAGCATCTCACAGTGGGAGGAGGAATAGCTCAGAGGCGGGAAACCTCTTGTGAGGGATCTTGCTCTGAGCTAGTGGAGAGCCTACCTCCCCAGTGCTGCATCAATCGCCGAGGCCTCTAGCCTCAGCAGACAATTCCAGATGCCAGACTTTTAGATGCCCTAGTGCAGTGTTGGCTAACCTTGACACTCCAGCTGTTATGGAACTACATAACCCAGCATGCACTGCTACAGTTTTGCTATTAGGGCATGCTGGGATATATAGTTCCACAACAGCTGGAGTGTCAAGGTTAGCCAACACTGCCCTAGTGGTCTAGTGGGGGTGCGGGCGAACCAGGCGCCCTACTGCAGCATCCTCCGGCTAGCCTCCATAGCCGGAGGTAAGGACTGCATATAACGAGATTCCCCGCAAGCGGGGAATCGCCTTACCTTATCTCTCCGTCTATCTTGCTGCAGCCCTGGATCTCCAGTGGAACGGCTAACTAAGCCCCCGCTGTAATTACCGGACCAGTCCCCAGTGTTGCGGCTCCGGCTGAGGTTGTTAGAGCAACCGCACAGGCGTCCATTAGGATGCCCAGTGCTGCTTGCTCTTAAAATAAAACAAAAAAAAAAACTAACAAATAATAAAAGTAAAGCTTGGGGCTGCTGAATGCAGTGCCCGTTAAAGGTGCAACTGGCTCCTGCCGGCACCAAAGGCAAAACGATCTGCCTTTGGCTGGGGCCGGGGTATATGTGGAGGAGGACCGGTGCATCCTGGGAGCTAAAGCTTTTGACTGTTTGGCGCCCGGTTAACTCAAAACACCATGGTATCCCTATGGATCCTGAAGAAATACTGATTTGCATGTTGTAATTTGATTTCTACATTCTATAAAGTACAATTTTCATTAACCTTTTTAGTAACTTAATGAACGGAGAAATATTCGCCGTAAATAAATGGGAAGCAAATGTGGCTTCGTTTGGGCAATAATATTTTTAAAAAGCAGATAAAGAAAATAGCAGACATTGATAAACATCAAAAGCTGGGTATTGCTGCAATGAAAGAGATACCCGACATACCTGAAAGTTTTTTAACTGGGCAAGTCCATAAGCAGGCTACCATTTTGTGGAGTCTGAGGGGATAGGAGGGTTTGCTACTCTAATCAAGCTGGCATTAACCAACCACTTGGCACAAATGCTCTGTGCAGATACTGTGCCAGGAATATCAGAAAAGCTTTGCTGACTGCAAATTAGCTTTTTTAGACTTGAGAGGTTCAAATTAAGACACTATCCTAAATGTGTGTGTAGAGCTTTAGTGAACTGCAAATTAAAACTTTACTTATTAACAACATTTTTTTTATAATGATTTGTATGGGTCTGCTGGCCTACATTCCGTATAGCTCTACTATTTACACTGTTATCTGCTATGTGTGCACATTTTAGTAACAAATTATAATATGTAAGCACATACAGTACAGCACAATCTCACCAGACCATTGCCTGTCACTCACGTGCTTAGCTATAAAACACATCCCTTTACAGAAACAAGTATTTTATTTTATTTTTTTACACCACTTACCACAAATTAGTAGGCTTGCACCAGATCTGCAGGACACGATTGAGTGAATATGAAAAGTTTTTTAGAAAACAAAAAAAACACATATACTCAGGACATAGCAATTGTAAGGACTGTCGTTGAACCTGTAGCCTTACTTTGGAAAGAAATGTAATATGATCCACCAGATACACACAATAAGTACAGTCACAGATAGAATCAAATATTCTAACAGGGACGTATCACGAACAGTACAATTTAATAGCACTGCTACAAAACATAGGACATGAACATTCACAAAACACCTCACAGTATATAGCACCTCAAGTTAAGAAATAACATGTGGCTGGGGTGAAGATCGTACCAACAGCATAGATACCCCTTATTGTTCAGTTTACAAAGGATTCTTTACTTTATTAAAGGCTTTTTCCCAGTCTTTTAAATGGCTTCATTTCCATCCTTTTGGAAGCCATTTTTCAAGAACTCTGAAAATAATGGTTAGCGATAGGAATCGTATGCTGAAGTTTTTATATATGAAGTGATGTAGACCGTGCAGGAAGATGAACAGGTTACATCACAGTAACAATGGAATATTGAAGAGATCCTGGTGTAGTAGAGCAGTTAGGATGAATTGCAGCACCTCTGGCTACCTGTTTTCCATCTGCATCTGGAGACTTAGAGAAGTGAAGCTAGCCAAAAGCTCTGTCACCTCATCCACCTGGAAATAAAAGCAGAGATCTGTAACAGCATTACATAAAAGAGGCCATCATGCGCAAAATTTACTATGAAGTGCATCTCCAGCGGTTTCAGATCCTGCATAGTACATTTAGTCCCATGTGTTACATAAATGGTCCAAGTACAATCAGCAAACAGTCCTGGAAACAGCCAACTGTTGCTTGGAGGCAGCAAAGGCAACAAAATTTGAGTTATGGTAAGAACTTACCTTTGTTAGCTCTCTTTCTTCGAAGTCCATAGGATCCACAGGGAGACCTTGGGGTGTAGGTTATGGGAACCAATCCGGGTACCATGCAGTTAAAGCTTTAGCTCCCAGGATGCATACTTCTGGGAGACCCAATTTGTCCACTAGGAGATGAAACACCTCTTGGTGAAGAGACCATTCCCTGGATGCACGTTGTGACGGCTGAGGAAGTCAGTTTCCCAATTGAGAACTCCTACAATAAACACTGCCGAAATGGCTGGGAGATGAGATTCTGCCCATGTCAGAATGCGTGATACTTCTGTCATTGCTGCCCGACTTAGAGTGCCTCCTTGATGATTGATGTACGCCACTGTGGTGGAGTTGTCGAACTGAACCTGCACGGGCTTTCCGTGAAGAATGTGGTTTTCCATCATGAGGGCCCTGTATACAGCTTGAAGTTCCAATATGTTGATGGGCAGGAATGCCTCTACCGTTGTCCACCAACCCTGAAAGGAGTGTGGACCAGTTACTGCTCCCCATCCCCGGAGATTAGCGTGTGTTAGGAGTATCCAGTCCGGGATCCAAAAGGGACGACCCTTGGTTAAATGAGATGTCTGTAGCCACCAAGAGAGAGGGACAGACGCACCTTCCGAGAGAGTACCATCATTTGAGTTCTGATCCGGAGGGGTAATCCGTACCACCTGGAGAGGATCAGCCCCTGCAGGGGCCTGGAATGGAACTGAGCATATTCCACCATGTGGATACCATGGATCCCAGAATCTGCATCGCCGAGTGGATTGACACCCGGCAGCTGCAGAGACATCTACGTACTCTTTTCCGGAGTTAGAAAGATTCTCTGCTGGAGAGAGTCCAGAAGGGCATATGGTAGGAGTTGGATGCCCTGACTCCGAGGGTGGGCTGCCATGACAGCCTTTAATTTTGGTAAATACCCTTGGAGCCGTGGATAGGTCAAAGGGCAGCGCCTGAAACTGCAAGTGCTGTTGCAGTATAGAAGGTATGCATCCTGAATGTCCAGCGATACCATGTAGTCCCTAGGTTCCATAGCCAGTATGATGGAAAGTAATGTTTCCATCCTGAACCTGGGCACCCTGAGGAAATTGTTCAGAGCTTTGAGGTTGAGGATAGGCCGATGAGACCCATTCAGTTTCTGAACCAGAAAGAGTAGAATAGTAACCAGTCCCTCGTTGAGATAGTGGAACTGGTACAATTACCCCTGTTTGCAGCAAGGACTGTATGGCTTTCTGGATCTGCCAGGCCTTGGTGTTGTCTGAAGGAGGGCCTGTGCAGAAAAACTGTTGGGGAGGCCTTCAGCGGAATGAGAGGGCGTACCCCTGAGAGGCCACTTCTCTTACCTAAGCATCCTTGGTGGTTTGACACCAGCAATGGGAGAACTGAAGAATTCGGCTTCTCACTCTGGGGTCCCCCAGAGGGAGGCCCGCCCCATCAGGCTGCGGGTTTTTTGCTCCTGTTTGGAGGCCAGGCGTCTTGTGCTCCAGGCCTGTTTCTTAGGCTTGACAGCTTTCTTGGCAGCGAACTGCCTAGAAATGGACTGCCCTTTGGCTTTTCCTAAAGGAGGAGCTACGAGACTTTGCAGTAACAGATGCTGAAGGCAGAAATGCAGATTTTGATTTGGCTAACGTGTCCACAATCTTGTCCAGCTCTGGACCAAATAAAATAACCCCATTATAGGCCTCTCTTAGAATTGGCATCTGCGCTCCAACATCGTAACCACTGGGAACGGCGAGCAGAAACAGCCGCAGCCGAGACCCTGGATGTCAGACTAGCATCCAGAGCAGCCTCACCAATATATACAGCCACGTCGCTAATATGGCCGACCAGTGAGACCTGATCCTCTGTAGCTTTCCTAGGAGTGCTCAAGTGTATCAACCCAACTCTCTTATAGCCTTAGCTACCCATGAGATAGCCATGGATGGACGGGCAACAGCTCCTGAAATAATAAATAGCCTTCAGGCAAGTTTTCACCTTCCTATCCGTAGGATCTTTTAAGGACCAAATGGGTAACGTTGCACTCTTTATTATGCATGTAACGAGTGAATCCACTGCAGGAGGGGGGATTCCCACTCTTTACAATGAGCATCCGGAAACGGGTAACAGGAGGTCAAACATTTCTGAGGTTGATACCTCTTACCAGGCAATTGCCAGGCATGTGCCATGTGATCCACCAGCTAATCTGACAGAGAATACTGCTGAAGTCCCCTTTACCTGTTTAAACAGGGCGTGTTTGGACTTAGGGGCTGGTTCGTCATCCTCAATAACCAATCCATATCTGACCGCACGCACCAAAGCAGGAATATTAAATCTTTGACATAGGCTCCGCCTCTTGCCGAGGGGAGTCAGGGTTAGAGGCATCAGCCACCTGTCCGTCATCAGATGACATCTCAGATTCTGACATCTGTGTGGATTGAGATGACAACATAGGACTCTTAGGGTAGTATTCAATCTGAGAAGAAAAGTCGTTATCGGCTATAATTTATCGCCGATTACGTCATTTTCACTTATTGCAATTATTCCCGTATTCAATTACATTGACTTTCTGCACCGGGATACGTTTTCTCCAGCCTTTAGCTAGCGAAAAAAAAGTGCAGAATTGGTGTTTAGGGGTGCAGGCTTAAAAAAAAAATAATAGGGGCCATTCCCAGGGGTGCAGGCTAAAAGTAATGTATGTTAAATAAAAAAAAATAAAAAAAATAGGGAGACCCCAAAAAATTTACTTAGAATTTATTATCGCTATTTTAAAAGTGTGCTCCGTAATTTTATTTTTTTTTAACCCCCAAAATTAGAGGGGTTCCAAAGTATGCGGCAGGTGTTTTCTTCATTGCAGGGAGTAGCGGTAGGTGCATTTTTGAAGAATTTTTAAAAAATCATTTTAGGGACTTAAAAATATGCTTGCACCCATTTTCACGTACTCAAAATTTGATGGGCATAGTTATTTTTCCCCAAAAAATTGCTTCTTCAAAGCCACATTTTTGCACCTGCCGCGGCTATTTAAAAACCCGACTTCCCTTCTGCATGCAAAGCGTTGGTACCCATAGTGATCCCCCATGTCTGGACATCTTTAAGGGGTGTCCCAGGATGATTTCCCAAAAATTCCCTTTTTGTTTTCGCCGATCCAAGTTTCGCCGGGTCCCGTTTTCGCGTCCTTTTTAAATTGAATACAGGGAATATCGGCCACGCGCGCGATACTTTTCCGCCTGGAGTCTGGACTTTTCACCTCAAATTGAATACGGCCCTTAGCTGGACTTACAGGTTTCTTACTCTGCAACATGGTCTGAATGGCCGTAGAGGTTGCAGCTGGAATCTGGTACAGGAGGGGTCTGTACAATCAGTGTTAGTCCCTGTGAGGGACGGACTGCTGTGGTACCTCCATAGGAGGAACCACAGTCGGGACAGCCAGGCGGTCCGCGATGGAGGCCAGCATCTGAGAAAAAAACGCCCAAGGGGGCTCCTGTACTGATGTCGGGGGGGGTTCAGGCACCTTGCAAGGTATAACATCTCGTACATAACCCATCCTGAACCACATCCTCCTTCCGGAAAACCACAGTAAATAGTCTGCAAGTTTGCGACATAAGTACAGGCATGTGTCCATTACCCTCATCAGACACGTCTGCGGGGTAAATGACGCACAATAGCGCACTGTGTACAAAGTAACCACGTGTAAGTATAGATACGAACAGGTGAGCAATATACTGGTCCTGTCTTATGCTTATGGAAGCTGCAGGAACGCATTGCCAGGATATGGCACAGTGCAGTGCACAACAGTGTGTGACAGACCTCAGCAATACAGAATTATATTCCAATAATAAAATATGAGGTCAGGTATGAACCACCCTAACAACACCTGTATTAGGGCAAAATGAGAGAAAGGGTATAGCCATAAACTGACAGATAGAAAAAAAAAAGACAGATTGATAGCGCTAGCACAAGTCACATATAATGCAGGAAAGACGCGGGAAAGCAGCACTATACTCAACTACACAGATGCAGTGTCTGATAGGAAATAGTGTGACATACACTGACCCTGGGGAGAGTATGCTGACCCTGGGGAAAGGTATGCATGGGGACCGGACCACGCTGTCCTGGGAGAACGGTGACTGCACCAAAGAAAATGGCCACCAGAGAGCTTAGTGGGAGGAGAGCAACTCAGGGAAGCCAGACCGCAGTGAAAAGGCGCGCTGAGCTGAGGAGCCGTTTGGACAGGGAAGCAGTCTCCCCTGGCCGGTTATTAACCCTTGGGACGCTGGTTTCCCGCACCAATACGTCCCTGGTAGTCTAGTGGAGCGCAGGGTATGGGGGGCCTGCGTCCACACCCAGCACCTCCGGTCTGTCCCGAGACCCGCCTTACCTTTTGTCCCCGTGCAGTCTGGGTTATCCCACGGGGCCAGGCTAGCTCAGACCCCGGGGTCCCGTCGAGATCACCAGATCAGTACTGGCGGGGCCAGCGGGGTGACGGAGCAGCAGCGCAGACGTCATATGGACAGTCTGCTGCTGCGCTCTCTGAAGATAGTTTTCTTCTATCAAATCATAAAATAAAAATAGCTTTGGGGCTGCTAAGCAGCCCCCCTGCGTTAACAGTGACCAGACTTCAGCCGGGCACCAACTACAACTAAGGTGCCTCTGGCTGAGGGTATAGGGAGAGTGGACCCAATGCATCCTGGGAGCTAAAGCTTTAACTGCGTGGTGCCCGGATTGGTTCCCATCACCTACACCCCAAGGTCTCCCTGTGGAGCCTATGGACCCTGAAGAAGAAAACACATTTCTCATGTCTATATTTTTGCAACGAATATCCTAACCACTACTGATAACAAGGTTTCCAAAGTTGAAACAATACAGTATTCCAAAATGATTATTTTAACAGCTGCCATCTAATAACCCAGGGGAAGATGTATGAAAGGCCTTCTGCACTTGAAACAAAGTTTTTTAAATACATGCGACCGGCATCTCCACCTGCTTCATCTCAATAATAGGCAAAGCAGGTCCGGACCCTGGCTGCATGTATTAAAAAAACTTTTGTCTGTTTGTATGTATGACACTTAATGCTTCAATAAAAAATTTGTTTAAAAAAAAAAAAAACACTTGTCGAAAAGGGAGTGTGTTAGCTCACCTCTCCAGCGAATCACACGCTCCTTCCTTCGACATCTGAGCGGCGCTTGCAGTGAATCTGTGCAATGTTCTGGTCAGCAGCATCCACGGTTTATCAACAAAATAAAAAAAACTGTTTCAACAGCCAGGGATTGCGTTTTAAAAGACAGCCAGGGACAGTGCTGAGTGGTGCTGCAACGACAGCTGCAGCAGTCAAAGTCAAATGCTGACCGTTCAAAAACTGCCTTCCCACTTTGGTGGCAATAATGACAGGGGCGCTGTGATCACTTCCTTGCATTACTACATGCAGTAAAACGGTAACTGCAGCACGTGGGCAGTTACCGATTTTACATGTATCGCCTCATCATACATCTCCCCCCAATCTGATAAAGCGAGTAGGAATACTTTCAGACAGATAGGATAACCTGCGCAAACAATAATGCCCGACTACCCAAAACATTTTCCAGGATGAGCAAGATCAATATTTTGCATGCACTTGAGAGATTTTGGGTGAGATATAACCTGCTCCTTGGTGCTTGTCCTCTGTAGTCTGGAACATATCTGTTCCAACTGTTCTGTCTGTTCCTGTTGTCCCAGCTTTTCCAGATATTCCCGCAACATATTGATGATCTAGAAATCAATGACAAAATCTCATTAAAAAACAAATTTCTTTAAAATAGACTGAACTACCGTACCCTTCTTTTATATGAAGTATGACAATATAATTAGTGATAAGTCAGAAGATATAAGTAATTAAACAAACTCTGTATAGATACAGTGCATCCAGAAAGTATTCACAATGCTTCACTTTTTCCACATTGTTATGTTACAGTCTTATTCTATAATGGAATAAATTCATTTTTGTCCTCAAAATTCTACACACAATACCCCATAAAGACAACGTGTAAAAAGTTTTTTTTTGAGATTTTTGCAAATTTCATAAAAAAAAAACAAAAAAAACACTAAGAAATCACATGTACATAAGTATTCATGGCCAGGAGTTTCCACTGATCATCCTTGAGATGTTCCTACAGCTTAATTGGAGTCCACCTGTGGTAAATTCAAAATCATGTCCAATCAACTGAAAGGCATACACCTGTCTATAGAAGGTCCCATTCTTGACAGTGGATGTCAGAGCACAAACCAAGCATGAAGTACAAGGAATTGAATGTAGACCTACTAAGACATGATTGTGTCAAGGCACAAATCTGGGGAAGGGTACAGAAAAATATCTGCTGCTTTGAAGGTCCCAATGAGCACAGCGGCCTCCATCATCCGTAAATGGAAGAAGTTTGGAACCACCAGGACTCTTCCTAGAGTTGGCCGGCCATCTAACTGAGCGACCGGGGGAGAAGGGCCCTAGTCAGAGGGGTGACCAAGAACCCGATAGTCACTCTGCCAGAGCTACAGCATTCCTCTGTGGAGAGAGGAGAACCTTCCAGAAGGACAACCATCTCTAAAACAAACCACCAATCAGGCCTGTATGGCAGAGTGGCCAGACGGAATCCACTCCTTAGTAAAAAGCAAATGGCAGCCCGTCTGGAGTTTGCCAAAATACACCTGAAGGACTCTCAGACCATGATGAGACAAAGATTGAACTCTTTGGTGTGAATGCCAGGCGTTATGTTTGGAGGAAACCAGGCACCACTCATCGCCAGGCCAATACCATCCCTACAGTGAAGCATGGTGGTGGCAGCATCATGCTGTGGGGATGTTTTTTAGTGGCAGGAACTGGGAGACTTGTCAGGATAGAGGGAAAGATGAATGCAGCAATGTACAAAAAGACATCCTGGATGAAAACCTGCTCCAGAGCGCTCTTGACCTCAGACTGGGGCGACGGTTTATCTATCAGCAGGACAACGACCCTAAGCACACAGCCAAGATATCAATGGAGTGAGTTCAGGACAACTCTGTGAATGTCCTTGAGTGGCCCAGCCAGAGTCCAGACTTAAATCCAATTGAACATCTCTGGAGAGATCTGAAAACTGCTGTGCACCGACGCATCCCATCCAACCTGATGGAGCTTGAGAGGTGCTGCAAAGAGGAATGGGCAAAACTGCCCAAAGATAGGTGTGCCAAGCTTGTGGCATCATATTCAAAAAGCCTTGAGGCTGCATCAACAAAGTATTGAGTAAAGATTGTGAATACTTGTGTACGTGTGATTTCTTAGTTGTTGTTTTTTTTTTATTAAATTTGCAAAAAAATCTAAAAAAAAAAAAAAACTTTTTACATGTTGTCATTATGGGGCATTGTGTGTAGAATTTTGAGGACAAAACTGAATTTATTCCATTTTGGAATAAGCCTGTAACATAACAAAATGTGGAAAAAGTGAAGCGTTGTGAATACTTTCCGGATGCACTGTACGTGTATTAAAGTGATTTCTAGCTTTCTTCTATCTTGCTTCCTTTTCAAATCGAATCATCCATAAAGCCTAACAAAATAAATTACCTTAAGGATAGACATTGGCCCAAGTAAAACAGTGGTCCCCCTTATTTTTGCATGGTTATTGGTTTAGGGAGAAATCTGAACATGTTTTCAATATACCAGTCAGTGCTCCATAAGTAATACATTTTGAAGGAAATGACATTTGATCTGATTTTTCCTTAATTAAGGCACTAAACACCTCTGTTCTTTGGGAGGCACTTGGGTCTTGTATTAACTATGGATTGATATACAAAAGAATCTCCACCCTTGACTTGGCACACAAGCAGATGGGACATATATGATTGTTAGATTTAATTCACTTCATTATATTGTGTTTGTTTTGAGATAAACACTTGGTAAAACAAAGTTTTGGGGAAAAAATGGAAAAAGGTCATTTCCAAAAGAATTGACACAAATGGTGTAGATAATGTACAAAAAAAAAAATAAAAAAAAAAATAGAATTTTGTACTTGCATTGAATCCTTTTCTCTGAATCCATCTGGGGGACACTGGACCATGGGTTTGCTTGAGGGACCGAAGGAGCTGGCACTTAATTAGACTAGTATAACTTTAAAAGGGAGTAGCTCTCTTGTAGTCTCTGCAACCCGTGGTCTTCAGTGCAACTTCAAAAGTAGCCCTAATCCAAGGGTGAATCACCTAGTGTAACTTACGGGTTAACCACAACACACTCACGGACAAAGAGCTGAGCGTAAGGGTGGGAACGCAGATGAATTCAGAGAAAAGGATTCACCGCAAATAGAAAAATCCATATTTTCTCTTTCATCCGATCTGGGGGATACTGGACCATGGGGACGATCAAAAGCCGCCACTAGTACCTGAACATAAGATTTCAGACAAACACTAGCATTCTTAGATGTGAACTCCGGAACACTAGAAAAACGTGGTGAACCTGCTGGTGAACAGTTGTCCTGTCACTGGCAAAGTAGCTTCCACAGAAAATTCACAGCTCGCATAGAGGGAGCCCTCCAGAATTGGAAAACAGCCCCTGAGAGATCAGCAGGGAGCCGCCCCGCCAGGACTGCGTGGATACCAAGGACTACCCCCCAGCAAAAAGAGACAAGCAGAAATTGCATTCATAAAAAAAAAAAAAAAAAGGAAAAAAGTGCATCCTCATTTGTTGTCAAGACTGCAGTATACCGGCCCCACCTAGGTGTAAACCCACATATGACCAACACGGGCTCTAGACCTGCCCTGTGGTCAACCTGGGTCAGGAAACCTGTCTCACCTAACTTGGTGAACCTGAGGTAAACCAGAGCCACCAGTCTGACACTGAATTAAACGTGGATATCTGATCTGCCAAGACAAAATGCTAAGACTACTGTAACAAATACAGACACATACAACAGTGTCGGGCCACCTTGAAAATACGAGAAAAGAGTGCAGGTCTCTGACAAAAGTAGCATAATAATAATAATAATAATAATAATAATAATAATTATTATTATTATTATGATTATTATTATTATTATTAATGAGATAAAACAATTTGGAGAAGCCAGAATGCAAGCGGATTCAGCCCACCCCATATAGCCTCCACGGCAATGGCAAGTCCAAAACCACTTGACCAAGTCCAGGCTACCGTCTCAAGGACGAGAAAATAAAAAAGGAACGGACTGTAAGCAGACCACTGCGAAGACTGAATGCAGGGTACAGTTTCCTGAATCCTTAGTTTACTCAGGAAAAGCGTCCTGAGAGGACGTCAGGGAGTCCTAAAACTTAAGGTATGCAAGCAGCATGCACGCCCAGTAAGAGTAATTGGACCCAGCAGGATTCAGACCCACACTTGTTCCACAAAAGAAGAGGATACACACCCCAAGCCATCCAAGCGTCAATGTCGCAACAAAATGCAGTCTGACACACGAACTCTTAAATTGCAGAGAAAAAAAAACAAAAACACAAAATCCTAGGACAGAGACCTATGGTTCTGTATGTGCCTAACACCCCAATGAAGGCAACACGTAGAGCAGCCCAGACCCAGTGCGTAAGTCTAAGTGGGACAGGCTTGGTACCAAGGCAATTCAGATAGCAGCGGAGATTCAGACTACCGAATCAGAAACAGTTAGTAACTATGGACCCTAGCGGCCATATTGTGGGTCCTAGATCAGAGTAGGATCAACCAACCCGTCTAGAGGACCAATTCCTGAAAAAGAACCAAGGCCAGAAACTAGCCCTGAGACTGGGAGGATGGGCATACAGCAGGGAAAGTACAAATTCCTGTAGGTGAAAAGTAGCCTTGGAAAACCCACAGTAAGCACAGCCGAGCCTACCGTGGAAAACAAGAACATACATTAGAACAAGTTTGTAGAAGAGCTGCAGGATGTGCGACTGACACTTCCCAACAGATAGACAGACACCGGAGTCACCGTGAGACACTCTGGGCCTGATTCTGACCCGGTCGCAAGCGCTGTGTGCTCGCAACCAGGTCGATTGTGGGCCAGTGCGCATGCGCATGACGGAGCCATTTCCGTCGTGCGCATGCGCGAGACCCGGTCAGCGACGGCCACTCCGTCGCTCCGTGTCTCGTACCAAAGGGGGCGTGCTGTCGATGTTGAGTGACAGCACGCCCCTTTGGTGGGCGGGCCGGGGGAGTGGCTGCCCAAGCGGAGGCGTTCCCATGTGAACACCTCAGTTTGGGGGCGGCCCCACTGACATGAGTGATGTCGGTGGGAGAGATTTCGGCTCTGTTAGAGCCGAAATCTCTCTGGGGCTTGCGGCAACGAGACCCTACCACAAGGGTCGTGTTGCAAGCCCGATGGTCGCGATGGTCTTGACCATCGCGACCATCTTCCTAGCCGCTCGCAATAGCTGTGGGTGGTCACCCACAGCTATGCGAGCGGCCAGGAGGCCGTTCTATAAAAAAAAATAGCCCGGCCCTGATTCAGAGCGAGCGCTCTGTCAGAGCGTCCGGCTCTGAATCAGGGCCTCTGTCTAGCCATACTGCTGGGATAAAAAAACAACTGAAAACAAGATGTAAAAGATGTTCCCGGGTCCTCACATCAGAGCCCCTGGGCCCAGTGGAACCACACCCCAACAGAGGTGCAGCAAAGCAAGCTAAGTCCTGAAAGAAGTCCATAGCTCATCGTTCCCAGCTTCCCATAGGGGACCTTACAGGCAGTGGCCATGCTGCTGCCAAACGTGATCCTCTATAGTAATTAGGAAGTAATCATCACTGTGTACGAGTCGCAGCGCTAGTACCGCCATTGAGGATTCAAACCCACTGCAGGGATTAACGTTCACTAGTACTGTAGGGAAGTACTTCCACCCCGTAAACACGGCTAGGTCAGACCCAAAAGTGGATACCAACCCTGGAATGGAACCCAGCCCCCTACAACAAGGGGGAAATCTCTGAAAAACAACATACCGAAAGGACAAACACATATCCTACCTGGGTCACGGATGTAAAACACCCATAGCCCAGGGATAATGGTCACCTAACGACGATAACAGCAGAATTTTCAGCTACGCCCCTTAGATGCAGACAAGGTTCAAACCGCAGTACAGGACCCGTACAAGTGCTACAGTCTAAGAGAGACAGTCTCAGGGCTACTGGGACAAAAAAGACAGAAACACACCTGTGACTCAAAGTTCAGGCCGGTAAAGATACTCCCTCCAGTCAGTGGACCATCACAGCGGTAGAAGTAGAATCAGTTAATTTAACATTGAAGAATGAAAAGCTTGACCAGAGAATATTAACGGCACCAACGGCTGGGCACTTAAACCGAGGTACCTGAGACAACCAGGCCTAATGTGGACAAAAACCACTTGGTCATGCCCCAAAGACCCGACAAGACCGCACCATGCCGGGGACTACAAATAGTGGTTTTGAAACCTCAGCTGAAAAAGTCAAGATCACACATTGTTGGTACTCCCAAACTTGGGAATTGAAACCTCAGGCTTCTCGCCAGAATTTTATGCATAGGCGAAAGACTGTCTGAACAGTAGAGCACGTGTACTGACACCCTGGAAAAAAAAAACAACCAAGGAAGCACGGTGGATAACGATCCAGCACAGCCGGACAAAGTACTGTTGATTGCGGCCGCCTGCCGAACAGGCCCGCCCAATGGCTTTGTCACAACTCATCTGTGTAGTCAACCTGGGCCTTTAAAATAAGGTTCCACCAAGATCTGAACTCGGATCGCTGGATTCAGAACCCAGCGTGCTAACCAGGATACCCTGGAACCTGACTACAGGTTTTGTGTTAGGCTGCATCAGTGCACACACTGGTAATACCTACCCAACAGGTTGCCCGCTGCAAAAGAAATGTAAACCTACACTCAGAAACTGCTCGTGACAGTGTAAGAGACATTAATAGTGAAAAATACAACTGGTCAGTAACCTGCAGAGCCCTGACCCAAGTCAGGTCCAGACCCTTACCAAGGAGGAATAACACTGACTCGGGCTAGGCTGTCTACATGCACACTAGCTAACACAGTGTAGCCAAAAGCTACACCATATACAGGTGTGACACAGGCCAAGTCCCAATGCTGTGAAGATTGCACACAAATCACACTAGACGGGCTGACTAAAAGCAATATCTCTGTCAGGATTGGCAACCAGACTTCAACGTAGAGAACAACTGTAGTGATGTTCCAGCAGGTGAACCAGATGAACACCCAGGCAGTGTAGAGGAGCTCCATAAAATACAGATTAATAGCAGGCCTCTAACCCAGAGAATGCAGGGTGAGTGCATACATTATGCAAACATACCTAAACACTGGTGATGACCCTCAATAGAGCCCCCTAGGTACATTGCCATAGCAAACAACTGGAGATAAGGTATCGGAAATAGGCAAGTTAACCGGCTCTATCACCTCAATGTTCCTGACAGCTGTCGGGGAACCAAACCTAGGACCCTGGCCCTGTGCAACTGTATGACTGTAGGCTGAGCTGCAGCAATGCTTACCACCAGGGGGAAATAGACACAGCCGGATATATCCTCTTAAGAGATTGTATCGTTTATTATGGTATCAGTCATATGTACAGAGTCATCCGTACCACAGTAAACACAACAGTACCAAGATTACCTGCATGAGGTTCTAGCGTCCAAGCCCTATAGATACGGATGGGATGCAGTTATGATCCAGATAAGCGGTATGCCATCTGCCGGAACCCCAGCATCGGAATCCCGAACGCCGATACAACACCCGACATGACTCGGGATACAGACGTCAGGATCCCGGCAGATGGCATCCTGATCATAAGGACACCGGGGAAAGGTAAGTATCAGCCGCGGGGGGGTTGACTTAGGTTTAGGCACCCCAGGGGGAGTTAGTGTTAGGCTGCGGGAGGGGGCAGGTTAAGGCACCACCGGGTGGGGTTTGGCACTAAGGGTTAGGCACTAAGGGGGAGGGTTAGGTTTCGGTACTTACCGGGAGGCTTAGGGTGCGGGGTAGGGAGGGTTAGTGTAAGGGTGCAGGAATGGATCGTTATAGGTTAAAAAGGACAGGGGAAAATTACTTACCATTCCACTTTCGGGATTTTAACCATCGCGATGCCGCTGTCAGTGTGCTGATAGCCGGCATCACGCCCATCGGTATTTCATACAGATTCCGACAGTGGGAATCTCATTCACTCATTCATGCTCGTCACTAATTAGACGACAAGGCATTTGGCTAGGGTGTGCAGCAAGCTCCTCCCCTGGAGCTGTCTCTCACTGCTGCAGGCACCCACACAAGTGAACTTCCCATAGCAAGGGAAAACACTGTGTGTAGCAGCATGTCTGCTTCCTTCCAGTGTGCCCGACATCAAGCACTCTCCTAATCTTATGAGGGACCGACCTGCAAGATGGCAGCGCCATGCTGAACAGAGGCAGCAAACTGCTACCCTCTAGAAGGGCAGTAGCGCTGGCCGGCTGCGGGTCCCGGCGGGCACCAAAACAGAGACTCAATTAGTAGTAGATAGGAAGGTGAACTGCGTTCCCTCCTTTAGTCTGGTGGCAATGCTGAATTTCATAGCCGCCAGACCTCCCAATGTGTGCTGCGGATGCAGCACACATCGAAGACTAAATGTAAAAAAAAAAAATTAAGTTTATAAATAAAGGAAAAACTAAATCTAATCTAAAGTACAGGGCTGCAGAGCAGCCCAGCTTCCATGGGCACTTAACAAGCACTGAAGACCATGGGTTGCAGAGGGGAGGAGCTATTCCCTTAAAGTTATACTAGTCTAATTAAGTACCAGCTCTTTCGGTCCTTCAAGCAACCCCATGGTCCGGTGTCCCTCAGACTGGATGAAAGAGAAACAATGTTATTGCAAAATTACGTATGTTTGTAAACAGAGCAACTAATGCTGGGCATACACGGCCAGATAAAATGTCTGTCAGACCGACAGACATTTTATCTGGCCGGCTGCCAGCCGCAGATGTCGCCGGCATACACTGTGATATTTCTCTCACAGTGTATTCGGCAGACATCCGCGCTCCGCCCCCGGGGGAGGAGACATTTCCCTGTTCCTTCCGTAGGAAGGAACACAGGAAATGTCTGTCCGTCGGCCGCGCTGGGCATGCACTGCCCGATGCGGCCGACAGTTTACCGGGTAAATATCGCATCGGACGGGCATGCTGGACAATCCTGCATGCCCGACCGAGCAATATTTAACCCTCGGTCGCCCGCACACACGCTACAATTATCGGGGCATTCCGCCGATATCAGGCGGATCGCCCTGATAATTGTAGCGTGTATGGCCAGCATTAGGAATGTAGGTTCAACTGTCTTACTTATGGTCAGTATATTCAGCTCTCACCTGCTTCACCTCTAGTCGCAGAGATTCTAGAGTCTGTGATTTTCCATCCTGCAAGATGTTCAGCTTTGACTTAGCTAAATGCAGTGGCGTCCTGCCTGCACGGTCTAAAGCATCCACTCTGGCACCTTAAAGTAAAAAAAAAATAAGAGGAAACACAACTTACAAATGTTAAATGTAATAGGTTTTATTTCCAGCAATGCCTATTCTAATATAGAAAAGAAAGTATGACAAATATGTCTTACCTCCCTGTAAAAGTGTTGTAATCACTGGGACATGGCTCGTACAAGCAGCTAGGAAGAAAACAAAATAAAATCACATAATATATGCAATTATCACAGAGAATGTAATTTAAAAGACCTCCAAACCATCTCCTACCCAAATGCAATGGGGTATTCCCTAAGCCATCCCTCTGATTTGGATCGGCTCCGTGGTCTAGGAGCAAATGTACTAAAAGAATGCAGAGAAACAAAACTTTACTATAATGTATATATTATATGTAATAATACACACACACACACTTAGATAACGTAGATACTGCATAATTTCTGTTCTTTCAGTCAGTTTAAATATTGAATTAACATCTATGTTTCACTAATATACATCATAAAAAAAATGACAAGGCGGTTTAAGTACACACTGGCATTTGCAATGTGTATTATTAATGTTAAAATGTATGCAAGAGTTAAATCTGTATTCATTAACAGATATCCGTCACATAAATTTATATTGTTCCAGCCGCACAAGGGGAAACACATTTATAAATGACTCTAAACCGCAACTCAAGGAATTTACGATGCACTCCCATTATGTTCAACTGTTGTTGTGCATCATACGTGCACAGAGCTTTGCAGCGCTGTCCACAGCATAGCATTCTGGTGTGTCCATCTCCACTCCCTCTACCTCTTATTTCTGCTTCAATATAAAAAGGTATAATCCAAGCGCAGTTCAAGCTGAACTAAAATCTGACATAATAAAAAAACACTATACAGATGTGTCCTGTAAAAAATACACCTCACACACTTTATGCCCCATACCAATTTGGTCATTTCCATTACAGGATGCAAAGTGCAGTGCTGTACGGCCCTTGTCATCAGCAGCACAGGGATCTGCTCCTTCATCAAGCAAGCGTTGGACTGAAAAATTAAGAGATATTTAGTGGATGAATTCTGATAAACGGTAACTAAATAAATACTATATAATCAGGCACCTGTGTCGAGGTCATTCCCATTGGCGGCTTCCCTTAACTTCCTTAGTGCTGTTTATAAAAAATAAATTATAGAATGCATTCATGATGGTAAACATTATTCATGATAGACCTAGGGGGAGATGTATGAAGGGGTGATATGTGTAAAATCGGTAACTGCGCAGTGACCGCATGTATGAATGCAGGGAAGTGATCAGAATGACAGGGGTGCTATGGTTGATTGCAAAAAACAATTATTTTTTTTTTTAAATTCGCAGTGGGTGCCGCTGGGGATTTTTGACCAGCGCAAGCGCAAATTCACTGCAAGCGCCGGTCAAAGCAGCTGCAAGAGGGAAAATGGACTTCACCAGACAGGTGAGTTAACACTCTCCCTCTTAGGCAACTACTTTTATCACACATGCGGTCAGCAAGTAGTCCTGCTTCGCCTTAATAATGGCCGACGGAGTACCATGCCCTTAAAGAACGTTATGCGTTCGGCCATACATCTCCCCCCCAAGTGTTGTATAAACATGAGAAACTTAATACATCTGATTTGTGACGTGTTACATAACTGGTAATTGTTTGTAAATAATGTTAAACTACTTCCATGTCTAAATCAGAACCATAAGCTTTAATTTAGTTTATTTGTAATAAACCCACATGAGCACTGGTATAAATGCCTGGGGCACTCTCATATCTCAGTAATGGAGTCAGTATGTTTTGCCAACAATAACAATGCAGACAGTTATTATATAAACACCATAACGTCAACAGGGACATAATGTCGACGTACAATTTTAAGCCTAACCATACGTTATCTATTGTGTACATTTTGCAGGTGTTGACATGTTGGGTGTCAACATTTTGACCATGTCAACATAATGATGTAGACCTTTTGACTGTAAACATGCTGACTACATCCCCTCAGTAACACGCTATTCATACCCACAGAGGTGTCATGTTCATTATAGACAACTCAACCTGACATCTGCAGTATATGTATAAATGCTTTTAATCAAAAATTAATCCAAAATTAGAGCCTGTAATGAGGGTCACACACTGATGCCCACACCTCGTTACTCTGTCTTATTACAGTCATTATTGTACCCCAGAGAAGCCCGCTTACCGTAGCTCTCCCTCCCCAGCGGGCATAGCCGGTACCGGTGCTGCCGGTGAGACTTCACACGGCCCCGAGGACACCTCCTCGGTTTCTCAGGCTCTTCCCACAGGGCCTTTAGTAGCTCCGGCACAGCGGGCGGGCACAGCTCCCCTCCCGGGACACCCGAGCCCAGGTCCCCGGGAACGACAGGCGCCGGCTTGCCCTGCTCTTCCAGCTCCATCCGCACCACAGGCTCCAGAGAGGCCTCCAGGCCACGGTCACCATGACAACCAGGAACCGAAACCAATCAGCAGCGACCAACAGAAACGCCGAATCTGACACTAACGAGAATGCCCCTTGTTTCAACAACCAATAGGGAGCGGCCACGTCATGCAGATTTGAATATCATTAGGCAGATGCCATTTTACAAGTTGCATCACCTGCTTAATATTTCCTCAGTCATCATGTTATTAGTGTGCTGCTGCCACCATTGTCTCAGTGACTAGAATTTGTTGACATGGTTACAGATTAATCAGGAATATTATGAAATAACATGCTCAAAATGTATAAAGCAGTACTAAAATAATGAAGTGCAAAGCCTGGCCTAATAATAGTACTGCTGTAAATTGAAGTCATGTCACCACTCCATAGTGTCAGTGAAGATGGACATTTTGCTTAACTGAGGGGGGTGAGGTGAATTGCGCGAGGTGAATAGCGCTGGGAAGTTGGTCCTGGAGCTATTCAATTCACTGCGTTGTTTAGTTCGACTATAACAACTTATGGGCCGGATTCAATTAGCTGCGAAAAGTCCCGAACTTTTCGCCTGTTGTACTTTCCGCTGCCTTCGCCTGTTAGGGAGGCGAATTTGCGGCATGCGCGACCCCGCGTTTCGCCCTATTCAATTGCAGAACAGGCAAAAACGCAAATAGGCGAAAGCATAACATGCGGAACGGAATAGATTGGGGGGATCAGTCTGTACCCCAAAATAAGACGCACTGACACTGTAAATCATTACAGATGTGTACTATTAGCCCCAATAAACGTACTTTGTGTCCTTAATTTGTGTTTTTGGTGAAAATAAATAGTCCTGTCAAATTTGGGGTACTTGAAAATGGGTGCTAGCATATTTTTGTGTTTCTAAAGTGCACTTTTTAAAAAAGAGAAAAATCCACCTGCTGCATACACCTGCTATCCTAAATATACCTGCCACATCTATACAGCCCCCCAAGAAACCTATTTTGCTAGTTTTTATCCTTGTCCCCCCCTTTTTCAATTTTCACCCCAAAAATTACGTCTTTTTTGGGGTGTTCTGAGGTAATTGTTTTTGACTGATTTGTCTTTTGGGGAGGTGTCCAAAGGGTCCACAATCAATTCCCCACATTTGCACCCCAAGATACACATTTTGCACTTTTTTCCACCTGCCATTTATTGGAGAAACTTTTCTGCCTGTAACAGTGCATTAAGTTTCCGCTTAGGCAAAATCGTAATGGAATTGAATTTGGAGATAAGACGCAAACAGGCGAAAAGCGGCAATAGGCAAAACTTTTTCGCCGATTACGGCTTTTCTCGCCTAATTGAATCCGGCCCAAAGTCTGAGAATGCTGGTTAGTGCAACTTAACCTGGGTGATTAGTCTCTGACTAAAGTGCCGGCCACGAGGCTGTTTGCGCCGCGCTAAACACTTTAGTTGGATTTCTGCTCTTACTACAGGGGTGCGAGAAGAAATCCTTTAGTCGGCCTAACAGCGTGCTGAATTGAATAGCTCCGGGAATGCCTTCCCAGGGCTATTAACAGAGTGCTGAATTGAATCGCCCCCATATATTCAACAATAATATTGTATATTGAATCTAAAATATTTTGAATTCTGTATATCACACACTTTGCTCTAAACACCCCATCAGCACACCTGCATTGTTTGAATGAATCGGTTTACAAAGGCATTTACGAAAAGGAGATAATATCAGTCTATTATTTCTTATTGATAAATGAGCAGATTTTTATTTATAGAATGTGAGTGCAATGTGAAAATAAATTGTCATATTTTTATTTGGAGATTACACTATTGTGGCAATTGTTTTTTTTCTGCTTATTTTTTCAAGCACTAAATGCCGTATTAATGGCCAAAGATATGTCCTGAAGCACCCCTGAGAAATATGATGGAGTTTATGCTGGATTGATTGTACTCCATAAACAGTGGTTCAAAAGATGGTTGCTTCATTTAAGAAGTGTAAGGAGTTATCTGACATTATATTTGGTGACTTGTGGTTTGAGGACTTATATTTAAGAACTATATATGCAACTCTCATCAGCGCCATTGTGATACATTTTTTTTCCACCCCCCCTAGTGCCTAACCCTCCACCTAGTTCCTAACTCTAACCCTCCACCTAGTGCCTAACCCTACACCTAGTGCCTAACCCTAACCCTCCACCTAGTGCCTAACTCTAACCCTCCACCTAGTGCCTAACTCTAACCCTCAACCTAGTGCCTAACCCTAACCCTCCACCTAGTGCCTAACCCTAACCCTCCACCTAGAGCCTAACCCTAACCCGCCACCTAGAGCCTAACTCTAACCCTCCACCTAGAGCCTAACTCTAACCCTCCAACTAGTGCCTAACCCTAACCCTCCACCTAGAGCCATACTCTAACCCTTCACCTAGTGCCTAACCCTCCACCTAGAGCCTAACTCTAACCCTCCACCTAGTGCCTAACCCTCCACCTAGAGCCTAACTCTAACCCTCCACCTAGTGCCTAACTCTAACCCTCCACCTAGTTCCTAACCCCAACCCCAGTACTTAACGTCGTGATGCTGGCTCCGGGAATCTGACAGGTGTCAGGATTCCGGCACCGGCATCCTGACTGTCGGGATTATAACTACTTCCCATTGTCACAGTCTAATGGGTGATTTTTAAATTAGTCGTGGGTGACAGCGGCAGCATGGGGTAATTTTTATGGCATTATATATTATTTTTCCATTCTTTTTGGACACAAATTGTCCTTAAAATTTTAAGAGATTAATAATTTCATTATTAGAGTGACCATTTCTGCCAAGTAATGATTTAAATATTAGTAACTGTAGAGTGTATGACAGTAGTTAATTAAAAATATGCAATACATAATTTCACATTCATGTATTTTCCAGTAAATATAAAATGTTGCTCATCCTCATCCCTCCTGTACCAACATTAGTTTAGAACTCCTCACCCATCTCTGTAACACTACCAACATTATTATTATCATCATATTATGGCAGGTATTCAATTAGCCGCGGGGGTTTACCCCGCGACTAATTGCTGGCCAAAATCCCTGCAGCACAGGGAAAAGCTATTCAAGAAAATCGATTTTTTTTTTCCCCCGCGCCGAAAAATCGGGATTCACGCGCATAAACACGCTGATTCCGCGTAAACTGCGGAATCAATTTTTTTTTCCTCGCAAGCGAGCCCGATTTGGTGGTTTTTATGCTGATTATACCTCGCACCTCCTTGAGCTGCGAGGTAAAGTCCGACTGCGGGGTCTCATAATTAAATAGGTCCGGCACGGCAATTACCGGCTAACTGAATATGCCCCTATGTGTTACTTACAACTGCACAGATCACTTTGGAAAAGGCGCACTTCAACTTATACTGCTTTTACACCTAAATCCTGGGTCTGACCCATGATTTGGAACACAGGGCCTGATTCAGACCAGCGCTCGCGAGTGGGTCGATGTTTGGCCACTGCGTACGTCGGAGCCAGTTCTGACGTGCGCATGCGCGAGACCCGGCTAGCGATGGGCGCTCCGTGTCTAGCACCAAAAGGGGGCGGCTATCGATGTTGAACGACAGCTCGCCCCGTTTATGAAGCGGGCAGGGGGGGTGGCTGGCCAAATGGAGGCGTTCCCGACGGAACGCCTGCCATTTGGTGGTGGCCCCACTGACATCACGAGTGATGTCAGTGGTGAGCTTCTGGCTCTATTAAGAGCCAGAAGCTCACTGGGGCTTGCGGGAACGAGACCCTACCACAAGGGTCTTGTCGCAAGTCGCAATGGTCGAGACCATCACCTGGCCACTCGCAATAGCTGTGGGTGGTCACCCACAGCTAAGCAAGCGGCCAGGAGGCCGCACAAAAAAAAAAAAAACGCCCTGATTCAGAGCAAGCGCTCTTTCAGAGCGTCCGGCTCTGAATCAAGCCCACAGTTCCAAAACGGATCAGCCCCAGGACAAACCTCTTCTATTGCGGCACCGAGCAGGATTATTCCCTGATCGGCGCCGTTCACACTGCATACAGGTGCAGTGGAACACTTCTCCCTGCGCTTGGAGATGACATCATCTCCAAGCGCCGAGAAACCCGGAAGTCCCCATGCTGTAAACGGGAGCCGGGTCTAATGACCCGGGGTACCCATTACACTGCAGGGTTTCACAGATTGTTCCCGTGTAAAACCCTGTAAGTTACCTGGGTTGGATTGCTGGGTCACTCGACCTGGGAATCCAACTCTGGCCCCTTTTACACCAAGGAGCTACCCGGGTAAACCCTGCAATAACCTGGGTTTTAGCTCTGGTGTAAAAGGGGTATTAACTTCACAATGCATCTGTGCAATTTATTTTTCCTGTTTTGAACAATACTTTGTTGTTTTCAGAACAAAGAACAATCACTACTGTGCTGGTCTTTGGTTTTTATTTTTAAATCGTTCAACAACACTTTGCTTTCTCTGCCTCTCATTTAGCATTTCTTTTCTGCAAGATAATGAACAGGTTCATATGTTCATGCTCCATGCATCTGTTTTTCACCAGGCTAATCTGCGTCTCTGACAGCCGTAGGAAAAATTTGGGGAGCAGTGTTGTGATCAATGCTGTCTGTGATTGGTACTCCTGCTCTTATGCCTCATCCAATGCCATTTAAAGATGAGAAGTGGTAGCAAAATATTGTCAAAGGTAGTGCAGGTTTAAGTATGTTTTTTGCTGTATTATACAGTCAGGTGCATAAATATTGGGACATTGACAGAATTTTCATATTTTGGCCTCTATTCACCACCACAATGTCTTTGAAATGAAACAAACAAAATGTGCATTAACTGCAGACTTTCAGATTTAATATGAGGGTAATTACATCCAAATCAGGTGAATGGTGTAGGAATTACAACGGTTTCTATATGTGCCTCCCACTTTTTAAGGGGCCAAAAGTAATGGGACTATCAACTCAAAAGCCATTTCATGGACAGGTGTGGGCTATTCCCTCGTTATTTCATTATCAATTAAGCAGGTAAAAGGTCTGGAGTTGATTCTAGGTGTGACATTTGCATTTGGAATCAGTTGCTGTCGACTCGCAATATGAGATCCAAAGAGCTGTCACTATCAGTGAAGCGAGCCATCATTAGGCTGAAAAAATCAAAACAAACCCATCAGAGAGATAGCAAAAACATTAGGTGTGGCCAAATCAACTGTTTGGAACATTCTTAAAAAGAAAGAACGCACCGAAGAGCTCAGCAACATCAAAAGACCCGGAAGACCACGGAAGATCATGGCCGCTCGCTATAGCTGTGGGTGGTCACCCACAGCTATACGAGCCATTTTTAGGGAGGATGGCCCTGATTCAGAGCGAGCGCTCTGGTCAGAGCGTTCGGCTCTGAATCAGGCTCTGTATACAATAGAGTGTTAATATAGATCTTTTTAATACACTTAGGGCCAGATAGACGTTTTCGTTCAGAACGCAGCTGTGAAAATATGCTAATGGTAGCAAAGATCACCCGAGCATGAAGACGCCCACTGATTCATTCTTACCTCCGTGCGTTGACGCATACTGGTGTAAATATCGGTAACATCGACCTACTGCAGCCTTGGGAGCTCTTCTGAAATGCAGAGCTGCGTATGCACTCGCAGTGGCTAATATATGCACGTCCATGTAACGGTATTCAAACGGACAGGCACGCCTGCATTATTCTGGCCACCCCCAAACGCTGACAACCTGTTACTTACTCTGCAATGGATTCCTATGTGCATCCGTAATCGCAGTGCGTTCGCTGCCCATGCAGTGCCCCTTATACACATGAGAAATGGTAAACAATTGCTCAATTTGTGTGATAATCGCATTAGCGTCCATCTCTGAATCAGGCCCTTAATTCTAACCTTAAGGGTTGCTCTATATCCAGCAGTCTCATGTAACTAATTTTACCTTCAGATTCCCATCTGCAGTAAGTGGGAATCTTAGAATGGTGGGGTAAGAGATCAGAAAACTGAAACAGCAGAGTCTACTGTAGAACTTAGAGGGGGGTTGGGGATGTATCAAAGTGAACAAGTTGCCCATAGCAACCAATCAGCTTTTACATTTTATAGAATGTACTTGATAAAGTTAGCAAGAAGCTAATTGGTTACTATAGACAACTTATCCACTGTTTAGTATGTTTGCTATGTCTCCCACTGAGCAATAGGGCTAATCAGACACTGGAGTATAAATCAGTGAGCATCTAAAGCTGGGTACACAGCCGACCAGCCATCCCATCAGCTTACCAATCGGCTGTTCAATGTGTCTGCCCAGACATAATTTAAATTTGATCACCCAGTTGTGTTGTCAGTGTCCACGGTTCCTGCAGGAAGTGTGAGGTAAGCCCGTACAAACAGGCAGATGTACCGATATATCTGCAAAATATATTGTCATCTGTTGTGCTGCAGGGCCGACATAAGGCTGTGAACAACATTGAACACAGACATATCATCTGTTCACAGCCACAGATTATTATTTATTATTAACAGTTACTTATATAGTGCAGCATATTATGTTGTACTTTACAATTGGGAAGTTATAATACAAAACTGGGTAAAAACAGACATACAGTGGCGTCACAAAGGGGGTGCGGGCCGAACCCAGGTGTCACACCAAAGTCTGTCCTCCTCCTCAGTGATAGGAGCCGGGTGCTACACTGTAGCATTACATGCAGAACTCTGCTCCTCACACATTGAGGGAGCCGGCACTGCACACACAGTGGTCTCCGGAGGCAGTCCGCACCTCCGGGACCCCATGCTTGACTAAAACGGGGGTTCGGCCAGCGAGGCCACGCCCCATATTTGCCAGCACTACAACCGTCCCCACACCAGGTGTCGCTGGGTGTGGACTATACAGCGTGGATATAATTGGGTAGGATAGCTTATGAAGGTTATGTAGGTGATTCTGGGATTTGATAAGCTTGTCTAAAAGAGGTGAATTTTCAGGGAACACAAAGGTTTTGAGACTTAAGGAAAGCCTTATTGTGCATGGGAGGACATTCCACATAGTGGGTGCAGCCCAATAAAAGTCCTGTAACTGTGAGTGGGAGCAATTAATGCGTGTGGATGAGAGACACAGATATTGTGCTGAGCGGAGGTCAGGTTGGGAGATATTTTGAGAAAAGTGAAGAGATATGTTGGTGTAGTTTGAGTAATAGCCTTATGTGTAAGTAAAAATGAGAGTTATGGTAAGAACTTACCTTTGTTAACTCTCTTTCTTTGAAGTCTATAGGGTCCACAGGGAGACCTGGGAAGTGTAGGTTGGATCTGGATCCCGGGCACCACGCAGTTAAAGCTTTTGCTCCCAGGATGCACTGGTCTATCCTCCCTATACCCCGCCCCCGAGCCAGTGGCAGCTCAGTTGGTAAGTAGCCAAAGGCCGGAGGAGGATAAGAGAGAGAAGGAAGACTGGTACACACAAGAATCACACTCTCACAGAGAAGGCGGGAAACCAGTGACAAGAAATATAGCCCATATGAAGACAGGTGCGTCAGGGTGGGTGCCATGTGGACCCTATGGACTTCGAAGAGAGTTAACAAAGGTAAGTTCTTGACATAACTCTCATTTTCTTCTTCAGGGTCCATAGCCACAGGGAGACCTTGGGGATGTCCCAAAGCAGTCCTTTTAAGGGTGGGATGCTCCTGTGAAGAGGAGAATCCGGCGCCAAACGGAAGCATCCTGAGACGCAAAGGTATCAAAATGCATAGAACCTTAGAAAGGTCTGAATGGAAAACTACATGGCCGCCTTACAAAGCTGAACAGCCGAGGTGCCACGGTGAGCCGTCCTTGAAGGGAACACAGACCAAGTAGAATGACCAGTAACAGAAGCCGGAACAGACAGGCCTGTCAGTGTGTAAGCCTCTAAAACATACGAAGCCATCTGGCCAATGTTTGTTTATTGGCTGGCCATCCCTTTTTGTGAAATCCATAGAGCACAAACGAGTCTGATTTCCAAAGGGAACTGGTAGAGTCCACAGAAATCTTGAGAGTGTGGACCACATCCAATGAGGCCTCACCAGCTGAGAGGTCTGGCGACTGAACGGCTGGTAGTATAATTTCCTGATTTATATGGAAATGAGAAACCACCTTAGGAATAAACTCAGGGTGAGTGCGAAGTACAGCCTGTCCTGGTGAAATATCAGAAAGGGGGGGGGGGGTGCGACGATGACAGGAGAGCGGCCCCAATTCTTACATGCTCCTGGCAGAAGCAATAGCCAGAAGAAAAAGAGTCTTCGCTGTGAACCACTTGAGTTCTACAGAATCCAAGGGTTCAAATGGAGGACCCTGGAGGGCACAAAGAACTACTGACAAATCCCACTGAGCCACTGGAAGGACAAAGGGAGGTTGAATCCGGAGGACCCCCTGGAGGAAGGTGTGGACATCCGGTAGTGGAGCAAGTCAACGCTGGATCCAAATGGATAGAGCAGAGACATGCACTTAGTGAAGCAAGGCGAAGTTCCAATCCAGCTTGAAGGAAGGCCAGGACTCTGGAAAGCCTAAACATTTGAGGATCGTAGCTACTGGTACGACGCCATTGGAGATATGTACGCCACACTCTGTGGTAGATCTGAGTAGAGGCTGGCTTACGCGCCCTGAGCATAGTGTTGACTACAGAACTAGAGAATCCTTTGGACCTTAGGAGCGATGTCTCAAGAGCCACGCCGTCAAAGACATACGATCCAGGTCCTGGTAAAGGCAAGGACCCTGGGACAACAGGTCCGGATGTTGAGACCGCAGGAACGGAGTGTTGATGGAGAGAATTCCAAGATCTGAGTACAAGTGATGTCTGGGCCAAGCTGGTGTCACCCCAGCAGGACAGCGCCTCAGTCTTGTTTAAACTTCCAAAGAACTCAAGGAAGAAGGGGGACTAGAGCTTTGATCTGATGGTGGGAACCGGTTCCACCTGGAGAGGATCAGCCTTTGCAAAGGCCTGGAATGGAACTGAGCATATTCCACCATGTCGAAGGTGGACACCATGGATCCCAGAACCTGCATTGCTGAGGGGATCGACACTCGGCAACTGTGGAAACATCTGCACACTCGTAGTTGAAGTGTGGAGATCTTGCCTGATGTTAGAAAGATTCTCTGATCCCGAGAATCCAGCAGGGCTCTCAGATGAACCATTCTCTGTGAGGGATTCAGGGAGGACTTTTTCCAGCTGTGCTTGTGCAGGAATGCAATGCTTAACTACAGATGGCGGTGAAGCACTTCTGGGGATCCTGCTAGGAGCAGGAGGTCATCCAGGTATGGAAACAGTCAGACACCCTGACCACGCAGGTGGGCCGCCCTTATAGCCATAATTTTGGTAAACACCCATGGAACTGTGGAAAATCCAAAGGGAAGAGCCTGAAATTGGAAGTATTGCCGTAGTATACAGTAGCTGATGTGAGGGCACTATAGGTACGCGTCCTGAATATCCAGATATACTATAAAGTCCCCAGGCTCCGTAGCTAGGATGACCATACTGAACTTTGGCACCCTCAAGAATTTGTTCAAGGATCTGAGGTTGAGGATAGGCCGATAAGACCCATTCGGCTTCTAAATCAGAAAGAGCAGAATAATAATAATAACCAGTCCCTCACTGAGATCATGGGACTGGTACAATTACCCCTGCTTTCAACAAAGACTGCATGGCTTTCTGGATTTGTAAGGCCTTGTTTGGGACTGAATGAGGGCCTTTGTAGAAAAAACTGGAGGGGAGAACGTCTGAGAAATGCGAGGGCGTACCCATTTGAGACCACTTCTCTTACCCAAGTATCTGTGATGTTTTGACATCAGTACAAGTCGACCTCCCACTCTGGGTTATCCCAGAGCAAGGCCCCTCTCGTCAGTCTGAGGGTTTATCTTCGAGCTTTGAAGCAGGGTGTCTAGTGTTCCAGGTCCGCTTGGTCCTGGACTTGGCTGCTCTAGTGGAAGCCGACTGCCTAAGAAAGGACTGACCTTTAGGCTTTCCTAGGCCTAGTAGAAGTAGTTACAAACTTGTCATTGCCCAACAAGATCTCCCCACTGAAGTGTTACCCTACTAGGTTCTTGGAATCCACATGAGCGTAGCCACAGGGTACAGCAGGCAGACACAGTCGCAGCCGAGACTCTGGAGGTTAGGAGACTGGCATCTAATGTCGCTTTTTCAAAACAGGAAGCTGCATCTCGAATGTGAGCAACAAAAGACATCTGATCCCTAGAAGCATCTGAGGGAAAAGAGTCTTCAGTCAGCGTCAGCCAGCCCTCTATAGCTTTAGTCACCCATGCAGTTGGACGGGCAACAGTCCCTGAAAAAGAGTATATCGATTTCAGGCAAGCTTCTACTTTCCTATCCGTAGGATCCTTCAAGGAAGTAACAGTATAAAGAGAATGTAGCGCTTTTAATTAAACATGTAACGTGAATCCACTGCAGGGGGTGTTTCCCATTTTGCACAATGAGCCACAGGAAAAGAGTAAAATTAGGTCAGTATGAAACCTCTTACCACGCGATTGCCAGGCTGCAGCCATGAGTTCAGCTGGATGATCCGATTCTCCCGAAGCTACTTCCTGTCGTTTAAATAGAGGGTGCTTGGATTTAGGGGCTGACTCATCGTCATCTACTAACAGGATGGATCTGACAGCACGCACCAAGGCAGGAATATTAATTTATGACTGACTCTCATCCTCCTCCGGAGGTCAGGGTTAGTGTGTGGACTGTGACGATAACACAGGACGTGTAAAGGATTTACTGGGTAGAGGTTTCCCACCTTGCAACATGGTATGAAAGGCATTAGATGTAGCCATCAAACTCTATACTGAGCTAGAGAGTAGGGAATAGTTACGCAAACTGGAAGATCCAGTTCACTGGTGCGTCTACAAAGGTTGCCTCGGCATCTCATGTTCTGGACCCGTACACTAGCAGTTTGTGATTGTGTTGGGAGGCCATGAGGTCCACCTCTTCAGAGGCCCCATCTGTTCATTAGGAGTTGAAACACCTCTTGGAGGAGAGACCATTGCCCGGGATGCACATCGTGATGGCTGAAGAAGTCTGCTTCCCAATAGAGAACTCCCGGAATGAACACAGCAGAGATAGCCAGAAGGTGACCCTTGGCCCATGTCAGAATTAGTGACGCTTCTGTCATTGCTGCCCGACTTCGAGTGCCTCCTTGATGGGCGATGTAAGCCACCTTTGTGGCATTGTCGGACTAAACCTGTACAGGGTTTCCATGAAGTATGTGCTGGGCCAGGAAGAGGGCCCTGTAGACAGCTCTAAGTTCCAATATGCTGATTGGCAGGGTTGATGTGACCGATGTCCAACAGTCCTGAAAGAAGCGCAGACCAGTCACTGCGCCCCAACCCGGAAGACTGGCGTCTGATAGGATTACCCAGTCCGGTGACCCTTGATTAGATGAGATGTCTGCTGCCACCAAGATAAAGACAGACGCACCTCTGGAGAGAGCACCATCGTCTGACGTCTACCCATGGTGGGGGTACAGGAGGTACTTGTATTGCCTGAACCTTATGTGACAACCCCAAAGAGGGCATTACGTTCTGCTGTGATAACCCTCTCGGGGGAATTACAGCCAGATCCGCTAGGCGGTCCGTAATAGTGCCAGTACCTGAACAAAGGAGCCCAGCTTATATATATCCCTTATTAAATCCTCCTCACTTAAGCTTGCAGCCCATAACTTGCCTGATAGCAGTATGGAGGCAGATGCCTATTTATACTCCTGCCTTTGCTAGACATAGCTGCAGAGTAAATGGCACACAATATGGCACTGGGTATAAAGCAACCACCGTGTATGTAGGATACTATTAGGAAGCAATATACTGGTCCTGTCTTATGCCTGGGTAAGCTGCAGGAACACACAGCTCAAATATGGCACAGTGCAACGAATGTGACAAAACATCACAAATACTTACAGTAGTTCTATAAATGTGAGGCACAGATAAACTTCTGAATACACCTGTATGTTAAGGTAATACTCAGAGAAAAAAAAACACAGGTCCTGACTGATGCTTAGATAAGCTGCAGGAGCCCACTGCATAAGTATGCGACACACTGGTCCTGTCTGACACTTGGGTAAGCTGTAGGAGCCCTATGCCAAAATATGGCACAGAGCAGCACACAACAATATGTGTCAGACCTCACAAATATTATCTTTTATATATGTGAGTTAAAAATATGAGATATGGTAAGAACTTACCCTTGTTATCTCTATTTCTACGAAGTCCATAGGGTTCCACAGGATACCTTGGGATATAGGCGATGGCGGCAGACATCCAGGCACCACAGAGTTAAATTTTCAGCCTCCCAGGATGCACTGGGGTCCCTCTCCTATACCCCGCCCCCGAGCCTCAGGCCACTCAGTTTCGTAACAAGTCATAGGCCAGAGCAGGAGCAAAAAAGAGAGAGAAGACAGTCTGGAACACACAAGAATCACATTCTCACCAAAAGGAGACGGAGAAACCGGTGACCAGATCAAAGCCCATCTGCAGTACAGGTGCGACAGGGCGAGAGTCCTGTGGAACCCTATGGACTTCGTAGAAATAGAGATAACAAGGGTAAGTTCTTACCATATCTCATATTTTCTACTTCAGGGTCCATAGGGTATCCACAGGATACCTTGGGGATGTCCCAAAGCAGTATCCTTTAAGGGTGGGGATGCTCCTGTGCTGTAAGGAGAATCCGCCGCCCGAAGGAAGCATCCTGAGAGGCGAAGGTATCAAAAGCATAATACCTTACAAAAATATGGACAGATGACCACCAATCACCACTGAGGCGCCACGTCGAGCTGCCCACGAAGGACCCACAGACCTAGTGGAAGAGCTTTAATAGAGGATGGAACAGGAAGACCTGTGAATCCATCCTGCCAAAGTTAGCATAGTGGCAGGCCAACCCTTTTTATGGAAACCAGAAAGGACAAAACCGAGAGTCTGATTTCCTAAATGCACTGGTACGGTCAACTTAAATTCTTAGCGCCTGTACCACAGCCAAATAGAACTCACCAGCAGACAGGACTGGGGAAGTAAAGGCCGGTACTATAATTTCCTCAATGATGTGGAAACTAGACACCCCCGTAGGTAAAAAACCAGGGCAAGTGCGAAGCACTGCCCTGTTCCTAGGAAAGATGAGAAAAAGGGAGGTCTACATGACAGAGCCTCCCATCCTGAGATCCTACTGGCCAAATTAAGAGCCAGAAGGAATACAGTCCTAGCCGTAAGCCATTTGAAATCCACTGAGCCCAGTGGATCAAATGGCGGTCCTCAGAGAGCCCTAAGGACCACAGCCAAATCCCAAGGAGCCACAGGTGGAACAAAGGGATGCTGAATATAACTTACACCCTGCACAAAGGTGCGGACATCAGGAAGAGTAGCAATCCTACACTGAAACCATACTAACAGGGCAGAAACCTGCCCCTTCAGGTAAGCAAGGCGAAGACCGTTATCTAAGCCCACCTGTAGGAAAGCCAACCTCTGGATATCCGGAATACCCAGGGAGCCTAGCCTCTAGGGCGACACAACTGAAAGAAAGTATACCATACCCAATGGTAAATTCTTGCAGATAAAAGCTTCCGAGCTCTTAGCCCCTGTTAACTATAGAGCTGGAAAAACTCCTAGACCTTAAGAGGGCAGTCTCCACTGCCACACCGTCAAGGACAGACAACCCAGGTCTGGGTATCAGCCAGGATCCTGAGACAACAGGTCCGGGCGTAGAGGCAACAGCTTCGGAGTGTTAACTGAGAGGCTCCGAAGATCTGAGTAATAGTGCCATCTGGCCCACGCTGGAGCTATCAGCAGGAGCGTGCCTCCTTCTTGCTATTACTGGAGGAAGAAGGGATAACGGAGGGACGAGGTACACAACTTGGAAGGTCCAATGGACCTACCTACGTCTATCAGAAGAGTCTCATCTCTGAAAGGCTCCACTTGTTCACCAGAAGATTGAACACCTCCTGATAAAGAGGACATTTCCCTGAATGCACGTCTTGACGGCTGAGAAAGCCTGCTTTCCATCTGAGGATTCCTGAATGAACACTACCGATGACGGCAGGGATATAGCCTTCCACCCAAGCCAGAATTCGGGACATCACTGTTAGCGTCGCCTGACTTCGGGAACCTCCTAGGTGGTTTACATAAGCCATCATGATGGCGTTGTCAGACTGTACCTGCACGGTATTTCCGTGGAGGACCTATCCTGCATGCTGGAGAACCTTGAATATTGCTCAGAGTTCTCAGATGTTTATGGGAAGCGCAAAAACTACTGGTGTCCACCCCTGGAACAAGTGTGGACCCGTCACTGCTTCCCAGCCACGGATACTGGCATCCGTCGTCAGAAGGACCCTGTCCGCAATCCCAAAGGGGGTGCCCCTTGTTTAGGTGAGCTTTCCGCAGCCACCAGGCCAGAGAGAGACAAACCTCCGGGGAAAGCCTATTGACTTTATCCTATGGGGCAACCCATCCGGAGAGGATCAAGTTTTTCAGAGGTTTAGAGTGAAGCTGGGTGCTCTCCACCATGTCGAACAGCGACACCCTGGAACCCAGGAACCACATTTCCAAGTGAATAGACACTCGGCGACTCTGCAGGCAACTGCGTACCTTTGCCTGTAATGCAGAGATCTTTTCCTCAATCACAAAGATCTTCCAATGTTGGGATATAGATCATCCTCTGTGAAGAATCAGAGGACCATTTCCAGTTTATCAGTCAGCCCTAACGTAGCAACACAGATATTGTCCGTTGCATATGGCACTGAAGTATCTCTGGAGACCGTGGTAACAACAGGAGATCGCCCGGATAGGGTAACAAGTGGACCCCCTGCATCCGCAGGTGGGCTGCTATAACTGCCATGACCCTGGTAAACCGTGAGGCGTGGAGGCCAGACTAAGGGGCAATGCCAGAAACTGGAAATGCTTATCGACCACTGCAAACCTGAGGAAAACACTGGTGTGCTAAGAAAAGAGAGATATTCAGGTAGTCACCCTGAATACATCCAACGACACCACAAAATTCCCAGGCTCCATTGAATGATGGAATGCAGGGTCCCCCTCCCGAACCGAGGAACCCTTAAGAATTTGTTGAAGGATTCGAGGTTGAGAATGTCCTGGTAAGACCCATTGGGTGTCTGTACCAGAAAGAGGATGGAGTAATGCCTCTCTCCCCTTTGGGGCAACGGAATAGGTACTATAACTCCTGCCTGGAGGATAGAGTGTAACACCCTCAAAAATTACAGGGCCTTGTCCTGAATTGACAGAAGACCTGTAACGAAAAACCGTCTGGGAGGCTTTTACCGGGAGGAGAGGACATACCTTCAAGAAAATACTTCTCTTACCCCAGTGTCCGTGGTGGTCAGACACCAGCACTGGGCGAAATGGAGAAGCCGGCCTCCAACTCTGGGGTCTCCCGAGAGGAGGCCCGTCCAGTGAGACTGAAGGCTTATAGTCCAACTTGGGAGTAGGACGTCTTGTACTCCAAGCCTGTTCTTATGGCTGAGCAGATTTCCTGGCTACTGACTGTCTTGGAAAGCTGTATTTTAGATTTACCCTGGCCTCACAGGGCCGAAAAAACAAAGCCCCAGACCCTGATGGGACTGTAGCCGATGGCAGACACGCAGACGTAGCTGCTGCCTGCGGGGCCACAATTGCGTCCAGACGAGGGCTAAACAGGACTTGTCCCGTAAAAGGCAAAGCATTCCAAATGGAATCTGCGTCCGCTTTCCAAGAGCGCAGCCACAGGGAGCGGCAAGCCGCTACTGCTGCCGAGGAGATTCTGGAAAGGAGTAGGCTATATGTAAGACCGTCTCATTATGAACGTGGCAAAGTCTCTGAGAATTTGCCACTATCCACCTGCTCTGCTGGAGAGTCAGTGTGCAGAGATCCAGTTACCTACTCAGCGCTCCATGGCTCTGGCCCCCCAGCACACGGCCATAGCCGGCCCGGAAGCCCCTCAAGCAAGGGAATATTGGATTTTAGATATATTTGCACCTTGCAATCTGGAACCTCCTTCAAAGAGGACCTGGAGGGCATGGGCAACGTAGCACTCCTCACTAGACGTGTAACATGATAATCTACCCGTAAAGGTAACTCCCATTCGGAAATGTAATTATCCGCAAAAGGGGTATGCAAAAAGTCAACCGTTTTTGAGGCTGGAACCGCTTACCCAGATTTTCCACGCCTCCTCTAAATGATCCACCTGACCAGATAGAGGAATTACAGTGGCAACACCCTTATCCTTAAAGAAGGCATATTTGGATTTAGCCACGGGGGATATGTAATAACCAAAGCCGCACGGACTGCCCGTATAAGGCCAGGTATATAAACTTTAGACCCAGACTACGCCTCCTTTGCACTAAGGGGCTCGTGTCTGAAAAAGTCAATAATGTCACCGTCATCAGACATCATGCCTTTACCCGTCTGAGACCCGAAAGGCCGTTTAGAAGGCCGAAATGGTGACTCCCGCTGTAAAACGTCCATCAGGTGCTATACCATTTGGACAATAAATTCACCCACACAGGCTCCTGCGAGACCTGGGGGGGCGAAAACAGGATACACTGGGGTACCATCAACTGTCCAGGGACCCCTGCATGTGATGAGACCACCACAGGCTGCGATAACCCCTATGGGGAAACGCAGGGGGCGTTGCCCACAAGGACTGTAAGCATCTTAGCCAGCCGAGGGCGGTCCCCTTTTTTTGTGCAGGCACAGTGACAGAAATGGGGCGTGATATATAATACAACATGCCCTCCATAAACCCTCAGCGTCTACATATCCCTCCGCTAACTGCACATGATATCAGTACATTATAGCTGGAAGAGGATATCCTCGTTCACTTTCAGACATGAGGAATGTGAACGGAGCGTATGTGACCTCCCACACAGAAAAACCACGTTTACTGTGAGGTAATAACCACCCTGCAACACCGCACCGCAAGGGCTGTAGCAGAAGAACAGGGATAGGAAAAAGGCTGACAGTCAGAAATGAAAGTACAGGCAAACAGCGCTAGCATTTAAGTCACATACAATGCACAGATAATATCCTGCATTACAAGCACTGCGATCAACTACACAGACCAGAGCCTGGTAGGAAACAGTGCTGCATACACTGACCTTAATTGAAGGAGAGGTATGCGGGGAACCCGGACCGCAATGGCATCTGTATCAGCTTCCAGCAGCGTTTGCTATCCCTAGCACATGTAGTGAGAAAATGGCCACCGAGGAGCAGAGAGAAGGCAAGGCCCGTGGGAGGAGCGCTGACACAGCCCGCTCAGACCGCTGTGGAATGGCACTGTGCAGCGGGGGAGAAGCCGGCTGTGAGACAGGGAAGGCGTTCTCCCCTGGCCTGCTATTAACCCCTGGGACACCGCGCTGTACCGCACATGCTGCGGCCCGCTGTCCCTGGTGGTCTAGTGGAAGGCGCAGGATCATAACCTGGCCCCACGCGCAGCCGGTCCCCAGGGAGCCCCCTGCCTGGGGACCAAACAGGACTGTGTTACCGGCGGGTGCCCACCGCGGGACCCCGCCGCTTACCTTGTTCCCCATGCATCCGGCCACAGTCCAGGTAGCCGGGATCACCGCTAGCTGTGACCCCAGCTACCTACCAGCATCCCCGGATCGGTACCGGCGTTCTGGTACCGGCGGGGTGTAGGAGTGACAGCATGGATGTCAATACTGACTGTCCTATGCTGGAGCACTCTAGTTGTGCAGCCACAGCTGCGAAGAAATATTCAGGGTCCTTAAAAAGACCCCCCTCTGTACGGTGCGACTGGTCCGGCCAGGCACCGACGAAAACTGAGTGGCCTGAGGCTCGGGGGCGGGGTATAGGAGAGGGACCCCAGTGCATCCTGGGAGGCTGAAAATTTTACTCTTTGGTGCCTGGATGTCTGCCGCCATCGCCTATACCCCAAGGTATCCTGTGGATACCCTATGGACCCTGAAGTAGAAAGAAGCACCTTAACTACACCTGTATTAGGGTATTAGAGGAAAGGTATAGAAAAATGCTGACAGTTAGGAAACAAAGACACAGACAGGCAACGCTAGCATAAGTCACATACAATGCATAAAGTATACTGCAAAGTGACACTACAATCAACCACCCAGATTCAGTGTCTGGGAAGGCTATAGTGCTGCATATACCAATCCCAGGGAGAGGTATGCAGCTGGACCACACGCTAGCCTGAGAGATCTGCGAGTGTACCATCCAAGAAAATGGCCGCCAGAGACCTCAGAGGGGGCGTGGCTGCAGGAGGAAACAGCTCAGCAAAGCCAGACCGCAGTGAAAAGGCACGCTGAGCTGTGGAGCCGCTAAACAGGGAAGGCTGCCTCCCATGTCTGGCTTCCTCACCAACTACCAGTCCCTGGTGGTCTAGCGGAGCGCAGGGTATTGTGTGCCTGCTTCCACAGCCAGCACCTCCGGTCTGTCCCGAGACTGGAGGTAGGACTGCTAATACGCGGGTCACTGCAAGTGGTGACCCGCTCTTACCTGTCCCCGTACGTCCGGCTGCCCCGCGGGGCCGGCTAGCACAGACACCGGGGTCCCGCCAAGATCCCCAGATCGGTACTGGCGTCGCAGCGCCGGCGGGGTGACGGAGAGGCAGCGCAGACATCCTATGGACAGTCTGCTGCTGCGAGCTCTGATAGAAGAGAAAACTACCAAAAGAATAAAATAAAATCAGGATTGGGGCTGCTAAACAGCCCCCCTGCATAAACAGTGACCCGACTCCAGCCGGGCACCAACTATAACTGAGGTGCCTCTGGCTCGGGGGCGGGATATAGGGAGGATGGACATCCTGAGAGCAAAAGCGTTAACTGCGCAGTGCCCTACATGGACCCTGAAGAAAGTAATTTATATTGAATAAAGGTAGTAAACAGATAACCAATGGAGGGACAGAGCAAAGCAGCAGACAGTGAACGTTTAGAAAGGAAGATTAGCCTTGCAGCTGCATTCAAAATGAATTGTAGTCGTGAGGAAGATTGGATTGTCTGTTTTGGGGAAGACCAGTAAGGAGACTATTGCAATAATCAATGTAGGAGATAATGAGTACATGAATTAGTTTTGGTAAGATAAGGTCATATTCTGGATATTTTTTAGACGTGTGTAACATGATTTGGAGACATATTGAATGTGTGGAACAAATGACAGTTTAGAGTCTAGCAAGCTTGTGGGGTGGGTTTGATTGTTGAGTTATCAACAGTGATAGAGGTACCCGGTTGGTAACTACTATTGGCCCGTGGAAGTTTTATTAATTCTGTTTTGAAAATATTAAGTTTGAGGTGGCAAGATTACACCCAAGATGAAATGGCAGAATTACATTCAGTAATGCAGACTAATGGTGCGTACACATGGTCAGATAAGCTGTCAGATTTTAACCATAACGATCCTATCGTTAAAATCTGACAGCTTCTGGCCCCTGCAAACGACGTTCGATTCGCGGCCACGTATGGCCGTTATCGACCATCGTATGCAGTCCGTGCAAGCAGGCATACCTGGTCGATATCGACCAGGTTAGCCTGTTTACTATAGGCGTTCGCAGGTTGTTTTAGTCGTAGGTGCCAAACATACGTGTTGTATGTTCGATAACGATCATCCAACAGATGCAGGACAATCAGATAACGATCGTTATATGATCTTCCCGCAGTTTGACCGTGAGTACGCACCATAATACAGATGGCAACAAATCTGGGTAGACTATATACATTATGCACTTATTGGTAACTTGTCCGTTGGCTGTACGAACGACATATCACATAGTATGTCCCCAACGGTATCCGGTCTAAAGATCTATAGTAAAAAGGTAGACAATGGGGCATATTCAATTAGGTGCGAAAAGTCCAGTACTTTTCGCCGACATCACTGGTTTTCCATGCGGAAAAGTATTGTGCTCGTCCCCGCTTACCCCGTATTCAATTGGAAATCGGCAAAAATGGGACCCGGCAAATATTCCTGTCAGATTTGGGGAAATCAGTCTGACACCCCCCAAAAGATGCACTGACATTGGGGATCACTATAGAAACCCCCAAATAGGCCTGCTGAAGGTATTTTGGGCACTTAAATGCTCTCAATAGCTGCTAATTAGCGTCTTTGCAAAAGTGGTGAGGAATAGCATTTAGCAGGTTTATCTGCAGCAAAGTCCCATCTTGATGTATTTATACCATTTTATATCAATTCTAGTTAATAATATTTTCTCCATATATTTGGATTTGTTTTTTTTTTGTCTGCAGTATCATATATATATTTTTTAATATTTTTATGTAGTATATATATATTTTTTTTTTTATTGTGGTAAGACATGATATAGATACTTTCCATTAAGGTTCAATATATACAGCAGAGCCTGAAATACTACTGCATCTGTTTGATTAATTAATGAGGAATCAATTAAGCATGAGAATAAAAGGACACTATACTAGTCAGTAAACACTACAGCCCTGACTAAGTCCGCACAGGTACTAGCGGGTGAAACGCGTTGGCCACGCCCCGTCTACATGCTCCACTGATTCCGGTTCCAGCATACCCGACGGAGTTCAGCGTGCACGCTGACTACCGGAGCGCTTCTACACAGCGGCAAGTACATTCCATCTGCCGACCAACAGCACAAGCGCTAAAGGAGGACCGGAGAAGAAGAGGAGACCTGGAGGCCCACTTACCATTATACCACACTTTGGGGGATTCTCATTTGGACATTATGCACAACAAGATGAGGTAGAAGGGGCGCGCACCCATTCTTATTCTATACTACATACATCCAGCTGACGAGCTGTGATTAAGAGACTATTGTGACTAAGGTATTACCTACCACAATACATTTACATCAGAACGGAATTATTGAACCCCTTTTTCTCCTGTACACTTTTCATATGGTTGCAATTTTGGTCATACTTTGTGACCATACCCATATGCTACCATATTTAAATTTTGTTTTGATGTGTCTCGTTTAGTTTGTAATTTTTTATTATACTTATATATCCATTTACTGTAAAATACTGACAATTTTTATTTTAACAACTTTCTGAACTATTTGATATTATTAAATCATTATTACATTTTTACTGTACTGTGGCTGGTTTTAACTCATAATTTTTCATGTGTTGCGCTAACAAATAGACACTAATTCTTTATTACAATGGGGCATATTCAATTAGGTGCGAAAAGTCCAGTACTTTTCGCCGACATCACTGGTTTTCCATGCGGAAAAGTATCGTGCTCGTCCTCGCTTATCCCCGTATTCAATTGGAAATCGCCGAAAATGGGACCTAGCGAATATTCCTGTCAGATTTGGGGAGATCAGTCTGACACCCCCCAAAAGATGCACTGACATTGGGGATCACTATAGATACCCCCGAATAGGCCTGCTGAAGGTATTTTGGGCACTTAAATGCTCTCAATAGCTGCTAATTAGCGTCTTTGCAAAAGTGGTGAAGACTAGCATTTAGCAGGTTTTTCTGCAGCAAAGTCCCAGCAAATTTGGGGTACATGAAAATGGGTGCAAGCATATTTTAAAGTTTCTAAAGTGAGGTTTTAAAAATCTTAAAAAATCCACCTGCAATTTTATAAACACCTGGGGCATACTTGGTGACCCACATGGAGTCCATTTCGCTAATTTTTAAGTTTGTCTCCCAACTTTGTATTTTTGTCACCCCCTTTTTCAAAGTAATTTTTTGGGGTGTTCATAAGTATTTTTTAAACTTATTTTTTTTACACTGTTTACCTTTGGGGGCCTGTCCCAAGGGTACAGGGTGATTCCCGCAAGTTTGCACCCCAAAACCACAATTCTGCACTTTTTTTTCGATAGCTTTCATAGGCGAATCTTTTTCGCCTATTCCAATGCATTGACTTTCCACACCGGCGAAAACTCTTTGGAATTGAATATGGGGAAAAGTTTTCGCCTGGTGAAATGACATCATGGGCGAAACTATTCCGCAGAAACTGACTTTTCGCACCTAATTGAATATGCCCCAAAGTCTTCATAGACACCAGATGTTAGACAGGGACAAAAGGTCAACAGGTACAAAGGGTCGACAGGTCAAAAAGTCAACATGCATATGGTCAACACATGATTTTTTTTGTTATTTTTAGGGATAGGCACCAGGAGGGAGGATGAGGCACTAGAAGGGACGGTTAGGGTCAGGCACCTACCCCGACAGTTAGGGTTAGGCACCAGGAGGGAGGGTGAGGCACTAGAATGGACCATTAGGGTTAAGCACCAGGAAGGGAGGGTTAGGGCTAGGCACCAAGGGGAGGGTTAAGGTGAAGATTATGGTTAGAAAAAAAAAAAGTGTCAACCATTTGCATGTCAACCTTTAGTATGTTGACCTTTTGTCCCTGTCGACCTATTGCTTGTCTAACATCTGGTTTCTGTCTAGACATTGTCTGCCTTTTTACTGTAGATTTTTCCATCCATAACCGTCACCAGCATTAGAGCACTGGTAACATTACTGCAATTTGCATGTGACTATAATGAGATATATGTGGGGTTGTTGTAAAATGCGTGATCCTGAGGGAAGATGCGTTCCCCATGGCGCTACAAAGTTTCCAGGGCAAATAATTTTTCAATAAATATTTTGACTTTTCCTAGGCATGTACGCTGCCTCACTATTCCCATGCAGTGCTGCCCTGGCAGTGGTAAGAATACGAGAAAGGCAGCACATGGGGAGTTTACAGTCCCCTGCTTGGCTGTGAAGTCAGTGCACCAACTGAGACCTGTAGTTCCAAATCCAAAAGCACCGGACTCTCCTAACAACAACAACCGACGCTCATATACCGTTAGTGGCCAGTTCCCCATGTGCTGCTGCCTCAAGGCTGACGGAACTAGCGGCTTTGTTGAATTCTAAGACGTAACCAATCAGATGGAGAATAACAAATCACCGTGGGAATGTGGCTTTGTGAGGACGCATGTGATTGGATGAGTATGGCGCCGGAAACGACACTCGCACGGCGCCGGAAGTCTCTCTCTCTCTCCCCCATCCTGTGCGCGGTAAGGCTGCCGGTGACCGTGTGCAGCGACAGTGATCATGTCTTACGAGGAGTATGATGTAAGTCTGGTCACATAGTAATACTGCGTGTCCTGCAGCAAGAACACTTATCTTGTAGAACTAAGATATATATATATATATCTATCTACCAATCCATAGTACTACTGCGTGTTGTGCAGCAAGATCTGTTATCTAGTAGAACTAAGATATCTGTGTGTGTGTGAAGGAGAATGGGGAAGATGTATGAAGCTCAGGAAAGATAAACGACCAACCAATCTGCTCCTAACTGTCATTTTTCAAACACCGCCTGTAACTTGTCAGGAGCTGAGTGGCTGGTCGTATCGCTCTCCACTTTGTCACTTTCCAGAGCGTCATACATCTGCCTAACACATACCTCATGGGTGCTGGATATAGATACACAGAGTGACTGAGCGCCCTGTGCTGATGTCTAATTCTCTTATTCCTTTCTCAGCAGACCACTTATGATCCGTACACTTACCAGGCGGAGTATGATGGGCACACAGGTAGGTGTACTGCATATTGCACCAGATGTGACCAGCATGGGAGACCACTTTCTACATTGATTAGGGGTTTTCACATTACATCCACCTTTTTACTCCACAGTGCTATGTATAGGAATGACTGTAGGGATATTGGAAGTGTGCTAGCACCCACAGCACTGGCTCCAATGGTCACAATTGTGCATTAGTGTGAATGAGCAATGTTGTTGTGTACTTAAATTGGGTACTTATATTGTGACTCTGATAATGACTGATTTTGACATCTACAGAACTTGGAAGTTGCCTAGCATGTATATTTTGGTATTATATGTGTGTGTGTGTATATGTATATATATATATATATATATATATATATATATGTGTGTGTATGTATATATATATATATATATATATATATATATATATATCTCTATCCCGATTACTCTGGGTAAATAAGAAGAGGTTGTATGGATAATGGAAAACACGATTCAGTTAATCTACAAAAACACATGCCTTGCAGAAATTGATTATATTTTTAGCAATAGTACATGGATGACTGAAAGAAACAGAGGAGCAAAAGGGAAACGTAAAATATGCAATGAATGCATGCCCATAAGCTCAGACTACTGCTGTATTTATACTGAGGATTAGAAAATAATGTTTTAGGTTCCGGTTAATTATGCCAGTCAATAGCTTTGTGCTTTTTCATCTGATGGTACGCAGAAAATAACCGCTAACAGATGATATGGGAAATAGAACATTACTGCACACCTCTGGTTTTGGTATGGTGCACAATACTTAAACACTTCTAAACCCAATTTGTAAACAACTTTTTGTTTCTTTTACCATGCATAATTTCCCTTCCCATTAAATAAAGCTACATTCTTATTGTAGCTGCAGGTGAAAAAAGTATTCAATAATCATGTCAGAGTAGGGTAATCGTGTGAAGCTGCTCATTGTTTTTAAAGAAAGCCATTGCCAGGAAGTAAAGCTATCTAGTCATGTAGCAGTTGTATTAATCAGTTTTTTTTCCCTATTGTATTTGCATGAACTATATTGGTTACGATTGTTGACTGGTTGAGCTTGGTCTTTGGGCTACATTCTTACTCAGGGTTCTATCAGTATTATCCAGTGAATAGAATAGCATTTCTATTTCACAGAGCTGGTGCCATAGGCTGAATTTACCCACAGCACTGTCTCAGTAAATTTGCACGTTCTCTCCAGGTTTGCTTGGGTTTCTTTCACTCTCCAAAAATATTCTAGTAGATTAAATTATCTTTAGTGTACATTCTTTTGGTAGGGAAGTAGTCTTGCCTCCAATGCTGTAGGACCTTATGTAAGTGAATGAATATTCTCTATAGTTGTTCCTGAGTGCTGTTTAGTGTGTGTACTAAACTCAGAAGCAACATATTGTAAAATAGTGTATATATACAGTACCAGTCAAAAGTTTGGATACACCTTCTCATTCAATGGTTTTTGTTTATTTAAATCATTTTCAACATAGTAGATTAAGAGGGGTATTCAATATGAAACGTAAACTTCGACAGCGAAGTTTACGTCTCATATTGGAGATTTTTCTGGGATAAAGTATCGGGCACGCGCCCGCTTTATCCCCATATTCAATATCAAATCTACGAAAACGGGAAGGTGCGAAGTGGGATTTGCGTAAAAAAATGAAATTTTCCTTGAAAAAATTTGTAGGACCCCCCTAAAGTTGTAAAAACATGGGGGATCGCTATGGGTACCCCCGTTTTAGCCTGCAAATGAAAGTCGGGGATTTAAATAGCCGCAGCAGGTGTTTTTTTTTCCCGACATTGAAGAAGTGTTGCAGAAGAGCACTTAGGTTATTTTTTTCTTTTTTTTAAGTGGTCCCATCAAATTTGGGGTACATGAAAATGGGTACTAGCATATTTTTATGTCCCTAAAGTACGTTTTTAAAAATTATGCATCCATGCACCTGCCGCTAATAGCCTATTCTAGAATACACCTGCCGCATACTTGCAGAATAGCCCTGAACCTATTTCCCTATTTTTAAATACTTTTTTCCCATTTTTTTTTTTACCCCAATTTTTTAATTAATTTTTTGGGGTGTCCCTATTTTTTTTTTTTTTTGACAGTTCTTTTTTAAATATCATTCCCAGGGGTGCAGGCTATTTTTTTTAAGCCTGCACCCCTAAACCCCAATTCTGCACTTTTTTTCGCCACCTATTCAGTGGTGAAAAGTTATCCCCGTTTTTTTTCAAAGACTTTTCGAACCTGCGAAAAGTCTTTGAAATTGAATACAGTGTAAAACTAAAACCTGCGATAATGACGTCATAGGTGCGATATTAACGCAAAAAACGGACTTATCGCTCCATATTGAATTCCCCTATAATACTGAAGACATCGTAACTATGAAAGAACACATATGGAATTATGTTGTAAACAAAAATGTGTTTAAAATATAAAACATATTTTGATTTGTTTGATTCCTCAAAGTAGCCCCCTTTTGCTTTGATGACAGCTTTGCACACTCTTGGCATTCTCTCAATCAGCTTCATGAAGTAGTCTCCAGGAATGGTTTTGAATTAACAGGTGTGCCTTGTCAAGAGTCAATCTGTGGAATTACTTGCCTTCTTAATGTGTTTGAGACCATCAGTTGTATTGTGCAGATGTAGGGTTAGTACACAGTGGACACCACTATTTGACTACTGTTGTAATCCATATTATGGCACCAACCCCTCAATTCAGTAAAGAGAAATGACAGTCCATCATTACTTTAAGACATGAAAGTCAGTCAATACATTCAAAGTTCTTGAAATTTTCTGTATCCTCAAGTGCAGTTGCAAAAACCATCAAACGCTATGATGAAACTGGCTCTCATGAGAACCGCCACAGGAAAGGAAGACCAAGAGTTACCTCTGCTGCAGAGGATAAATTCATTAGTTACCAGCCTCAGAAACCGCTACTTAACAGCACCTCAGATTAGAGACCACATAAAGTCTTCACAGAGTTCAAGTAGCAGACAAATCTCAACATCAACTGTTCAGAGGAGACTGCGTGAATCAGGCCTTCATGGTTGTATTGCCACGAAGAAGCCACTACTGAGGATGTACAACAATAAGAAGAAAATTGTTTGGGCCAAGAAACACAAGGAATGGACAATAGACCAGTGGATATCTGAACTTTGCTCTGATGAGTCCAAATTTGAGATTTTTGGTTCCAACCGCCATGTCTTTGTGAAACGCTGAGAAGGTGAGCGGATGGTTTCTCCATGTGTGGTTCCCACTGTGGAGGTGTGATGGTGTGGGGGTGTTTTGCTGGTGACACTGTTGGTGATGTATTCAAAATTCAAGGCACACTTAACCAGCATGGCTACCACAGCAATCTGCAGCGCCATGCCATCCCATCTGGTTTGCACTTACTGGGACCATAATTTGTTTTTCAACAAGACAAGGACCCCAAACACACCTCCAGGCTATGTAAGGGCTGCTTGACCAAGAAGGAAAGTGACGGAGTGCTGCGTCAGATGACCTGGTCTCCACAATCACCCGACCTAAACCCAAATGAGCTGGTTTGGGATGAGTTGGACCGCAGAGTGAAGGGAAAGCAGCCAACAAGTGTTCAGCATCTCTGGGATACTCCTTCAAGACTGTTGGAAAACCATTCCAGACTACCTCATGAAGCTGATTAAGAGAATGCCAAGAGTGTGCAAAGCTGTCATCAAAGCAAAAGTGGGCTACTTTGAAGAATCTAAAATATAAAACATATTTTGATTTTTTTTTACCGTTTTTTGTTTACAACATAATTCCGTACGTGTTCGTTCTTAGTTCTTCAGTATTCTACTATGTTGAAAATAATTTAAATAAACAAAAACCATTGAATGAGGTGGTGTCCAAACTTTTGACTGGTACACTGTGTATATGTGTGTGTATATGTGTGTGTGTGTGTATATGTGTGTGTGTGTGTATATATATTTTTATATATATATATATATATATATATATATATATTAGGGATGTGCAGGCTCGGATAGGTTCGAGTTTGCACGTGGAGTTCGGATTTTTCCCTCCAAAAAAACGGAACTCAGAACGAGGCAAAACGTCATCTTACATGGACGAACATCATCATTCCTGGTCTTTTGTCCAGGAATGATGATGTTCGTCCATGTAAGATGACGTTTTGCCTCGTTCTGAGTTCCGTTTTTTTGGAGGGAAAAATCCGAACTCCACATGCAAACTCGAACCTATCCGAGCCTGCACATCCCTAATATATATATAAAAAAAATTTCGTGAGTGAACGCAAAGTGGGACAGAATGATTTATATTTATTTTGGTAAGAAATAATTCATAAATAGTAGCGAGGGTGGTATTATAGTGTCATACAATGTACATGTTAAAATCCATTTGGAACTGAGTAGCAGCATGTATATTCCTTGATCAGTACTTGTTACAAATGGGTTGGGTACTGGATCCCTGCAGTCAGAATCCCGACACCGGCATCCCGACAGGATTAGAATACCGACACCTGTTGGTTGGTACCCTAACCCTCACTGCACCATAATGCTAACCCTCCCCCTAGCCCCGCTATTGACCTTCGGATGCTGGCACTGGGATTTTAACAGTTATCAGGATTCCAGCGCCAGCATTCTAAGCGCTGAAATCCCGACGGTCTGTTTTATGACCGCATCCCGTTACAAATATGCCAGGCTGCATAAAATATACTAATTGAAACGCATATAACAATGACCTAGGGATTGAGGTAGTGGGGAGTGCAGCACTGACAGAGCTACGTCCAAGGTGGCTGAAAGGAGACGTTTGCAGCTAGTCTCTATCTTTTGAGGAATCGTAGAAATTCTGCATGTTAAAAATCCCATGTTGCATTTTACTTCTTTCCCAACCCCGGCGTCTGGGGGATTGGGCAATTGCGACAATCTGTCGCTAAAGTATAGGGACTTTTAGTTTAATCTTTTAAGAGCATACTTCTCAACTGTGTATAATAAGATATCTTGCCTGGTAGAATTAATATGTATATTTAAATTGTAAGGGCATTGGCTGTTTCTTTTTCTGTCACAGGTGACCCTAAGCAGGACCTAGCATACGAACGCCAGTACGAGCAGCAAACATATCAGGTCATCCCTGAGGTGATCAAGAACTTCATTCAGTACTTCCACAAGACTGTGTCTGATCTAATTGACCAAAAAGTGTATGAGCTACAAGCCAGCAGAGTGTCAAGTGATGTCATCGACCAGAAGGTTTATGAGATCCAAGATATCTATGAAAACAGGTATGAGCCATTCTAGATAATTTTCACTTGGGGTTTGAGATGATATCCTTCTCCTGCTTTGACCTTGGCAATGTTGCATAACTCACAAAGTAAGTGAGATATAAAACTTTTACTACAGAGAATAACTTAGATATGTGCATTACTAAACATGTGTGGTGGAAATAAAGTCTGAATGCCGGAATCTGTATTATATCCCACCGGACTTCAGCCTGGCGGATGTAATACCGTCGCTGGAAGCGAGAAAGGACCAGATCCCGACAGGGTAAGTATCTAACTTATCCCTAACCTTATCTTCCCCCCCAACACTCCCTTAGGGGTGCCTAACCTAAACCCCCTCCCCCCCAAGTGCCTAGCCCTCCCGAGGGGGGTGCCTAAACCTAACCTCCCCACTGGGGTGCCTAACCGCCCATTCACCTAGCCTAACCCTCCCGGGGGGGTTTCTAATCCTAGATCCCCCCCCAGGAGCCCCGAACCTAACACCCCCGACCCCCCGCGCGGCTGTCTGATGCCGCCCGGCTTACCTTTGTTCGGTATGCCGGGCGTCGGTCTCGCAGCGTAGGGCTAGTGATAGGCGTCAGGATTTCGACTCCTGTCATTAGTACCTTGCCAGGATATGACAGTCGGGAAGCCAGCGGTCGGCATTTCGACCGACTGCTTGCCGACTGCATACCCTGAATGTCATGTCAACACAATGTGGGAGATTTAATTGATCGCAGAAGCACTTGCAGTTCCTTGCATTGCATACAGTAGACAGAATATGCTCGCAGCCTATGGAGGTGCGAGCAGAATCTGACTATGGTCACTGACAGATAATTGCACAATTTGAGCTGCTGATGGTCGTCGAATTTTATCTGTCCCTTTGCTTGTCATCTGTGTAATTGTTATAGTATAATTTTTAGGTTCAATGTACTTCTTGTTTTTTTTAATTTTTTTTTATTAGGAAAAGTTCAGATGTTAACTTTTTTTTAATGACATTTGTTAACATTGATGTATCTGCTGCTTTCTAGGACTTGTTCATATGGGAGTTGAAAAACAAAAACTAGTCAAGAGTATAGACTAAACCTTGTACTTTGTCCTTTTTTTGTAACAGCATTAGATGTGCATTGCATAACTTATTTTAAAACTTCCATACAGCAAAAAAAATCTAATGTTGCTGGCATCGTTGAAACCAACCTAAAGCGCACTGTTGACGGGATGTCTGTTTGACTTTTCCCTTACAACATTATTATTATTATTTTGGATAGTTGACATCAAAACACTTATGATATAATTTAAGAATGCACATTAAATGCTTAGTATTGACACCAATTTATAAAGTTTTATAGTTGTATGAAATGTAATGTTATCCACTTCCTTGTAGCATTAGGGGCTCAGTGACCCGTACTCGTGTTTTTGCAAATGCAATCTATTGTACTTGTAAGCGCACATTAGCGTATAACAAATGTGTGCTACAGTCTTACATTGTAGTGCTCTTTTCATGCATTTATTAACATGTACAAAGAGATCAAAAACTTTTTATATAATGCTGCATCTATCAGGACAATACTATCGGAATCGGCCTATCCTTGAATCTTTTTTTAATGCCCTCTGAAAATTGATCTATTTTTTTTGAAAGAGACTTTCTGTTCACATTACAGTTGGGCAAAGTTAACCGAGCGCTTCTTCAAGAATTCGCCCTGGCCTGAAGCAGAAGCTATTGCTCCGCAAGTTGGAAATGGTAAGGGTGAAGTGATGTATGTAGTTTTACTACTACAACAATGCTGCAGCTTGATATGTCCTTGGGCTGTCATGAAGATGACGTACCTGCAGTGGCACAAATGGAAATGTATTTCCAAGTGGACACTATTGGGTAGCTTGTGATCTTTGTAATGACATTCCAAATACCAACATTTACAGGTGTGATAATAGGGCCGTAGTCTAATAAATGGAGAGGAAAGTGATGTTAAGCTGGGTACACACTGGAGCTAGAGGCGTTCGTTACGTCATGTAAACAAATGCCCTTGAACAGTTACTGTGCGTCCACACAGGACGACTTTAATGAACGACGCAACGATCACCGTTAAGTCATTCATTAACAATACACTGGCCGCTAGCGATATCACTAGGTTTGATGTGCAGCACATCAAACCTGGTGACCACCGTTAGTGACCGCAAGAGCGTGCAATCATGCGTGCACACTGAGCGATGTAGGTGATATGTTGCAAATCGACATACTGGCCCGATATAGCTCCAGTGTGTATCCGGTTTTAGAGTACAAATTAAATGTTCTACGTCAGTTGAGCATCTTCATAATCCATAACCCCATTCAAGGTATTGAAATTATCGGAAATGTGAAAATGTGATGTGCTGCTAATGTAAACTTTGATTCCTTTTCTTCTTATATTCTGACAATTATTCATAATCCCCACTTGTACAAATAACACCCTTTTGTCGTAATTTTATATTGTTCAAACATCCAATTCTGTACATCTGTTTGATAGTGTATCTTAATTTACAATGACAGTAACTTTTTCCTCTCTTTCAGATGCAGTGTTCTTAATTCTATATAAAGAGCTATATTACAGACACATATACGCCAAAGTCAGTGTAAGTATCCATTCTGCATGTGGCATGGAGAACTGGCTGCTCCTGGGTTTTGTGGCAGATTCATTTAGCTGTGAGACTAAACCCGACAGCTGAAACCCAGCGGTAAATGCCTGGAGCTATTCAGTTACAGCCCCGAGGGTGCACTTATTCAGGATTTCTGCTCGCACCGTCCTGATGTACGAACAGACATCCACGTTAACTAGTGCTTCCGGGTTGGTCACTGGCTTACCCAAAGGCTGTAATTTCTGGGCACTTAACCCGGCTGCTAGAAACCCTGCTGTAAGTCCTGTGGCTAATTGAATCTGCCCCTGTATGTCTCTCAGTGTAGCCATAAGAACTCACATGTTTTCTCTGTAGGGGGGACCCACGTTGGAGCAGCGTTTTGAGTCTTATTACAACTATTGCAACCTCTTTAACTACATTCTCAGTAAGTCTGTGGGGTCAGATGTCTTATGACAGATTTTTATTTTTCCTTTGTTTAATGTACTTTTGTTACTGGGGAGACTTGTACAATATGTATTCTTTTTATAGATGCTGATGGACCAGCCCCCTTGGAGTTGCCTAACCAGTGGCTGTGGGACATTATTGATGAATTCATATACCAGGTAACAGGTTCATGATGGTCATGTGTCCTCTTATCTATGTGTAATACTTTTTTGGGTATTTCACAACACTTATCTGCTTACTTGTAATTGTCATTGTATGGTCTTGTGCACTCCTGTCTCATCTACTATGTGATATAACAGTACTGGTCTGACCTTTGCTTTGTACTTACACTATGGTTAGCTGTTGCATACTAATCACACAAATCCAATCTTATTCTTTTTTTAAATGTGTGTCCATATTTTACTTCAGTTTCAATCATTTAGTCAATATCGGTGTAAGACTGCAAAGAAGTCAGAGGAGGAAATAGAGTTCCTGCGCTCTAACCCCAAGATATGGAATGTTCACAGTGTTCTCAATGTCCTGCATTCTCTAGTGGACAAGTCTAACATTAACCGTCAGCTGGAAGTTTACACCAGTGGAGGTGAGCGAGATGCATTGTGCTTTTTATATAGGAATACTGTAATAATAGAAAATGCGTGGTAATGTCTCCAGTGGCTGGTAAAAGTGTATCTGGTGTTACACAAGACTTACTTGCACCTGTCATGCTGTTTATAGAGGAATTCCCCTCTGAATTTCATTGAGATTGTCATGGTGACTGAAATATAAAAAATGACTTTGATCTCCTAATGGCAGTTGTATCCTTGCCTTGTATATTTGGGTTTTACAAGTTTGACCACTGAATTGTTGTAACCTATCTAAATACACAGTATATTTTGTATGGTGCAGAGATTGTTTCTGATAGTTCTGTGTTCCCAGGTGACCCTGAAAGTGTAGCTGGAGAGTATGGGAGACACTCGCTCTACAAGATGCTTGGGTACTTCAGCTTGGTTGGGCTACTGCGTCTACACTCACTGCTTGGGGACTACTACCAGGCCATTAAGGTGTTGGAAAACATAGAGCTCAACAAGAAGGTATTGGCTATGTTGAAAGGACTATTTATATTGTGGACTTAGTTTCCGATTACTGCCCTGAAGTAATTTCCTACATAGAACCATACTATTTAGGCTTATTTCATTAATCTGTACGGCACTGCCATGTTAGAAGTAGAACCTTGTACACATGCACAGACTTTACACTGCCCCCTATTGGCCATGTTGTTAAAATGTTTACAATATTTAGAAATACCAATGTCATCTTGTGTTTAAAATTTTTCAGTAAAAAAAACCCAAAATATTTCATATTACATTACTTAGTGCATGTTTGATTTATCAATCTACCAATAACAATTCTCCTGCTCTTGCAGAGCATGTACTCCAGAGTTCCTGAGTGCCAGGTTACCACCTACTATTATGTGGGTTTTGCATACCTTATGATGCGAAGATATCAGGATGCAATTCGTGTCTTTGCTAATATCCTGCTATATATCCAGAGAACTAAGAGTATGTTCCAGAGGACAACTTACAAGTATGAAATGGTAAGTATCTTATCCTTCACAATGTATCACTTTATAGCCTAATTGTCATCTGGAACCCTAAACCTCTCTTGTCCCTTCTTTGTAGATTAACAAACAGAATGAGCAGATGCATGGGTTGCTGGCCATCGCCCTAACAATGTACCCTATGCGTATTGACGAGAGTATTCACACTCAGCTGAGAGAGAAATACGGGGACAAGATGCTGCGTATGCAGAAAGGGTGAGACCACATTGCAGTCAGCTTATTCCCCCCCCACAATTCGTTCCTTACATATTCACTATTCGAATATGACTTTTTCACTTTGCATGCTTTAAATTTCTTTTCAAAATTATACACATTGAACACATTCTAGTCCCATTCAGCATACAGTGTCACTTACTTTGTGTGCTGTTCCAAAGTTGCTCGGCGCTATGGAGATTTCTTTATATGGTAGATACATAAGTTTGAAGAGGTTATGATTTGTAATTCTCCTTTGTTTCGCCCTTTAATCCAATAACAATCCATATCAGCATTCCCTTGATCATTTCTCTGCTGCCCACTTAGGTCAAGTTTCTTAAAACAGTGTTAATTTGCGCATATCCTGGTCTTTCAAATCTCTCTAATAGAGGTTATAGCTAATCAGTGAGCAACCCTTCACCTGTTTGATCTTTTTTATTTTACACATTAGAAATCTATTTTGAATAGAAAGGTGTTACATACCAAAATGTCTCTATCAGCAGTAGTAGGAGGGGGAAGGGAGGAGGGACACAGCGATGGGTTTAGCTTCCCCTCAAGCTGGGCATACACTATGCAGTTATTGGCCAAATCCGCATATTATAGGTGGTTCAGGCCAGAAATTGCATAATGTATGCCCGTGGCTGATAAACGATGATCAGATGGTCTGGCATGAAAATCCTCCAACATGCCCGACTCATGCAGCGGTTGCCCGCCTGACATATTTTCTCTTTTACAGGGGAGGAAGATGAAATGTTTCCTCTCCAGGGAAGGAAACCAGATATCATGGACCCATATACACTGAAATATCTGTGTATGACCACTATATCTGCTGGGTGGCTGGCTGTCAGACAATTTATCATTTAGTGTATGCCCATCATTACTAGAAGGCTGGACACTGAGGTGAACAACTAATGCTCTGCTTCTGTCATACCAAGTTTTATTTACATATAAAACGGTTGTAATGCATTCATCCTAGGTCGATGGTCCCGATTTTATTAATTTTAGTAAATGTCAATCTTTGCTGACTTCCCAGATGGGAAGTTTTCTAGACCATCAGGACCTTTTGCTTGTTCTCCGTAAACAAGGTTCTATTCTTGGTATAGAGTCATTTCTGGAAAAAGAACAGCTCAAAGTTTAAATTTTAAAATCGACCAATTGAATAAATGCATCTCCTCTTTTGCGTACATTGGCATTTAAGATTCCTTCATGCACATTTGATCCTGGTATCTGGTTCCATTTTGTGCATCGAGTTTTCTTCTCAGGAGAATGGGACACACATGCCTATAACTATGTTGGATCTGTGCTCTACAATTGTCTGTCTCCCTATCGGAGGGCCCTTATCATAGATTCACCCTCTGCTGTATAATGTTTCAGTTCTTCCTGTAGTCACCGATCCCCACTTGAGTTTTCAAGTTTAAAACACAGCTGTATGGCCAACATGATTCATCAAAATACTTGTCAATTCCTCATTCCAGATCTTCAGATCTTTTCTGTTAGACCTGACTTTATTCAGATATCAGATACTCATTGGCTTTGATCTGATCGTTAAAAACAAAATTTGCAGAATTGTCCAGTAAAAATGTTTTTTGTTTTTTTTCCTTTCATTGCAAACGAAGTGAAGTATCCTAGACCATTACATTTTGACATGTAGATACCATTAAATTTCATTTGGAGCTCTGTAGCCAAGTGTTAATTAAAATCAAATAGGAAAAGAACGAGAGGAAGAGGGTGATTGCTAATGATGGAAATGTGGGACGAGGAGGAGCAGCTCTGCCTTATCTCTGATTCAGGAGTACTAACTTATTAATATTGGAGGATGGAGGACAACAAAGGTCCCAAATATTTTGGGCCATTTGTTCTTCTAAATGTCATGCAGCCTTTGGTTTGTTTGCATTCTCGTATTCCATTGATTCAATAACTGCTGTTTGCAGTGGAGGGAGATATCAGATCTTATATTAAATGAACAGGTAAAGAATTGAAGATTTGTTTTGAATTTATGGCAAATGTTTTTGAGTTGGCAGCTGAATACTGACCATTTGTGACATAGTTCCACTTCTTTTATCCAACAGAGAAGCCCAGATCTATGAGGAGCTTTTTAATTTTGCCTGCCCCAAGTTTTTGTCACCAGTGGTACCCAACTATGACAATGTTCACCCCAACTATCACAAGGAGCCATATCTGCAACAGCTCAAAGTCTTTCTGGATGAAGTTCAACAGCAGGCTCAGCTGTCCACCATCCGCAGGTGAGTCTTCCTTCCGACAACATTCTAGGAGATTGCATTCTTTGTTGGTTTCCTCACTTCTCTCTTTTACTTCCAGTTTTCTGAAATTGTATACCACAATGCCAGTGGCTAAGCTGGCAGGGTTCTTGGATCTGCCAGAGCAGGAGTTCCGCATCCAATTGCTTGTTTTCAAGCACAAGATGAAGAATCTGGTGTGGACAAGCGGTATCTCTGCACTGGAGGGGGAGTTTCAGTCTGCGTCAGAAGTTGACTTTTACATAGATAAGGTGATCAAAAGGGGACAGACTTGATGGAAAAATAGCGCAAATCTCAATAAATATTTTAGTGTTTACACTTTTAAATTGACGCATTCTCTTACCTCAGGACATGATTCACATCGCAGATACCAAAGTTGCTCGGCGCTACGGAGATTTCTTTATACGGCAGATACATAAGTTTGAAGAGGTAATGATTTGTAATTCTGCTTTGTTTCTCCCCTTTAATCCAATAACAATCCATATCAGCATTCCCTTGATCATTTCTCTGCTGCCCACTTAGGTCAAGTTTCTTAAAAAACAAACTTATTTTCTTTATGCTGTTAATTTGCGCAGATCCTGGTTTTTCAAATCTCTAATAGGGGTAAGAGGTTGTAGCTAATCAGTGAGCAACCCTTCACCTGTTTATGGTCTTTTTTTTATTTTACACATTAGAAATCTATTTTGAATAGACAGGTGTTACATACCAAAATGTCTTTATCAGCAGTAGTAGGAGGGGGAAGGGAGGAGGGACACAGCGATGGGTTTAGCTTCCCTCAAGCTGGGCATACACTATGCAGTTATTGGCCAAACCCACATATTATAGGTGGTTCAGGCCGATAATTGCATAATCTATGCCCGTGGCTGATGAGCGATGATCAGATGGTCTGGCATGAAAATCCTCCAACATGCCCAACTCATGCAGCGGTTGTTCGCCTGACATTTTCTCTTTTACAGGGGAGGAAGATTAAATGTTTCCTCTCCAGGGAAGGAAACCAGATATTGTGGACCCATATACACTGTGAAATATCTGTGTATTGCCACTATATCTGCTGGGTGGCAGGCTGTCCAACAATTTATCATTTAGTGTATGCCCAGCATTACTAGAAGGCTGGACACTGAGGTGAACAACTAATGCTCTGCTTTTGTCATACCAAGTTTAAGCCTGCTGTGTTCTTCCTCTAATCTGGATTAGGCACATTAGTGAACATGGTAATTCTCTAAACAGAATGTATGCAGAATGTGCTCTTGTGATTTAATGAAAATGTCTATTTAAAAAAAAAAAAAAAACTTCCTCTCTACAATTGTTGGATATATACAGTGTGGGAGCAAGTCAATTACATGCGGTATGCCGCTTTGAAAGGCATATTGCGTCCATCCACAAAACAAGTTATTCCTCGCTCCCCATAGAGGTGTGCAGGAAAGCTTGCAATGTCAGTAGCACTGTATATGGCTGCTGTGTACAGCCAAACATTGCAGCACAGCTCAGTGGCGCATTGCTTAGGATTGAATACCCCCCTATTAGAGTGTATTTGGTATCACCTGAAACAATGAGGAATGCTGAGCTGACTGCAGCAGGTTTATGACACTCTGCATCTAGAAGCAACCAGCAAAGTAATTTCAGTTTAGGTCAGGTGAAGTTATAGTTTCCATTTTAAACAGAAAATTGAGCCTGGTTCTGTGCGACTCTGCTTACGCTGAGTGTCCGTTTTTTGGACTGAAAATGCGTCTAAGTTGCAAACGGATGCCACAAACCGCTTCACAAGACTGCACCGATTAATTTGATGTGTGTGACACTTGTATCTGTGTTCGAATGAGCCTGAATATGTATACGAATAACTACGGAAGTTGGCGTGGAAAAAAAGCTGCATCGTAGCAGACTCACACACAGATAAAGTGTCACATATCACATGAAATCAGTGCAGTTTGTGAAGTGGTTTCCCACATCCGTTTGTGACCAAAACACATTTTCAGGTGAAAAAAGATGCTCTCTCTGCAAGCCTAGTTGCCACAGACCTGGCGCACCGAGAAGGGCTGTCTGACAAAGCTGCAGCAAAAGTGTATGAGGACGCATCTGTAAACCATTTAATGCATTATTAGTAATCTATTAAAACTAGTTCTGAAATAAGTGCAATGCGATTGTGATTCACCTTAATAACTAAACTGCGCTCTGCATTGAAATATTTTATTTTTTACAGCTCAATAAAACCTTGAAGAAGATGAGCCAGAAACCTTGAAAAGAACCCACATAGACAAAATATTTATGAGGAGGTCAACCGACAGCTACAAACACATTGAAGTCAATACTTGTAGGAAGAAAATGTTTTATTAAAAATGCTCAAAATATTCAAATATTAATCGTCCGGTTTTTTTTATGTTTTTAGAGTTTATATTGTGTGGATCTGTGACTGAGGGTGGGAAGTTTTATGGTGGCAAAAGTCAACCTTAAGTGGCCATAGTAAAGTAGACTGTACAATATAGTTTAAGCTTTTTTTATATTAGCCCATGCATGTTTGAACTTGAGTCTGTTCTCATCCACCTAGAAAACAGCAATCAAAAAGTGTTTTACAGTATTTCCCCAAATCTACGTTAACTTATATATGGTCGCTGTAAGGAATTATTTGGTTTCTTGCTAGCCACAGGGCTTGATGCAGAGGTGCACGCTAACAGCATGCAATGCCAGATGCTGGCATGTCCCTGTCACCGATTGCATCGAAAGACACAGTTGCACTGACACTGACAGCCATGTGCAGATGGAAATTCTGTGTCTCCATAGGGCTGGTGCAGTCTTTGATGGTGCGTCTTAATACGCACCGTAACGGATTAGTGCCACAGCCAGTGGGCGTTTCTGTAGAAAGGCCATCAGCCGCGACGTGAATAAAGTCGCAGCTGCCGCAAAAGACGCACTCGCAACTGCATTCACCACTGTAGCAGGCCCACCATGTGAACATTCGTGTGTGTGTGTATATATATATATATATATATAATGTTTATATATATATGTTTATATTTATTTTTACATGCTTAACCCTGCTAATTATGGCGTCTATGTACTAAGCTTTGGGGCTAAATGTAATTGCACGCAGAGGTGTCTATGTGAGTAAAAAAATAAATAAAAGGATGCAGTACCTTGCGCCTCAGACTGCTGCTCAGTACTAATCCAAGGTTCACCAACCTTATAAACTACACACAATAAAAAAATGGAGCAGTACATAAGCGCGGTCTAAACAAAAACTCAGTAAAAAAGGTAATACTAAAATAATTGTTTCTATAATGAACACGTCTCAGAGATAAAACATGGAAAATATCAAATGTAGGCACTAAACAGATGGGTGAGGCTATTTGGGCATATAGATTTTTTTCCCAGGCATAACAAACGGTGTTTTATCAGTACATTCGAATGTCTGTTTATGGAGGATTTGGAAAAAACCCAATTCAAGACAGGGATGTTAATTTATCAAAAGAGGAGCGGGTGGCCATTAAAGTCTAAAAAACAATCAAGAGATTGCAATTAAGCCCGCTGATAAGGGAGGGGGGTCGTCTTCATGGAGTTGGATGATTATAATTCGGAAATCCTAAAACTATTGTCAGACGAAAGTACGTATAAAACATTTACGGGTAATCCATCAGAAAAAAATAAGTAAATTCAATACATTTTTGGCCCTATATAAATCTATTGGGATTATCAGTGAAAGGGAGCACAGTTTCTCAAAATCGGTCCTCAGGAACCCCAAACAGTGCATGTTTCCGTGTCTCCACAGAATCACAAGTGAAATAATTAGCTCCACTTGTGGATCTTTTAAAATGTGTCAGTGAGTAATGAATACACCTGTGCACCTGCTGGGTGACCTAGAAAAAGTGACCTGTGTGGGGTCCTGAGGACCGAGTTTGAGAACCTCTGGGATAGAGAATTTGTGTATTGACAAACCTCCATACAAGTAATTTATGGACTCCCTAAAATACATAAGAGCTAGCTACAACCTCCCTGCCGACCGATTTTTTTCAGGTACCAACTCTGTATTGTCTAATTTGTCCCAATTTATAGATGGTGCCTTACAGCCACTCGTGAAGAGAACTTCATATCTTAAGCATACCATCTCCCCTATAAACAAGGTGGCAGAAATATGTTGGGAATCGGCATTTACTAGTCACTGCTGACGTAACATCATTGTACACCATTATTAACTAAGAGTTGGGATTATCGGCTACTAAGTTTTGTTTTTTTCTGGATAAAGAGAACCTCTCAGATAAATATAAGGAGTTTATTCTGGAAGGTATTTCCCTGATCCTCAAGAACAACTATTTTTGGTTCACAGAGTCCTTTTACCTACAGGTGTCTGGTACCGCAATGTGTACCAGACTGGCCCCAAGCTATGCCAACCTCTTTATGGCCTTTTGGGAGGAGCACTCCATTTGGAGTGGGCATGGCTTTGGGGCTAGTCTGGTGTCCTGGATGCGCTATATTGATGATATTTTGTTCGTCTGGAAGGGCGATAGAGAGTCCTTAGAGAATTTTTGTATTTACATTAATAATAACTCCTGGAACATTCACTTTTACCATTAGTGAGGAATCTGAATTCTCTGGACCTCATTGTCTATGTAAACCAAGGAAAGGTGAAAAACACAAATTTTTGCAAACCCACTCATTTGTATTCCTTCATTGACACAGATAGTAACCATCATTGGAATTGGCTGAGGAGCATTCCCCTCAGCCAGTTCCAAAGAATCGGAAGAAATTGCACAGATGTATGAGTTTCAGGTCAAGATTCTTAAATATCAATTTTCCTCAAAAAGATATGATAATGGGATAGTAGTTGGAGCATTGAAACAAGCTCAAGAAATAGATATGAAAGTTGCTTTACAAAAGAAAGAGGATGTAGTTGTTAAACATAGAGAAAATTTCAAAATGCCCTTCATTACAGACTATCATAGCCAGTATAAGCAAATGGAAAGTAGAGTGATGATATTAAAAAGAACCTCTATATACCCCTGCCTGTACCTTCTAAAATCCTTCCTATAAACCTCTAAGGATGACGCTAATTTGCATACGCAGTCATACAGTAAATAAAGACTTAGACCTGGAATCTGTGGTTCCAAAGTGTTATTCAAGTAAAAGTTCAATTACACGCAATTGATCCAGACACAATTTAGGCGCAAAAGAAAATTATACGGACCCAAGTACAGTATACATACGCAGCACTTCCGGACCCGAAGATAGGCATCAGCAAGAGACCCCTCGTCATACAGCATTCAGCACGAAGACTAAGAACCCAGCGTTGGAGCACACATATTTATACCCCCCCAGAATAGACAGGACAATAGAGAAGTTTGCTGCTGATGTCATTGATTCCCAGGGGAGAAGCATCTGTTACAAAGCATTTAACAGGCTGGTTCAAATAGACTCTCCCTGCCTCTAACAGATCTTTCCCTTCCCGCCCCCTGCAACATCCTAACAGTTGTTCGTGAAATATACATTTTGATGCTTGTAGGCTCTGCGATCCATAACTCGAGAATGCATGATGCGATCTCCCCACCGATAACACTGGAATACTGTAAAAAGAGTACGCATCAGTACAAAACCAAACACGACTTGTTTAGCATGAATAATACCTTAGTTATCAAATATCTTCATTTCTCAGAATTTAAACTAACTGAACCAACTTAAATCATACACTTTAAAGCTTATTAAACCTTATGTGTGAATATGTAATGTGTGAGTATTCGGGGTTTGATATAAAGACGTTAGTTAACTGGGGACAGATGCGTGCGCATTTAGCTACTAAACTGCATTTTCTCCTTCATCCTCTAGGGGACACTGGAGAGCATAGACAGTGGGGTATAGATGGTGCTAAGTGGAGCTATGGCACTTAAAATTTTTAATAAGTGTGACTAGCTCCTCCCCCTCTATACCCCCCTCCAAGCCCCAGTTTTAGCTTGTGCCCGAGTGGAGCTGGTCGTGTGTACCAGAAGCTCTGGGTTTATTAGGCTTTCTATCAGTAGCGCTGCTGCGCTGAAGCTGAGGACAGACAGACAGGCAGCATCTGCCACTGCCTGTCTGCTTCGTGGGAGACTGCCGGCAGGGACCCACTCGCAACTGCTTGCAGTTCGCCTGGGGTCCCTGACTACAGGAAGAGACCACTGTCTCTGGAAGACTGCATGCCGCTGCACGCAGCGCACACTGAGTCCACCGCTGGTCACACCGCCGCCGGCAGTCGGGCAGCCAGTGAGTATGCCCTGGCTACCTCAAGTAGTGAGGTAGCCAGGTTATAGCAGGCGGTGATTTAATAGCAGCAGTGAGTGACTCCGATTAACGGAGTCACTCGGCAGCAGTAATGTGCGCACAGCGCGCTCATGGTGCGGGCTTTTCCCTCTCACAACGCTCATGAATTATGCATGAGCGGGGGGCGGAGCTTAGCTCCGAAGGCCTGTTTAATGGCTGTGCGGGCTTTTCCCTCTCACAGCGCGCTCATGAATTATGCATGAGCGGGGGGCGGAGCTTAGCTCTGAAGGCCTGCTTAATGGCTGTGCGGGCTTTTCCCTCTCACAGCGCGCTCATGAATTATGCATGAGCGGGGGGCGGAGCTTAGCTCCGAAGTCCTGGTTTTTAACAGCTATGCTGGCTTTTCCCTTTCACAGCACGCGCTTATGAATTATGCATGAGCGCATAAGCGTGGGGCGGAGCTTAGATCTGAAATGTGCTCCTTCCTCCCAGTGGTCCCAGCGCTTCTCAGAAGTGTGCTGGCGGCCATTATACAGTCAGCGTCTGCTGCACAGTGTAAAACTGTAACATGGCTGCTGCAGGAAACTGATAGCCTACCTGGACTGTAAGTAACACAGTGGGGTTTAGGCAGATCAGGAGAGCATTTATGGCAGGATCAGGAACTACTTGTTTAAAAGTGGTTATTTCCTCCTATGCCTAGCGTTGTCTGGCACTGCTAGGAGCGCTATCAAGGGCAAGGTGACTCTCTCCTGACTCTCTATATTTCAGTTTCCCCTTTTTCACTACACTGATATATGTATGTGTGGGGTCTGTATGTAGCATGACTGACTAAGGCGTCTCAAAAGCAATTACCTGCATAATTTGTGGTAGTGGGGGACTGCGGTCGTGTTTTCCCCTAGAACAAAAAGTGTGCAGTTAAGTTTACACAGTAACTGTCAGTCCAGCTAAGTGTGTGATAATTGCAATACTGAGCAACTCGGAGGCGCAGGTTACATCCGTTATATCCTCTCTCTCTCTCTCTCTCTGCTGAGCGGGAGGCTTCTTGAAAAGAGAGAGGCTTACAGGTAACTCTAGAAGAGATCCTTGGCGATATCCAGGGAGAGTTTCAAATGCCGTGGCTATTTCCCGTACCACTAGGGGATCCTCTCCTACGGTCTCCAAGAAGAGACTGTTCCAATTGGAGGAGGAGGATATGCAGAATATGCTTCAGATTCGCCTAAAGAGCACCAGGATTAATTTCTGCAATTCGCCAGGTATTGCAGATTCAGGACGGACTCGACTCCTGCACGGCAGTCTTTCTTTCTAAGGAAACAGACAGGCTGTTGCTTTTCCGGTATAGGAAGTTAGAAATTCAGATGTCCCGGCGGTGGTTATCCTTTTCCGACAAGGAAATCTTGTGAAACTCCCCCTAACGTAGATCTATCAGTTTCGCGGCTGTCTCAGAAGACTACACTACCAGTTCCTAGAGCCATGTCTTTGAAAGACATCCGACAGAAGATTGGATACTCTCAAGTCCATTTACACAGCTGCAGAGGTGACACTGCGTCCCGCAATTTTAAGCTGCTGGACTAACAAAGCTATTGAGCTTTGGACAAAGCAATTGGCTGACGGAATGAGAGAAGAGCTGCCGGGGGAGGAGCTTTTTCCATTAACAGAGCATATAGATGAGGCCGCGACTTTCCTGGGTGAGGCGTCCACGAATGTTGGCAATATCGCATCCAGGACTTCAGTTCAGGCGTTTTCAGCACGTAGGGTGTTGTGGCTTAGACAATGCCAGACGGATGCATCTAAGTAGTAGCACGTCCATTCAGGGGAAGTGTATTGTTTGGAAGATAGGTGGATTTCTCAAGCTACTGGAGTTAAATCCACTTGTCTTCCTTTTGCGGCTCCCCCCCGACCTGGAAGATCTTACTCTGGACCTTGTTTTGGTCCTTTCATCCTCCGGGACGTTCATGTGGTCGCTTCAGAGGAAGACCATCGACTTCCCATGGTTCCAGAGGTTGGGGCTGAGCCGCAACTACATTTCATCAACTAGTGCATGACTGGCCTCTCTCACCTGGGGGACCCCAGAGTGGCAGCACGTCTTAGGGACGAAATCTTGTATGAACGCTTGGGTACGGGATCGCATCACTCAGGGATACTACCTTGACTTTCAGTTTCAACCTCCACCGTGGTTTTTTACCACAGGTTTGCCAGATTCGAACGACCGGAGTGTCGTTTTACAGCAAGCTATAGACGAGCTACTGGCCGCCAGAGTGGTGGTCCACGTTCCCGGACATCACCAGTCTCTTCGTGGTTCCGTAGCCAGATTATTAGGTCAGAACTATTCTGAACTGAAAGGATCTCAATCCTTACCTAAGGATTTTCAAGCTCAAAATGGAGTCCCTTCAGTTGGTGATTGTGAGCCGTGAGGAAGGCGAATTCAGGGTATCTCTCGATATCAAGGACGCCTTCCTTCACTTTCCTATCTGGCCGCCTTTCCAGGCGTTTGAGAAGCGCTGTTCGGTACTCACATTTCCAGTTTTAGGCCTTACCCTTCGGCTTATCAGCCCCCCGGGTATTCACAAAGGTCAGGGCCTCCCTATGGAAACTGATGATCTGTATCCTTCGATAACAAGGGATCACGATTATTCCTTACCTGGATGATATTCTGCTGAAGGCCATTTCCAGGGACCAATTACTACAGAATATCACAGACCTTTCTTATTTGTCATGAGTGGATCCTGAATTTTCCCAAGTCTCTCCTACAACTGACGCAGAGGCTACAGTTTCTGGGAATGATCTTAGACATCTTATGTCAGTGAGTGTTCCTCCCTACAGAAAAGGTTAATTCCATTCATGAGAGGGTAAGGACGGTCTTTTGACATCGTCAAGTCTTGGTGCAGGTCTGCATTCGACTCCTGGGTAAAACTGTTGCGGCATTCGAGGCCGTTCCTTCCGGGCGTCTTCACTCCAGAAAGTTTTCAGCAAGACATCTCTTATAGGACGGGTCCCATCTTTTCCTTTACCAACGGGTAAGGTTAAGTCCCAGAACTCGGATTTCCCTCCTCTGGTGGTTGAACTCAGTACAGCTACTGGAGGGAAAGAGATTCAGAGTGTGGAATTGTCTCCTCTCACCACAGACGCGAGTTTGAGAGGATGGGGGACTGATTCAGGAACATCTCTTCCAAGGCCGCTGGACATCACAGAATGCGACTCTGCCGAGAATCATAATGGAATTGCGTGCAGTGTTCTATGCTGTTCATTGCAGGTCACCTGTTGCGGGACCAAGCAGTCAGGGTCCAGTCTGACAACACCACGACAGTGGCGTACATAAACTGACAAGGTGGCACCAGAAGTCAAGTGGCTATGAAAGGTAAGCTGAATTCTACCCTGGAAAATTTCACGAAGGCCCTTGGCAATCTTCATTCCAGGCGTAGAGAAGCGGGAGGTAGATCACCTCAGCCGGCAGGACGTGCATCCAGGGGAATGGGCACTACATCCACAAGTTTTTCAATAACTGGTCCAATGGTGGGGTCTTTCACAGGTCGACCGCATGGCATCCACACAAAATCATCAACTGCCTCTCGACTGCTCTCGGACCAGAGAGCCAGTGCAGTGGACGCACTGTTAACGCAGTGTCAGTTCCAATTTGTCTATCTGTTCCCTCAGTTTCCTCTTCCTCCTTGGATTCTACAACGCACAAAAGTGAGAAGGCCAGGTTTCTATTGGTAGCTCAGGATTGCCCTCGCAGAGCCTGGTATTCCAATCTTCAACTTCTGCGGATCGACGATCCGTGGCCTTTGCCTCCTAAGGGAAGGTCTTTTATTACAGTGTCCTTTAGTCTATCCAGACTTAAAGCGGCTTTGTTTGACGGTGTGGCTGTTGAAAGGGCCAGCTTGACTGTAGACATAAAGGGAATCCCTACTATGCTTAGTAATATTGAGAAGTAACTTCCTTCCATGCTCTAACGGTTTTCTTCCAGAAGAAGATGGCCTTGCTACCGGAGGTACAGTTCTTCTACAAGGTGTTATTAGGTTACAGCCACCTTTTTGTTCCTCCTACGGATCCATGGGATTTGGATCTCGTACTTTCCTTCTTACAGTCTCCTCTGTTTGATCCTTTGGAGTCGGTGGCATTAAGATACCTTACGTGGAAGGTAACACTTTTCGCACTGGCCTCTGCCAGGAGGGTGTCGAAATTAGAAGCTCTATCTGGTCATCGTCCTTACTTTGTATTACATGAGATTAGAGCGGAACTTCGGACTAGAATGGACTTTCTTCCAAAGGTGTTTTCAGCTTTTCCACATCAATCGACCTTTTGTGGTACCGGCTTTTCCACAAGATTCACCTTCTTCTATATACTTAGATGTTGTTAAGATTCTTCGTATTTATGTGGAAAGGACTACAGCCATATGTACAACGGACACTCTATTGGTTATATGATGCTCGCCCTGGTTGGCCAGCTTCCAAACCGTCGCTGGCTCGCTGTATTCATCTGACAATCAGACAGGCGTATATGGCCTCATCTGGGGAGCCTCCGCCTTCTATTACAGCGTATTCCACTCCCTCCATGGGTTCTTCGTGGGCGGTTGCTCGCAGGGTTTTTCATGGTTTCTCTTTGCCGAGCAGCCACTTGGTCTGGCCAGCATACTTTTGTTCGTTTTATAGTTTTGACATGTTTGCGGCCTCTGCAGCGCAGTATGGCCGGCCTGTTTTGCAGGGTTCTCAGCGCTCTCCCGCCCGTAATGGGAGCTCTGGGACATCCCCACTGTCTATGCTCTCCAGTGTCCCCTAGTGGATGAAGGAGAAAACAGGAATTTGGTACTTACCGATAAATCCCTTTCTCCGATTCCATAGGCGACACTGGACGCCCACCCTGTGCTGCTCCTTCCTGCCAGGGTTGGGGTCATATATGTTATGACTGTTCGAAAATGGTTTGATGTCTCTGGTTGTGTTACTGTTTTTCAACCCATCATATGTTCTGTGTACTTGCTTCGCCTCCTCCTCTTTTGTTTGTTTTTTCTCAGCTCCCCTCGGGCACAGTTTGCTAAGACTGGGGCTTGGAGGGGGGTATAGAGGGGGAGGAGCTAGTCACACTTATTAAAAATTTAAAGTGCCATAGCTCCACTTAGCACCGTCTATACCCCACTGTCTATGCTCTCCAGTGTCCCCTATGGAATCGGAGAAAGGGATTTATCGGTAAGTACCAAAATCCTGTTTTCATTTGGGGTCTTAAGCATAATGTGTGTATGTAAAAATGGTGAAAGATGCAATCGCATGATGCTAATAATTGTGCGTAATGTGCGGTGTTTATGCATGAGATTCCATCTATGATGGACTTAACATATCTATATATATATATATATATCCACACATACATACACACACATATCATTCCTCACTCACAGTTTCACTGTGAAACTAAACCATCCTGTCTGGGTATGAAACTAAAACCTGTTTGGATTCAGACAAATCAAATTGTGTAGATCAATGCCTGGATTATATTACAATTGCCATCAGGGATTCCCAATTTGTATGTAAATCATTCAGTTTCTGGTGCATTGTCTATTCTATTTAGATTATCAAAAAACATTGCCATCTGTTCTTAGCTCGTGAGTTGTAACTTAAAGTGATGCTGGTCACAAAATGGCGTCTTGCAGATTCTTATTTCTAAAATGGAGTCTAGCTGCCATTCGCAAGATGGCATCGCGCACGCTTCAATTTTAAACTGATCTTGTCTCAGCCAATTATCCAGCTTTGACAGTCCACCCTTTGATAGCGAACAACATGCTATTACAATCTGCTATTAGAATTTAATTTAGGCTTACATTTACATATTATTTAGTGTTATTATGGGATGGCACAAGGTGGTTCTTAATCCATCAATAATGTGTCTCTGGGTGGGGACATAAAACTACTATTATACGCACACCGCAGATCTTGGAAGATCATGTGAAAGGTGTGGGGGTTGCACCAGTCTTATAAAAGCAGTCTTGAAGGGGAATTTAGACTGTACATTATCTGAGGTGTTTTAAAAATAAAATTTCAATAATACATTCTATGCATGGCTAAATATAATACATTAAATGATGGTGTTTCCTAGCTCAGGGTTGTAATGAAGTTCTGTATTTACCTCTGTATTCATACTGGCCACCATCATAATTTCATTGTTTCGTTTTACTCTATTTTTACATTTTCCACACTTCAACACAATAGGAACACACCGGACACATATGTCAATTACTATGATGACAATTAGTATAAGGATTCAGAATTTGCCTATGCTGGCGATCACTTCCTGGACCCATTCCCCTAGACCTGAGAACCATTTCACTGGGTTCAGACATGAAACCCATCCTTCTATCTTCTCCCCTTCTTCAGCCACTGAAGCGTTTTGGTTCTTGCGAAATTCCCACTTTAGCTGCAGAATTTCATCCATCTTCCGGTCTATAACCTCCTTAGGGTCGCTGGTATCATTGGTGACATAGGTGCAACATTTTACTCCAAATTGGGTGGCTAACATTACGCAATACCCTCCAGTAACAGCAGTTAAATAATTCAACACTAGCCTGTGTTGCACCAGTTCTTTCTTGTACGCTTGCAATTCTCTCCCTGTATACCTGTATGTGTCATCGTACATCTCGGTGATATTATCTATCAATTTAGCAAGTTCCTGAATATATCTAAAATTTAATGTACCCCGAGCAATTCTGGTGGGATCCAGTGCGACTAAAACTTGAAAGCCAGTTGTCTCACTAATTAACTGAGTGGCTTTATGCACATCACCAGATATCATGTTTCTTTTGCCTCTGTGTTCATATTGCGTGTGAAGATATGGTGATGATATGTTTTTTTACGTATATCAAGCATTTCAACATGTGTGAGGGTCATAACTTCTAGAAGTATTCTTCCCAAATAACATAACAATTACAATACTAAAATTGGTCAGCCACTCCCCTGATTGGCATTGCACTCCTCCTCCTGACTCCACTCCATCAGCTCTGCCATCAGCTCACATTTCCTTTATCGGTCCTCCATCACAGACACTGAGTATCCCCAAACAGATCATCATGACAAAAACTCTGGAAAAAAAAAAAGAACTAGGATGACCACAGCAGACCACTCCATTGCTGGAAGCACTGATCTACACATTTCTTTAGCTCAGATATCTCACAGTCACCTTTTTAATCCATCCGGCACAAGCTCGCAATCGACATGTCCACGTTATCGGCCTTGTCTCCGCCTTGTATCTCCACCAGTTGGTTAACCTCCCTATAGTGAGTGGAATGGACCCACGTATCTTCCTCGGCCACCCTTTGTGGATGTTGTATCATCAGATACGGACCTTTCCACCGATCAGTCAAACAACCTGAGCTAAAAAAAATTTGGATCATAACAAATTCTCCAGATTTGACATCATGACAGTTTGCATTAAATATGTTAGTTAATAACACTTTCAATTTCTGTTATTCGCATTCATCTTCATGAGACCTTGTACAGTAACCTCATTATCATATTTTCACATGAGGCTGCCTGTTTGAACAGTATCTCAAAGGGGGGCAAATAATGGAAAAGACAGTCTGGGATAATCTTAGTGTTGTTACCCATCACCTTACACATGTTCTTGGAAACGTCACCTGTAAAATAAGTCCCCCTATCATTTTTAATAATTCTAGGGATATAGTATCTGCATACAGGTTCCTGCAATTAAATTTTGTTATTAATAGCTACTGCTCTAAATAATGCCTGTGCCACTGGGTTGGATAATATTCCGAGTAGTCGACCTTAGCCTGGCATGGCTGCCGTTTATCCTTATCAACCTTGTGTCCTGTGAGTGGGAGACAAAGCACAACAGTTTAATATCATTTAAACATGACCTAAATACAACAATAAATTGTCCACATTCTACACTAGAACAGATCCATCGGCAGGTTGAAAAGATTGTAAACAGTCATATAAGGCCTGGGAGAAGATACTGGGGTTGCCTATGAACCCATGGGAAACTCGTGTTCATGAGTGGTGTTCTTTACTTTGCAGTACTTATGTGTCCTGCTTGGTTGCAGTTAAAACATGTTTTTGAACGGGTTGGATGAAAGGATTGTTGTGGGAGTTGAGCAAGAGGGAAAGGTGGTTGGTATGGGTAAGGATATGGAGGATAAGGGTATGGTGGGAGGTATGAAGTTTGTGGGTAGTATGAGGCCTGTGGTTGTGTATGATATGTGGGGTAAGAATGTGTTTGCTGTGGTGTGGACATGTAACTGTTCAGGTGTGTGTGTGGGTGCAGGTGTGTCGGTTGGCTGTGATGTTATTATCATTCCCTCCAGAGCTTGGATACTGACAGCCATTAGTTTTTCACTCTGGGTCTCTCTCTCTTCTTTATGATATTTTTATCATGCTCTATGGCAGATTCTATGAGTGTATCTATTGTGACTCCCCTCCAGCCAGGTTGTGAGGTCTGAACCCGGGTTTTTAAACTCTCCTTCTGCTTAATGGTGAAAATTTTGTTCCAGTTAACTACTACTGGAAAATATATACCCAATTGAATTACAATGTGGGAAATGTTACCTTGGTTTACTTGGTCTGTTAAGGGAACGTCACCATCCAATACACAATCCGTGATAAATTTTGTCACGTCGGTATTGCGTGGTAGACAGGCCCTTAACACCACACGCCAATCTTTATTAGTGGGTTCATGAGAACTACCCAAATTTCTCAAAAATCTTTGACATTTGGCTAATTCCTTTTTGGGATCGGGGAAATCATTTATGATGGAATTTAGTTCTGCTCTTGTCCGAGGACAATGCATTACTACTTCCCTCGTGGGCACTATACCGTTCGCATCTGCATTTCCATTTGGAACAGTTATTGTCCGAATGGGATGCAGACCGGTAGCGCTGCTACCTTTTGACCTGGTTACCTGGCTGGGGGTTTAGTCTGCTGCTGCTGCGTATGGTATGAACAACTTCCTCTACGGGTGCAGAGGGCATTAACACTTCCCTTGCTGTTACTGATGGAGATGGCGGCACCACTCATGATTGTGGTGATGCAGCATCTATCATTTGTACAGCATGGGAAATGGCAGACATTACAGTAGGCTCATCATCCACATTTTCTTTATAGTTGCTTAAGAGAGGGTACAAGTTGCTTGTTACATTTTTATGGGTATTTTTGGTAACTGTACTTGCACCTCCATCCACATAAGGTGGGGGAGGTGAGCGTGAACTGTTGGCAATACTCTCCACAACGCTACCTTGCTGCACGGGCACGCCATTTTGTGGCTCGCCCTTATCGCAATTCAGCGTCGCGGATGTATTTTCTGGCAATGTGCTCACAACGCTAGTTTGTGTCGTTTGCACATTCTTAAGCCACGCATCCCCTTCATGCTGCCACACTTTTAAACATTCAAAATATTTAACCTTTTTCTTGCATAAGTACCCTACTTAGTATGCATGATATGACGGGCCCATCCGATCGGCGCCTCCATTAGCAGCACATCATTGTCTAACATCTGTACTGTTTGCGCGGCTCCCATTCTGAGACAACACCTACGCTTTTCAATAAAGATTTAAACTGGTGAAAGACAATCAAGATACTTTCACTTACCTGTGGATGATTTAAGTCGGCGGCGCCCACACACCTGGATAACATTTAGTAAGGCAACTTCCACACCTGGATAAGAATTGAAAAAGGCAACTTCCACACCCGGATAAGATTTAGTAAGGCAACGTCCACACCTATGAGAGTTTATATGTCGGCTACTCTCACGCACCTCTCTACAACAAAGACAACATGTACACCTGCTACTGTGTATAAAACGGTAAAGCTACTTACCTAGCGGCTAGACTAACCCTTGCACCTAGCCCTTAAAGGTCATACGGTACCATTAACTTTGTTCAACAAATATTCACTGTTACACACTTTTTTCCTGCGCAGAAAAATAAATGTTAACCCAGATATTGGTAACAATTGAAAAAGGTAAACTTCAACGGCTTTGTTAAAACACTTGGCAGCAGAACCGGAAGTGCATATACGCTATTGTGCGACCAGCCACATAAAAAAAAATAATGCGACTACCACACAACCGTATAATGACTTTTTAACTGCGTGCGCAAAAGTGCGTCTTTTCTGTGTGCAAAACTTCGACTCAGCCGCATACTCAGTACTGCGGCACCCCTTTAAACGCTAGGTTCTATCAACAAAGGAAAACAAACTTTTTCCTTTCTTGTCCCTGGATTCTAGTCAGCTTCCTTTGCTCACACGAAAATGGATAGCGATTTTTCAGCACAAAGCGGTTGCAGGAAAACCCTGCATGTGGCCACTCCACCCTTTGCTGAGATATCGATAGCCGTATGTGCCGTGTGAGTAGGTAAGTGACTTTACTCGATGAGCCCCCATCTGATGATATTAAAAAGAACCTCTATATACCCCTGCCTGTACCTTCTAAAATCCTTCCTATAAACCTCTAAGGATGACGCTAATTTGCGTACGCAGTCATACAGTAAATAAAGACTTAGACCTGGAATCTGTGGTTCCAAACCACAAGTGTTATTCAAGTGAAAGTTCAGACAGTTACACGCAATTGATCCAGACACACAAGAAAATTATACGGACCCAAGTACAGTATACATACGCAGCGCTTCCGGACCCGAAGATAGACATCAGCAAGAGACCCCTCATCATACAGCATTCAGCACGAAGACTAAGAACCCAACATTGGAGCACACATATTTATACCCCCCCAGAATAGATAGGACAATAGAGAAGTTTGCTGCTGATGTCATTGGTTCCCAGGGGAGAAGCATCTGTTACAAAGCATTTAACAGGCTGGTTCAAATAGACTCTCCCTGCCTCTAACAGCTGGGGATCTTTCCCTTCCCGCCCCCTGCAACATCCTAACAGTTGTTCATGAAATATACATTTTGATGCTTGTAGGCTCTGAGATCCATAACTCGAGAATGCATGATGCGATCTCCCCACCGATAACACCGGAATACTGTAAAAAGAGTACGCATTAGTACAAAACCAAACACGACTTGTTTAGCATGTATAATACCTTCGTTATCAAATATCTTTATTTTTCAGCATTTAAACTAACTGAACCAACTTAAATCATACACTTTAAAGCTTATTAAACCTTATGTGTGGATATGTAATGTGTGAGTATTCAGGGTTTGATATAAAGACGTTAGTTAACTGGGGACAGATGCGTGCGCATTTAGCTACTAAACGGTATTTTCATTCGGGGTCTTAAGCATAATTTGTGTATGTAAAATGGTGAAAGATGCAATCGCATGATGCTAATAATTGTGCATTTGCTACTGGGCGTCATGTTAGCAGCTCAATTGTGCGTAATGTGCTGTGTTTATGCATGAGATTCCATCTATGATGGACTTAACATATCTATATATATAGATATAGATATGTTATGTGTATATATATACATACACACACATATCATTCCTCACTCACAGTTTCACTGTGAAACTAAACCATCCTGTCTGGGTATGACACTAAAACCTGTTTGGATTCAGACAAATCCAATTGTGTAGATCAATGCCTGGATTATATTACAATTGCCAACAGGGATTCCCAATTTGTATGTAAATCACTCACAGTTTCTGGTGCATTGTCTGTTCTATTTAGATTATCAAAAACATTGCCATCTGTTCTTAGCTCGTGAGTTGTAACTTAAAGTGATGCTGGTCGCAAAATGGCGTCTTGCAGATTCTTGTTTCTAAAATGGAGTCTAGCTGCCATTCGCAAGATGGCATCACGCACGCTTCATTTTTAAACTGATCTTGTCTCAGCCAATTATCCAGCTTTGACAAGAGTATTATTAAAATACATTGGAGTGTGCTAACTAGAGACCCTGTTCTTACCAAGTATATAAACAATAAACCTTGTTTTGTTTACCGAAAAGCAAGGAGTAGTGTTCTTTCAATTCCGAAGGCCATTAGTCTCAATAAATCTAAAGGTTTCTTTAGATGTGGTTCCTGTACTATGTGTCGTCTATGTAAAAGTAATGCCAGCAAAATCACACAGTACAAATTACCCAAAAGAATCAGTTCTATACCATCAATGACTTTATTACCTGTCACTGCAAGTATTGCATTTATTTATTAGAATTCTCTTGCGGATCCCAATATGTTGGTAAGACCACGCGCATGCTAAAAGAAAGATTATCTGAGCATGTCTGTAATATGAGGAAGGGCATGGTTTCACATAATGTATCATTACACTTCAAAGAGAAACATTTATGCGATATTTCCCATTTATCTGCTTTTTGTGGAATACAGTGTTATACATCCGAATTGGCGTGTGGACAATAGGGATGTGAGATTAGCAAAAGCAGAGATGAAGAATATCTATAAATGTAAAAACTTTGGCCCTCATTCAGAGCCACTCGTAAGCGGCAGCTCGTTCGCTCCGAGCGATGTTTGCCAAACTGCGCATGCGTACGGATCGTTATAGGCATGCGCAAACCAGACAGTCAGGCCGAAATTCATGTGCTCGCAAAATAGCGAATGCCTGCTAATTTGAGTGACAGGATGAGGCGTATGTGGGTGGTAACAGGGGAAGGTGCTTGAAAACGGGGAGTGCAAATCAGAATGCAGGCATGCTTAAAGGTCAAAACGGGCGTTTTATGGGTGTGCATATTTAAAACAGCAGCGTCATTGACCACGTCACTGGGTTTTTTTTTAGCCAGAACTGCTTGCAAAATTGTGGTAGCAAAAACCAACCACAAGAATAGCGAGCAGTTCATACCCTGTTTGATGTACTCGATTAATCTAATAAATAGCGGACATGACGTCGGATGCGAGCGGCAAGGGGGCGTAGTTTCCCAAAAAACGACCGCAAGTTTTGTTCACTCGTTCAGACATAGAGGCGTGAACAGACTGCAAACAGCGAACGGTTCATTTGAATAGCCACCCCTATTTTCTGGACGAGCGAGCGCAAATAGCGACCGGCTCTGAATCAGGGCCTTTGTCCCCTAGGGGTTTGAATGCAGATTTTGAAGTGAAGTGGTTTTTGATGGAGTAGAGTCTATAAGTATTTATGTAAATGTTATATGTTTGGGAATAATTTAATAGTTTTGTACCCTACTCCTAAGAAATAAGCTCCGCAAAGGATGTTAATATGTTTTTCTCTTCATGTTTTATACTAATGAGTGTAAAGTTGAACTCCTGGTGATTTCCCGCTGTTGCCCTTATAGTCCGATGACTACTTCCGGAGCTTGCATTCCACCCTTCTACCTCTCCGCCTTGTGCGTTCCATTTACCTGTGACTTCCGGTTTAGTGACGAGCGGAAGCCGGAAATAGGATGTTGGCAGTCCAGCTCCCGCACGGACAAACCCTTTGCATACAGAACTGTTTGTATGAGGCATTTAATCTGTCCGGACATTAAATGGAGACAGCACTTGATTAACACAGATACCGGACTATGTGGGAACTGAATAAAAAATGGGTGGATCACTCAGAGGATTGTGTCGTTTATTACTGTATATACAGTATATAATGACCTCCGGAATGGGTATTTTCTGCTCCGTGATTTCATAGGAAATTGTGGCAAATTGTTTGGACAATTTAGCCCTTTTATCTATTTTTATGCTGTTTAAAATATGGTATTGTCGTTTTTTTTAAATTATATGTACATAAGGGAACATTGGTGTATTATATTATGGGGTTATGGACATAAGGGGATTGTATTGAAGGGGTAATAAGGCTGATTTTATGATGATTACCTGTATAGAGGATATGATATAAATAGCATTTCCTGTTGTGTCCTAACCATATCCTGGGGAAGGACCTTGTGGTCTGAAACGCGTAGATGGTGGTGGACTTTATTTTATGCCTAACAGAGGAGTGTGGATTTCATCTGGCTTCGATCATCTTACTTTCCGGGTTTACATAAGGAGAATTGTATGCCTCACCCATCCGTTTAGTGCCTACATTTGATGTTTTTCCATGTTTTATTTTTTATGGACTAAATGAATATTTTAATATTGGAGAAGCTATTTTCTTTTTTTTAAACGGAGGTGGAATATATTGAAGACCTTTCCGTCATAAATGTACCTTTTTGTGCATATGACAAGGGGCTTAGAGGTGAGTCCTCAGTCCATATGTTTTCACGTTTATGAGGATAATCAGTATAACAAATTAAGGCAAGATTAAAAGAAACCTTTCAAGGAGTGGTAAGGTTTTAATTTGGTGAGTTTTATCCAGATTTGTGTCCTCAAGTCTTGATCCTGATAGAAAATTGGAAGCCTTCGGAGAACCCCATTGGGAGACTTGTTCATTATAGAACCAATTATGTTAGTATTACCGTTTTTGTTTAGACAGCGTACGGAGATGAAGTACCAACCAATCAGCTCCTAGCTCACTTTACAGGCTGTGCCCATTAAGCAGCCCCTCAGCTCAGGGTGCCATTCCTCCTCAGCATAAGCTGCATTTCCGGTAATCACCGCCATTTTGGGTGTTCTTGTGCATGCGCAGGATTTGGAGTAGTCCCGCGAGAGTCCTAGTGGATACCAGCTCTCAGCGCTACCGAACACAGGAGTCGGTGCCATCTTAAGCCCGCGCATGTGCGGTAACTAGATGTGCCGAGGGATGAGCTCAATAGTTATTTATACACATATGATGCCGTAGCGGGCAGGGTGGCACCCATATTTCAATCCATTTAGAACCTTGACTATTGGGATTACTCCACAGTTAGGCGCACCATATATAAACATGATAGCGTCAGTGCTGAAACTTGTCTCACTATCAGCGGCCATTTTTTGGAGTCTTCTATACTTAAAACAGGGACTCCATTTTGTCAGGGATTAAAAATGGCACAATCATAAACGCCGCATCACATCCTGCATTAAAACGGAACTGCAAGGTATACATTCAATTATTAAAAAACATCAAACATAATTTGAAAAAAACTTAAAAACATACATAGAAAATGCTTATTAACAATTCATGTATATAAAAAGCTCATATGTAAAACTTGTATATATAAAAAGGGTATATACGTGGCTGATGATGTACAAAACAGAGTACCATAATAGCATCATACACCCATTGCTATAAATGTGGGCACTATATATAGTTAAAAAATATAAATTCCAGCAAAGAGTATTTAAAAAAGTAATATTATAATAAATATAAAGTGCAGTATTTGGGGTAAGTTAATTTACAAAAAGGGTGTAATTTCATATAACTCATTTAGACCATATGGAGTCATAGTATTTAATGTAAAAACCCAAAACATGTCACGTTAGGGAAACTTCTTATTAGGGATGTGCAGGTTCGGGTAGGTTCGAATGTGCACGTCGAGTTCGGATTTTTCCCTCAAAAAAACGGCACTCAGAAAGAGGCAAAACGTCATCTTGCATGGACAAACATCATCATTCCTGGACTTTTCTCCAGGAATGATGATGTTTGTCCATGCAAGATGACTTTTCGCCTCTTTCTTAGTCCCGTTTTTTGGAGGGAAAAATCCGAACTCGGCGTGCACATTCAAACCTATCCGAGCCTGCAGATCCCTATTTCTTATCCCTATCCCCTCCCATTTGAACATGTTCTATTGCTATATATTGTAAGCCAGAGGGGTCTGCATTATGATATTTAGTGAAATGTTTAGTGATAGAATGGTTATCAACCTTATTTCTTATAGCCCGTACATGTTCCTGGATTCTCAGTTTGATATTTCTTTTAGTTTTGCCCACATATGTTAAATGATATGGGCATTCAATTACATATATGACCCAGGTAGTCATGCAATTCATTAGACAATTTTAAAAAAGGTTGTATTATCATGATTGGAGAATGTATTATTATTGTTACTAACAAATTTAGTGTTCAGCTGTTACATTTGAAAAAAACCCTTAGGGCCAAATGTAATAGGGTGAGAGTTTAGAAAAGTGAGAGTTTCTGACTTTTTAAACTTTGCCAATGTAATAAAGTCCAAAAACGAAGTAACAGAGCGAACTTGCATGTTTTTTTAGACTTAAAAAAATCTCACAATTTAAAATCTCACTCAGATGTTTTCCCATTTTGAAGATAAAACTCAACCAATGTGAGAGTTTACTGCTAAACTCTCAAATTTTCTAAACTCTCACCCTATTACATTTGGCCCTTAGTGTTTTTAATTCATTGTTTGGATTTTGCTTCTAAGGGTCTCAGATTACTTGGGACAAGGTGATCTTTCAAATTACTCGCTTTTCTAAAAGTTAACAAGGGTTTATCCGGGAGCACTTTACTGAGAATATTATCTGTTTTTAGTATGTCCCAATGTTTGTTACGTATTCACCTGATCTCCTTCTCCTTGTGATTATATTGAGTAACAAAAATGGGTTTATTTTCATTTGTAGTTCTCGTCTTATATATCATAAGGTCTTCAAGTGTCAAAGTATTCGCTTTAGTAGCTGCTTCACGTATAGCTTCCTCTGGATACTCTCTTTCACGGAACCTCTCTGAATATATGTTCATCTGTTCTTTAAAGATGTTATTAGAACTACAATTTCTGCGTATATGGCAGAATTGTGAGAAAGGTATATTAGTTTTCCAGCCGCTGGCATGTCCCCTTTTAAAATGGACATAGCTTTTCGTATTGACAGGCTTAATGTAGTTACGACTTCTAATTCCAACACTATCACTACTTAAAATCAAATCAAGATACTCAACTGCAGACTCACTAAAGTTATGATTATGAGTAAATTATAGATTGTATTCATTGGATTTTAGATAAACCATAAAAGACAAAAATTCTCCTTCTGTACCATCCCAAATTATCAAAATGTAATCTATATATCTTGCATATAAAATTAGATGTTTGTTATAAGGATGGTCTACATAGATATATTTACACTCTCAGCCTCCCATATGGAGATTCGCAAAGCTGGGAGCGAAAACCGTGGCTATTGCTGTGCCTTCTACTTGTATGTAAAATGTCTCTAAAAATGTAAAAAACTTATGACTTAAAATAAACTTCATTAAAATACAAATAAAATCTTTATGCTTTGGGCTTATTGACTCATCTTCTACTAGGAACTCACAACAACTAGAGATCCCTACATCATATGGAATGGAAGTGTACAAGGAGGTGTACATCCACTGTTGCCCATTTATACTCTTCCTTCCACTGTACCCTACTTAGTATTTGTAGCATAGATGTATCTTTAACAAAGGATTCCAAGGTCCCTACGTATTTATTGAGGAATTTTTCTAAATACTCCAAGCAACCTGAAGTCAGCGAATCAATACCTGCCTCTAGAGGTCATCCTGGGGGATCCAAAAGTCTCTTATGGATTTTGGGCAGGTAATAGAATGTAGGAATGACTGGATTATTCTTGTTTTTTGTAATAAACTTCATTCAGTACTTATGACTTCCATTGAAAAAAAGAACATTCAGTTTTTTTTAACAAACAGCAATTCTTCCAATATCTTAAAATTTCAGTGTTTTCAAATACCTCACTTCTTTGTGCAGATCGTAATATCATTACCCATTCAGGGTTTCTTTTACAGAATACATGCTACATATAGGAACATGGTCATCATTTTTTTTGTTCTTTGTTTTCTTTTTTCTCTCCTCCCCCCCCTTTCCATTACTAAATTGCTTCTATATTAATTGGCATGTCTCCCATTAGTGATCTCGTTTCGTACCAATGAATCAGTTGAAAAGAATTATGTATCTGTCTTTTTAGATCCATTGTAAGAGAATTTATATATCCTTCCCATATTAAAAAAAAAAATCAGTTTTTTTTCTTTATCATTGTTTCCAACCAATCCATACGAAACACATAATACATTTTGGCTTGAAATATGGACATATTAGGTGGTTCTTTTTGTGTCCACATTTGTAAAATGCATTTTCTAGCCACTGCTGATATAATCATTTAGAATTTTTTACCATTAGCTGTTGATTTAATAGCTCCTGGGTGAATTCCCAGTACTTCCCATTCTGGTGAGAGTGGCAAATTATTTAATAGATATGTTATAGCAAATTGATGTACCTGTTCCCAAAAGTAAGCAATAAAAGGACAATACCACATACAGTGCATAAATGTTGCTCTTTCCATCCCACACTTTAAACAACTTCCTGTTTCATCTAGGCCCATCAAAACCCTTCTATTTGGAGAAATATATTCTTTATGGTAAATATTAAAAAATATTTCTTTATACATTGATGAAGACATTACACATGCAGAATAATCAATTGTCTCGAATATTGTGTCTATTGTTAAGTGAGAAAAAATTGTGTCCATGAGGATATTCCTCTTGAAGATTTCATCAAATCTAGGGGTATGTGCAAAACTTTATAATTTAGTGAAATAATTTTTTTGCCCGTCATTGGGCCACCTAATAGTGTATCTAAAGAATTCATCCAATCCTGTGTCCTCAATTCCTTTATCACCGAACTTACATAATGTTGTGCCTGGCATATTGCGAATATCTGTGATCTTGGAACAGAAAATGTTTATATTATATCCTGTGTGCTTAATAAGGACTTATTGAGTGTATCTACCAGTGCTTTCATATTCCTAATACCCTTTATATGCCAATTTTGAAAAGGTTCAATAGCCTTTCCTTCCTGAAATTTTATGTTCTGTACTAATGGTAAAAACAGAATAATTACTTTTTAACCCTCTGCGTTTTCTAATATATTGCCATATTCTCCATGCTGTCTCAAGAAGGGGGTTTTGAAAAGATATATTGGAAATTTCTGACTTACGACTGTGTAAGAATGATATAAAATTTTGTTCAGATAAAAAGTGTTGATCAATCTCTGTATCTGTATACATATCTGTTTGGCTGTCTAATCTCGAATAAATCTTAGTATTCCAGCATGGCTATAGTTTTTTCTGGGAAATTCACTCTCCCATTTATTGGAGTTTGTTGTAACTTAATTAGACTCATCCTCACTCTCTTCCCTTGCCAAATAAATTTCCTAAAAGTGGAGTAAATAAATTTTTCATCTTTTGCAGTTAACAATATGGGTAACATTTGTAAGGGGTATAATAATTTCGGGAATGTCATTATTTTAATTAAATGTATTCTTCCCATATATGATAGTACTAAATGTTTCCAGTAATCCAACGCACTCAATGCTTCCCGTATCACTGTTAACATATTTAATTCATATAGATCTTTAATGTTTTAGGTAACTGGATACCAAGATATTTTAATGATTTATATACCCAAGTTAATGGGAATGAGTTACTTCCTCGAGGGCGAACTTGAGGACCCAAAAACATGGCTTGTGATTTGCTTTGGTTAATCACAAATCCTGAGACCTTGCCATATTCCTCCAATTTTAATAAAATTGATGTTAATGTGGATTCAGGTGAAGATATAAATAATAGCAAGTCATCTGCAAATGATGTTATTTTTATTTCTTTTTTTCCCATTTGTATCCCTTTAAATGCCTTCCATGATTGTAAAAATCTCAGCAGGGGGCCCAGTGCTATGTTAAACAATAATGGGGACAAGGCACATCCCTGCCTTGTTCCCCTTGTCATGGTCATAGGAGGTCCCCGTTCTCCGTTTATTATTATAATATATGTGACTGGATTTAAATACATATATTTGAATATTCCAGAGAATGCCCCTCCAAATTCCCTAATTTCAAATATCTGTAATAGGTAATTCCATGACACGGTGTCAAATGCTTTCTTAGCATCTAAGCTGAGAAGCATATCTGTCACCGGTTTTTAATTAAGTGAAGCCATTGTGATTACTGCCAATGCCGTTCATACTCCCTTCACAGAAAACCGATTCTATGTAAATCCCAGCTGATGTGACATTAAAATTTGGGGTATTAGAACCTGGAGATGATTTGCAATTATTTTAGACAGTATTTTAAAATCCTGATTTAGTAATGTTATAGGTCGATATGACTCTACTAATTCCAAATCTTTTCCTGCCTTTGGTATAATTGTATGGGCTTCATTAAAATGGGGAAAGGGGACGTTATCTTTGTATATCTCGTTATACAGAGATGTCAATCTAGGCACAATATGAGTCTTTAAGATTTTATAATACTCCCCTGCAAATCCATCTGGTCCAGGTGATTTGTTATTTTGTAGCTGAGTTATAACTAAGGCTATCTCCATTTCTTCTATATCTCTGTTTAAAAAATCTCTTTGATCTGAAGAAATTTTTGGCAAGTTTGCCTCTCTTAACAATCTACTTTGTAATTGGGAATCCACATTCTTGGCTGTATATAATTTTTTATAATACAAATTAAATTGTATCAAGATATTTCTTGTAGCATGTACTTTATGATTTCCTTTCAAATTTTTTATTCCTGTAATATCTTGTTTCTTTTTTTTTATATTTATATTTTTATATAAGCCAATAACTTGCCTGCTTTGTTCCCCCATCTATAATACTTATTTGCCATATAGTCTGCCTTTGATTGAACATTTGTCAATAAAAAACTTTTCATCAATTGATGTTGTTGTTTATAACCTATTACGTTATCCTCAGTTGGCTCTATAGTGTATTTATGAGATGCCTTTTTCATGTTGTTATATATAGAATCATATTTCGCTTGGTATTCTCGTTCTTTTGGGCTTGATATCCTATAATATACCCTCTAATTACCACTTTTGATGTTGCCCAAAACAGGGCTGGCTCTTTTATATGTTCTAAATTGTTGTTTGTAAACTCCTGCCACTTAGTAATTAGATACTGACGGAAATGTTCAGATTGAATCAATGTCGATGGGAAGCGCCAGAATCTTATAGCACTTCTAGGGTTTTTAGTATTAAATTGTATGGAGATGGGTGCATGATCTGATACCAGAATGTCAAATATCTTTGCTATAGATGTCTTTGCTAATACTTGGCTGGAAAGCAAAACATAATCAATCCTTGAAAAGGATCTTTGCACATGTGAGTGGAATGTATATGCTTTATTGCCAGGATTAAATACATGCCAAGCATCATATAAACCATGCATATTTGTCATTAAATGCAATCCTCCTTCTCCTATATTTCCTGATGTATTATTAGCATTAGATCGATCCATCTTGTAATCAGCCACCCCATTAAAGTATCTTCCGACTATTAACTCATTATTTGTTCTATGCATCAACAAATTTGAGATATGTTTGAAAAATCCCTTATTATTGCTTTTAGGTGCATATAAATTTAACAGGGTGTATGGTTCCCCTCTAATTAACATATCCAGCAATACATTTTCTACTCAGACTAGCACCCTTACTACATTGGTTCAGAGCCTGGAGTCTGGCATAGTAATATGCACACCAGTCAGAGGCACAATATAGGTAAGTCCTGCAAATATTTAGACTGTGTAGTGCAGCTTTGGTTCATTTTTGGGGCGTGGGTCCCCCTGGATTGCTTTGGTAGATCTGTTTCAGTGCACCGCATTATAACACTTTTTTTTATAACACATTTTAACCCTTCACTGTTTGTTTATTATACATGTACCTCACTTTTTTATTGTCATTCTTAATATGCAGCAGTGGCTGGTCTTAACTATCTCTTTTACACTGCACTTTTCTAACTATGGCGGTGCCCTGGGGTGGCTTAGCTGGGCCAGTTTGGAGGTGTCCTGCACTCTGGATTTGAACCCTAGTATGTTAGGGACCTACCCAACAGAGGTTACCTGGATGTGGTGGGTAGGCCCATAACCTTGGCCAAGATTATGCCAAAAACCTCTAATCACTGCAAAAATGTATTTATTTATATACAATCAGTTAATTTGGAGTTGAGCACCTGTATTTCTTCTTTTTGTGCATATATCAATTGTCTCCACAGGTAGCACCTCCAATTATGTATATATATGTTCAAGGTGTGCAGTCTGAGGTCCATTTCCTATATAAATACCTTACTTGTCTGACCGACCTTGGTGGGCACAGAGGTGTACCCTGTGCCGACCCATCCCCTTAGGGGTCAGCGACGCTCCTTCCTCATACTCAGCTTGACACTCGGTGGGCCTTCATCCAGTTCCAGGTGTCTCTCCCACCAGTGTGGCCGAAGTCGTTGGGGTCTGTGGGGTACTCTGTGCCGACCCTTAGTATAAGTCAGACATAAATGCCTAACCTGTCTGGCCAACATCGGCGGGCACAGAGGGGTTCTCCGTGCTGACCCTTCCTCGTAGGGGTCAGCGATGGTCCTTCCTGATCCTTAGCTTGACAATTGGTGGGCCTTCTTTCAACTGTCTCTTCCACAAGTATGGCCGATCTTGGTTGGCACTGTGGGGTACCCTGTGCTGGCCTTAATAGAAATCAGACATAAATGCCTTACCTGTCTGGCCAACCTTGGTGGGCACAGAGGGGTACCCTGTGCTGACCCTTCCCTATATTGGTCAGCGACGCTCCTTCCTGATCCTCAGTTTGACACTTGGTGGGCCTTCATCCAGGTATTTGTCCCACCAGTATGGCCGATGTCGTTCGGCACTGTGGGGTACTCTGTGCCGACCCTTACTATAAGTCAGACATAAATGCCATACCTGTCTGGCCAACCTTGGTGGGAACAGAGGGGTACTCTGTGCAGACCATTCCCCGTAGGGGTCAGCGACGCACCTTCCTGATCCCCAGTTTGAAAGTCTGTGCGCCTACATCCAGGTGTTTTTCCCACCAGTATGACCGACGTTGTTGGGCACTGCGGGGTACTCTGTGCCAACCCTTACTATAAGTCAGACATAAATGTCATACCTGTCTGGCCAACCTCGGTGGGCACAGAGGGTTACTCTGCGCTGACCATTCCCCATAGGGGTCAGCAACGATCCTCAGCTTGACACTCTGTGCACCTACATCCAGCTGTCTCTCCCACCGGTCTGGCCGACCACGGTTGGCACTGTGGGGTACACAGTGCTAATACTTTTTATAAATCAGACATAAATGCCTTACCTACCTGGCCAACCTCGGTGGGCACAGAGGTGTGCCCTGTGTCGACCTTTTCCTGTAGGGGTCAGTGATACCCCTTTCTGATCTTCAGTTTGACACTCAGTGGGCCTTCATCCAGCTGTCTCTGCCACGAGTCTGGCTGACCTCGGTACGCACTGTGGGGTACCCTGTGCCGATACTTTTTATAAGTCAAACATAAATGCCTTATCTGTCTGGCCAACCTTGGTGGGCACAGAGGGGTACCCTGTGCAACTTTTTCCCATAAGGGTCAGCGACGCTTCTTCCTCATCCTCAGCTTGACACTCAGTGTGCCTTATTCCAGGTATCTCTGCCACCAGTATGGCCGATTTCATCGTTGGGCGCTGTGGGGTCCTCTGTGCCGACCCTTGAAAATAAGTCAGACATAAATGCCTTACCTGTTTGGCCAACCTCAGTGGGCACAGAGGGGTACCCTGTGCCGATGCTTTCCCATAGTGGTCAGCAACGCCTCTTGCTGATCCTCAGCTTGACACTTGGTGGGCCTTTATCCAGTTGTCTCTCCCACCAGTCTGGCCATCCACGGTAGGCACTGTGAGGTACCCTGTGCCAATACTTTTTAGAATTCAGACATAAATGCCTTACCTGTCTGGCCGACATCGTGGGCACAGAGGGGTAACCTGTGCTGACCCTTTCCTGTAGGGGTCAGCAATGCTCCTTCCTGATCCTCAGCTTGACACTTGGTGGCCCTTCATCCAACGGTCTCTTCCACGAGTATGGCCAATCTCGGTGGTAACAGTGGGGTGCCCTGTACCGATACTTTTTATAAATAAGACATAAACATTTTAACTGTCTGTCCGACCTCGGTGGGTACCCTGTGCCGACCCTTTCCCATAGAGATCAGTGATGCTCCTTCCTGATCCTTAGCTTGACACTCGGTGGGCCTTCATCCAGCTGTCTCTTCCACAAGTGTTGCCAATGTCTTTGGGCACTGTGGGGTACTCTGTGCCAACCCTTAGTATAAGTCAGACATAAATGCCAATCATTTTTTAAAATCAGAGATGAATGCCTTACCTTTCTGGCCAACCTCGTTGGGCACAGAGGGGTACCCTGGGCCAACCCTTCCCCGTAGGGGTCAGCGATGCTCCTTCCTGATACCCGGTGGGCCTTCATCCAGCTGTCTCTCCCAAAAGTCTGGCCAACCTCGGTAGGCACTTAGGGGTACCATGTGCCGATAATTTTTATAAATCAGAGATAAATGCCTTACCTCTCTGGCAGACCTTGGTGGGCACAGAGGGGTACCCTGTGCCGACTCTTCCCCATAGTGGTCAGTGACGCTCCTTCCTGATTTTCAGCTTGACAATCAATGGGCCTTTATCCAGGTGTCTCTCCCAACAGTATGGCCGACATTGTGCACTGTAGGGTACTCTGTGCCTACCCTTAATATAAGCCAGACATAAATGCCTTACCTGTCTGGCCGATCTCAGTGGGCACATACGTGTACCCTGTGCCGACCCTTCCACGTAGGGGTCAGTGATGTTCCTTCCTGATCCCAAGCTTGACTTTTGGTGGGCCTTCATCCAGCTGTCTCTCCCAACAGTCTGGCCAACCACGGTAGGCATTGTGGCATACCCTGTGCTAATACTTTTTAAAACTCCGACATAAATGCTTTACCTGTCTGGCCAACCTCGGTGGGCACAGAGGAATACCTTGTACTGACCCTTCGCCATAGGGGTCAGCGACGCTCCTTCCTGATCCTCAGCTTGACACTCAGTGTTATTCGTCCAGCTGTCTCTCCCAACAGTCTGGCCGACCTCGGTAGGCACAGTGGTGTACCCTGTGCCGATACTTTTTATAAATCAGACTTAAATGCCTTACCTATTTGGCTGAACTTGGCGGGCACAGAGGGGGACCCTGTGCCAACCTTTAATATAAATCAGACATAAATGCCTTACCTGTCTGGCCGACCTCGGTGGGCATAGAGTACCCTGTGCAGATACTTCAGCATAGGGGTCAGAGACATTCCTTCCTGATCCTCAGCTTGACACTCGGTGTTCCTACATCCAGCTGTCTCTCCCACCAGTCTGGCCGACATCGATAGGCACTGTGATAGGGATCAGCGATGCTCCTTCCTGATCCATAGCTTGACACTCGGTGTGCCTTCATCCAACTGTCTCTTGCCTGTGTATGGCCGATCTCGGTGGGTGCTGTGGGGTACCCTGCAGCACAGCATCTGGATGGCAGAGCACCATGTGCAGCACTGCCGCCCCTTTTGCTCCTCGCCCCACCCCCCCTATTCCCCCTGAGCACTTACCTGTCCATCCAAGGGGTGAAGGGTGGGCGATAACCATTGCCGGCATTCTTGGTGCGCCGCGCACACTGCAGGAGGTCTCTTCCTGCAGACCTCTGGAGCCAAGAACTGTGTGGCTGGTAACCCTGGAGGATTCTGCCCGGAGACACTGGCCGCACCACCCTCCCTACGGCCCTGGTATCCTGTGCCAACCCTTAGTCTAAATCAGACAAAAATGTCTTACCTTACTGGCTGACCTTGGTGGGCACAGAAGGGTACCCTCTGCGAACCTTTCCCTGTAGGGGTGAGCGATGCTCCTTCCTTATCCTTAGCTTGACACTTGGTGGGCCTTCATCCTGCTGTCTCTCCCAACAGTCTGGCCTACCTCGGTAGGCACTGTGGTGTACCCTGTGCTGATAATTTTTATAACTCACACATAAATGCTTAACCTGTCTGGCCAACCTCCGTGGGCACAGAGGAATACCCTGTGCCAACCCTTCACGTAGGGGTCAGCGATGCTCCTTCCTTATCCTTAGCTTAACACTCGGTGGGCCTTCATCCAGCTGTCTCTCCCAACAGTCTGGCCGACATCTATAGGCACTGTGGGGTACCCTATGCTGATATTTTTATAAATCAGACATAAATTCCTTTCCTATCTGGCCAACCTCGGTGAGCAGAGGGGTACCCTGTACAAACCCTTTCCTGTAGGGGTCAGCTATGCTCCTTTCTGATTCTTAGCTTGACACTCATTGGTCCTTCATTCAACTATCTCTTCCACTAGTATGGCCGATCTCATGGGGCACTGTGGGGTATCCTGTGAAAACACTTTATAGAAATCAGACATAAATGCCTTACCAGCCTGGCTGACCTTGGTTAGCACGGTATGCAATCGGGAAGCCGACTGCCTAAATACCAGCAGGCGGCTTTCCGACTGTCATATCCCAGCAAGGGTGAAATGCCGGGCGTCTAGATGTAGACGCCCGCATTTCCCCAACACCGGGAGACCGGTCCCGGCATCCCGATTGTAGGGATGATGGGCACCACGAGCGGACAGCCGCAGGGGGGGAGGGTTAGGTTTAGGGCTCCCGGGGGGGACTTAGGGTTAGGCACCCCCCCGAGAGGGTTAGGGTTAGGCTAGGGGGAGGGAGGGTTAGGGTTAGGCACCCATCCCACACTTTAAACAACTTCCTGTTTCATCTAGGCCCATCAAAACCCTTCTATTTGGAGAAATATATCCTTTATGGTAAATATTAAGAAATATTTCTTTATACATTGATGAAGACATTACACGTGCAGAATAATCAATTGTCTCGAATATTGTGTCTATTGTTAAGTTCCTCTTGAAGATTTCATCAAATCTAGGGGTATGTGCAAAACTTTATAATGTAGTGAAATAATTTTTTTGCCCATCATTGGGCCACCTAATAATGTATCTAAAGAATTCATCATATCTTGATACAAATTAAATTGTATCAAGATATTTCTTGTAGCATGTACTTTATGATTTCCTTTCAAATTTTTTATTCCTGTAATATCTTGTTTCTTTTTTTTTTTTTCGTAATATAAGCCAATAACTTGCCTGCTTTGTTCCCCCATCTATAATACTTATTTGCCATATAGTCTGCCTTTGATTGAACATTTGTCAATAAAAAACTTTTCATCAATTGATGTTGTTGTTTATAACCTATTACGTTATCCTCAATTGGCTCTATAGTGTATTTATGAGATGCCTTTTTCATGTTGTTATATATAGAATCATATTTCGCTTGGTATTCTCGTTCTTTTGGGCTTGATATCCTATAATATACCCTCTAATTACCACTTTTGATGTTGCCCAAAACAGGGCTGGCTCTTTTATATGTTCTAAATTGTTGTTTGTAAACTCCAGCCACTTAGTAATTAGATATTGACGGAAATGTTCAGATTGAATCAATGTCGATGGGAAGCGCCAGAATCTTATAGCACTTCTAGGGTTTTTAGTATTAAATTGTATGGAGATGGGAGCATGATCTGATACCAGAATGTCAAATATCTTTGCTATAGATGTCTTTGCTAATACTTGGCTGGAAAGCAAAACATAATCAATCCTTGAAAAGGATCTTTGCACATGTGAGTGGAATGTATATGCTTTATTGCCAGGATTAAATACATGCCAAGCATCATATAAACCATGCATATTTGTCATTAAATGCAATCCTCCTTCTCCTATATTTCCTGATGTATTATTAGCATTAGATCGATCCATCTTGTAATCAGCCACCATTGTAATCAGCCACCATTAAAGTATCCTCCGACTATTAACTCATTATTTGTTCTATGCATCAACAAATTTGAGATATGTTTGAAAAATCCCTTATTATTGCTTTTAGGTGCATATAAATTTAACAGGGTGTATGGTTCCCCTCTAATTAACATATCCAGCAATACATTTTCTACTCAGACTAGCACCCTTACTACATTGGTTCAGAGCCTGCAGTCTGGCATAGTAATATGCACACCAGTCAGAGGCACAATATAGGTAAGTCCTGCAAATATTTAGTCTGTGTAGTGCAGCTTTGGTTCATTTTTGGGGCGTGGGTCCCCCTGGATTGCTTTGGTTGATCTGTTTCAGTGCACCGCATTATAACACTTTTTTTTATAACACATTTTAACCCTTCACTGTTTGTTTATTATACATGTACCTCACTTTTTTATTGTCATTCTTAATATGCAGCAGTGGCTGGTCTTAACTATCTCTTTTACACTGCACTTTTCTAACTGGCGGTGCCCTGGGGTGGCTTAGCTGGGCCAGTTTGGAGGTGTCCTGCACTCTGGATTTGAACCCTAGTATGTTAGGGACCTACCCAACAGAGGTTACCTGGATGTGGTGGGTAGGCCCATAACCTTGGCCAAGATTATGCCAAAAACCTCTAATCACTGCAAAAATGTATTTATTTATATACAATCAGTTAATTTGGAGTTGAGCACCTGTATTTCTTCTTTTTGTGCATATATCAATTGTCTCCACAGGTAGCACCTCCAATTATGTATATATATGTTCAAGGTGTGCAGTCTGAGGTCCATTTCCTATATAAATACCTTACTTGTCTGACCGACCTTGGTGGGCACAGAGGTGTACCCTGTGCCGACCCATCCCCTTAGGGGTCAGCGACGCTCCTTCCTCATACTCAGCTTGACACTCGGTGGGCCTTCATCCAGGTGTCTCTCCCACCAGTATGGCCGAAGTCGTTGGTGTCTGTGGGGTACTCTGTGCCGACCCTTAGTATAAGTCAGACATAAATGCCTAACCTGTCTGGCCAACATCGGCGGGCACAGAGGGGTTCTCCGTGCTGACCCTTCCTTGTAGGGGTCAGCGATGCTCCTTCCTGATCCTTAGCTTGACAATTGGTGGGCCTTCTTTCAACTGTCTCTTCCACAAGTATGGCCGATCTCGGTGGGCACTGTGGGGTACCCTGTGCTGGTCTTAATAGAAATCAGACATAAATGCCTTACCTGTCTGGCCGACCTTGGTGGGCACAGAGGGGTACCCTGTGCTGACCCATCCCTATATTGGTCAGCGACGCTCCTTCCTGATCCTCAGTTTGACACTTGGTGGGCCTTCATCCAGGTATTTTTCCCACCAGTATGGCCAACGTCGTTCAGCACTGTGGGGTACTCTGTGCCGACCCTTACTATAAGTCAGACATAAATGCCATACCTGTCTGGCCAACCTTGGTGGGAACAGAAGGGTACTCTGTGCTGACCATTCCCCGTAGGGGTCAGCGATGCGCCTTCCTGATCCTCAGTTTGAAAGTCTGTGCGCCTACATCCAGCTGTCTCCCACCGGTCTGGCCAAGTATGGTTGGCACTGTGGGGTACACTGTGCCAATACTTTTTATAAATCAGACATAAATGCCTTACCTATCTGGCCAACCTTGGTGGGCACAGAGGGGTGCCCTGTACTGACCTTTCCTGTAGGGGTCAGTGATACCCCTTTCTGATCCTCAGCTTGACACTCAGTGTGTCTTCTTCCAGGTTTCTCTGCCACCAGTATGGCTGATTTCATCATTGGGCGCTGTGGGGTACTCTGTGCCGACCCTTGAAAATAAGTCAGACATAAATGCCTTACCTGTTTGGCCAACCTCAGTGGGCACAGAGGGGTACCCTTTGCCGACGCTTTCCCATAGTGGTCAGCAATGCCTCTTGCTGATCCCCAGCTTAACACTTGGTGGGCATTTATCCAGTTGTCTCTCCCACCAGTCTGGCCATCCACGGTAGGCACTGTGAGGTACCCTGTGCCAATACTTTTTAGAATTCAGATACTGTGAGGTATCCCTCGGTGGGCACAGAGGGGTACCCTGTGCTGACCCTTTCCTGTAGGGGTCAGCAACGCTCCTTCCTGATCCTCAGCTTGACACTTGGTGGCCCTTCATCCAACGGTCTCTTCCACGAGTATGGCAAATCTCGGTGGGCACAGTGGGGTGTCCTGTACCGATACTTTTTATAAATAAGACATAAACAATATAACTGTCTGTCCGACCTCGGTGGGTACCCTCTGCCGACCCTTTCCCATAGAGATCAGTGATGCTCCTTACTGATCCTTAGCTTGACACTCGGTGGGCCTTCATCCAGCTGTCTCTTCCACAAGTATTGCCGATGTCTTTGGGCACTGCGGGGTACTCTGTGCCGACCCTTAGTATAAGTCAGACATAAATGCCAATCATTTTTTAAAATCAGAGATGAATGCCTTACCTTTCTGGCCGACCTCGGTGGGCACAGAGGGGTACCCTGGGCCAACCCTTCCCCGTAGGGGCCAGCGATGCTCCTTCCTGATACTCGGTGGGCCTTCATCCAGCTGTCTCTCCCAACAGTCTGGCCAACCTTGGTAGGCACTTAGGGGTACCATGTGCCGATAATTTTTATAAATCAGAGATAAATGCCTTACCTCTCTGGCAGACCTTGGTGGGCACAGAGGGGTACCCTGTGCCGACTCTTCCCCATAGTGGTCAGTGACGCTCCTTCCTGATTTTCAGCTTGACAATCAATGGGCCTTTATCCAGGTGTCTCTCCCAACAGTATGGCCGACATTGTGCACTGTAGGGTACTCTGTGCCTACCCTTAATATAAGCCAGACATAAATGCCTTACCTGTCTGGCCGATCTCAGTGGGCACAGACGTGTACCCTGTGCCGACCCTTCCACGTAGGGGTCAGTGATGTTCCTTCCTGATCCCAAGCTTGACTTTTGGTGGGCCTTCATCCAGCTGTCTCTCCCAACAGTCTGGCCAACCATGGTAGGCATTGTGGCATACCCTGTGCTAATACTTTTTAAAACTCCGACATAAATGCTTTACCTGTCTGGCCAACCTCGGTGGGCACAGAGGAATACCTTGTACTGACCCTTCGCCATAAGGGTCAGCGACGCTCCTTCCTGATCCTCAGCTTGACACTCATTGGTCCTTCATTCAACTATCTCTTCCACTAGTATGGCCGATCTCATTGGGCACTGTGGGGTATCCTGTGAAAACACTTTATAGAAACCAGACATAAATGCCTTACCAGCCTGGCTGACCTTGGTTGGCACGGTATGCAATCAGGAAGCCGACTGCCTAAATACCAGCAGCCGGCTTCCCGACTGTCATATCCCAGCAAGGGTGAAATGCCGGGCGTCTAAATGTAGACGCCCGCATTTCCCTGACACCGGGAGACCGGCGCCCGGCATTCCGGTCGTAGTGATGATGGGCACCACGAGCATACAGCCACGGGGGGGAGAGGGTTAGGTTTAGGGCTCCCGGGGGGGACTTAGGGTTAGGCACCCCCCCAGGAGGGTTAGGGTTAGGCTAGGGGGAGGGAGGGTTAGGGTTAGGCACCCCTGGGGTGGACTTAGGGTTAGGCACCTCCCTGGGGGACTTAGGTTTAGGCAGCGGGGAAGGGGGTGGTTAGGGTTAGGCACTTAGATGGGGGATTAGGGTTAGGCACTTGGGGGGGAAAGTTAGGGTTAGGCATCCCTAAGGAGGGTTAGGGTTAGGGGGTTAAGTTAGGTTAGTAAATAGTCACCTATCCACGATCAGGATTTCCAGCGCTGTCGGGCTTCCGCTGCTTCGAACTCTGCTCATGTCGGGCTGCCGCTGACGGGAATCGAACTGCCGGCCATGCGGCCGGCGATATTTCATACCCATTCCGTTGGCACAGAGGGGTACTCTGTGCCAACCCTTTCCCATAGGGGTCAGCGATGCTCCTTCCTGATCCTCAGCTTGACACGCAGTGGGCCTTCATCCAGCTGTCTCTCCCAACAGTCTGGTTGAACTTGGTAGTTACTGTGAGGTACCCTGTGTTGATACTTTTTATAAAGTCTGGTCTACTCGGTGTTCACAGATGGGTACCCTCTGCTGACCCTTCCCCGAAAGGGTCAGCGATGCTCCTTACCGATCCTCAGCTTGACACTCGGTGGGCCTTCAACCAACTTTCTCTTCCACAAGTATTGCCTATCTCATGGGGCACTGTGGGGTACCCTGTGCCAACTCTTAATAGATCAGACATAAATGCCTTACCAGTCTAGCCGACTTAAGTAGGCGCAGAGGAGTACCCTATGCTGACCCTTCCCCGAAGGGGTCAGTGACACTCCTTTCTGATCCTCAGCTTGACACTCGGTGGGCCTTCATCCATCTGTCTCTTCCAACAGTCTGGCCATCCTTGGTAGGCACTGTGGGGTACACTATGCCGATGCTTTTTATAAATCAGACATAAATGCCTTACTTTTCTGGCCGACCGCGGTGGGCACAGAGGGGTACCCTGTGCCGACCCTTCTCAGTAGGGGTCAGCGACACTCCTTCCTAATCCTCTGCTTGACACTCAGTGGGCCTTCACCCAAATGTCTTTTTCACGAGTAGGCCAATCTAGGTGGGCACTGTGGGGTAACCTGTTCTGACCCTTAAAATAATACAGACATAAATGTCTATCTGGCAGACTGGGTGGGCATAGAGGGGTACCCTGTGCCGCCTCTTCCCCATAGGGGTCAGCGACATACCTTCCTGCTCCTCATCTTGACACTCAGTGGGCCCTTCATCCAACTGTCTCTTCCATGAGTATGGCCAATCTTGGTGGGTACTGTGGGGTACCCTGTGCTGACCCTTAATATAAATCAGACATAAATGTCTTACCTGTCTGGCTGACCTCGGTGGGCACAATGGGTACCCTTTGCTGACCCTTCACCATAGTGGGCAGCGACTCTTCTTCCTGATCCTTAGCTTGACACTTATTGGACCTACATCCAGGTGTCTCTACCACCGATCTGGCTGACCACTGTAGGCACTGTGGGGTACCCTGTGCTGATACTTTTTTTTTATAAATCAGACATAAATGCCTTACCTGTCTGGCCAACCTCGGTGGGCATAGAGGAGTACCCTGTACTGCCTCTTCCCCATAGGATTCAGCGATGCTCCTTCCTGATCCTCAGCTTGACACTCGGTGGGCCTTCACCAAGCTGTCTCTCCCAACAGTCTGGCTGACCTCAGTAGGAACTGTGGTGTAAACTGTGCCGATACTTTTTATAAATCAGACATAAATGCCTTACCTGTCTGGCTGACCTTGGTGGGCACAAAGGAGTACCCTGTACTGACCCTTTCCTGGAGGGGTCAGCAGCGCTTCTTCCTGATCCTTAGGTTGACACTCGGTGCGCCTTCATCCATCTGACTCTTACACGAGTATGGCCAATCTGGGTGGGCAATATGGGGTACCATGTGCAGACCCTTATTATAAATCAGACATAAATGTTTTATTTGTCTAGCAGACCTCGGTGCGCACAAGGGGTACCCTGTGCTAGACCTTCACCGTAGGAGTCAGCAATGCTCTTTCCTGATCCTTAGCTTGACACTCAGTGGGCCTTCATCCAGCTGTCTCTCCCAACATTCTGGCTGACTGTGGTAGGCACTGTGGGGTACCCTGTGCCGACGTTTTTCCGTAGGGGTCAGTGATGCTCCTTTTTGATCCTAAGCTTGACACTCAGTGGGCCTTTATCCAGCTGTCTCTCTCAAAAGTCTGGCCAACCTCTATAGGCATTGTGGGGTACCCTGTGCTGATACTTTTTATAAATCAGACATAATTGCCTTAACTGTCTGGCGGACCTCGGTGAGACCTCTTCCCCATAGGGGTCAGCGACGCTCCTTTTTGATCCTTAGCTTGACATTCAGTGGGCCTTCATCCAACCAACTGTCTCTTCCATGAGTATGGCCGATCTCAGTTGACATTGTGGGTTACCCTGTGCTGACCCTTAATATAAATCAGACATTGCTGCCTTACCTCTCTGGCCGACCTTGGTGGGCACTGAGGGGTGCCCTGTGCAAAACCTACCGCATAGGGGGCAGCAATGACCCTTCTTACCCCTCAGCTGGACAATCGGTGGGCCTTCATCCAGCTGTCTCTCTCAACATTCTGGCTGACTATGGTAGGCACTGTGGGGTACACTATGCCGACACTTCCCCATAATGTTCAGCGACGTTCCTTCCTGATCCTCAGCTTGACACTCAGTGAGCCTTCATCCAGCTATCTCTCCCAAAAGTCTGGCCGACCTCGATAGACACTGTGGGGTACCCTGTGCTGACACTTTTTATAATACAGACATAAATGCCTTGTCTGGCCAACCACGGTGGGCACAGAGGGGTACACTATGCCGACACTTCCCCATAATGTGCAGCGACGTTCCTTCCTGATCCTCAGCTTGACACTCAGTGAGCCTTCATCCAGCTATCTCTCCCAAAAGTCTGTCCGACCTCGATAGACACTGTGGGGTACCCTGTGCTGACACTTTTTATAATACAGACATAAATGCCTTACCTAAAATAAGTTTATAGTAGTTCCGCACAGAATTTATGTTGATTTGTGATATATTTCACACCTTGTACTTGCAAGAACCATACTCCTTTGTCTCTTTTATCCCCCTCTAATGGGATATATTGATTTTTATTCTTGTAATGAAAGTTCTTAGTAAAAATTTTTATACATATTGGGCCTGATTCAGACCTGCTCGCAAGCGTTATGTGCTCGTAAGTGGGTCGATGGTGGGGCATTGTGCACATGCGGCATGCACAATGCATGTGCCCCGGAGAGAGTGAGAAATTCACTCGCTCCGGGGCTTGCTACAAACGGGGCGGCTGTCGTTGTTGATTGACAGAACGGGGCGGCTGTCGTTGATTGACAGCTCGCCCCGTTTTGTAGGCGGGGAGGGGGGGTGGCTGGACAAACGGAGGCGTTCTTGAAGGAACACCTGTCATTTGTGGGCATCCCTACTGATATCACCAGTGATGTTAGTAGTGAGCTTCTGGCTCTATGCTCACTGGGGCTTGCGGCAGACGAGACCCTACCACAAGGGTCTCATCGCAAGCCCGATTGTCGTGACCATCAGCTGGCTGCTTGCAAAAGCTGTGGGTGGTCACCCACAGCTTAGCGAGTGGCCAGGAGTCCAGTTTTTTATAAATAAGCGGCTGCCCTGATTCAGAGCAAGCGCTTGCTTTTTGCGAGCGGCTCTGAATCAGGTCCATTGTTCCATATGAGACACTTGGGTGCTACCTATCTCACTGTATACGTACGTATACCTCTAGTAGAAAGAAAAAAGGAAAAAAGAGTGAGAATTATTGGTGCACTCTGGAGACTGTTATATGTGAGGGTTTGATGATTATTGATTAAAACTTAACTTTTATTAGTTTCTTGTAATAGATTGTGTGAAGGATAATTAAAAACTTGATAGAGACGTGATAAAGATTAGAAATAAAGTGATATAAAATAAGATGAAAATAAAATAAAAAATCTCCGTGTCTGTTTGTGTTTTAATTTCTTTAATTTATGTCATGTTAATTGATATTTTATTAAATTATATTTCCAATCTTATACGACTTTTAGGCTAAATTACTCTGTCAGTATAATGCTCTCTATTCAGATGGGGAAAATCTACTGTTATATTACTATGTTTCCCTCAAGGTTGTTACATTGTTTAGTGCCTTGTTAAGTATCTGCTGTTCAAATTACACTGTTGCAGTTATTATTGTGGTTAAAGCGGTGGTGGGGAGCGGACTCAGACGATCCCCTCTCACTACAGCAATAGCAGAGTACCATAAGGAAGGGACACGCCATACCATAGCACAGGTCCCATTAGAGATTCTACACCTAGTGTCCGATACAGCCGCATGGTGTAGCGCAGCGTTTTTCAACCGCTGTGCCGCGGCACACGAGTGTGCCGCGAGCGGTTCTCAAGTGTGCCGCGATGATGAGATTCCAAGTTCCCAAGTGTGCTGCTGCAATCATTATTACCGCGATATCGGACTTGAACAGTGCTGGGATTTACCAGGCGCCCAGACGCGACGCGACCCACAACCTATGACTCATAGGTCACGCATGTCACGTCGCCTTACCACCCGCCCAGTGCTGCTCCCCGCCTGCCTTCCCACCCACCCAGGCCAGCGCTGCTCCAGCTCCAATGCTCCGTAACATAGAAAGACGGGCACTCTGACACTCCCTCTGCATAAACTCCTGCAGGTGAAGGAGGGAGAGGAGAACAGAACTCCTTTAAAGTAGGGGCCAGTGCATTTTTATTTATTTTATTAATGTGGGGGGCAATGTGGGTGTAATTGCTATGAGGGCCAAAGTGTTTGTTTTATTACTGTGGGGCCCAATGTGTGTGATTACTGTACTGTGGGGGCCAACATGTAATTACTGTACTATGGGTGCCAACGTGTGTGTAATTACTGTACTATGGGTGCCAACGTGTGTGTAATTACTGTACTGTGGGTGGCAACGTGTGTATTGTCTGTACTATGGGGGCCAACGTGAGTGTAATTACTATGGGGGACAATTACAGTAAGGGACAATTCTTTATTACTTCAGGGGCCATTTTTTTGCTGTAGGGGCAGCAATGTGTGTGTTTGTTTTTTTGTGGGGGCCAATGTCTGTGCTTTTTTTCTGAGGGGCCAATATGTAGGTATTTTTTTCCCGTCGGGGCCAATGTGTGTCATTTTTTCCCTGGGGAGGACTGATGGTGTGCCCCAGCAATTTTAAAATCTTTTTCGGTGTGCCGCGAGTTAAAAAAGGTTGAAAATCACTGGTGTAGCGGCAGGAGGTGGACGCGCATAATACAAATATAAAGCGCTCTAAACAGCCACCTCTGTTTGAATGGCAGTTGGGGACTCACACACTGTGCCCACATAAGCCACATGCATAGTGGCAGGAGTCAGATAGTAATTAATGTGTGATGCTCAATACTAGTCAGTCATATAAATGGAGATATTCGGACACTTCATAATTCTATAAGTCCTAACAAGAAATATGTTCTATGGCAATTAAAAACTTACATATACCTTCAAACTGTAACACAAATATAAAGATCCACAACAGGATCTGCCAGGGAGCATATGAATAGAAGCTTGAGCTGTGCATAAATCTGTAACCACAATAATAACTGCAACAGTGTAATTTGAACAGCAGATACTTAACAAGGCACTAAACAATGTAACAACCTTGAGGGAAACATAATAATATGACAGTTGATTTTCCCCATCTGAATAGAGAGCATTATAATTTATACTAAAAGACATATAACATTGGAAATATTTAATATAATACCAATTAATATGACATAAATGAAAGAAATTGAAACACAGACACAGAGGTTTTTTTATTTTATTTTCATCTTATTTTATATCACTTTATTTCTAATCTTTATCACTTTATCTAGTCTCTATCAAGCTTTTAATTATCCTTCACACAATTTATTACAAGAAACTAATAAAAGTTAAGTTGTAATCAATAATCATCAAAGCCTCACATATAACAGTCTCCAGAGAGCACCAATAATTCTCACTCTTTTTTCCTTTTTTCTTTATAAATGCCTTACCTATCTGGCTGACCTCGGTGAACAGAGGGGTACCCTCTGCCGATCCTTTCCCGTAGGGGTCAGCGACGCTCCTTCCTGATCCTCAGCTTGACACTCGGTAGGCCTTCATTCAAGTGTCTCTTCCACGAGTATGGCCAATCTCGGATAGCACTGCGGGGCAGCCTGTGCTGACCCTTAAAATAATACAGACATAAATGCCTAAACAGTCTGCCGGCCTCGGTGAGCAGATGGTTGCTCTGTGCCGACCCTTTCCCACAGGCAATATGGGGTACCCTGTGCAGACCCTTAGTATAAATCAGACATAAATGTCTTATGTGCCTGGCCGACCTCGGTGGGCACAGAGGGGTACCCTGTGCTAACCCTTCTTCATAGGGGTCAGTGATGCTCCTTCATCCAACAGTCTTTCCCAAAAGTCTTGCCAAACTTGGTAGGCACTGTGGGGTGCCCTTTACCTGACAATTTTTATAAATTAGACATAAATACCTTATCTGTCTGGCTAAGGTTCGGAACAGGGTAACCCACAATGCCAATTGAGTTTGGCCATTCTCAATGCCAATGCCAATTGAGTTTGGCCATTTATAAATCAGAAGAGATAGTTGGATGAAGGCCTACCGAGTTTCCAAACCCTTAATATAAATCAGACATAAATGCTTTACCAGTCAGGTTCACCTCAGTGGGCAAAGAGGGGTACCCTGTGCCAACTATTCCCCATAGGGTTCAGTGATGTTCCTTCCTGATCTTCAGCTTGACACTCGATGGGCCATCATCCAACTGTCTCTTCCACGAGTATGGCCAATCTCATTGGGCTCTGTGGGGTACCCTGTGCTGAGCCTTAATATAAATCAGACATAAATGTCTTTCCTGTCTGGCTGATCTCAGTGGGCACAGTCTGTACTCTTTGCTGACCCTTCACCATAGAGGTCAGGGACACTTCTTCCTGATCCATAGCTTGACACTCATTGGGCCTACATCCAGGTGTCTCTACCACCGATCTGGCCGACCATGGTAGGCACTGTGGGTTACCTTGTGCCAATACTTTTTATAAATCAGACATAAATGCCTTACCTGTCTGGCTGACCTCGGTGGGCACAGAGGAATACCCTGTACTGCCTCTTCCCCATAGGATTCAGTGATGCTCCTTCCTGATACTCAGCTTGACACTCAGTGGGACTTATCCAGCTGTCTCTCCCAACAGTCTGGCTGACCTCGGTAGGAACTGAGGGGTACCCTGTGCCGATACTTTTTATAAATCAGACAAATGCCTTACCTGTCTGGCTGACCTCAGTGGGCATAGAGGAGTACCATGTACTGACCCTTCCCCGTAGGGTTCAGCAGTGCTTCTTCCTGATCCTTAGCTTGACATTCAATGGGACTTCATCCAACTGTCTCTTACAGGAGTATGGCCAATCTTGGTGGGCAATGTTGGGTACCCTTATTTTAAATCAGACATAAATGTTTTACCTGTCTAGCTGACCTCGGTTGGAACAGGAGGTAACCTCTGTTAAACCTTCACAATAGGGGTCAGCCACGCTCTTTCCTGATCCTTAGCTTGACACTCAGTGGGCCTTCATCCAGCTGTCTCTCCCAACATTCTGGCTGACTTTGGTAGGCATTGTGGGGTACCCTGTGCCGACACTTTTTATAAATCAGACATAAATATCTTATCTTTCTGGCCAATCTCCATAGGCAGAGGGGTACCCTGTGCCAAACCTTCCCCATAGAGGTCAGCGATGCCCCTTCCTGATCCTCTGGTTGACAATCGGTGGGCCTTCATCCAGTTGTCTCTCCCAACAGTCTGGCTGACCACGATAGGCACTGTGGGGTACCCTGTGCTGATTTTTATAAATCAGACATAAATGCCTTACCTGTCTTGCCAACTTCAGTGGGCACAGAGGGGTAGCCTTTGCCGACCCTTCTCCATAGGGGTCAGTGGTGATCCTTCCTGATCCTCAGCTTGACACTCAGTGGGCCTTCATACAACTGTCTTTTCCATGAGTATGGCCAACCTTGGTGGGCACAGAGGGGAACCCTGTACTGACTCTTTCCCATAGGGGTCAGCAGCACTTCTTCCTGAACTTCATCTTGACACTCGGTGGGCCTTCTTCCACAAGTATGGCCAAACTTGGTGGGCACTGTGGTGTACCCTGTGCTGATACTTTTTATAAATCAGACATAAATGTCTTAACTGTCTGGCCGACCTTGGTGTGCACAGAGGGGTACCCTGTGCTAAACCCTTCCCCGTAGAGGTCAAGGATGCTCCATTCTGATTCTGAGCATGACACTCAGTGGGCCTTCATCCAACTGTCTCTTCCACGAGTATGGCTGACCTCATGGGGTACTCTGTGGTTCCGTGTGCCGATGTTTTTTTATAAATCATACATAAAATGCCTTACCTATCTGTCCGACCTCGGTGGGCACAGAGGGGTACCCTGTGCTGAAACTTCCCTGTAGGGGTCAGCGATGTTCCTACCTGATCCTCAGATTGACCCTTGGTGAGCCTTCATCCAGCTGTCTCTCCCACAGTCTGGCCAACCTCGATAGGCACTGTGGGGTACCCTGTGCTGATACTTTTTTATGAATCAGACATAGATGCCTTATTATCTGGCCAACCTCGGTGAGCAGAGGGGTCCCCTCTGCTGGCCCTTTCCTGTAGGGGTCTGCAATGCTCCTTCCTGATCCTCAGCTTTACACTCAGTGGGCCTTCATTTAACTGTCTCTTCCAGGAATACGGCCAATGTCGGTGAGCACTGTGGGGTACCCTGTGCCGACCTTTCAAATAATACAAATATAAATGCCTTAACTGTCTGGCTGACCTCGGTGAGCAGAGGGTTACCCTGTGCCGCCTCTTCCCTAATTGGGGTCAGCGACACTCCTTCCTAATCCTCTGCTTGACACTCGGTAGGCCTTCATTCAACTATCTCTTCCATGAGTATGGCTGAACTCAATTGGCATTGTGTGTTACCCTGTTCTGACCCTTAATATAAATCAGACATAATTGCCTTATGGCCAACCTCAGTGGGCAGAGAGGTGTACTCTGTGCCAACCCTTCCCCATAGGGGTGAGTGACACTCCTTCCTGATCCTCAGCTCGACATTCGGTTGGCCTCATCCAGCTGTCTCTCCCACCAGTATGGCCGATATCGATGGTCACTGTGAGATACTCTCTGCATACCCTTATTATAAATCAGACATAAATGCCTTACCTGTTTGGCCGACCTCAGTGGGCACAGAGGAGTACCCTGTACTGACCCTTCCCCGTGAGGGTCAGCAGCGCTTCTTCCTGATCCTCAGCTTGGCACTCGGTGGGCCTTCATCCAACTGTCTCTTCCATGAGCATGGCCAATCTTTGTGGGCAATGTGGGGTACCCTGTGCTAACCCTTAATATAAATCAGACATAAATGTCTTACCTGTCTAGCCAACCTCAGTGGGCACAGGGAATACTCTGTTCTGACCCTTTAATGTAGGGGTCAGCAATACTTTTTCCTGATCCTTAGCTTGATACTTGGTGGTCCATCATCCAGCTGTCTCTCCCAACAGTCTGGCTGACCTCGGTAGGCACAGAGTGATATCCTGTGTCGACTCAACTTGGTGGGCCTTCATCCAACTGTCTTTTCCATGAATATGGCCAATCTTTGTGGGCAATGTGGGGTACCCTGTGCTGACACTTTTTATAATACAGACATAAATGCCTTACCTAAAATAAGATTATAGTAGTTCCGCACAGAATTTATGTTGATTTGTGATATATTTCACACCTTGTACTTGCAAGAACAATACTCCTTTGTGTCTTTTAGCCCCCTCTAATGGGATATATTGATTTTAATTCTTGTAATGAAAGTTCTTAGTAAAAAACTTTATACATATTGGGCCTGATTCACACCTGCTCACAAGCGCTATACGCTCGTAAGCGGGTCGATTGTGGGGCATTGTGCACGTGCACCATGCGCAATGCGTGTGCCTCGGAGAGAGTGAGAAATTCACTCGCTCTGGGGCTTGCTACAAACGGGGCGGCTATTGTTGATCGATAGCTCGCCCTGTTTTGTAGGCGGGGAGGGGGGGTGGCTGGACAAACTGAGGCGTTCCTGAAGGAACACGTGTCATTTGTGGGCGGCCCTACTGACATCAGCAGTGATGTTAGTAGTGAGATTCCGGCTCTATTAGAGCCGGAAGCTCACTGGGGCTTGCGGCAGATGAGACCCTGCCATAAGGGTCTCGTCGCAAGCCCGATGGTCGTGACCATCAGCTAGCTGCTTGCAAAAGCTGTGGGTGGTCACCCACAGCTTAGCGAGCGGCCAGGAGTCCAGTTTTTTTATAAAAAAAAGTGGCCTCCCTGATTCAGAGCAAGCGCTTGCTTTTTGCGAGCAGCTCTGAATCAGGTCCATTGTTCCATATGAGACACTTGGGTGCTACCTATCTCACTGTATATGTACGTATACCTCTAGTAGAAAGAAAAAAGGAAAAAAGAGTGAGAATTATTGGTGCACTCTGGAGACTGTTATATGTGAGGGTTTGATGATTATTGATTAAAACTTAACTTTTATTAGTTTCTTGTAATAAATTGTGTGAAGTATAATTAAAAGCTTGATTGAGATGTGATAAAGATTAGAAATAAAGTGATATAAAATAAGATGAAAATAAAATAAAAAATCTCCCTGTCTGTTTGTGTTTTAATTTCTTTAATTTATGTCATGTTAATTGATATTTTATTAAATGATATTTCCAAGCTTATACGACTTTTAGGATAAATTACTCTGTCAGTATAATGCTCTCTATTCAGATGGGGAAAATTAACTGTCAGTCAGTCATATAAATGGAGATATTCGGACACTTCATAATTCTATAAGTCCTAACAAGAAATATGTTCTATGGCAATTAAAAACGTACATATACCTTCAAACTGTAAAACAAATATAAAGATCCACAACAGGATCTGCCAGGGAGCATATGAATAGAAGCTTGAGCAGTGCATAAATCTTTAACCACAATAATAATGGCAACAGTGTAATTTGAAAAGCAGATACTTAACAAGACACTAAACAATGTAACAACCTTGAGGGAAATTTAGTAATATAACAGTTGATTTTCCCCATTTGAATAGAGAGCATTATACTGACAGAGTAATTTATCCTAAAAGTCGTATAAGACTGGAAATATAATTTAATAAAATACCAATTAACACGACATAAATTAAAGAAATTAAAACACAAACAAACAGACACAGAGGTTTTTTATTTTATTTTCATCTTATTTTATATCACTTTATTTCTAATCTTTATCACGTCTCTATCAAGCTTTTAATTATCCTTCACACAATTTATTACAAGTTAAGTTGTAATCAATAATCATCAAAGCCTCACATATAACAGTTTCCAGAGTGCATGAATAATTCTCACTCTTTTTTCCTTTTTTCTTTATAAATGCCTTACCTATCTGGCTGACCTCGGTGAGCAGAGGGTTACCCTCTGCCGATCCTTTCCCATAGGGGTCAGCGACACTCCTTCCTGATACTCAGATTGACATTCAGTGGGCCTTCATCCAAATGTCTCTTCCACGAGTATGGCCAATCTAGGTGGGCACTGTGGGGTAACCTGTTCTGACCCTTAATATAATACAGACATAAATGCCTATTTGGCTGACTGGGTGGGCATAGAGGGGTACCCTGTGCCGCCTCTTCCCCATAGGGGTCAGCGACGTACCTTCCTGCTCCTCAGCTTGACACTCAGTGGGCCCTTCATCCAACTGTCTCTTCCATGAGCATGGCCAATCTTGGTGGGCACTGTGGGGTACCCTGTGCTGACCATTAATATAAATCAGACATAAATGGCTTACCTGTCTGGCTGACCTCGGTGGGCACAATGGGTACCCTTTGCTGACCCTTCACCATAGTGGTCAGCGACACTTCTTCCTGATCCTTAGCTTGACACTAATTGGGCCTACATCCAGGTGTCTCTACCACCGATCTGGCTGACCACTGTAAGCACTGTGGGGTACCCTGTGCTGATACTTTTTTTTTATAAATCAGACATAAATGCCTTACCTGTCTGGCCAACCTCGATGGGCATAGAGGAGTACCCTGTACTGCCTCTTCCCCATAGGATTCACCGATGCTCCTTCCTGATCCTCAGCTTGACACTCGGTGGGCCTTCACCAAGCTGTCTCTCCCAACAGTCTGGCTGACCTCGGTACGAACTGTGGTGTAAACTGTGCCGATGCTTTTTATAAATCAGACATAAATGCCTTACCTGTCTGGCTGACCTTGGTGGGCACAGAGGGGTACCCTGTACTGACCCTTTCCTGGAGGGGTCAGCAGCGCTTCTTCCTGATCCTTAGGTTGACACTCGGTGGGCCTTCATCCAACTGTCTCTTCCACGAGTATGGCCAATCTGGGTGTGCAATATGGAGTACCATGTGCAGACCCTTATTATAAATCAGACATAAATGTTTTATTTAGGAATAATGGAGAGAGTCCGCACAAGTAATACCAAAAATCGTTGAAGAAAGTGATAACATATAAGATATTAAAATAAAGTAATATATACCAACATGATGGTTTATCACATACAATAAATTCTGGATGACACTAGGTTGGTGGTGCACCCACAAAAATTTGTGCAATACACATGTGAAAAAGTTTTAGTGAAGAACAAAAACTAAAGAAAAGACAAATATGTCTATGTGGGCGCACTCTTGTAACAAATTATAAAGATGATAGATAGAAAATTATTAAAACTTAACTTTTAATGAATAAGTTTACTTAAAAGAAATTCTCTTCAATATGCAATATCACACTTGATTATATATCAGCATGTTGATACAATGATCAAAAATTCAGAGAAAGAAATATTAATTCGAGGTGATACAGAATAATTGTATTTCCTGCATAGAAAGCCTGAGGTATAGTGTACAAGACCAATTCTAGGTCTAACCCACATTAATCGGTATGGAGAACACAAATGGTATGCAATGTATAGAAAACACCTATTATATTTAACCAATGCTCATATGCATAGTGCAGGAAAAATTGGCAAACATAAATACAAAAATTAAAAGGATCTCTATGGTCCTGTTTTTATTATTAAAGTCCACAATGGACACAGAGACATCACACACAGCAAACACAAACTCTGACTGACATGAAATAAATCAATTCGGCAAAAGTAATATACTGAATATCAGTCAGTCTGATAGATACTATTTCAATCGCAGTTTAACTCTCCCAGTATTAGTGAGTAATTATCAATTTGAGACACAGATCAATGTAACAAATTAATGTAATTACAAAGTACCGTCTAAGGGCAGACCAGTGTGGAACTGACCTCAAAGACAGTGTCTGAGAAATAAATGTATGAGTGTTGTGCCGGGAATCTCGTAGTTAAAGGAAAACAGTAAGGTCTGAGGTGAGAAAAATGCACTAAGTCACTTCTACTGTTCCCAGTCAATCAAACTGGGAATGAGAGAGTGACAGTGGCGTTGCCTCAGATGAAACAACAGAAAGGCACTTTTGCTTTCTGAGATGTAGCTGCGTCTGAGCCCTGATACCAGCTAGGCATTGCAGGGGGAGTCACATGCTAAGGACTCAGATGAGAGAGCGCATCTGAGCGATAGTGAAAGTACCTGTATCAGAATCAGTTGTGCTGAGTTGCAGTGTGTGTGAGATCCTGGAGCTGAATGCTGTCGCAGGACGCGCGTTTCGCCGGGAAGGCTTGGTCACCTGATCATTAGACTCCACTGCTGCTTCTCATAGTTAAGGAACAAGCGTCCAATCATAAGGTTGTTTGCCCAAGTGACTGATGTGACAGCCAATCATAGCGGGATAACATTGATTGATGCTTGCACAGACGGAGTTTTGAGGATGTTTATCCGAGCATAAAATAAACATATGTAAATATTATAGAATGTAAAACGAGTGTTGAAGAAGGAAAACTATTAATCTCAGTTGAAAAGCACATATTTATGGGTTAAAGTAACGGAGAATACATCCAATCATAGGGCTATAATTACAAGTGACGGACAAGCCAGCCAATCAAAAGAGGAAAGTATTAACCAATGCGTGCATCCACACAGTTCTGAGGGTGTTCTAACAGCGCATGGAATTAGCATATGTAAACAAAGTAGGTTGGAAAAGGATAACACGCACAAAAGAACCTGAAATCTCAGATATAAGGCATGTATTTATAACCAGCGAAGAGAAGTGCTGATAAAATAAAAAAACATATAAATAAGAGGGTATAACAAGATACCAATGAGTATAGTTTGGGATTGAAACTAGGGGTGCAAAAAAAATGAATAAGGAGGTGTACAAAGATTGATGGTATTAAGACTGTGTTCCCGAGTGACTAATGTGATAGTCAATCATAACAAGATAATGTTTGTCAGTGTGTGCGCAAACACTATTTAAGGAGTAATAGACCAAACATTGAATTAACATAAGCGAACATTAAATGACTTCAAGAAAATATTGAAAAGGTGAAGCTAATTGTCACCGTAAGAAAACACGTGTTTATGGGCTACGATTACAGGGAATACACCAATTCATAGGGCTATGTTTACAAGTGACAGAAACACCAGTCAATCCTGACCGAGTAATATTAGAAAATGTATACATTAACAGAGTAGAGGAGATGTTAGACATAACACAGAATTACCCTATGAAAACAGAGTGTATTAAATATACAAGTAAAGGAGAGACCTATAATCTCAGAGATAAGAGATGTGTTAAAACCTATAGAGAGGGATAATTATATTATAGATGAAAAAAGTGTGTCGAGAAACCAAACATTAAGATGTGAATAAATTGGTGTGCAAAGAGTGATGTTGTTGTGTGTGAATCAAAGAAACAAATTGGTACTATAGAAACAGTGACTGTAGGGATGTGGGACATGAAGAAGTGGAATAGGAAGGGAAGGGTAATGACTGTGATGAGAAATATACATGAGTTTAGGAAAATAAATAAATGTGAAGACAATATAGTAATGGTAGTAGAAATAATAATCAAAAACAAGATGAGAAGTAAAGGAAATAAATCCGAGTGAAAAAAGAAGAACAACTCGTATAGAGTAAAATAGAATAGAAAGGGATAAGTAAAAAAAAGGGGTGAAACAATAATATATACCGTTAAAAAAAAATATATATATTTATTCACATCTTAATGCTTGGTTTCTCGACACACTTTTTTCATCTATAATATAATTATCCCTCTCTGTAAGTTTTAACACATCTCTTATCTCTGAGATTATAGGTCTCTCCTTTACTTGTATATTTAATACACTCTGTTTTCATAGGGTAATTCTGTGTTATGTCTAACATCTCCTCTACTCTGTTAATGTATACATTTTCTAATATCACTCGGTCAGGATTGACTGGTGTTTCTGTCACTTGTAAACATAGCCCTATGAATAGGCGTATTCCCTGTAATCATAGCCCATAAATACGTGTTTTCTTATGGTGACAATTAGCTTCACCTTTTCAATATTTTCTTGAAGTCATTTAATGTTCGCTTATGTTAATTCAATGTTTGGTCTATTACTCCTTAAATAGTGTTTGTGCACACACTGACAAACATTATCTTGTTATGATTGACTATCACATTAGTCACTCGGGAACACAGTCTTAATATCATCAATCTTTGTACACCTCCTTATTCATTTTTTTTGCACCCCTAGTTTCAATCCCAAACTATACTCATTGGTATCTTGTTATACCCTCTTATTTATATGTTTTTTTATTTTATCAGCACTTCTCTTCGCTGGTTATAAATATATGCCTTATATCTGAGATTTCAGGTTCTTTTGTGCGTGTTATCCTTTTCCAACCTACTTTGTTTACATATGCTAATTCCATGCGCTGTTAGAACATCCTCAGAACTGTGTGGATGCACGCATTGGTTAATACTTTCCTCTCTTGATTGGCTGGCTTGTCCGTCACTTGTAATTATAGCCCTATGATTGGACGTATTCTCCGTTACTTTAACCCATAAATACATGCTTTTCAACTGAGATTAATAGTTTTCCTTCTTCAACACTCGTTTTACGTTCTATAATATTTACATATGTTTATTTTATGCTCGGATAAACATCCTCAAAACTCCGTCTGTGCAAGCATCAATCAATATTATCCCGCTATGATTGGCTGTCACATCAGTCACTTGGGCAAACAACCTTATGATTGGATGCTTGTTCCTTAACTACGAGAAGCAGCAGTGGAGTCTAATGATCAGGTGACCAAGCCTTCCCGGCAAAACGCGCGTCCTGCGACAGCATTCAGCTCCAGGATCTCACACACACTGCAACTCAGCACAACTGATTCTGATACAGGTACTTTCACTATCGCTCAGATGCACTCTCTCATCTGAGTCCTTAGCATGTGACTCCCCCTGCAATGCCTAGCTGGTATCAGGGCTCAGACGCAGCTACATCTCAGAAAGCAGAAGTGCCTTTCTGTTGTTTCATCTGAGGCAACGCCACTGTCACTCTCTCATTCCCAGTTTGATTGACTGGGAACAGTAGAAGTGACTTAGTGCGTTTCTCTCACCTCAGACCTTACTGTTTTCCTTTAACTACGAGACTCCCGGCACAACACTCATACATTTATTTCTCAGACATTGTCTTTGAGGTCAATTCCGCACTGGTCTGCCCTTAGACGGTACTTTGTTATGACATTAATTTGTTACATTGATCTGTGTCTCAATTTGATAATTACTCACTAATACTGGGAGAGTTAAACTGCGATTGAAATAGTATCTATCAGACTGACTGATATTCAGTACATTACTTTTGCCGAATTGATTTATTTCATGTCAGTCAGAGTTTGTGTTTGCTGTGTGTGATGTCTCTGTGTCCATTGTGGACTTTAATAATAAAAACAGGACCATAGAGATCCTTTTAATTTTTTGTATTTATTTTCGCCAATTTTTCCTGCACTATGCATATGAGCATTGGTTAAATATAATAGGTGTTTTCTATACATTGCATACCATTTGTGTTCTCCATACCGATTAATGTGGGTTAGACCTAGAATTGGTCTTGTACACTATACCTCAGGCTTTCTATGCAGGAAATACAATTATTCTGTATCACCTCAAATTAATATTTCTTTCTCTGAATTTTTGATCACTGTATCAACATGCTGATATATAATCAAGTGTGATATTGCATATTGAAGAGAATTTCTTTTAAGTAAACTTATTCATTAAAAGTTAAGTTTTAATAATTTTCTATCTATCATCTTTATAATTTGTTACAAGAGTGCGCCCACATAGACATATTTGTCTTTTCTTTAGTTTTTGTTCTTCACTAAAACTTTTTCACATAAATGTTTTATTTGTCTAGCAGACCTCGGTGGGCACAAGGGGTACCCTGTGCTAAACCTTCACCGTTAGGAGTCAGCAATGCTCTTTCCTGATCCTTAGCTTGACACTCAGTGGGCCTTCATCCAGCTATCTCTCCCAAAAGTCTGGCTGACTGCGGTAGGCACTGTGGGGTACCCTGTGCTGACACTTTTTATAATACAGACATAAATGCCTTACCTAAAATAAGATTATAGTAGTTCCGCACAGAATTTATGTTGATTTGTGATATATTTTACACCTTGTACTTGCAAGAACAATACTCCTTTGTCTCTTTTAGCCCCTTCTAATGGGATATATTGATTTTTATTCTTATAATGAAAGTTCTTAGTAAAAAACTTTATACATATTGGGCTTGATTCAGACCTGCTCCCAAGCGCTATGCGCTCGTAAGCGGGTCGATGGTGGGGCATTGTGCACGCGCGGCATTGCTACAAACGGGGTGGCTGTCATTGTTGATTAACAGCTCACCCCGTTTTGTAGGCGGGGAGGGGGGGTGGCTGGACAAACGGAGGCGTTCCTGAAGGAACACCTGTCATTTATGGGTGGCCCTACTGACATCACCAGTGATGTTAGTAGTGAGCTTCCGGCTCTATTAGAGCCGGAAGCTCACTGGGGCTTGCGGCAGACGAGACCCTACCACAAGGGTCTCGTCGCAAGCCCAATGGTCGCGACCATCAGCTGGCTGCTTGCAAAAGCTGTGGGTGGTCACCCACAGCTTAGCGAGCGGCCTGGAGTCCAGTTTTTTATAAAGAAGCGGCCGCCCTGATTCAGAGCAAGCACTTGCTTTTTGCGAGCGGCTCTGAATCAGGTCCATTGTTCCATATGAGACACATGGGTGCTACCTATCTCACTGTTTACGTACGTATACCTCTACTAGAAAGAAAAAAGGAAAAAAGAGTGAGAATTATTGGTGCACTCTGGAGACTGTTATATGTGAGGGTTTGATGATTATTGATTAAAACTTAACTTTTATTAGTTTCTTATAATAAATTGTGTGAAGTATAATTAAAAGCTTGATAGAGACGTGATAAAGATTAGAAATAAAGTGATATAAAATAAGATGAAAATAAAATAAAAAATCTCTGTGTCTGTGTTTTAATTTCTTTAATTTATGCCATGTTAATTGGTATTTTATTAAATTATATTTCCAATCTTATACGACTTTTAGGCTAAATAACTCTGTCAGTATAATGCTCTCTATTTAGATGGGGAAAATCAACTGTTATATTACTATGTTTCCCTCAAGGTTGTTACATTGTTTAGTGCCTTGTTAAGTATCTGCTGTTCAAATTACACTGTTGCATCCACCAAGGTCACCAATAATTCTCACTCTTTTTTCCTTTTTTCTTTATAAATGCCTTACCTATCTGGCTGACCTCGGTGAGCAGAGGGGTACCCTCTGCCGATCCTTTCCCGTAGGGGTCAGTGACGCTCCTTCCTGATCCTCAGCTTGACACTCAGTGGGCCTTCCACGAGTATGGCCATTCTTGGATAGCACTGCGGGGTAGCCTGTGCTGACCCTTAAAATAATACAGACATAAATGCCTAAACAGTCTGGCCGACCTCGGTGAGCAGAGGGTTGCCCTGTGCCGACCCTTTCCCGCAGTCAATGTGGGTACCCTGTGCAGACTCTTAGTATAAATCCGACATAAATGTCTTATGTGCCTGGCCGACCTCAGTGGGCACAGAGGTGTACCCTGTGCTAACCCTTCTCCATAGGGGTCAGTGACGCTCCTTCATCCAACTGTCTTTCCCAAAAGTCTTGCCAAACTTGGTAGGCTCTGTGGGGTGCCCTTTACCTGACACTTTTTTATAAATTAGACATAAATACCTTATCTGTCTGGCTAAGGTTCGGAACAGGGTAACCTACAATACCAATTGAGTTTGGCCATTCTCACGGAAGAGATAGTTGGATGAAGGCCTACTGAGTGTACAAACCCTTAATATAAATCAGACATAAATGCTTTACCAGTCTGGTTCACCTCAGTGGGCAAAGAGGGGTACCCTGTGCCGATCATTCCCCATAGGGTTCAGTGATGTTCCTTCCTGATCTTCAGCTTGACACTCGGTGGGCCTTCATCCAACTGTCTCTTCCACGAGTATGGCCAATCTCAGTGGGCTCTGTGGGGTACCCTGTGCTGACCCTTAATATAAATCAGACATAAATGTCTTTCCTGTCTGGCTGACCTCAGTGGGCACAGTGGGTTCTCTTTGCTGACCCTTCACCATAGAGGTCAGGGACACTTCTTCCTGATCCATAGCTTGACACGCATTGGGCCTACATCCAGGTGTCTCTACCACCGATCTGGCCGACCACGGTAGGCACTGTGGGTTACCTTGTGCCAATACTTTTTATAAATCAGACATAAATACCTTACCTGTCTGGCCGACCTCGGTGGGCACAGAGGAGTACCCTGTACTGCCTCTTCCCCATAGGATTCAGTGATGCTCCTTCCTGATACTCAGCTTGACACTCACTGGGACTTCATCCAGCTGTCTCTCCCAACAGTCTGGCTGACCTTGGTAGGAACTGAGGGGTACCCTGTGCCGATACTTTTTATAAATCAGACATAAATGCCTTACCTGTCTGGCTGACCTCGGTGGGCACAGAGGAGTACTATGTACTGACCCTTCCCCGTAGAGTTCAGCAGTGCTTCTTCCTGATCCTTAGCTTGACATTCAGTGGGACTTCATCCAACTGTCTCTTTCAGGAGTATGGCCAATCTTGGTGGGCAATGTTGGGTACCGTGTCCTCACCCTTATTATAAATCAGACATAAATGTTTTACCTGTCTAGCTGACCTCGGTTGGAACAGGAGGTAACCTGTGCTAACCCTTCACCATAGGGGTCAGCCACACTCTTTCCTGATCCTTAGCTTGACACTCAGTGGGCCTTCATCTAGCTTTCTCTCCCAACATTCTGGCTGACTTCGGTAGGCATTGTGGGGTACCCTGTGCCGACACTTTTTATAAATCAGACATAAATACCTTATCTGTCTGGCCAACCTCCATGGGCAGAGGGGTACCCTGTGCCAACCCTTCCCCATAGAGGTCAGCGATGTCCCTTCCTGATCCTCTGGTTGACAATCGGTGGTCCTTCATCCAGTTGTCTCTCCCAACAGTCTGGCCGATCTCGATAGGCACTGTGGGGTACCCTGTGCTGATACTTTTTATAAATCAGACATAAATGCCTTACCTTTCTGGCCAACTTCAGTGGGCACAGATGGGCAGCCTTTGCTGACCCTTCTCCATAGGGGTCAGTGGTGATCCTTCCTGATCCTCAGCTTGACACTCAGTGGGCCTTCATACAACTGTCTTTTTCACAAGTACAGCTGACCTTGGTGCGCACAGAGGGGTACCCTGTACTGACTCTTTCCCATAGGGGTCAGCAGCACTTCTTCCTGATCTTCATCTTGACACTCGGTGGGTCCTCTTCCACAATTGTGGCCAATCTTGGTGGGCACTGTGGTGTACCCTGTGCTGATACTTTTTATAAATCAGACATAAATGTCTTAACTGTCTGGCTGACCTCGGTGTGCACAGAGGGGTACCCTGTGCTAAACCCTTCCCCGTAGAGGTCAAGGACACTCCATTCTGATCCTCAGCATGACACACAGTGGGCCTTCATCCAACTGTCTCTTCCCCGAGTATGGCCAACCTCATGGGGCACTCTGGGGTTCCGTGTGCCGATGTTTTTTATAAATCATACATAAAATGCCTTACCTATCTGTCCGACCTCGGTGGGCACAGAGGGGTACCCTGTGCTGACACTTCCCTATAGGGGACAGCGATGTTCCTACCTGATCCTCAGCTTGACTCTTGGTGAGCCTTCATCCAGCTGTCTCTCCCACAGTCTGGCCAACCTCGATAGGCGCTGTGGGGTACCCTGTGCTGATACTTTTTTATGAATCAGACATAAATGCCTTACTTATCTGGCCAACCTCGGTGAGCAGAGGGGTCCCCTCTGCTGGCCCTTTCCTGTAGCGGTCTGCCATGCTCCTTCCTGATCCTCAGCTTTACACTCAGTGGGCCTTCATTTAACTGTCTCTTCCAGGAGTTCGGCCAATGTCGGTGAGCACTGTGGGGTACCCTGTGCCGACCTTTCAAATAATACAAATATAAATGCCTTAACTGTCTGGCCGACCTTGGTGAGCAGAGGGTTACCCTGTGCCGCCTCTTCCCCATTGGGGTCAGCAACACTCCTTCCTAATCCTCCGCTTGACACTCGGTAGGCCTTCATCCAACTATCTCTTCCATGAGTATGGCTGAACTCAATTGGCATTATGGGTTACCCTGTTCTGACCCTTAATATAAATCAGACATAATTGCCTTATGGCCACCCTCAGTGGGCAGAGAGGTGTACCCTGTGCCAACCCTTCCCCATAGGGGTGAGTGACACTCCTTCCTCATCCTCAGCTCGACATTCAGTTGGCCTCATCCAGCTGTCTCTCCCACCAGTATAGCTGACATCGATGGTCACTGTGGGATACTCTCTGCATACCCTTATTATAAATCAGACATAAATGCCTTACCTGTTTGGCCGACCTCGGTGGGCACAGAGGAGTACCCTGTACTGACCCTTCCCCGTAAGGGTCAGCAGTGCTTCTTCCTGATCCTCAGCTTGGCACTTGGTGGGCCTTCATCCAACTGTCTCTTCCATGAGCATGGCCAATCTTTGTGGGCAATGTGGGGTACCCTGCGCTAACCCTTAATATAAATCAGACATAAATGTCTTTCCTGTCTACCCAACCTCAGTGGGCAGAGGGGGTACCCTGTTCTGACCCTTTAATGTAGGGGTCAGCAACACTTTTTCCTGATCCTTAGCTTGACACTTGGTGGGCCATCATCCAGCTGTCTCTCCCAACAGTCTGGCTGACCTTGGTAGGTACAGAGTGGTATCCTATGTCGACCCAACTTGGTGGGCCTTCAGCCAACTGTCTTTTCCATGAGTATGGCCAATCTTTGTGGGCAATGTGGGGTACCCTGTGCTAACCCTTAATATAAATCAGACATAAATGTCTTTCCTGTCTAGCCAACCTCATTGAGCACTGGGGGTACCCTGTTCTGACCCTTTAATGTAGGGGTCAGCAATGCTTTTTCCTGATACTTAGCTTGACACTTGGTGGGCCAACATCCAGCTGTCTCTCCCAACAGTCTGGCTGACCTCGGTAGGCACAGAGTGGTATCCTGTGCCAACCCTTCACCATAGGGGTCAGTGATGCTTCTTTCTGATCCTCAACTTGACATTCGCTGGGTCTTCATCCAGCTGTCTCTCACAAAACAGTCTGGTTGACATTGGTAGACACTGTGGGGTACCCTGTGCCTTTACTTTTTATAAAACAGACGTAAATGCCTTATCTGTCTGGCCAACCTTGGTGAGCACAGAGGGGTACCCTGTGCTGACCCTTTACCATAGGGATCATCAATACTCCTTCCTGATCCTCAGCTTGACACTCAGTGGACCTTCATCCAGCTGTCTCTCTCAACAGTCTGACCGACCACAGGAGGCACTGTGGGGATACCTTGTGTTGATACTTTTTATAAATCAGATATTAAATGCCTTACCTTTCTGGTCAATCTCGGTGGGCACAGAGGGGCACCCTGTGCTGACCCTTTTTCATAGGGGTCAGCAACACTTCTTCCTGATCCTCAGCTTAACATTTGGTGGGCCTTCATCCAGCTTTCTCTCCCAACAGTCTGGCCGACTTTGGTAGGCATTGTGGGTTACCCTGTGCCAACGCTTTTTATAAAATAGACATAAATGCCTTACCTGTCTAGCTGACAGTGGGCACAGAGGGGTACCCTGTCCTGACCCTTTCCCATAGGGGTCAGCGATGCTCCTTCCTGATCCTCAGCTTGACAGTCTTTGGGCCGTCATCCAGCTGTCTCTCCCAACAGTTTGGCCGATCTCGGTAGGCACTGTGGGTACCCTGTGCTGATTCTTTTTATAAATCAGACATAAATGCCTTACCTGTCTGGCCAATGTCAGTGGGCACAGAGGGGTACCCAGTGCCAACCCTTTCCCCTAGGGGTCAGTGATGCTCCTTCCTGATTCTCATCTTGACACTCAGTGGGCCTTCATCCAGGTGTCTCTCCCACTAGACTGGCTAACCTCAGTGGGCACAGTAGGGTAGCATGCTCCTTCCTGATCCTCAGCTTGACAGTCTTTGGGTCTTCATCCAGCTGTCTCTCCCAACAGTTTGTCCGATCTCGGTAGGCACTGTGGGTACCCTGTGCTGATTCTTTTTATAAATCAGACATAAATGCCTTACCTGTCTGGCCAATGTCAGTGGGCACAGAGGGGTACCCTGTGCCAACCCTTTCCCGTAGGGGTGAGTGACACTCCTTTCTGATCCTCAGCTCGACACTCGGTTGGCCATCATCTAGCTGTCTCTCCCACCATTATGGCCGACCTCGCTGGTCACTGTGGGGTACTCTCTGCAGACCCTTATTATATATGAGACATAAATGGCTTACCTGTCTGGCCAACCTTGAAGGGCACAGAGGAGAACCCTGTGCCGACCCTTTCCCATAAGGGTCAGCAGTGTTCCGTCCTGATTCTTAGCTTGACACTTGGTCAGCCTTCATCCAGGTATCTTTCCCACCATACTGGCTGACCTTGGTGGGCACAAAAGGGTACTATGTGCAGACACTTATAATAAATCAGACATACATGCCATACCTGTCTAACCGACCTCGGTTGCACAGATGGGTACCCTGTGCCAACTCTTTTCATAGGGGTCAGGGACACTTCTTTCTGATCCTCAGCTTGACACTTGGTTAGGCCTTTATCCAGATGTCTCTCCCACAAGTATAGCCGACCTCGCTGGTCACTGTGGGGTACTCTCTGCAGACCCTTATAATATATGAGACATAAATGGCTTACCTGTCTGGCCGACCTTGATGGGAACAGAGGAGAACCCTGTGCTGACCCTTTCCCATAAGGGTCAGCGGTGCTCCTTCCTGATTTTCAGCTTGACACTTGGTCAGCCTTCATCCAGGTGTCTTTCCCAACATACAGGCTGACCTTGGTTGGCACAAAAGGGTACTATGTGCTGACACTTATAATAAATCAGACATACATGCCTTACCTGTCTGACTGACCTCAGTGGCACAGATGGGTACCCTGTGACAACTCTTCTTATAGGGGTCAGCAACACTTCTTCCTGATTCTCAGCTTGACACTTGATTAGGCCTTCATCCAAGTGTCTCTCACCATTCTTTACTTTTGTTAGCTTTACCTGGAAAGAAAAGAGAAATTGTAAGATTTAAAAAAAAAAAAAAACTGGCTACACCAGTGTAGTGATCTTCTATTACCACGGGGTCTTTTGGTCTTCTTCCAGCGATGACTTTTCACCAAGATGACCTCCCTTCTACTTAAGAAGCTCTTGATGGCTTCTTCTCCACTGATGAACTAACTTTTCCTTGCTCACACTGGCTGTAACAAGATGAAGTGAGGGAGTAGAGCTGTTAAGCAGTGCGCCGTGAATGGCTCACCATGGCTATTGTACCATGCACAGCTAGCCAAGATTGACTCAGATGGCGACACATGTAATGCCCCTCAAGCCAATCGACTTGGCTTGAGTCTGCAGATTCAAGCCCACAAAAGCCTGTTAGTCGACCGTTGTACTCTCCAAAGCCATTTTCTTCCAGCGAGTACACTTCTTTAGGGGCAGCTCCTTTTCTGTTGTTTCATAGACTTCCAGTTCCAACACTGAGTAGGTCCCAGTGCCTGCAGCCCTCGGCCACCTTGTTACATCGCAGTTATATATTTAAATTACTGCCCTAAACTGTATATTAGTTATACATTGTAATGTGATGCCGTAAAAAATATTATATACAGTATGTCATGGTTGAATATTGTTATGTGTCTTAGAAAAGTATTACTATATGTGATGGTGATGTATTAATATGCAGTGCATTAAAAATGTTATTATATGTTATTTATTTAATGTTATGACTTGCATTAAAACATTATTATGAATACGACATAAATGCCTTACATGTATGGCCAACTTCTGTAGACACAGGTGGGCACAAAGGGGTACCATGTGTAGACCCTTATTATAAATCAAATATAATTGCCCTACCTGTCTGGCTGACCTCGGTGGGCACAGAGGAGAACCCTGTGCTGACCCTCCCCCATAGGGGTCAGCGACACTCCTTCCTGATCCTCAGCTTGATACTCGGTAGGCCGTAATCCAGGTATCTCTCTCCCACCAGACAGGCCGACCTTGGTGGGCACAGAAGGGTACCATGTGTGACCCTTATAATAGATCAGACATAAATGCCTTATCTGTCTGGCCAACCTACGTGGGCACAAAGGGCACAAAGGGGTACCCTGTACCGACCCTTCCCCATAGGGGTCAGCGACGCTCCTTCCTGATCCTCAGCTTCATACTTGATAGGCCATTATTCAGGTTTCTCTCACCAGTCTTTACTCTCATTAGCTTCACCTGGAGAAAAAAGAGAAAGTGTAAGCTCTTTTCAAAAACGCCCTGGCTACACCAGTGCATTGATCTTTTATTGCCACAGGGTCTTTTGGTCTTCTTCCAGTGATGTCTTTTCACCAAGATGGCCCTTCTTCTACTTGAGAAGCTCTTGATGGCTTCTTTTTACACCGACAAAGTCACTTACCATGCTCGCACCGGTTATTACAAGACAAAGTGAGGGGTAGAGCTGTTAAGCAGTGCGCCGTGAATGGCTCACTGTGGCTACTCCTGATTGTACCATGCACAGTGAACCAAGATTGACTCAGATGGCGCCAAATGTAAGCCTCAAGCCAAACGACTGGGTTTGAATCTGCAGATTCAAGCCCACCAAAGCCTATTAGTCGACCGTCGTACTCACCAGAGCAGTTTTCTTCCCGCGAATGGGTCCCGGTGAGTACACTTCTTTAGGGGAAGCTCCTCCTCTGTTGTGTCACAGATTTCCAGTTCCAACACTGAGTAGGTCCCGGAGCCTACAGCCCTGAGCCACCTTGTTACATCGCAGTTATATATTTATTTTTGCCGTAAACTGTATATTAGTTATAAATTGTTATGTGATAGAGTAAAAAATGTTTTATATGTCATGGTTGAATATAGTTATGTGTCTTAGAAAAATATTACTATAGGTGATGATGATGTATTGATATGCGGTGCAGAAAAAATATTATATGTTATTTATTTAATGCTATGACTTGCATTAAAATATTATTATTTTCTGCTCAGGGTATTAGTATGTAACAAAGGTAGCATGTGAATAATATGGCTGCATGGGCAGTACTGAAAGCAGCCATAGGCTGCAGAGACAATTTGTTATTTATGTATGTATCTCTAAATCTGGCCTAGTAGTCTGGAAACAGGGCTGTGAAGACTGATATACCTGTGTCATGCCTCTTCTCATTACTTGGGAATTACTGCTCAGTGCATGGATGTGTACCGTAGGGTTACGCTGTTATTGCTCAGTGAGGTACATGATTTTATTTTTCACATTCATATATTGGTTATTACTTAGGAGCTGGTGCTGCCTGAGTCATTGTAGTGTGATGACACCTAAGTTGCTGTATATGATTCTGTCTATCTACCTATCAGTGACTGGGTGCTATGATGTGTTTTTTTCATTGTGCTGTTTTTCATGTATATTGTGATATATGTGTACTGGGGGCCAATATCCTGCATAGTGTGATTTCTGCTTGTAAGGTTTCCTATATGTATATGTACATTTGTCTTATATTGGGTATCATGGCAGCATATATGTCATGTTATGACATCATTAATAGGCACAGCTGATGCTGACTATGTTTGTCTGTAATTCTAATTGAAATGCTTTTTGTGTTTTTAAGCTCAATTTGTAAAATATTATATAAATTTAGTTAGTCGTTTGTTTTTAATAAAAGAATAGATCCATCAAATTCAAGTTTTCCCTGTGGCAGTTGATAATTTACCTAATGGGTAGATAATAATCATATCATATCCGAAAACAATGACAATCATATTGTGTGAGCCCAAATAGGGATAGGGCTTACATAAAGGAAAGCGGGAGTGCCATGCCCTCTTATTATCCCTATATAAAAAAATGGGGGGGGGCAATGCTCATTCTGGCACAGGGCACCAAAATGCCTAACCCTAACCCTCCCTCCTTAGTGCCTAACCCTAACCCTCCCTCCTTAGTGCCTAACCCTAACCATCCCTCCTTAGTGCCTAACCCTAACCCTCCCTGCTGTTGGGATTTCGGCGCCGGTATTTCGACCGTCGGCATCCCGCATGCCAGGATGCTGACAACATCCTGTTTTTAGGATTGCTGGTGCAAGTGGCAGGTGTATTTAAAAAAAAAATGCTCTATAAGGAGACAAAAATATATTTACACCCCTTTCATGTAACCCTAATTGAACTACTAGGGCAGTACAGACGGTGTAATGGTTAGCATTACTGCCTCACAGCACTGAGGTCGTGGGTTCGATTCCCACCACGGCCCTAACTGTGTGGAGTTTGTATATTCTCCCTGTGCTTGCGTGGGTTTCCTCCGGGTACTCCGGTTTCCTCCCACACTCCAAAAATATACTGGTAGGTTAATTGGCTCCCAACACAAATTAACCCTATTGTGTAGGTGTGTGCACATGTGATAGGGAATATAGAGTGTAAGCTCCACTGGGGCAGGGACTGATGTGAATGGCCAAATATTTTCTGTAAAGCGTAATGTGTGCGCTATATCAATAACTGGTAATAATTACTACTATATACTATATATACTATATACTATATAAAAATATATTGCTTTCTATCATTTTTTCACTGTTAGAGTAAAATTCACATAACAAAATTTGACACAATTTAAGAACCCCCAAACCTCTGATTATGGCCACAGACTTCTATAATGTTACCCAATATTGGTTTACCTTTTTTGGGGGTACAGGTTGATTTTCCCATTTTCACCTGTACTTAACGCCTGTCATCCCTGCAAGATTTATCACGTGAAAGCGTTAAAAGTAAAACCAGTTTTGAAATAGGATTGCGTGATAAACAGGATCGTGCATACATGCTATGTTACATATTCAGACGATCAGTGTGATAAGTTTCTGTTTCTTTCTCTCTCTCTTATCTGCTTACAAAGGAATGACTCTTCACACCGTTTGGCTTAGTCTTCAGCAGCTGAAACAGAGCTTGCATCAGGGAGTGAAAGGACATTCATCTTGAAAAAGGCACCGCAGCGCGCCGAAACGCGTTGATGAGTGTCGCTTCACCCATTGTATGCAGTATCCCATCCATTCTATATGCTACCCATTTTCCCTTACTGATCCGGGTCCATCTTCTGCAGGGCAATAGGAATCTGCATATTATTACCATCTGATGGTATGGGCTTACTGCTGCATTTTTTATATATGTTTTTATGTATAATAAATAGCTGTCTTTTATGGTACTGGATGACGGTCTTTTCTTTTATCTTGTCCTATCACGACTTGAAATTCCCCACATTCCATTAAGGACCACAGGTCGAGGTTTCTGAAAATAAAGATACCTTTATATGTCCATACATCGCCATTACAAGTAAGCATACATGTAAGGAACTCCACACGAGACTTATCCTCATTCACATCTGGGTGATTCTTACGGGAGTTGGGACCATACTAAGCTGGGAGAAGATCTTCATAGACCACCATATTCTCCTCATATTCACATCCCCGGGTCGCTACATCATACAGTGACATTATTACACTATATTGTGTTTTCCATTTCTTCTTTTTTTATACCGGAGAATTACCTATATATCGGAGGACATGGGACAATTCCCTTGATGGACTTTTGTTGACTTGTTGTAACAATCCAGATCACAAGTGAGGTTGATTTGTTTTGTTATATGCTATTAGATATAAGGTGGTGACTTATTATTTACCTCTGCAGCACTGGAGTGCAGAGCTATAGGATTTGTACATTTTTTGTTTGTATTAAAATAGTGTACATAACTTACCCACATCCCCCAAGGCAGTCCTGGTCCTGCTTGCCGTCCGTCCTGTACCGGCACTTCCGGTCGCGGCAATCCCGTCGCAACGGAAGTGACCCCACTCAGTCCGGCCCCGGCACCATGGAAACCTATGTGTATAAACAATCAGACCATGAGTACATGGATACAATGTGAGTGGTACATATGTATAAAACAACTTAACACATAAATAAATAAATAACATTAAAAACATATTGCAGTGATATTGATAATATTAAATACAAAATAGAAAATAAAACCGTGTGATAAAAAATTCCATACAGGTTTTGCAAAAATTGTCCATGTGCATAATATGAAGATAAAAATCCCAGACAGAAATATGAATAAAAAGCATGGCGAAAAAACCTATGAAAAACTACACATGTATCACACTATTTATATCTTTATCAAGCCCTATTCAATAATTAGCTGAAAACAGTAATCTAATACCACCATCTAGCGGTTAAACCATCAAATTACATACTATTACCGAATAAATCTACAAATTGTAGTCATGTAATTAAATAAAATTCATCAACACCAACAATTCGTTCAAACCTTGTGGGGCCATCGAGTCCAGACGGAAAATCCATCTGGACTCGAGTTGTAGTAATTTTTTAGCCCTATCTCCACCATAAATGGATACAGGTACATGATCAATGATCTTGTATTTTAAAGTTGCCATACTATGTTGGAACATGGCAAAATGTTGGGCCAGCGGCTGTTCACTGGTGCCCGTCTGTAATGTGGCTCTTGTGGCTGAACGGTGTTGTGCCATCCTCAATATGAATTGGCACTCCGTCTTCCCAATATAATACATGCCACACAGGCAAAAAATCACATAGCTCGAGCTGCATGTTAGAGGCCACTTGATCTTAAATCTTTTTCCTGAATATGGATGTAGAATGGTATTTCCTATACTAAGATAAGAACAGGTCGTACAGCTTAAGCATTTATAGCAACCATTCTTACGACTCAAACATTTTTTTGGCTTTATATTGATGAAACCCGTTAAATCTGTTTTAACAACCAGATCTTTCATGTTTCTGCCCCTGGTAGCATCAACCTGGTTTCATGTAGACATTTGAGGTCTGGATCTGAGGTTACAATTTGCCATAGGTTCTTGGCTTTGTTTTTTGTATATTTACGTTTGGAATCATATTTGTTGACCCAAGGCAACATTTTTTTAGTATGTATAATTTGTTTGGGATATAATAATTGCTGTCTGTCAATCAACATTGCCTTCTCTTTAGCAACAATTAACTCTTTTAAGGAATATGCCCAATCAACAAATTTAGCCACCATTAAATTCAACTGTTTCTCCATTTCACTTTTGTCACTATTACTCCTACATACACATATAAACTGTGAGCGTAAATCCCTCAAAGTCGCTGTGGGGTGGAAACTATTGAAATGCTATAGCGTATTGCAATCTGTGGGTTTTGAATATAACGTGGTGTTTATCTCACCATCATCTACTTTAATCAAGATGTCTAAAAAACAAATTTGTGTTACATCATGCATCAGGGTTAGTTTAATGGGTCTCTCAGATAGATTTTGTTTAGTCACTAAGGGGCCTATTCATCATAACTAAAATATCGATGGAGGTAATTAGATTTAGAACTCGCATGGAGTTCTACCTAATTACCAGAGGAATTCATCATTCCTCCTCTCCATCTATTCCGAACAGCTGTCATTTTTGCGATAACAGCTTTTCAGAAAATAGATTATTTTCCCTATCTGCTATAAGTTACCGCAGCTGTAATCAGTACTGCGCATGCGTCGTTATATTCACAAAATCGGCACATGCGCAGCACTGCCTACAGCTGCGGTAATTCTGTTGCCCCCTCCGCTCACCTCCCTGCCCCCCCACCTACCTGGCCGCTGCAGCCGCGGACCTCCGACCTCCCATCTGAAGAGAAGAAAACAGTAAAGTTAAAATAAAATATACAGTACCAGTCAAAAGTTTGGACACACCTTCTCATTCAATGGTTATTGTTTATTTAAATTATTTTCAACAAAGTAGATTAATACTGAAGACATCAAAACTATGAAAGAACACATATGGAATTATGTTGTAAACAAAAAAATGTTAAACAAATCAAAATATGTTTTATATTTTAGATTCCTCAAAGTAGCCCCCTTTTGCTTGGATGACAGCTTTGCACACTCTTAGCATTCTCTCAATCAGCTTCGTGAGGTAGTCTCCTGGAATGGTTTTCCAACAGTCTTGAAGGAGTTCCCAGAGGTGCTGAGCACTTGTTGGCTGCTTTTCCTTCACTCTGCAGTCCAACTTATCCCAAACCAGCTCAATTGGGTTTAGGTCGGGTGATTGTGGAGGCCAGGTCATCTGTCGCAGCAGAAAATAGATCAGGCACAAAGGTGTATGCTCGTTTGGAAATAATGCACGGTCATGTGATCCAGTGTGTCCAATCAATCTCTCATTGTCTTTTTATCTTCTCCTGCACCATTTTATATGTATACATATATATATATATATATATATATATATATATATATATATATAAGACCAAGATCTTGATAAAAGTTCAACAAGGAACTGAAACGTTGTTACATTAACGCCACTTGTCGCCTGTTATTGAATCGATGCCGTGAGTGCCGCACCTTGGTCTTCTGTATTTCTACAATTTTGTGAGGGCACCGGCAGCAGTCATCACATTGTGTGTTTTTGGGAGTGCCAGGCCTTTGGCATATTATATATATACTGTATATATATATATATATATATATATATATATATATATACACTCACCATTCGTGTACTCGCATACACGAATAGTATTCAATGTTTTCTCGAACCTGATTTTTTTGTTATGGTTGATTGCAGAGGGTCGAGTCCAGTAGTCCAGTAGGGGACAGCTCAGGGAAACTTCATGTACCCCAAAGTACATTGAGTAGTAAGCACAATAATCCCTCTTCCCAATGAATTAACACATAATACCACTGTTAAAGGATATAAATCCTCTTTGAATGGGATATAATTTTATAGTTACATGCAGGGGCGGATTGGGATGGAGAACCAGCCCGGGAAATTTATGGAAGCAGCCCTAATGGCTGGAGTCAGGGGGAGGGAAGGGGGAGGGAAGAGGGAGAGAGGGAGAGAGAGAGAGGGAGAGGGAGAGGGAGAGAAGGAGAGAGGGAGAGGGAGAGAGGGAGAGAGATGTTCATATAAACATACAAATACATAATCCAGTATTGCCTGGGCTTCTTTTTCTTTTTTTAAACTATTGCGGTCCCCGGCACATGGATTGTGAAAGCAGGGACACTGATGGGGGAGTTACAGGGAGGTTGAGTGTAGGGACACAGCGTGGCTTGCTCGTAAAGTAGGCGTGGTTTGATGGCACTACAAGTCCCAGCACATTCAGTTGATAGTGTGCTGGGACTTGTAGTCTCATCACAGCTGGATATGCAGTCAATGTTCTAGTTACATATAGGATCCCCAAACTTCTTACCTTTAAATGTAGAGCGCCAGGCCATCCTGTCCTAGTGCAGCCCCCTTACATAACCCCCCAGGGTCCAGGATCACGGTGTGCGGACTGTGGCGACAGGTGGTACAGTTCTGGACCGCTGGGAAGGGGAGCTGATAAAGATAAGGAAGCACCATACCTCCGGCTATATCCACCACTGTGATTGTGGTAACTGTGGGTTGCCCGCCCCTGTGTCCTCCTGCCCGACGTTGGCATTGCCTGCTGCCCGGCCCCGCACTGCTAAGGGGTGGTCTTCTTGTCACAAACGGACCACCCCTTGGCTTCACCTGGCCCTGCTAACAGTGCCGCACTCTGCCCCTGGCCGCTGTGGTTCCCTCGTAGGAGCACAAGCACAAGCTCCATACAGTGACACTGCTGCTCCTGGCTGACGCACTCTGAAATGGCTGCTAGCCGGAGAGGACAACCGCTTCCGGTTTGCGTTCCTCATAGGAGCGTAAATCCAAGAAGCGATGCAGCTGGCCCAGGCATACATGGGAATTAGCCTGTGCCGGTAGCCAATGTCAGCCGGCCTGGCAGGGCATGTCAGCCGGCCCAGCAGAGAGGTGCATTGGACCGGCCCAGCGGGACCTTTCCCGCTGTCCCGGTGGCCCAATCCGCCCCTGGTTACATGACTGGTCATATTACACAAATGTCAAGGTTCCTAATCCTATATTTTTATATTATAAAGAGTAGTCCCTATGGTTTGAAGATAACTTTCTGTACAGCTTATGGTGGTGCATTTAATCGAAAAAATATCTTTGACTCGGGTCATGCGACTATACTGTGAATTACTCTGTGACAAAAAACAGTGTTACATCTCCTCACTAGTCCAAACAAAACTCCAAATGGTTGTTGGTATAACATTAATAATAGTAATACCGGTATTTTGGTTAACTCTCCTCCCCCTCATGGAGTACATGAAGTTTCCCTGAGCTGTAGAGGACAGCTCAGGGAAACCTCATGTACTCCAATAATCCCTATTCCCAATAATTGACACATAATACCACGGTTAAAGGATATAAATCCTCTTTGTATGGGATATAATTTTAATATTACGTGACTGGTCATATTATTACACAAATGTCAAGGATCCTAACACAATATATATTATAAAGAGTAGTCCCTGAGTCCCTAGGATTTGAGGATAACTTTCGTAGCAGCTGATGTTGATGCATGTAATTTAAAAAATAAGTTTGACTCGGGTCATGTGACTATAGTGTGGATTACTCTGTGATGAGAAAACAGTGTTACCTTACCTCACTAGTCCAAACAAAACTCCAACTGTTTGTAGGTATATGTGTATAACATTAAAAGTAGAAGTAATTTGTTTAACTCTCCTACCCTGACTGCTGTGCAAGTATTAAGTCACTTTACTCTGAATCCATTTTTGCGGTATAGCTACAAGGTATGTATTTGGGTATCTCTCTCTCGCACGCGCTCGCATTTATTATTATTGTTAAAAGTTAGATGAGCTAGAGGCTATTAATATTTCTCTCAAGAGTCAATAGACAATTGGTTTCTGTAAATCTCACTCATGTATTGATCTGTGCTATAATAATCAGGATTTTGTATATACTCTCACAAGCAAGTTCCTACATTAGCCTCTCAGACTTCACTATGGGGAGATGTATTAAACCCTGGAGAGAGATAAAGTGGAGAGATAGTACCAACCATTCATCTTCTAATGGCCATTTTATAGGATTTGTTTTAAAAATGACAGAAGCTGATTGATTAGTACTTTCTCTCCACTTTATCTCTCTCCAAGGTTTAATACATCTTCCCCTAAGCCTCTCCTCTCAGGACCTGTATTACATCACATTGATAATCCAACCCATTTCAGTCACCTCCAGATACCTCTGTGGTTCAGAATAGTAATAAAACCTTGCATTGGCTGCCAGTTCCCTCCATTTCATCTCTGCTTCCCCTCACTCACTCACAAAAAACTGCACTTTTTCCTTTCTAATTTTGCCTCACCAGATGTAGGCTGAAGAGGGATATCCTCCCAGCCGGCCAGTGTCCTCAGCACCTCGCTTTCTCCTCTTCCAACAGTTACTTTAAGCCAACTGCCACTCCTGGTTGCCGTGGCAACCTCTTTTCAAATCGCCTCATATCTGTTGTGCTACATTGACCCCTACCTGACATTATCACAAATGGCAGTGTGTATGGTGGAAGAGGTTTACATCTATCTATCTATCTATCTATCTATCTATCTATCTATCTATCTATCTATCTATCTATCTATCTATCTATCTATCTATCTATCTATCTACATTATATCCAAGATGCAGGTGCACATTAATGACACAAAGAGCTTTATTTATTTGTTTTCACACCCTTTTCACATTATTTTAGAATCACCTATATTTACTAAACGGCAATTGGAGTATAATTTCGTAAAATTCTACTCCAAGCCCTAATTATCACACATTTTTTTAGTAAGCAGATCACATTTCCCATAATTGTAATGGGAAATGTGATCTGGCCAAAGTTACTAAAAATAAAATGTGAAAAAATACCAGGGAAAGCCCTGTCATAATAACGCCACTTGGAGGTGGCGTTATGCAGGGTCTACCCCTGGTACCGGACTCTAACAGGCAGAGCGGAGCCTGGAGTCGGCCCCATGGATCAGCTGTGTGGTCTAAACAGACCACAAGCTGATCACTGCAAAAAAAAAAAACACCTGCAAAAAAAAAAAACACCTGCTCCGATGATGTCCTCCGTACACATAGGGGGCGTGCTGTCGATGTTGAGTGAGGGGGGTGGCTGCCCAGATGGAGGCGTTCCCATGAGAATGCCTACCGTCTGGGGGTGGCCCCACTGACATCACAAGTGATGTCAGTGGGAGAGCTTTCGGCTCTGTTTGAGCCGAAAGCTCTCTGGGGCTTGCGGCCACGAGACCCTACCACAAGGGTCTCATCGCAAGCCCGATGGTCGCGATGGTCTTGACCATCGCGACCATCATCCTGGACGCTCACATTAGCTGTGGGTGGCAACCCACAGCAATGCAAGCGGCCAGGAGGCCGATCCATAAAAAAAAAAGACGCCCTGATTCAGAGCGAGCGCTCTGTCAGAGCGCCTGGCTCTGAATCAGGGCCTTGGTACAAAACCTCTTGGAAACCCTCCTTAATGACTAATTATACAAATATAGTTTTTTAATTAGCTTAATTTGGCCAATAATTACGTCATTTTTGGGGTAAAAAAATAAAAAGTGTTGGAAAATGGGTTTAAAGTAGTTGTTCAGGTATTTTGGGGGGCTGTTTGGATGGGACAGAAAAATATACTTGCAACCATTTTAATGTACCCCTAATTTAACTGCAGCATTTATTTTGGGAAAAATGTGCCTTCTATCAATTTTTCACTGTTATAGAAAACTGTATATAACAGCCATTTGGCAGCCAAGTTAAGAACCCCAAACCCTTTGATTATGTCGACTAACAGACTTCTATACTATTCCCCTATCTTAGTTTACCTTTTTTTAGGGTATAGGCTGATATCCCCATTTTCACCTGCACTTTTTGCTGGTCTTCAATGCAAGAATTATGGGGCAAATGTGTTGTTGTATCTTTTGCAATTGGATTACCTGATAAACGGGAGCATACAAACATGCGAAAAGCGGCAAATTCTGGCGAAAAGTTTTCTCCAGAGAAAACTTAACACTATCGAGGCTAATTGTATATGGCCCTAAGGGGGCAATTCAATAGTTTTTTTAGGTGCACTAATTGATGGGCACCCAATGTAACAATTCATTGTATTAAGCGTCCATTAGACCGGGTTTAGCTGTGTAAGATGGTTAAACCCATCTGAACTCCATATTAGCTGTTGAATGATGCAAAAGTATAGATTTTATAAACTGACTTCTAGAATAAACATTAGATTCTTTTCCAAAAGTCAGTTTATAAAATCTATATTATATATTACAGTTCAACAGCTATTATATTACTATCAAAAATCATTTGTATTGACTCAGCTGACAGTAGGACATCAGGATAAGCCAGAACATTATAATGGAGATCAGGGGCTGGCTGGCAACTTTTAGCCTGGGGGGCAAATGCATGCAGACGGCCCTGGCAGAGGAATAGCATGTAGCCAGGGTGCCCGAAAGAACGTGCATGCTACGGCGCCCCCCCCCTCAGGAGAGGACACCCTTATGCAGGCCTCGAGTAGTGCCCCCAGTAGTGATCCCCCCTATGCAGTGCCCCTTGTGCCCCCAGTAGTAAGCCCCTTATATAGTGCCCCCAGTAGTGGTAACCCTTATGCAGTGCCCCTTAAATAGTGGCCCCAGTTGTAGTCTTCCCCCTATGCAGTACCCCCACTATTGCCCTATATATAGAGCCCCCAGCAGTGGTCCCTCAATGCAGTGCCCCCAGTGGTAGTCCCCTCCCTCCTATGTAGTGCCCCTAGTAGTAGTCCCCTCCCCCCTATGCAATGCCCCTAGTAGTAGACCCCTTGTAGTGCCCCTAGTAGTAGTCCCCCCAGTAGTAGTACCCCCCCTTGTGCCCCCAGTAGTAGTCCCCCCCTTGTAGTGCCCCCAGTAGTAGTAGTCCCCCCCCTTGTAGCGCCCCCAGTAGTAGTAGTCTCCCCCTTTGTAGTGCCCCCAGTAGTGGTCTCCTCCTTATAGTGCCAGACCCCCCGCAGTAGACACACATAATATTAAAAAAAAAAAAAAAACACTTACCTGACACCCGCTCCTGCTCCTGGTCCTGCCGCCGAGATCAGCTCCTCCGTCTGCCGCTTTGTATTATGGGAGTGACGCGACATGGGAGTGACGCGTCACTCCCATTACCCACTGCGGGAGCCGGAAGATGTCCGGCTCTGGTAGTGGAAGCAGCAGCCGATGAGAGTCTGTCTGACTCTCATCAGCTGCTAAAGCAAACACACAGGGCACCAAAAAGTCTAGCTATGGCTCTGGCTATGGTTAGGCACCACCAGGGGGTAGGTTAGGGTTAGGCACAACTAAGAGAGGGTTGGGGAGGTTAGGGTACTTACCTCCCCCCGTCAGGATCTTCAGTGATCGGGCTTCGGTTTATTCAGCCGCCGGGATATTATACTGATCATACACAGATATATATAAATATATATATATATATATATATATATATATATATAGTGTTCCAAAAAGCTGCACTCATTGTTTAGTCCATATCAAGTGGGGTGCTCCATTAAAGACACAAGAGTCCAATGTATAAAAAAATGAAAAGATGGACACTCACCATTTAGTAGAAAAAATTAATCTTTACTCACAGGCATATAATCACATATGTGCCTGTGAGTAAAGATTATTTTTTTCTACTAAATGGTGAGTGCCCATCTTTTCATTTATATATATATATATATATATATATATATATATAAAATATGTATACATATATATATATATGTATGATCTGTGTAAATATATATGTATATATACATGTACAGTATACATATATACACACACACATATATATTTTGTACACATAATACATACATACATATACATCAAATGAATACACATATAAATATACACATATATATATATATATATTGTACACATGGGACCCAGTGCCTTTAAATTTAACTAGTAAAAAAATGATTAAACTGCCTGTCTTACCTTTCCTACTGTAGCTGACAGACTACACGTTCCTCTCTTCAGAGAACATCCTCCTCCATGCTTAGGGGCCAGGCTGCGGCTGTGCCCTCTCTTCCTCAAGCCTTCTCCTTCCCTGCAGCCTGCCAGTCACTGAGATGCAGGCTGCAGAATCACAAACATTGGACAGCTGAGCCGTCGCTCAGCTGCCCAGCACTTCTCTGTGGCGCCGGCGGCTGTCAGTGCGTATGCGCAGCGCTGGAGATCGGATCAGTATAGAGATCCGATCTGTGGCAGGGGGCCCCATAAGAGAGGGGGGCACGGGGATACTTACCCCCAGCGCTCCCCCCCTTTATCCAGCTCTGGGGGGCAGCATCACGGAGGGGGGGCAGCAGCATCGTGGGGGAGGCTGGGTCAGCGGCAGAGTCCTGGAATGCCCCCAGGCACTCCAGTTGCCCTAGGCATTTGCTTAGAATGCCTATGCCTAGGGCCGGCTCTAGGGAGGCTTGCTGGGACCTGTAGTTCCACAGCAAAAGACAATATTAACATTTCTATTTTACAGAACACATTTACACTATCAACCCAGCACCCACTGGCCAGGGGTGCCGGGGATAGCCCGGTGAAAGGGTTTCCATGGCTGTCATTACCCCCCTGCTAGAAAGAGTCTGGTGCTGGTTATGGAAATTACAGGGGACACCTACTCATTTTGTCCCATTTTTCCACAACCAGGACCAGATCAGAAAAGCCCTGTGCTGGTACTTAATATACAGGGGCCCCTATGCATTTTGGCCCCTATATCTTTAGAACCAGTCATGGCTGTACAAAGCCCAGGGCTGGTTAATCCTCTGGGGAGGGGGTGCACGTCTTTTTTTTTTTTTATTTAATGCGTTTTTATATATACACACAGAAACATACACATATCTCATGAACATTGTTTTTGCGAGTTCTCCGGCAGTAATATGTGCGAGCGAAACACTCACACTCTATTACATTAGCCAAGTTCTATCTAGAGAATGGGAACACATCTGGATGTGAGATATTTTTTGTGAGTTATAGTAAAGCCCGAAAATTGCAAATTTTACTATAGTCACACCCTATTACATTTGCGAGTGAGTAAAAAATGCAAGTTTAGCGCTAAATTAAATCAAAAGCAGTAACTCAAACCTGCGCTTCTATGGATTTAGCAGCTAGTACAACCTTAGAAAACAGGCACACCCTGATAGCCTGGAGATAATATGTATAAAGGAAAAAGACAGGTCAACCAGCGCTAGCTCATGGAAATATTAGTATACTACACAATGTGTTGAATCCAATCCTGCTTGTATCTTTTAGATCTGAGGGGTGAAAGACCGAGACTTACATTAAAATTCTCACCTGAATGTCCATAAAGGTATCTTTCCTTTCCTCTCTCTTATTTTCACACTCACAGGCTAGATGATACAACAGATATAAATCTTAAAAAGGAGACACTTACATTAGTATTCTGTCTCGAGAGCCCTGTAACAGTTTATTTGAACCTTGATTGACCTGTGTTTTTACTTTATACAAGTTTAGCACTAAACTCACATTTTTTATAAATTCGCAACCTATAACATTTAGCCCTGTTTGTCTGACAAGCTAAAACCATCAGATATCATGGCCATACACTGAGATATTTCATAGTGTATGACCACAGGAGATGAGAGATGAGGCGACAACAGCTCAGCCTCGCTTCTGTATAGTCAGACACTGCTTGCAGAGCTGGGGGAGGGCCCACACCATGTTCAGTAAGCTGCACAAAAAGAGAGTTAATAGAGGCATGCCTCTGAGTATGGGGTGTGTGCCTTGAGCACTGATGGACACCTAGGATTGTGTCATGTGAACTGGAAGTGCACTGCAGTGTTTAGAGATCGGAGCTTAGTCAGCAGTAGCAAGAGAAGACACAGTGATGCAGGTAGGAGAATCAAAGGACACTAAAGCTTAGTGTAGTGAGGGGAGAGTTACAGTGAGTAGGAGGTGAGACTGACTCCCAGCACTCAGACCCATCTCCATGTGTGCCTCCCCAGCCATTCACCTCGCCGCACGTCACAGGTGTTCAGATCTGGTCGTCCCCAGCACTCACTCTCCCCATCTAACAGCCACCAGGTACTGTATCCCAAAATGCTCAGGCGCCACCGCATTTTGAGTACTGAGTCCTGTTATAGAAGTGTAGGGTCACTTTACTTGTGCCAATGTTTTAAATGGGACTTTGGATCAACTTTACATATATAACTAAACACTATTAAACCAATATTAACCCTAACCCATATCTAGCTGTTCATGCTAGTCCATACAAACAGGGTGCTGAACGGTAGGTGACAAGGCTACAGGGGCCAGGTGTATACAGCAGACTGACCCTCTATAGCACAGGTGGAAACATGGGTGTAGCATAAACATTTCTGATAGATTTCCTGGACCCTGATGACACAGACAGAGGCCGTGGGCTGTACTGTGTTGCATATTGAGATAACCGTTTGATTAAACTTTCTATCATCAGATGATAGATGTGACCAATAAACTTAAACTAAACTTAACTAAAACAAACACATGAGACCAAGTTATGCCATTTAAATTAAATGGTCAGCTTTATTTAGTCACGACGTCTCTCCCGTAGTACCAAGTGGGAGGACGGAGGAGCGGACAGTGGCAGGAGTGGGGATTCAGGAAAGTGTTTTGTGTATGTATGTATATGTGTATGTTATGTAAGGGGCACTACTGGGCGGGGCACTATAGGAGCACTGTATCACTACTGGGGGCACTATAAAGGGGGGATTACTACTGGGGGAACTGCATAAAACAGACCACTACTGGGGGCACTGTATAAGGGGCCCTACTGGGGGCCTGATAAGAGTGACACTGCATAGGGGGGCTCTGTATAAGGGTGCTCTACTGGGGGCACTGCTTAAGGGTGCACTACTGGAGGCACTGTATAAGGGGCACTGCTACTGGGGACATTAGATAATGGGCACTACTACTGGAGGCATTTAGGTGCATATGGAATGGAAAGGAATGTTCCCAGAGTGATGAGAAATGAGGAAGGGGGGGTCATGTTGACACCCCCCCATTTTTAAGTGGTCACGGCCCTTGTAGCATGTGACCGCACCCACTTTTCAGCATGTGCACATGGGGTGGGGGGCTCTATTTTTCATCTTGCCCTGGGCTCCAAATACCCTAGTTACGCCGCTGCTATTTAGGACGGAGGGGTCTATTTACTAAGCAGTGTTAGGAGTAAGGATACTGCCTTTGAACCTCTATATACCCCTGCCTATACCTTCTAATATCCTGCTTATAAACCTCTAAGGATGACGCTAATTTGCGTACGCAGTCATACAGTAAATAAAGACTCCAGATCTAGAACCTGTGGTTACAAAGCACAAAGTATTATTCAAGTAAAAGTACAGCAGTTACATGCTATGATCCTCATATAATCTTAGCGCAAAGAAATTATACAGACCCAAGTACAATTATACATACGCAGTGCTCTCTGGTCCAGATGTAGGCATCAGCAAGAAACCCCCGTCAATCAGCATTCAGCACGAAGACTCGAAACCCAGGGTCAGAGCACACATATTTATACCCCCGAGAAATAGACAACACAATAGAGAAGTTTGTTGCTAATACCATTGGTCCTAAAGGAGAGGGCATATGTTACAAGGCATCTAACAGGTTGGTTCAAATAGACACAGTCCAGCCTCTAACAACTGGTGGTCTCTGGTTTCCCACCTCATGCAAATCCTAACAGTTGTTCATATAATGTACATTTTGTTGCTTGAAGTCTCTGCGGTCCATAAGTTGAGAATGCATGTTGCGATCTCTCCATCGATATTACCGGAATACTGTTGAGAGAGTATGCATCAATACAATACCAAATATGGCTTACTTATCACGTTTAAAACCTTAGTTACAAAGTAATCCTTATTTCATAGCAATTATAGTAAATGTGCATACTTGAATCTTATACCTTAAAGTTTATGGAACCTTGTATGTGAATATGTAATGTGTGAGTATGTGGGGTTTGATGTAAAGACGCTAGTTAGGTTTATCTGATTTGGGGCAGATGTGCACGTATGCAGCTAATAAACAGCATTTGCATGCTGGATATTGTACATTCGCTACTGAGCGTCATGTTAGCAGCTTAACTGTGCGTAATGTGCGGTGTTCATGCATGAGATTCCATACACATATATATATGTGTATATATATATATCCATACACACATATATATATATATATATATATATATACATACACACATACACACACATATCTCATTCCTTATTTACAGTTTCAAACTGTAATGCAAATGTGTTACCCCCAGCTGTGAAGCCGGGGGCCATTCTGTCTGGGTGCGGGACTAAAACCTGTTTAGGATTCAGACAAATTCAATTGTGTAGATCAATGCCTAGGTTATATTACAATTGCCACAACTATACTTGCCTACATACAGGGATTCCCAATTTGTATGTAAAACACTCACAGTATCCTGGTGCATTGTCTATTCTATTTACTTTTCTCAGGGGCTGCATTTCTAGTTGTTTATGGTAGATTATCAAAAACATTGCTATCTGTACTTAGCTCGTGAGTTGTAACTTAAAATGGCGCTGGTCGCAAAATGGCGTCTTGCAGATTCTTGTTTCTAAAATGGAGTCTAGCTTCCATTCGCAAGATGGCATCACGCACGACAATTTCTACGCTGGTTCCGTCTCAGCCACTTATCCAGCTTCGACAGTCCACCCTTTGATAGCAAACAACATGCTATCACATCCTGATTTAAAATTAATTTAGGGATACATTTATATAAATTACTTAATGTTATTAGGGGATGGCACAAGGTGGTTCTTAATCCATCAATAATGTGTCTCAAAGGAGGGGACATAAAACTACCATTATACGCACACCGCGGACCTTGGGGGATCATGTGAAAGATGTGGGGATGCAACAGTCCTACAAAGGAAGTTATTATGGGGAATTAGGGACTTACATTATTTGAGGTGTTTTTAAAATAACATTTTTATAATACTTTTTATGCACATCTAAATATAATACATTATATGATGGTATTTCTAGTTCAGAATTGTAATGCAGTTCTACATTTACCTCAGTATTCATATGGGTACTACTAACCACCATCATAATTTCGCTCTTCCGATTTACCTTATTTTTACATTTTCCACACTTCAACACATTAGGAACACACCGGACACATATGCCAATTATTATGATGATAATCAGTATAAGGATTAAGAATTTGCCTATGCTGGCGATCACTTCCTGTACCCATTCCCTTAGACCTGAGAACCATTTCACTGGGTTCAGCCATGAAACCCATCCTTCTATCTTCTCCGTTACTTCAGCTACTGAAGCATTATTGTTCTTTTATGAAATTCCCATTTTAGCTGCAGAATTTCATCCATCTTTTGGTCTATCACCTCCTTGGGGTCGCTGGTATCATTGGTGACATAGGTGCAACATTTTACGTTACGCAATACCCTCCAGTAACAGCAGTTAAATAATTTAACACTAGCCTGTGTTGCACCAGTTCTTTCTTGTATGCTTGCAATTCTCTCCCTGTATACCTGAATGTGTCATCGTACATCTCGGTGATATTATCTATTAATTTAGCAAGTTCCTGAATATATCTAAAATTTAATTTCCCCGAGCGATCCTGGTGGGATCCAATGCGACTAAAACTTGAAAGCCAGTTGTCTCACCAATTAACTGAGTGGCTTTATGCACATCACCAGGTATCATATTTCGTTTGCCTCTGTGTTCATATTGCATGTGAAGATATGGTGATGGTGTGTTTTTATAAATACCAAGCATTTCACCATGTGTAAGGGTCATAATTTCTGGAAGTAGTCTACCCAAATAACATAACAATTACGGTACTAAGATTGGTCAGACACTCCCCTGATTTGGCATAGCACTCCTCCTCCTGACTCCACTCCATCAGCACTGCCATCAGCTCCCATCTCCTCTATCGGTCCTCCATCACAGAAACTGGGTATCCCCAAACAAACCAAGATGACGGAAACTCTGGAAGAAGAATACAAAAATGAACACAGCAGAACAATCCCTTGCTGCGACACTGATCTACAGTTTTCTTTTAGCTCAGGTTTCTCACTGTCACCTTTTTAATCCTCCCGGCACAAGCTCGCAATCGTCAGGTCCAGGTTATCGGCCTCGTCTCTGTTTTGTTTCTCCACTGGTTAGTTAACCTCCTTGTAGTGAGTGGAATGGACCTACGAATCTTCCCCGGCCACCCTTTGAGGATGTGGTACTTTGTCAACAACGTCAGATACGGACCTTTCCACCGATCAGTCAAACAACCTGAGCTAAAAAAATTCGGATCATAACAAATTCCCCAGGTTCGACATCATGACAGTTTGCATCAGACATGTTGGAAAATAACATTTTCAATTTCAGTGGTTCTTACTCATCTTCGTGAGACACTGCACAGTAACCTCATTATCATATTTTCACATGAGGCTGTCTGTTAAACAGTATCTCAAAGGGGGGACAGATAAAAGAAATTACAGTCTGGAATGATGTTGGTTTTATTACCCATCACCTTACACATTTTCTGGGAAACGTCACCTGTAAAATGAGTCCCCCTATCACTTTTAATAATTCTAGGGATATAGTATCTGCATACAGGTTCCTGCAATTAAATCTTGTTATTAATAGCTACTGCTCTAAATAATGCCTGGGCCCCTGGGTTGGATAGTATTCCGAGTATTTGACCTTAGCTTGGCATGGCTGCCGTTTATACTTAGCAACCTTGTGTCCTGTGTGGTGTGTGAGAGATAAAGCACAACAGTTTAATATCATTTTAAACATGACCTAAATACAACAATAAATCGTCCACATTTTACATTAGAACAGATCCATTGGCAGGTTTAAAAGATTGTAAACAGTCATATAAGGCCTGGGAGAAGATACTGGGGTTTCCTATGAACCCATGGGAAACCCATGTTCATGTGTGGTGTTCTTCACTTTACAGTACTTACTTATGTGTCCCACTTGGTGACAGTTAAAACATCTTTTTGAATGAGGTGGATGAATGGATTGTTGTGGGAGTTGAGCAAGAGGGAAAGATGCTGGGTATGGGTAGGAATATGGAGGATAAGGGTATGGTGGGAGGTATGAAGTTTGTGGGTAGCATGGGACTTGTGGTTGTGTATGATATGTGGGGTAAGGATGTGTTTGCTGTGGTGTGGGATTGGTGAAGACTTGTAACTGTTCAGGTGCAAGTGTGTGTATAGGTGCAGGTGTGTCTACTGGCTGTGATGTTACAGTCATTCCTTCCAGAGCTTGGATACTGACAGCCATTAGTTTTTCGCTCTGGGTCTCTCTCTTCTTTGAGATGTTCTTATCATGTTCTATGGCAGATTCTATTAGTGTATCTATTGTGACTCCCTTCCAGCCAGGTTGTGAGGTCTGAACCCGAGTCTTTAAGTCTTCTTTAAGGCCATCCATGAGTATGGTGACAATCATTCCCCTGTGGTGAGTGCTATCTTTAATATCTTCTAACCCAGTGTACTGGGTGATAGTCTGCAGGGTCTGGTCGCAATAATCTTCTGCAGATTCACTCTCCTTTGGCTTTATGGTGAAAATTTTGTTGGAAAATATATACCGAATTGAGTTATGATGCGGGAAATATTATCTTGGTGTACTTGGTCTGTTAAGGGAACGTCACCATCCAATACACAATCCGTGATAAATTTTGTCACGTCGGTATTGCGTGGTAGACAGGCCCTTAACACCACCCGCCAATCTTTATTAGTTGGCTCATGAGAACTACCCAAATTCCTCAAAAATCTTTGACATTTGGCTAGTTCTTTTTTGGGATCGTGGAAATCATTTACGATGGAATTCAGTTCTGCTCTTGTCCAAGGACAATGCATTACCACTTCTCTCGTGGGCACTATACCGTTCGCATCTGCATTTCCATTCGTAAGTTATTGTCTGAATGGGATGCAGACCGGTAGCGCTGCGACCTTTGACATTGTTACCTACCTGGGGTTTTAGTCTGCTGCTGCTTCGTATGATATTAACAACTTCATCTACGGGTGCAGAGGGGGCTAGCACTTCCCTTACTGTTACTGATGGAGATGATGGCACCACTCGTGATTGTTGTGGTGCAGCATCTATCATCTGTGCAGCATGGGAAATGGCAGACATTACAATAGGCTCATCATCCACATCATGAACATTTTTTTTATAGTTGCTTAAGAGAGGGTACAAATTACTTGTTATATTTTTATGGGTATTTTTGATAACTGTACTTGCACCTCCATCCACATAAGGTGGAGGTGGTGTGCGTGAACTGCTGGCAATACCTTCTACAATGCTACCTTGCCGCACTTGCGCGCCATTTTGTGGCTCGCTCGTACTGCAATTTAGCGTCGCGGATGCATTCTCTGACAATGCACTCACAACGCTAGTTTGGGTCGCTTGCGTATTTTTAAGCCACGCTTCCCCTTCACGCTGCCACAACTTTAAACATTCATAATATTTTACCTTTTTACCTCGAGAGCGCATCAGACTGATGTGGTCTCGGACATTATTCAATACATCTTTATCAAAACTACCAATTCTAGGAAACGGTTTAACACTCTTCCTCGTCATATTAAACCATAAATCACAATACCTGGTTGCAATGGCACCGTACCTAATATGCATAATTTGCCGCGCCGACCCAAGTGGCACTTCCAACAGCAACAAATCATTTAACATCTCTACCGATCGCTTGGCCCTCATCCTGGGAGAACCCTAAGTTTTTCAATAAAGATTTAAATTGGTGAAAGACAGTCTAGATACTCTCACTTACCTACGGAAGAATTTTCCAGATGCCCCCGCTCACCTACGGAAGAAATTTCTAGATGCCCCCGCTCACCTACGGAAGAAATTTCTAGATGCCCCCGCTCATCTACGGAAGAAATTTCTAGATGCCCCCGCTCACCTATTATCTCTCAGCTCACAATCACAAATTTCCTAGTGTGGCTCAACTACAATGCTCAAATAACCCAACCTAATTATTGAACACTGCAATCACACTGAGAGCCGGTCCCTACAACAAAGACAACATGTACACCTACTGATGTGTATAGAACGGTAAGCTACTTACCGAGCTACTAGGTCAACTCCTGCACTTAGTACTTAAGGATCATACAATACCCTTAACCTTTAGGTCCCGTGTTACACACTAAACAAATACTCACAATCACACACTCTTTTCCTGCGCAGAAAACTACACGTTAACCCAATTATTGGCAACAATTGAAAAGAATGTAAACCTCGATGGCTTTGTTTAATCATGTGGCAGCACAACCAGAAGTACGTATACGTTATTGTGCAACCAGTCGCATACACAATAATGTGACTACCACACAACCGTATAACAACCTTTAGCTGCGTACACAAAAGTGCGTCTTTACTGTGCGCAAAACTGCGACTCAGCCGCGTGTTCAATACTGTGGCACCCCTTTAAATGTTAGGTTCTATCAACAAAGGAAAACAAACTTTTTCCTCTCTTGTCCCTGGCTTCTAGTCAGCGTCCCTGGCTCACACGAAAATGGGTAGCGATCTCTAAGCACTGAGCGGTTGCAGGTAAACCCTGCATGTGGCCACTCCACCCTTTGGTGAGATATCGATAACCGTGTGTGCCGTGTGAGTGGGTAAGTGACTTCACTATGAGCCCCAAACTAAGGATACTGCCTTTGAACCTCTATATACCCCTGTCTATACCTTCTAATATCCTGCCTATAAACCTCTAAGGATGATGCTAATTTGCATACGCAGTCATATAGTAAATAAAGACTCCAGACCTAGAACCTGTGGTTCCAAAGCAAAAAGTATTATTCAAGTAAAAGTACAGCAGTTACATGCTATGATCCTCATATAATCTTAGCGCAAAGAAATTATACAGACCCAAGTACAATTATACATACGAAGCGCTCTCTGGTCCAGATGTAGGCATCAGCAAGAAACCCCCGTCAATCAGCATTCAGCACGAAGACTCGAAACCCAGGGTCAGAGCACACATATTTATACCCCCCAGAAATAGACAACTCTCTGGTTTCCCGCCTCCTGCAAATCCTAACAGTTGTTCATATAATGTACATTTTGTTGCTTGAAGTCTCTGCGGTCCATAAGTTGAGAATGCATGTTGCGATCTCTCCATCGATATTACCGGAATACTGTTGAGAGAGTATGCATCAATACAATACCAAACATGGCTTACTTATCACGTTTAAAACCATAGTAACAAAATAATCTTTATTTACATGTACATACATACACACATACACACACACATCTCATTGCTTATTTACAGTTTCAAACTGTAATGCAAATGTGTTACCCCCAGCTGTGAAGCCGGGGGCCATTCTGTCTGGGTGCGGGACTAAAACCTGTTTAGGATTCAGACAAATTCAATTGTGTAGATCAATGCCTGGGTTATATTACAATTGCCGAAACTATACTTGCCTACATACAGGGATTCCCAATTTGTATGTAAAACACTCACAGTATCCTGGTGCATTGTCTATACTATTTACTTTTCTCAGGGGCTGCATTTCTAGTTGTTTTTGGTAGATTATCAAAAACATTGCTATCTGTACTTAGCTCGTGAGTTGTAACTTAAAATGGCGCTGGTCGCAAAATGGCGTCTTGCAGATTCTTGTTTCTAAAATGGAGTCTAGCTTCCATTCGCAAGATGGCGTCATGCACGCCAATTTCTATGCTGGTTCCGTCTCAGCCACTAATCCAGCTTCGACAGGAGACAGAGTGAAAAGTGATAAGGTGCCATCCAATCAGCTCCCAACTGTCATTTTTCAAACACAGGCTGTGAGATGACAGTTGGTAGCTGATTGGCTGGCACCTTATCACTTTCTCATCACTTTTCACTCTGTCTCCTAACACTGCTTAGTAAATAGACCCCCGAGTTTGCTAAAATTACACCCGTGATTATAATCTTTATTCTTGAAAAATCCCTGAGTTTTATTCCTGGTTATGAAAAGTACCTGCGAGTTTGTCCCAGGGGCGTATCTATAATGGGTGCAGGGTGTGTGGGGCTCTCCAGAGTCCCACATCGGCCTGGGGTCCGGCGCTGTAAAAATGATTGGAAAATGGCCATTTGCACATGCGCAGTACAGGAAACATGGCTGCCGTGGCCATTTTCCCGGTGACCTGCGCATACTTTATAGACTCTGGGCACACTCTAGTGCCCAGAGTCTGTAACTCCGGCGGTGGCCGCGCACAGCTCAGTGCACTGCCGGCCGCCGAATATAGGAGGGGGCTCGTGTTGGAGACTGCACACAGGCCCCCTCCTTTCTAGAAATGCCCCTGGTTTGGCCGATGGTGTATATATTTCTATTTGTGTTTTCACCTATGTTGTAAAGAGAGTTTCATGATTTCTCACCCGAGTTTGCCTTTAGTCAATTTCCAAGTTCTAAAAAATGGCCAAACACACCTGTGATTGTAATCTCAGCCAGACACGGAGCTTAGTAAATTTACCGCCAAGAATCAGTTTGATAAAACTACCAGCAAATATATGTAACACGGTGGATTGCAAAGATGTGCAGTAAACAGAGACTTTAGCAAAGGCTTGCCTACCCTCCCGATTTGCTCGTCAGCCTCCCAAATATTGGTTGTCACTCCTGACCCCCCGGAAAGGAAGGCAAGCCTCCCGGCTGCCGCCTGCCCCCCGATTACCTACTAGAAACCCCCGCAGTGGGGGGGCCCGGTGACGCAATTTGCGCTGAATCGCATCATCGTGGCTCCGTACCCTGCTTCACAATGCCTTTATTTTCATCATTGTGAGGAAAGGGACAGGGCCACGATGATGTGATCGTGCAGCCCCGCCCCCAACATGGACCCATTGCCCGGCCACGCCCCTCATTGCTTGCAGGCATTCAGCTTCCTCCCGGAAGGAGGGAGCTGAATGTCGGCAAGTATGCTTTAGCAGCAGATAAAATCGCTTATCAAGAAAAAACACCTATTCTTGCTGGTCATATATACTGTATATATAACAAGGTAGTGATCATAACTATACACTAATCTCTGAGAGATGGTTCACACAATATATGTATCAAGAAATGGTATATTTATTAAAAATGTATGTGCACATAAAGTATCACAGTGCACATAAAGTATCACAGTGCACAGCCTTATGTAAACATGTGTAAAGTGCAATTATAAAACTGTATGAAGTGCAGAGGCATATTAGGTATAACAGCTTATAGCACACCATATAACAATGCATCAATCTCTGTACATCTGAAAAATCATGAGATAACATAACAATACATTATATATTGTATATAGGATCATCTTTGCTCATACCATTAAGGGCTGGTGGTCTGTGCATCAATAGGGTATTGTGATGCAGTCCTAAAGATGGGCAGTTCTGCAACACACCACCTCGCTTTGCCCACTCTGCTGGAAGAGTCTTTTAGCAGTATCGTCAGCAGAGCATTCAGCACAGCATTTAGCACAACGTTTCAGGTCCAATCGATGCTTTATCAAGTGCATATTGCTGTGACTTGAGCTGTGCTATTTAACAGATGGGGTCCCAGAAATTAGCCCCTCTGTGTGTCGCGCCTCCGGTTCCCGCTGAGGTATGTGCAAGTTCTGGCACAGCGGTTGCCAGGATGCGCCCTGTGTTTTAGCACTTTACCAAACCACTTCTACAAATGGGGGGAGGAGGGGGCACTGCACACACTGTCACTGTCTGATCCTGGCTCTGATTGCTACAAACAGGGGGCACTGCACACACTGTCACTGTCTGATCCTGGCCCTGATTGCTACAAACAAACGGGGGGCACTGCACACACTGTCACTGTCTGATCCTGGCCCTGATTGCTACAAACAAACGGGGGGCACTGCACACACTGTCACTGTCTGATCCTGTCCCTGATTGCTACAAACAAACAGGGGGCACTGCACACACTGTCACTGTCAGATCCTGGCCCTGATTGCTACCACCGGGGTACACTGCACACACTGTCACTGTCTGATCCTGGCACTGATTGTTACAAACAGGGGGCACTGCACACACTGTCACTGTCTGATCCTGGCCCTGATTGGGGTACTTAAAAATGGGAGCAACTATATTTTTGTGCCATTTTAGGGTACTTAAAAAAACGTGCACCTGCTACAGCCACCAGCAATCCCAAAAACACTTATCCATAAAGCTCCCCAATTTATACCTACCACACTACTTTACACCCATTTTCCAACACTTTTTACATTTTGACATTTCATTATTAGAGGGAATTAAGTGAATGAAAAAAATATATTTTTGCCTAATTGGTTATTAGGGGAAGGGGGAGGCAAGAGGTTCTGAACCAAGTCCCCACATTTTTAGCCCAAAATAGGGGTTTTGCACATATTTTCACCTGCTCTGAGATGGTGAAATCTATCCGCCTCTTTTAGCTGCAGGAAATTGGCATGTGCGGAAGCCGCGGCCAATAGGATAGCACGATACGCCTTTTGGTGAAAACTTTGCACAAGTGTAAACCTATCGCCAACCTGTGGCTTTTCATGGCTAATTGTACCTGCCCGTAAGTGAGGAACACCTATTGTCCATGTGGAGCTTATTATTTTGTGCTTCATGACAGGCTGGCCAGTTTTGCTCAGGGGAACAGGGGGATTGTTACTGTGTAAAGTATATTGTATGCTACCATTGAAGGGTAATGCAAAGACAATGATCATATAAAGACATCGCAGAGTCAGATAGGAGGCAATGAGGAGACAAAGAGTTTGCAGATAACAAATGGCAACACACTATCAAAATGTGTCAATTGTAAGAAACAAGCATGTATGTATTTTTACATTACTTATATGTACATTAATAAATACCAGCCCAAAAAGTATACATTAATTCATTTTATTAATAATATGCAAAAGTGAACTTTTTCTTTGCTATGTCTGTGATGTGGGTGATGGTATGATTTATGCGCAGTGGCAGCCTCCACTCCTCCTCCTCTGTGGCACCTCGGCAAGGCGCATGCTGCCAGCTGGGCTTCCCTCTGCTCTCACAGGAGGTGGTCTGGTGACACTAATCCTGGGGACCTCAGTTGCCATTTGGTGGGCAAGTATGGTGTTCCGGGACATATAGTACCTTATGGCCCCTCCTAGGTGGATATTCCTCTCTCGTCTCCATGCCCAGTGATCGTCCCCTCTCATCACCTAGTTAAAAAACATAAAAACAAAAGAAAACTATAAGTCAACTATTCAAGGACATAGGGGTGTATTCATCATTACATAATTATCAATGGTGAAAATTAAGTTTTGAGCACTCTGCGACTTCAAAGAACTGTTCCGAGGCATTCAACATGCCTCATTCATCATCCCTCATTCATCATCCCTCATTCATCATGCCTCATTCATCATGCCTCATTAACTGAAGTATCACTTCCAAAAAATTGCTCTTTCTGCGGAGTCAGCTTTTCGGAATCGTGATACTTTTCCCTTTAATATATTCTGTCTCCGCTCCCAGCAAACACCTCATCCTCATGTCTCCCCTCTGCTTGCCTGTACCTCATGTCTCCACTCCCAGCTGACACCTCCACCCCATGTCTCCCCTCTCCCTGCCGCACCTCCTCTGCCCATGTCTCCGCTCCCTGCCTGCATCTCCTCTGCCCATGTCCCTGCCCGCACTTCCTCTGCCAGTGTCTCCACTCCCTGCCTACAACTCCTCCCCATGTCTCCACTCCCTGCCTGCACGTACCCGCATATCTCCACTCCCTGTCTACACCTCCTTTGTCCATGTCTCCGCTCCCTACCTGCATCTACTCTACCCATGTATCCACTCCCCACCTGCATCTCCTCTGCCCATGTCTCCACTCCCTGCCACATTCTCCTCTGTCCATGTTTCCGCTCCCTGCCTAAACCTCCTCTCCATGTTTTTGCTCTCAGCCTACACCTCCTGCTTGTGTCTCCCCTCTCCCCTGTGTTTCCTGTGTGGAGCCCCCTCCCTGCCCCGAGAGAGCTGGTAAGATAGCCTGCATGTGCTGTTGAGAGGAGGAGGAAGGGAGCGGTAGAAGACAGCTGCCGAAGATGGTGTCGATAGAGCAGGGAGGAATCTGAAAAGATCCCTCCCTGCACTTATGAAGGCTGTTGAGGGTCTGTATGCCATCTCAGTACAGATATACACGCAATTTAAAAGAAAAATGCATTTTTGGATGAATGACACAATTTACACATCCCCATACTAATGTATGGGGAGTGTGGAAAGTATCGGGGGAGAATTGTAACCATTAGATATCAGTGATATTTCCTGCGTTACAGGAATGATGAATGGGCCTGACACTTCATTTCTACAAAAGTATGTGAAAGTCTTGCCTTTGTATAAATTCAGTGATGATGAATAGGCCCCATATTCACATAATAATCTGCTAGTTGGTCCTCAATGCTCTAGAATAAAATGATATGCGGTGGCATGCCTATACTCTGTGTGTGACCGCGGGTGTATCTGCATGCAAAATGCTACGCTACAGTGTCATAGCCGCATGCAGGTATGGCGTGACTAGAAGGGCTGTTTAATGTGCAAGGACCTTAGACATATGAGGACACATCTGTACGTACTATTTGTGTCCCCAGGAGACTCGCTGATGCTGGCTTTGTGTATAGAGAAGGTAATATATGGCAGAGGCTAGGGGTGGACATTGTGCTGCTCTTAGTTGCAGTACTTATTTGCATTTAGTGCTACTTTAATCTCCCATGCCATAGCCTGACTCCACTGACATGGGATGTGATGCTGGCTTGGAGAATGTGACATTAAGTTACTAGGAAGCATGTCCCATTCTGCTGGCTGTAATCTGGGGCTGGACAGTTACATGTGCTCAGTTGTACCCTGTCTTTGGAGGTCCAGTGCTGACAATAGTGCACTCACCAAGCAGTGATAGGAATATAAAACTTGAAGCAGAAGTTAGAGTTGGGGCAATGAGCATGGAACTATGGGTGCATGACTATGGCATTTGGGGGAATAGTTTTAGATGATCTAATTGTGGCTCCTGGCAGATCAGGGCCGAGGCTTAGATTGTCTTCAATTTTTAATCTTGGAATGTAGGTAACACACATTACAGATAAACCTAGATACAGCACAACTCTTACTGAATATAATACAATAGCATCACTGTGCAAAATCACTGTACATATTATCCTTCCCAATTGTGCTAGAACTTTATTTTGCTCAACTGGAGTGATGGTTTTCCCCATTGATATCACACAATAAAATTCCACTAGAGGAGTTTTCCCGCTAAAGCTGGCTACACACTGTCAGATTGTTTTGATTGGGACGAGGAATGGGGCGATTTTTCGGCATATTGAAAGCCCCAATATCTGTGCTACACATTATCCAATTTTTTATTTGCAAGCTATCGATTTTCCACCACACTACACTCATTTTACATATGTCTGCCCACAAGGAGGATGACATAGTGACAGGAGAACATGGGGGAAACGGGCAGATTATGGAGGATGACCTAGTGCCAGAAGAACACAGGGGATACGAGCAGATTATGGAGGATGACATAGTGACAGGAGAACACAGGGGATACGGGCATATTATGGAGGATGACATAGTGACAGGAGAACACAGGGGATACGGGCAGATTATGGAGGATGACATAGTGACAGGAGAACACAGGGAATACGGGCAGATTATGGAGGATGACATAGTGACAGGAGAACAGGGGATATGGGCAGATTATGGAGGATGACATAGTGACAGAAGAACACAGGGGATACGAGCAGATTATGGAGGATGACATAGTGACAGGAGAACACAGGGGATACGGGCAGATTATGGAGGATGACATAGTGACAGCAGAACACAGGGAATACGGCCAGATTATGGAGAATGACATAGTGACAGGAGAACACAGAGAATATGGGCAGATTATGGAGAATGCGTACACACTGCTCAATATCGAGAAATTGAGGCCGAGATTTTCGTTCTTAACCGACAAATCGGATATTGGAAGGAATGCATTTCTGGATGTTTTCTAACTGTTTTATCAGTATATCGCTAAAATGATCATTCATACACACTATAACATAAATCAGGCCGATCACCCAATTATTGACAAATCGCCCCAATAATTGTATAGTGTGTAGGTAACTTTACTCCCAGTGTGGTCCATGACATGCTGTCCCATGAACTTAATCTACTACATTACACACCTCTTCCATCTGTTCTGGAGCCACGTATGTGCGGCGCTGGATCCTGGCCCAAAATGCTTTTTTTTTCTTCTGGAAGAACCGTAATGGATACACTTTAGTGATGTCATCATACATTCTTTTGTAAAAACGTTTGTCTTCCTCTGTTTGATTGGCCAGAAAACTACAGAAACAGAAGACCATAGTAAGTTTTTGCAACATAATAACCATCAAATTTGCAAACCTGCCTAAATTACCAGTATTACAGAGGACCTACCATGTTTTCCATAGCTCCTTGTATGCCAAGAACAAGGCTAAGGATAGACTGTGGTGTGGAAGGGTAGAGCCCTTCTCTGGGCATAATGCTGTAAAGGGACTCTCTTTACTGAACACAATTTAGTAATGAGATTTCGATAGATCATTCCTCTCCAGCTATTGTATCATTTATCAGCTATCCAAAACGATTCCTATTTTGTTAGCGCCATCTCAGGATGGCAGTAACAGACTCACCTTGATTTTTTTAAAAGAATGGGCATATCGTTCCTCTCCCAGAAATAAATAGTATTTTGGGGGGATAATGTTGTATTTTTATATTACACTTTCAGGTATACTGATGGTCTGGCCACGTACATACTCAGAGAAGAACGGAGGTCTCTAGAGTGATAACCAACTTTTACAGCTCTGGATTTTTGTCTCCAAGGCAGCTGGGTATTGGTGCTCACCTTCCATGGTGATAAATCACTGTTGAATCACTGTGATACGTACACTTATATTGTCTTGATAATCAGCGATAAAAAGATTAGACTGGCCAGTACATTGCTGTGTCCTGATGTTACACTGATAGCTACAGTATAATTTGTCAATTTAAGTTGGAACACAGGAAATAATAATTAACCCCTGACTTGCATTTTGCATTTCAGTCTCATCTGATGAATCAATGAGTTAAAATACTTACAGTGCGCAGTAAAAGTTGCCGATGGTAATTCATCCACGGTGAGACCAGCCCTCTTGAAATAAATGAGGGCCATCGCCAGTAAGTACTAGAATAGAAAAACAAGATACATGAAGATGGAGTAATGAATGTATACACACACCAGCAGTACTATTGTCTTCTGTTGGGAATAACATTGGTAACATGGTTATGGGATTTGGGAGTGTAGTTTTGGAGAATCTAAATGTAATCTAGTAGTGCCCACTCTAAGACTTGTTTGGCAGGGTGCTGACCACCAATGGGCAACATTTTGGGCGTGATGCATTGCTAAATCTGAAACATATAATATGGATATGCATTTAAATAGGCACATAGAACGACTGCTTATTATTTATACCCTTTTGAATTCAATTCAGTAATTCATAATATGCCACACAATAGTGCCCCCACCAATTCATAATATGCCACACAATAGTGCCCTCACCAATTCATAATATGTCACACAATAGTGCCTCCACCAATTTATAATATGCCACACAATAGTGCCCTCACCAATTCATAATAAAGGCCATTTTTATCACAATCTGCATTTATTAATGCTCACACCTTTCAAATGAAGTAATGTAGGTAAGTAAGTGTATGAGCACGATGCAGAAACATCAGTGGCGGGTCTATTATGGGTACAGGTCATCCAATAGAAGTATCTTTCCAGCAACATATTGGGAAAGATGGAGCCCTCACAACAGATAGCAAAGAATCGGCCACTATGCAAGATGCATTTCTGGATAGATGGCCGTACAGCCGGGAGCCAGTATGGGGAGGGGCACTACATGGGCACAAGCACAGCCAGCACTGGTATGGGGGGAGCTTTACTATGAGAGCCCCCTCATCTCTTAGCATGCCCCTGAAATAACCTTAGACACAAATAACCTTTTGTCGGAAGAGACAGTCATTGGTATATGTACATTACCAGAAGCCATATGGGGTACTTCCATATAACAGAAAAACATATGAAGTTGGAATCCCCTATAAACTGCTGTATAGTGAGAAAAGTACTGGCTCATAATAATAAGGAAATACCTTGTCGGACATCCACATTTTTTTATCCCTCTGCAGGAAACGCTGGATTGTAGGTAATTCTGAAATCAAAAGCATGAAATATAAAAATGTTGCTGGATATAGTGGGGAAAATTACAGAATTTCATTGGTTGATAGGTAACTGACTTTCTACATAGCTACCCATATAATAGTATTCATTATGCTATAAATGTAATACATAAAGTAATGTCGCATACTAAACAAAACTTTGCAACTGAATCTTCTCTTATTAAAGTTTCAATCTTCCTGTGCTGGGATGAGCTTACTCTGCCACCATGCTTTATAGGGGTTTGCTGAATGCTTTGCACCCATTGTGTTACTCTGCCACCATGCTTTATAGTGGTTTGCTGAATGCTTTGCACCCATTGTACTGGGAGGTTCTTACTCTGCCACCATGCTTTATAGGGGTTTGCTGAATGCTTTGCACCCATTGTGTTACTCTGCCACCATGCTTTATAGGGGTTTGCTGAATGCATTGCACCCATTGTGCTGGGATGAGCTTACTCTGCCACCATGCTTTATAGAGGTTTGCTGAATGCTTTGCACCCATTGTGCTAGGATGAGCTTACTCTGCCACCATGCTTTATAGGGGTTTTGCTAAACGCTTTGCACCCATTGTGCTGGGATGAGCTTACTCTGCCACCATGCTTTATAGGGGTTTTGCTAAACGCTTTGCACCCATTATGCTGGGAGGAGCTTACTCTGCCACCATGCTTTATAGGGGTTTTGCTGAATGCTTTGAACCCATTAGGCAAACCAGCAACTCTCCAGCTTTGAATGTTAACTGCTCACCAATGGGTGCCAAGATAGTGGTGGTAGGGTGTTTACTTATTACCCAGGCTTGTCTGAGGCTCTGGCTGTGGGCCTGTGCCAGCGAAGTAGGCAGATGAATGCTCCCCACTGCTCAATGGGTGGTACATAGGGGACCTTACAAACTTTTGCTATGGGGCCTTCAAATACCTAGTTACACCCCTGGGTCCAGATATGGGGGACTGGGATTATAACAACACTACAATGGTGTTTAGTAACTAATTTTTAACAGTATTTGCACAGCCGCTTGTGTGCCGCTCTGCACATCTGTCCTTCCCTGTATCAGGACCAGTAAATCACTGATAAACTCCACTTGGAAGAAGCAATAGTTGGGAAAATTCACTAAATCACCAGAAAATGGAAAGAGTGGATTTTACAAACTATTGGTTCTTCAAAGTAGAATTTATCAGTGATTACTGATTATTAAGCATCAATAGTAAAGTGCACCCTGGGACATTATGTGTAAGTGTTAATAAATAAGAATCGAATAAGCCTTACCCAGCAATTCACAAAAAGCCTCTCTCTCCTCCTGTCCAAGGAAAGTAGACAGAGAATTTTGGCTGCTGTCTACTCTCTTTCTCTTTGCAGGGTGTAACTCGGCTGATGTCCTGTGATTATAAAGTTTTCTCTATTATATATGATAATAATGAACATTTACAGTATTTTCAAATGAAAGATAATGGATACTATGTAGCATCCTTAAATGCACCTCTGCAATTCATTGTTTACTGTATTTTGTGTTCGCCCAGCACATGAGGGTAACATACCGCTTTTGGGAAATGCCATCATAAAATGGGGGTGCAGCTACTTTTGCAGGATTGTAGTTTTGACTAATATGTGCATAGTGATAACTGTTTTAATGTGAGGTTATTATATCATCCTATTGAGAGTATAACAGCAATCCCCAATTAGTGGCCTCTCCTAAGTGCCAATAGAAATCCAAATAGTTTTGCAGGTGGAAAGAAACTCTGCAGCCACCCACAAATCAGGTAATTCCTCTGTAAATGTGCATTAATCTTATTTAAATACTTTGTCCCACAAAATGAAGACTCATTTGCATTTGGATTCATTTTGAGGGTCATATTGGCGCATTGGCTGAGTACATTTTGTTATATTTAATTTTTGCAAAGAAAATATTAGATCTAAAACTATAACAAAGTTAGGGGTGTATTTACTAAGCCTTGGATGGATATAAAGTGGACGGAGATAAGGTACCAGCAATCAGCTCCTAACTGCCATGTCAGAGACTGTTTTTGAAAAATGACAGTTAGGAGCTAGTTGGCTGGTACTTTATCTTCATACACTATTTCCACCCAAGGCTTAGTAAATAGACCCCTTAGTTACAAATCTGTACCCTCTATGCTGGCCTGTAGAAATCAGTGGTATTGTATGTCTGCATAATATCTGACTCTACTATATGCCCAGTCACCTATACACTATATATATAGCCCCTTACCAGCGTGACCCCCATTACTACTCACCCTATAGCTTACAATTATAGTGACTTGCTTATCGTACTTACCCTCTGTCCATATCTCTGCTTGTCACTCACAACCAGCAAAGACTGAAGAGTCCTAATTAGGACTGGAGTCCTAATTAAACTAAATAAAACTAAAATCTACCTGAAAATTAAATAAATATATAATATATAATAAAATATTAACACTAACTAATTCTAAGTAGAAAATAATAAAATAAATTAAATATAAATATGAAAATATAATAAAATATAAATAAATCCTATCCTACTACCTAATTCTAAGTACAATATAATAAATGAAATATATATAAATAAATATAAATATAAAAAATCTTATCCTACTGCCTAAATCTAATACTAAGTATAATATAATAAATTAAATATATATAAATATAAAAATATAATAAAATATAAATATAAAAAAACTTAGGCTACTGCCTATACCTAATTCTAAGTAAAATATAACAAAATAAATTAAATATATGAATAATAAACTAAATATATAACTAAATAAATCAATAAAGAAATAAATGTTAAAGTCTGATGCTCTTCAGTGGTCTGGCTGTTATGTCATAAGACTCCAGAGCTCTTAGCCAGGTTGAACAATCACAAGTGATGTCACAATGACAACCTTTGATGACTAATGTTTTAGTGCTGTTGTCATGGATACAACATAACTTAATGGGCCACTGAAGCTAAAATGCTGCATTACATAAATTAACTAATAGTAATATTTACAATTATATATCACATCTATCTTAGTAACCTGTCACCAATTAATATATGTGACATGAGGCAGTAATTGTGGTGGAAAATTTTGTCATATGCATACCAGTTTTCCTGTGTTCAGGTCTACTGAGAAAACTTGCAGTTAGCCTATCTTAGGCCACTGACACAACAGCAAATGGCTATGGGGCCCTGAGGTGAGAGGCCCTGGCAATGCTAAAAGAGTAGAACAATGGGTCCAAATGCATTCCCAGTAATTTTACCAATTGGTATGTGGGGAGAAAGGGGGGTATAAGTGAATACTATCTACAAATTCTGCTATAGGCACAATTATACTATGTTCCAAAGAAGTGTATTAGTGGTAGTGACCCGGATCTCTGTGATTACATTGTCTGCTATATTATGGAAAGATAAAGGGCCTTATTTATCAACCAGGTTTATCACTCAAAAGGAGTCATAAAACTTATAGCGTATGATAAAGGTGCTCCAGCCAATCAACTCCTGTAATTTTTCAAACAGATGACAGTTGGGAGCTGATTGGCTGGAGCACCATTTATCATACACAATGAGTTTTATCTCTCGTTGGGAATAATAACACTCATTTATAAATGAGGCCCAAAGTGTGAATGACAGGTTACTGGGGTGTAAGATATGCTGCCACTCACAGTGTCATTGCTACATAATCATATAGTCCTCATGTATTTTTTGAATATTCTAACTGCACCTACTTGAATATGTGGTTTACTTATATCAAGTAACTGTATATCGGACCTGATTCAGCATGGATTGCAAATGCAACTGCGTACGCAGATCTGTTGTGTACTGCGCATACGTATCATCATGCAAGGTGTCACTGCACCCTAGGCAAAACATAAGCCTGCCACCCCTCACTTACTAGCTTCTCACAAATGACTTTTGAGGCTGCGGTCCAGATACACTGATGTCTGATGCAAAACGCTGTCCAAACTCCACTGCTGCTGCTGCATGGCTCCTAGATGGGCTGGAGGGGAGACTAAATGTTAGCGGCAGGCAGCACTAAGAATAGACTGACAACATTGCTGCTCAGTTGGGGCCATTCTGCACATGCATGGCCGGGTTAGTACCGTAGTCAGGGGAAAAGCTTTTCCCCTGACGACTAACCGAAACAGCTGTTGGGATTATGCACTGGGAATGACTTGGGACCCCAGTTAAGCTTACCAACATGGTTTATGTTAAGTATGATATGCTGAAGTAATTGCCATACATGCTGCCATGCAATGTATCTGTGTATACCATCATTAGTAAAAATTATGTTTTGGAGAAAGAGTGCTGGCCTCATCTCTGCTTGAACCCCTGGTGGAGCGTTGAACAGTGGATGGATATGGATATTTAATGGACTGGCCTTGCACCTACATTTAATGCTACAGTGTAGTGCGATTATCTTTATATATATATATATATATATATATATATGTATATGTAAATAAAACAAATCCTTTGTGCTCTATACGTATACAATTCATCTCCTTACTCACTCCCAAAAAGAAATGACTACAGCCCACCTCCAACCACATAACATTACCCCATCCCCAAATAACTTCAATATAACCCAATACACCATTAAGGGGTCTATTTACTAAGCAGTGTTAGGAGACAGAGTGAAAAGTGATAAGGTGCCAGCCAATCAGCTCCCAACTGTCATTTTTCAAACCCAGCCTGACATGGCAGTTAGGAGCTTATTGGCTGGCACCTTATCACTTTTCACTCTGTCTCCTAACACTGCTTAGTAAATAGACCCCTAACACACAACCCCATAATGGTAATACACCCTCCCACATGTAATATTATACAACCCACCCCATCAAGATAACATTAATACATCTCTAATAATATTAATATATACCACAACTCACATATAAAACTAAAAAGTACCCATCCCACCACAGATACTTACCTTTGCTTGTAGGAGATTCTGTGGCTCCTCATGTTCACCCCTCAGAGCAGCTGGTTGGGGACCCAGGAGAAATTACATAGGCAGTGAGTGGAATAGTGGGTGGAGCCTTGGGTTGGGAGGGGTCAGAGCCATGATGAGGGGCGGGAGAAGGGACAGAAAAGCAACAGTAGATCATGGGTGGCTGGTCCCGGGGCAGGAAGCAGCCACCATGCAGAGAGGAAAGGGGGTGGGCATCAGGCTCTGCTGCTGCAGCTGGCTACGCTGTACTGGACATGTCAGGCTGTGACATGTCTGCAGCAGTCTTGGCTAGGGAGCAGCTGACAAGTGTGGGAGAGGCAGCCGCGGTTTAGAAGATCTGTGTCCGCCACCATTATTATTGTTTTCGCCGCCTTCTTGGCGCCCCTTAGGTGCCAGCACCCTAGGCAGCCGCCTAATGGTAGCGCCGGCCCTGCCTGGTGCCCAACCAGGGGAGGGGGTTGCCAGGGTCTGTGTTCTCGGAAACGGAGCCATGTCTCCCCCATTTCCTGGGATTGGCCAGGCCAGTCTCGGTGTGGAAAGGCGGAGATTTCCTGACGCCAGAAATGCAGGTGAGACGGACATTCTGAGAAGCCTTTGGCTTTCTTAGCTGGCCTCAAGCTGCCTCCAATTGTCACCATGGTGATTCGCAGTTACATCTTCAGACACAGCACTCAGATCGCAGATGCTGACAGAAGGCGGCTATTTCCTTCAGATGTTTCCTGCAGCGTTAGCCTATTACACATTGCTGGTGTGGCCACAGACCTAGAAGCCATGTGTCCTGTGTCTACATCGGCATACGGTCCCATGCTACAAAGTTTTGTTCCATGTCAGCCATGAGTGTACTCTATCTATAATGGCTGCAGTGTGGTTATGTTGCCCTCGGGCCCCTGTGCCACGAACTGGTGTTAGGCAATGTCCCAATTATTTAACCCTGGACTGGCATGACTGTAGTTTGTCCTTAGCAACCCTGTGTCCTGTTTGTGAGAGATGAAGCAATAAAAGTTTAGTATCATTTAAACATGACATAAACGAATCAGAACATAACAATAAATCATCCACATATTGCATTATAACAGATCCATTGGCAGTTTGAAAAGATTGTTAACAGTCGTGTAAGGCCTGGGAGAAGATACTGGGGCTCTCTATGAAGCCCTGTGGAAATCGTGTCCATGTGTATTGTACACCCCTATATGTAAAAGCGAATAGGTACTGACAGTCAGGATGAAGAGGTACAGAGAAGAGAGCAGAACAGAGGTCAATGACAGTGAAATGGGTTGCATTTGGTGGGATCTGCATGAGAATGACAGCTAGATTCGGCACTACGGGGAATTGGCTCTCTACTACCTTATTAACCCCTCTAAGGTTTTGTACCAGCCTAGAACCCCTCCCACCACTCTTTCACAGGAAAGATGGGACTGTTGGCTACACTTGCTGTATGGACTAAAATTACCTGTTGTAATAACCGCTCAATTATGGGATAAACCCCTATCTCTACCTCTTGTTTTAACGGGTACTAGGGAATTTTTGGAGCTTGCCTACCGCTTTTTAGATTTACCATTACGGGATCTACATTTGCCATCAATCCAGTGTCCTGTCCATCTTTGGTCCAAAGTGAACCTGGTATTTGGGATAACATTTGATCTACCTGAGATGGATTTTTACCTGAACCAGTAGAGTGATACATTAACCTTTGGGGAGTGTCCAATATATCCCTCAGCTCGGGCGCAACTCTCTCTGGGATATCTAGAAATATACCATCAGGAGTAAAATATATGACACATCCCATTTTACATAATGAATCCCTTCCCAGTAGATTGGTAGGGGCTGATGCTGCCAGGAGAAAAGAATGCCTGGTATGCAATGGCCCGATAGTTTTGGTTAAAGGATAATGTCGCACCTTACCCATTACACCCATTGCTGGTACTGTTTCACTGGTCAACTGTAAATTAGCTGGGGATTTTATCACTGATCTGGTCGCCCCTGTGTCTACAAGAAAAGAATGTTTAGTACCAGCTACATCAATTAACATTACAGGTTCTTCTCTAACATCCCCAGTTAACCTGACTGACTGTAGACTACAGGTATGACCTGACCCCTATCGTTGACTCTCACTCTCCAATACAGCATTTAAGGCCACAATTGGAGCAGGTGACTGTGGAGAATCCCTGCATTCTGCATATATCCCTTATATGGATATCTAGGTACTCCCTGGTTAGGGGGTCCTACCCTCTTCACCTTACAGTTCCTACTTACATGTCCCACTTGGTTGCAGTTAAAACACCTTCGTGAGTGGGGTGGGGGGAAAGGTTGTTGTGTAGGTTGGGCAGTAGAGAAAAATTATGGGTGTGGGTATGAATTTTGAGGGAAATATGCTGGCTTAGGGTAGTATGGGTTTTGTGGTTGTGTGGGATAAGTGGGGTAGGGCTGTGTTTGTGTCTGTGCAGGATTGGTGAGCGCATGCAGCTGTGCAGGTGCATGTGTGTCTGGTGGCTGTGATGGTATATTCATCCCTTCTAGAGCTTGAATGCAAACAGCCATTAGCTTCTCGCTCTGGGTCTCTCTCTTCTTGAGGATGTTTTTATCGTGCTCACTGGCAGACCCCCTGAGTGTGTCTACAGTAACTCCCTTCCAGCCAGGTAGAGATGTCTGGACTCTGGGTATTCAGATTGTCTTTAAGACCATCCATAAGTACCGTGATGACCATTTCCCTATGGTGAGTGCTATCTTTAATATCTTCTATCCCAGTGTACTGTGATGGTGACAATTTTACTGCAGTTAACTACTACTGGAAAATATACACCCAATTGAGTTATTATGCGGGTAATGTTACCTTGGTTATCCTCGTCTGTTAAGGCACCATCTCCCTCCAATACGCAATCCGTGATAAACTTTTTCATGTCGGTATTGTGCGGAAGACACTCCCTTAACACCACTCGCCAATCTTTATTCGTTGGCTCGTGAGCGTTACCCAAATTTTTCGCAAATTTTTGGTATTTTGCTAATTCCTTCTTAGGCTCAGGGAAGTCAGTCATTATGGAATTTAGGCCCTCATTCAGAGCCACTCGTAAGCGGCAGCTCGTTCGCTCCGAGCTATGTTTGCCAAACTGCGCATGCGTACGGTTCGTTGTACGCATGCGCGAATCAGTCAGTGTGGCCGAAATTCATGTGCTCGCAAAATAGCGAATGCCTGCTAATTTGAGTGACAGGATGAGGCGTATGTGGGTGGTAACAGGGGAAGGTGCTTGAAAACGGGGAGTGGAAATCAGAATGCAGGCGTGCTTAAAGGTCAAAACGGGCGTTTTATGGGTGTGCATATTTAAAACAGCAGCGTCATTGACCACGTCACTGGGTTTTTTTTAGCCAGAACTGCTCGCAAAATTGTGGTAGCAAAAACCAACCACAAGAATAGCGAGCAGTTCATACCCTGTTCGATGTACTCGATTAATCTATTAAATAGCGGACATGACGTCGGATGCGAGCGGCCAGGGGGCGTAGCTTCCCAAAAAACGACCGCAAGTTTTGTTCGCTCGTTCAGACCTAGAGGCATGAACAGACCGCAAACAGCGAACGGTTCATTTGAATAGCCACCCCTATTTTCTGGATGAGCGAGCGCAAATAGCGACCGGCTCTGAATCAGGGCCTTAGTTCTGCTCTTGTCCAAGGACAATGCATCACTACATCTCTTGTGGGCTCCACACCATTCGCATCTGGATTCCCATTGGGAACAGTTATTGTCCGGATGGGATGGAGACCGGCTGCACTGCTACCTTTGCATTTGTTACCTGGCTGGAGATTCAGTCTATTACTGCTATGTACAGGATTAACAACTTCCGTTACAGGTATGGCGGATGTTAACACTTCCTGTACTACCACTGATGAGGATGGGGCCACCTCCTGTGCTTGTTGTAATGGAACATCTAACATTTGTACGGCATGGGAAATGGCAGACATAACAACAGGTTCATCATTCGCATCATAAACATTTTCCATGTGATTACTCAGGAGAGGGTACAGGTTACATGTTACATTTTTATGGGTTTTTATTAGGGGTGTGCACCGGCCACTTTTCGTGTTTTGTGTTTTGGTTTTGGATCTGGATCTTTCTTCGTGTTTTGGATCTGGATTGGTTTTGCCAAAACCACCCTTCCGTGTTTTGGGTTCTGGGTTTTGTGTTTTGGATCTGTATTTTTTTGAAAAAAAGCATAAAAACAGCTAAAATCACAGAATTTGTAGGTTTTTCTGCTCCTATGCTATTATTAACCTCAATAACCTTAATTTCCACTCATTTCCAGTCTATTCTGAATACCTCACACCTCACAATAGTGTTTTTATGTCCAAAAGGTTGCACCGAGGTAGCTGGATGACTATGCTAAGCGACACGAGTGGGCGGCACAAACACGTGACCCATCTAGGCGTGAAACTGCAGTGGCAGACAGGATGGCATTGAAAAACTAGGCCCCAAACTGTACATAATGCAAAGAAAAAAAAGAGGTGCAAGATGGAATTGTCCTTGGGCCCTCCCACCCACCCTTATGTTGTATAAACAGGACATGCACACTTTAACAAACCAATCATTTCAGCGCCAGGGTCTGCCACACAACTGTGGCTGAAATGATTGGTTCGTTTGGGCCCCCACAAAACAAGCTGGCAATTAATCTGTCCCTGCACAAACTGGCTCTACGGAGGCAAGAAGTCGTCCTCATCCTCCTCATCCACAGATTCCTCACCCTCTTCAGTGTTATGTACATCCTCATCCTCACAGAGTATTAATTCGTCCCTGCTGGAACCACAGGTCCCTCTGTACGTTCTGGAGGCTGGTCTCCCTGGAAGAGTTGATCATTCATTTTATGAACATCATCTTCTCCACATTTTGTGGAAGCAACCTCCTACGCCTTTCGCTAACAAGGTTCCCGGCTGCACTAAACACTCTTTCGGAGTACACACTGGAGGGGAGGCAACTCAGGTAAAATAGAGCCAGTTTGTACAGGGACCTCCAAATTGCCTTTTTCCTGCCAGTACAGGTACGGACTGTCTGACATGCCTACTTGGATGCTGTCACCGATGTAATCCTTTAACAGACAGACGCACGCTTGTCGCTGCTGCTTTGAGGATTCAAGTGCGGCTACAGCCCACACAATTCACAAAGACAGAAAAAAAAAAGAATATTTTTATTGTTTGTGGAGCACACTTTGAGGGTTACACCACCCTCTAACAGACAGACGCACGCTTGTCGCTGCTGCTTTGAGGATGCAAGTGCGGCTACAGCCCACACAATTCACAAAGACAGAAAAAAGAAGAAGAATATTTTTATTCTTTGTGTAGCACACTTTGAGGGTGTCACCACCCTTTAACAGACAGACGCACGCTTGTCGCTGCTGCTTTAAGGATGCAGGTGCGGCTACAGCCCACACATTTCACAAAGACCGAAAAAAAAAGAACAATATTTTAATTGTTTGTGTAGCACACTTTGAGGGTGTCACCACCCTTAAACAGACAGACGCACGCTTGTCGCTGCTGCTTTAAGGATGCAGGTGCGGCTACAGCCCACACAATTCACAAAGACAGAAAAAAGAAGAATATTTTTATTGTTTGTGTAGCACACTTTGAGGGTGTCACCACCCTTTAACAGACAGACGCACGCTTGTCGCTGCTGCTTTGAGGATGCAAGTGCGGCTACATTGCACACAAGTCACAAACACATAAAAAAAATAGTTTTTTATTTTTTGGAGCACTTCGTGAGTTACACCACCCTTTAACAGACAGACGCACGCTTGTCGCTGCTGATTTAAGGATGCAGGTGCGGCTACAGCCCACACAATTCACAAAGACAGAAAAAAGAAGAAGAATATTTTTATTGTTTGTGTAGAATACTTTGAGGGTGTCACCACCCTTTAACAGACAGACGCACGCTTGTCGCTGCTGCTTTGAGGATGCAAGTGTGGCTACATCGCACACAAGTCACAAACACATTAAAAAAAATTTTTTTATTTTTTGGAGCACTTTGAGAGTTACAACACCCTTTAACAGACAGACGCACGCTTGTCGCTGCTGCTTTGAGGATGCAAGTGCGGCTACAGCCCACACAATTCACAAAGACAGAAAAAAAAAGAACAATATTTTAATTGTTTGTGTAGCACACTTTGAGGGTGTCACCACCCTTTAACAGACAGACGCACGCTTGTCGCTGCTGCTTTATGGATGCAGGTGCGGCTACAGCCCACACAATTCACAAAGACAGAAAAAAGAAGAAGAATATTTTTATTGTTTGTGTAGCACACTTTGAGGGTGTCACCACCCTTTAACAGACAGACGCACGCTTGTCGCTGCTGCTTTGAGGATGCAAGTGTGGCTACATCGCACACAAGTCACAAACACATTAAAAAAAATTTTTTGATTTTTTGGAGCACTTTGAGAGTTACAACACCCTTTAACAGACAGACGCACGCTTGTCGCTGCTGCTTTGAGGATGCAAGTGCGGCTACAGCCCACACAATTCACAAAGACAGAAAAAAAAGAACAATATTTTAATTGTTTGTGTAGCACACTTTGAGGGTGTCACCACCCTTTAACAGACAGGCGCACGCTTGTCGCTGCTGCTTTAAGGATGCAGGTGCGGCTACAGCCCACACATTTCACAAAGACAGAAAAAAAAGAACAATATTTTAATTGTTTGTGTAGCACACTTTGAGGGTGTCACCACCCTTTAACAGACAGACGCACGCTTGTCGCTGCTGCTTTAAGGATGCAGGTGCGGCTACAGCCCACACATTTCACAAAGACAGAAAAAAAAGAACAATATTTTAATTGTTTGTGTAGCACACTTTGAGGGTGTCACCACCCTTTAACAGACAGACGCACGCTTGTCGCTGCTGCTTTGAGGATGCAGGTGGAATCTAGACGGGATTTGGAACCGAGGACACACTACCTCCATCAATTGTCTAAATCCCACTGCACTAATGTCGGATACCGGACGCACGTCTAACACCAACATAGCAGTCAAGGCCTCAGTTATACGTTTTGCTTCAGGATGACTGCTGTCATACTTCATCCTCATCGCTAGGGACTGTTGGAGGGTCAATTGTTTAGTAAAAGTAGTGATGTTCCTACTTCCTCTCTGGGATGATGAACAACTCCCAGCAGCAGCAACAGCACTAGTAGGAAGTGGTTCTTGATCTTTCCCTATTTTATTTTTATCAGAGAAAGTTTGGTCCTCCATTTATGTTATATTGATATATATACGTGCGGCTAAAGCGCACACAAACACAGAAAATATTTTTTTATTTTTGCTGGAGAGTAGTGCACTTTGTGGGTTACACCACCCTTTAAGAAATGAGCCAGCCGGCTCTTTACTTATGGGACACAGGCGCACGCTTGGCGCTGCTCCTTTGTTGATGCACGTGCAGCCACAGTGCACACAAGTCACAAACACAGAAAATATATATTTTTTTGGTTTGGAGTGTACTTTGGGGGTTACAGAACCCTTTAACGGTCAAGCCAGCTGGCCCTTTACATATGACACAGGCGCACGCTTGGCACTACTTTGTTGATGCACGTGCAGCTACTGCGCACACAATTCACAAACACAGAAAATAATTTTTTTTTGGTTTGGACTGGAGTGTACTTTGGGGGTTACAGCACCCTTTAACGGTCAAGCCAGCCGGCCCTTTACTTATGACACAGGCGCACGCTTGGCACTACTTTGTTGATGCACGTGCGGCTACTGCGCACACAATTCACAAACACAGAAAATAAATTTTTTTTTGGTTTGGACTGGAGTGTACTTTCGGGGGTTACAGCACCCTTAACGGTCAAGCCAGCCGGCCCTTTACTTATGACACAGGCGCACGTTTGGCACTACTTTGTTGATGCACGTGCGGCTACTGCGCACACAATTCACAAACACAGAAAATAATTTTTTTTTTGGTTTGGACTGGAGTGTACTTTCGGGGGTTACAGCACCCTTAACGGTCAAGCCAGCCGGCCCTTTACTTATGACACAGGCGCACGTTTGGCACTACTTTGTTGATGCACGTGCGGCTACTGCGCACACAATTCACAAACACAGAAAATAATTTTTTTTTTGGTTTGGACTGGAGTGTACTTTCGGGGGTTACAGCACCCTTAACGATCAAGCCAGCCGGCCCTTTACTTATGACACAGGCGCACGCTTGGCACTACTTTGTTGATGCACGTGCGGCTACTGCGCACACAATTCACAAACACAGAAAATTATTTTTTTTTGGTTTGGACTGGAGTGTACTTTCGGGGGTTACAGCACCCTTTAACGGTCAAGCCAGCCGGCCCTTTACTTATGACACAGGCGCACGCTTGGCACTACTTTGTTGATGCACGTGCGGCTACTGCGCACACAATTCACAAACACAGAAAATATATTATTTTTTTAGCACTTGGGGGGAGCACCCCTGATGGACAGAGCACCCCCTGGACAACACTACAGCACCCCTTTAGGACTGGGACACTGCACAGGACTTTGGAGTGGACACAGCCCCTATGGAGAACTGACTGCACAACACAGTCCAGCCAGCCCCTATGGACTTTGAAGTAGTGGACACAGCCCCTATTAACAACAGCAGCACAGCACAACACAGCCAGCCCCTATGGACTTTGAAGTAGTGGACAACAGCAGCACTACACTACACTACACTACACAGCACTAACTCCCACCCTCCCTCTTCACTGTCCACAGCCGAGTGAGAAAATGGCGCCGACGCGGGTACCTTATATAGGATCCAAAACCCGCGAGACTCGGAAGGCGGGATGATGACGTTTTGCCTCGATGTCAGATCCGAGTCAGGCGGGAAAAGTCGAGCCTGACTCGGATCGGACTCGGATCGGGGGGGCTCGGGGGGGTTCGGATTTCAGAAATCCGAACCCGCTCACCCCTAATATATATATATATATATACAGCCGAAACTGGATAAGTGGGATCTCAAGGGATGACTTAGCCAGTTTCTCACTTATTCAGTTTCAAGAAGTGTTTGTCTGACTTATAGAGGTTCTTACTTATGCAGGATGACTCAGTGGCTCTATGAAAGTCATGTGTAAGGAGATACCCCTGTTGTACTAATCGATGTGATGCCGTCAACAATTTTCCTTGAACTCCCCGGCACTCCCGGACATATGATATCATGCATACACACTGTGCAATCTGACCGATGACCTAACGGCATAGGTCGTTATAGGTATAGGGTCGTTAATGAGAGTGCCAGATCTTACTGCATGTAGGGAAGTTATGAGGATACGACCAACGACCAGCGGGACCACCCATCAGCGTTGTTGTTGCTCGTAATTACTGCATGATTTGTCGTTCCGATGCGTCTGAATTGGCCAAATCGTGCAAAAAATAGTCAAGAGTGTACCCAGCCCAAAGACGCTCGTCTCCTTTATAGATCTCACTTAAAGAGTTCCTAACAGTAATCATATCAGTTATAGAGGTGATTATTCCTAATAATCAAGAAAAATCAGTCTCAGATAAAAGAAATGTGATAGTCTCACTATTATCCCTTTTACACCGACTTCAAAATCCCGGATTTTTGCACATGAACGGGCATCAATCCAGGATTTTTCTCAGTGTAAATGTGTCTACTCGAGACCAGGGACCCAACTCAGGTAGTTTGCAGGGTTGGCCACGGGTCGTTCCCATGTTACCCTGCAGTGTAAACGGCGCGATCTAGGTCACAATGACCGGGATCGTGCCACATGCTACCCGATAGGCCGGCTTAAGTGGCACTGGGAGATGACATCATCGCCAAGTGTCTACTGCAACACCAGAAGAGCCAGGTCACTGCAGACCCGGCTCCGGTGTGAATGGTGATGAACCGGCCATACCCCGGGTTGGCGCGGCAGGTCTGATCTGGGTTGGAAATATGTTCCAAATCCCAGTTCAGACCTTGGACTTTGGTGTAATAATAGGTATAACAGGTTTCTCAGTGTAACAATTCCAGGACCTCCCAGTAATAGATGTTTCCCACTTATCCAGGTCCCACTGTGATATAGTAATAGTAATAGAATAACAAGTGAGATGTAAAGTGGTAAATGCCATAAGTAGCTTGTGCATGTGACAAATGGGGGAATTCAATTGTTTTTTTTGCGTGCACGTTGAGTAAATCAATTGTTTCTTCTGATGGGTGCGAATACATTATTTCTGCTCACCGCCTCCTGAGGTGTTGACCAGAAATTGGTGATAAGTCCCTCATGTGAGTGTGCTAAGCAGGGCTTTAGACAGGCTTAGCCACTTTAAGCATTTAAACCCAGTCTATTCGGGCGCGACATGCGCAAAAAACTTATTGAATATCATTCTGTCAGTTTAGATGGATGATCGTGTGTGCAAGAACAACAGAATTTCTCCCCCCCCTGAATTTGCAATGTGTAGAAAGTACTTTGTTGGAAAATTCTGCATCAGACACAGCAGAATTTCCCAATAAAAGAGGCAAGGGTCGGGTCCTGTACCTCTGTAATTATAGTAATGGCAGCAGATTGCTCCAGTTCTGATACTTACAGGGATATTTACCAACTACCAGTTTTTCAAAGCCCCTGATCTTTGGCAGCTTTGACTCATCTATCTCTACTATATAAAAGTGAAAATTTGTCCTTCTGTCTTTCTATACAAATCCAGAGTTTACAAGCCAAGATCGTGAAATTTTACATACGAGCGTATTAAAACATATTCTAGGCAACTAAAGAAATTTGAAATCAAAATTAATTGCTGTTAATTTTGAACTAATTATAAACCACAATTTTTGCTGTACGCTCATTGTGGGGCCTCACGGCATATGGGTAGAGCCTCGGAGCCTGTGTTTTGTGTTGTCATGTTTTGTCATGATCTTAATGTTTATTATCAAAGAGAGCTTTAGCAGGCTTTCCCAGCATTCTCAGCTCTCTGACTATATCAAATTATGCAACAACATTGACTTCTTTCTTCGACTGTGTCAAAATGATGACTTTTGTCAGTTTCAAGTTTGTCACACTTTTCGTGAGGCCTGCCTAAGGAGAGGTTTGTTGGAGGATGATGTGTAAACAAACATTCTTAAAATCCCGGGCAACGTCGCGTACTCCAGCTAGTAATAAATAAACGAACATTCATGATAAACTAACATCATATCCTTGCCATTTTAATACTATCGAACAAAGCACAAAACCAACAGTTATTAAATATACCCCTAGAATGGAGGTTTCCTTAACCATAAAACGTTACAGGTGCTTGCAGAACAATTGTTTATATATAGTGAGATAGATTGATGGGATTTGGCGCAAATAGTGTCATCGCTCTTCCAGACCGCCTACTTCTCTACGGAAGTGGGCCACAGGAGGCTCCCCTACACAGTTACGATTACGTACTCATCACAACACTATTTATCAGTATGTTTCATTGTTTGAGGGTCATACCCTATGATGCCCCATCTTGTATTTCATCAATAAAAAAAACAAATACTTATTCAATATATTGGATGGACATGTCCTTACTTTGCAAAGCCGAGACTAGCGAGTGAGAAATTAGACCATCAAAAGACATTCAGCGGTCACCTTCCATTCAACATGGGTTTGTGAAAGTGTCACTTGGCACAAGAAGGGGATTACTCCAGGGGTTTATGTGAGGTTATCTTAATCACTACTGGAGAGCCACCAATTTTTTCCTTTTTCTACCTGGGGTGGATTTAGGAGACACTTCATCCTGTTTCCTGCACTGTAAGACAACATGCCATTTGGCACCAGCCTATTTTATTTCGTTTTTACACTTTATGATTTATAATGTGCTACAAAACTGCATATAGCATCTCAGGCCATCATGGAAAATCCAAGCAGCGGGCATTGCAGCTGAGATGAAGTCTCAATTATTAGTAATCAACCCTGCCCGTCACGCTCGACTTACCCCCTATCGATAGCGCAACATCATCCTCTACAGGTCTGTAACCCTCGCTTTCACTGTGCATGACGGCTGACGGACAGACCACAAATTTATTTTATGGAGGTTACTACACAGCAGGTAACAACAACAAATCTATTACATAAAGACTAACTTTATCCTATTGATTGTGACCAGCTTTATCGACACTGTTTTCTAAATCAACTGATGAACAGTTATGCTGGCCATACACCTACATCGTGCAGGTGCGTGCTGATGTGACTCACCATGCCGTTTACCCTTCAACTCCCCACAGAGCTCCCTGGCAGTGCCGGCCGTACGTTTTTGTACTAATTTCACACATGATTTACACACGATCTGTCTTACGATCACGCGTCACTGTACAATGAATAGCGATACGATTTATCGTGTGCCACACAAAAAAACATGCGATCATGCGATAGATTGCGCCTAAATTTAAATAAAGGGCTGTGTTTCACTAGGGGGTTACTGGGATTGTCTGGGGGGTATAAATAGCAGCAGCCATTTTAAGGTCTCTGCAGTTTCTGTTTGCTCTGTGATTAGTGAGGCTTGGTTTTCACCCTGCTGAACGCTCCACATTGCTAGCAACTGTGCTTTGCTTGGCTTTACAAAGTGCTTTATCCAGCTCTATTTCCTGTGTTCTATCCTGCTCTTTTATGGTGATGGATCCCTGGCATCATAGAGCTCTGCTGTCCTATGCTGTGGTCAAGCTGAGTAAGGTGAGGCAGAGGGCCCAGTGTAGGAGGAGGATTAGGTCCTGTTGGACAAAGGATTGGCTGCTGGAGAGGGAGAGCCGATCCTACATGCCTCTGTAGACGGAGATGAGGGAGAACAACCTGGACAATCACCACAACTTCCTGCGGATGGATGAGCCCACATTCCAGGAATTGCTGTGTCTGGTGACGCCCTATATCTAGAAGCAGGACACCAAGTTTAGGATGGCCATCACGGCCGAGGAGAGGCTCGTGGTGACTTTGAGGTACCTTGATACGGGACACTCCTTTGAAGACCTCAAGTTTGGGACCCGCACCTCAGCTCAAGCTTTGGGACGCATTATCCCAGAGACTTGCATGGCTATCGTGAAGGTGCTGCAGTTCCGTTATTGTAAGGTAAGATAAAACACACAACACACTGTTTTTTATACTTAAACAAGATGATTGTTTTATTAAAACTAATTTTAGAGTTTTTGTTAATTTTAAAGACAGAAAAACTATTTTATTTGTGTTTTTCTATGTTTTTGTGGCCAACATGGCCTATAAAATGTATAAAACAAATTGTAATTTTAAATATAATAAACATATATGTTATAAAATGATAAAAGTATCACCAAGTTACCCAATCCCTGATAAGTATGGTGCGGTATGTGCTTTGATGTTTGCGGCCCAGATTTCAGGGGTGCAAACACATGCTGAAAGTGCTAATTTAGTGGGTCGGGCACCATTGAGATGCACTTCCAGCATGTGTCCATGAGCCGCCTGAGTCTGTGGGATCTATTTACTAAACAGAGTTAGGAGACAGCGAAAAGTGATAAGGTGCCAGCCAATCTGCTCCTAACTGCCATCTCACAGGCTGTGTTTGAAAAATGACAGTTGGGAGCTGATTGGCTGGCACCTTATCACTTTTCACTCTGTCTCCTAACACTGCTTAGTAAATAGACCCCTGTGTCACAAACACCATGATGCATACAGCACCATACTTATCAGGGAGTGTGACACTTCTTAGTACTGTGCAAAACTATGCCAACATTACACACAGTAGAGGGGACCCACATCAAAATTGAGGAAATCATTTTACTCATCACATAAAACTGAAAAAACCTTGACATCAAAGGTGGAGAACTGGGTTGGTAGGAGGAGGTGGGGTGGTGAGGAGGTTGGTAGGAGGAGGTGGGGTGGTGAGGAGGTTAGTATGAGGAGGTGGGTGGGTGAGGAGGAGGTGGGAGGGGGATCAGGTGGGAGGGTGGGTACTGTTGAGAAGAATAGTAGGTGGGTGGCGGCGTGGTAAATGTAGGGGGGCAGGAACTGCTGGCGGGGTTACAATGTTGGTGTCCGCTGATAGTAGAGACTGGCGAGCTTTGAATATTAGGTCTGAGGTCAGTCTTTCAAAATGCATTCATTGGTCTTGGATCATTGCTCTGAGTGCTGCACTTACATATGCAGCAAAGTGGTCATATTTGTCAGGGGGCTTTAATAAGGCTTCTCTGGCCTTTCGTAATAGTGGGTCATCTTCCTCCTGGGTATTTTTTGTTTTCTGGAGTTGCTTTTTGTCTTCTTGCGAATTGGTCCGGGATGCTGGTGATGTCAGAAGTCTGTTAACAGAGAACATTAAAACAAATGTCATATGTTACTTTTTTTTTCAATTGTTTCACAGTTCCTTACAAGCACGGAAAAGTGGTTAGCCATTGCAGACGAGTTTGAGAGCCATTGGCAGTTCTCTAACTGCGGGGGAGCTATCGATGGGAAACATATTAGGATTACCCCACCGGCCAACAGCAGGTCCTACTACTACAACTACAAGGGGTAATTCAGTATTGTTCTGATGGCGGTGGTGAATGCAAACTATGAGTTCCTCTTCGTAGATGTGGGGAAGAATGGCCGTTCTTCTGCCGGTGGATCATTTAAGAAGATGGCATTCTACAACTGTCTCACGACACAACCTGCATTTGCCGTCCAGAGAGGCTACCAAACATGGCCTACATTACATGTTTGTGGCTGACGAGGTATTCGCCCTTCATGAGCAGGCCATGAAACCATTCCCACAGAGGGTCTTGAATCATGAGAAGCGGGTGTTTAATTACCGCCTATCTCGTGCGAGGTGTATTGTGGAAAACACTATTGGGATCTTGAGCAACCGATTCCGAATTTTGCATAGCCCGATAAATCTGAAGGTGGAGATTGACTGGGTGGTGACGGCTTGCGGTATACTGCACAACTTCCTGTGCAAGAAAGCCACCCAGCAAAGGTTATTGGGCACAGCTGCAGTGGAAGACCAAGAAAATCCAGAAGAGGTTGTTCTGTTCCCCTCAATGGAGGTCCCCATGGTCATGGAAACCGGGAGTGCTCTGGCCAAAAAGGTCAGAGACGAATATATGGCCTACGTTAATGGGGACGGTGCGGTGCCGTGGCAGGAGGAGTACATATAAAAATTTGTTTGGTAGGACTCCATTTAGAATTGCTGACATTTCACATTGCTGGGTCTCTACTTACCAAAGATGTCTCTCCAGGTTCCCCCACATCCTCCTGCTGCAGGCTGCACTCCTTGGTCTCTGCCATCACCTGAACTGAAGGACATACCGGATCCTGCTGCACCACAAATTTGAAAAGGTCGTAATACCACAGCTTCGGCCTATAAACACAGTCAGTCCCTGCTCCGGATCTCTTCGAATTCTCCACTTTCTTGTACTTTCATAAGTTTTGGATCTTGTTGCGCATCCACTTTATGGAATTGCCTCTCTGCCAGATGTTAGAACATTCTTACATGGGATTCTCCAACTGCAGCCTCCGTTTGTCAGTGGCACCATCAGATTTATCCTTGATTCCTAGGGCATTGCAGGTTCCCCCCTTTGAACCCTTGGATAAGGTGGACTTAAGATGGTTGACAGCGAAGACACTTTTTCTTCTCGCTATTTCCTCGGCTCGCAGAGTTTCTGACTTGTCAGCACTGTCATGTCACTCTCCATATTTGATTTTTCATCAAAATAGAGCTGTCCTTGTACTAGGGAGGGTTACCTTCTGAAGGTGGTTTCCCATTTCCATATGAATGAGGAAATTGTAGTCCCGGCCTTTCAGTCTTCAGACCTTTCTACAAGTGAAGTTTCCCTGGATGTGGTTCAAACACTTCATATTTACGTGGATCGTACCAACTCCATCAGGAATCAGATTTGCTCTTTGTGTTATATGGGTTTCACAAACGAGGCTGCCAGCAAGCAAACAGACTTTGGCTCACTGGCTGCATACGACTATTTCTTAGGTCTATACACAGGCTGATCTCCCTGTCCCAAACAAGGTGACATCACATTCTACTCGGTCTGTGGAACCATCGTGGGCTCGACTGAACAACTGTGCAAGGCAGCCACTTGGTCTTCTGTCCATACCTTTATTAAATTCTATGCATTTGATACTTTTGCCTCCCAGAATGCTTCCTTTGGACGGCGGATTCTTCTCTCTGCTCAGGAGCGTCCCCACCCTTAAGGGAACTGCTTTAGGACAACCCCAAGGTAGATCCTGTGGACCCTATGGACACTGAAGAAGAAAATAAGAGTTATGGTATAACATACCTCAGTTAACTATTTTTCTTTGAGGTCCATAGGGTCCACAGGGTGCCCACCCTGATGCACCTGGCCTCAGTTGGGATATGTTCTTGCCTTTTTGTATCCTAATTCCCTCTTCGTATTGTGAGAGTGTTTCTTATGTACATTGTACTTCCTTCTCCACTTTCTGTCTCTTGTCCATAGACTTGTTTACAAACTGAATGCCTGTGGCTAGGGGCGGGGTATATAGGGAGGAGGACCAATGCATGCCGGGAGCTTTAAAGCTTTAAAGCTGAACCTGTTTGGTGCAATGAATCACTCAAACTACATACCCCCAAGGTAGATCCTGTGGACCCTATGGACCTCGAAGAAAAAGAGTTAACTAAGGTATGTTATACCATAACTCTTTATCAGTAATATGATGCTTCATTTTGTGACTAATACTATGGTACTTTTACGCAAATATTTGTGTGAATTTTCTGCAATTGAAAGTGCTGCATTATGTATAGTACAGTAGTGACGGCAATGGGAAAATACAGTACACTTGCAAAAACTTCAGTGAAAAATCTGGTGCCACTCTAGTGATTGTGTCATGCTGAGTAAGGACACACGTGTTTACCATGCTACATAACAAGCAGGCTCACGACACTGCCCATTTGTAAATGGATGTGTAATTCCATTTTACAGCCCTTTGGTCACAATAAGCCTGACGCCCACGGAATACATAGCCTGCGTGCGAACGCCTAGTGACGCCCATTAAACCACAAGCAGAGATGTGGTACAACTCTAAGTTGCTCATACTTGCGTGAAGTTGTGCATGCAGGCTCTGGCACATGCGTGGTTGCTGACAAATCATGAGATCCGTCTGCAAAGCGAAATTGCATAGAACTCTTAATCTGGCCCAGGGAGTGGCCTTGCGACATGCCTCATCTATGCATGCTGGCCGAGCAGAGCACAGAGAGGCAGAGCTAGACGGCTGTACCGGACTATCAGCCCTTCTGGCATTAGCCTCGATGGCCAGTCTGGCTGTATTTGAGAAAGTAATAGATGTGCCATTCTTGTCACCAGCTGGTCCCAGCGGCTGTATTCAGTCTTTGCATGTCTGGAATTAGAACTCTAGATATGACCAAGTTTTTTTTAACTGAGATTCACTAAAACTACTGTAATCTGTCTATGCAAATGTTACTTCATTCCACTTGTTGGTTCTAGCCCTGTGGTTTCACAATACGGTGGTGGAAGAGTTTGGCGTGGGAGTAGACATTTTCTGGAAGCACCTCCCTCCTGAGTTCTACGATAAAATGGACGCATATGGTAACAAGGACCTCACACCGGCCTCCAGGGCAGCGCAATCTTAGATCGGGCACTGAAGACTCTGGATGAACTGCCTGAGGAGTATAAAGATTTCTATGGTAGGAAAATGGTATTACGTGTACAGGCCAAAGCCTACAGTGCAACCTTTGAATAGAACTTTATACACAAACTGCAAATGAAGATATATATATATATATATTTTACTGGGTCTGTTGTATCATCCCTGATCATAGCCCAGAATTCAATTTCCATGTTCTTGATTTTTTTTTTATTTTAATGTTTGCTAGCGCTTCTAGCAATTGAAGAATGGAATAAATATATTTTTATATTTCATGGAACTGTTATATCGAAATATTGGAAATTTATCCCATTCCCACAACTATTCTCCTGGTTAATGTTACACAATTATTGCTGTACCAGTTATATCTCGCATCGCTTTACAGCTGTGTAATCAGCTAGTATTACAGAGTATGGTAGAAGAAGTATGTGTACTGTATTCAAGGTGTGACACCGTGATAAGGTGCAGGGACAAGGTTCTGTATTTTAGATTCATTTTTTGCCTGTTTATAGTCATACTGTACAGTTACTGCAGATGGTTACTAAGCTTCTGTCTGCATAATGAAACTATAATTTGAAGGACTAATGTTGGGGCACTGGTATTATTTCGTAAATATCGTGGCGACCATCGCTCTGTGACCATTTTGCAATTTCAACTTTTTATTTTATTACTATTTGAATTTGGTGGAAAAAAATATAATGTGCAGACTTTACAGTGAGGGAAGGGTCTGTTGCATCCGTGCTGCACACTAATATTATTATATCCAAGGTTATGTGGATCTTGTTGCAGATGTAAATGGCTTTGAAACTGTAACTGCTGATATAGAGGTGTTAGGAGTGTTCAGCAGGGACATGCAGGCAGAGCCTCCCCTGTCATACTCCAGAGATTTGATATAAAAATGATGAGAATAATATAAGGAATATATTTATAACTAATAAACATCGGCTTTGTTTGTTGTAATCATTTTTATAGTTAACACTCGCCAGCTTTGTGAAGCTCCCTGGGACTGCAGGGAGATGAGAGATGAGGCAACAATAGCTCTGCCTCGCTTCTGTATAGTCAGACACTTATCGATTCTAGCAGAGATAGGCAATACAATAGAACAGTTTGGCATGATTCCATTGGTTCTTCTTCCTGGTTCTTCTGTTACAGTACAGTTCATAGGTCAGTTCGTATGGACACAATACAGCCTCCAACAGCCCTTTGTGTCCTTTTTCCCACTGCATTATAAATCTAAGCTGGTTACATTACAGAGTACATTTTAATGTTTAACTCTCTATAGTCCATAGTTTGCAGACACAAGTTTCGATCTTCTCACCGATGATACCGGGGGAAGCAATCGGGAAGCCGACTGCCTAAATACCGGCAGCCAGCTTCCCGACTGTCATATCCCGGCAAGGGTGAAATGCCGGGCGTCTAGATGTAGACGCCTGCATTTCCCCGACGCCGGGAGACTGGCGCCCGGCATCCCGATCGTAGTGATGCCGGGCGCCTCGAGCGGACAGCCGTGGGGGGGTGGGTTAGGTTTAGGGCTCCCGGGGGGGACTTAGGGTTAGGCACCCCCCAGGAGGGTTAGGGTTAGGCTAGGGGGAGGGAGGGTTAGGGTTAGGCACCCCCGGGGGGGACTTAGGGTTAGGCACCCCCCCGGGGGACATAGGTGTAGGCAGCGGGGAAGGGGGTGGTTAGGGTTAGGCACTTAGAGGGGGTATTAGGGTTAGGCACTTGGGGGGGAAGTTAGGGTTAGGCACCCCTAAGGAGGGTTAGTGTTAGGGGGGTTAGGTTAGTAGATACTTACCTATCCACGATCGGGATTTCCAGCGCTGTCGGGCTTCCACTGCATCTAACTCTGCTCTTGTCAGGCTGCCACTGACGGGAATCGAACCGCCGGCCTTTCATACCCATTCCGATACCGGAAACCTGTAGAGACACAGTGGATCAGTTCAACACCAAACACGGTCTGCTTACCATGTACAAAACCTTAGATATCTAATAACCTTTATTTCACAACATTAATACTACTGAATAAACCTTGAACATTACACTTTAATGCTAGGGAACCTTTTATGTAAGTGTGCAGTGTGTAAGTATTGGGGTTTTGGGAAAAGACGATAGTTAGCGTTGTGCGGCTACGTGTTTGTGGAGTACACCATGGTACATGTTTTGCAGGGTTGATCATTTTATGTGTTTTAGTGACTGTCTGTATTGATATGAAGAGGACTTTTAACTTCTTTCTATTGCGTGGGAATTGCATGACGCTAAATAATAGCATCACTGCATGTACTTATAATGGGCAAGATTCACTAAAATGGCGCTGGACGGCCAGTCGCAAAATGGCGTCTCATTGCCATTCGCAAAATGGTGTCGTACAGATTTAATTTTAAACCGATCCTGTCTCAGCCAGTTATCTGGCTTCGACACATTGCTTGCAGAGCTGGGCAGTAAGCTGCACAGAAAGAGAGTTAATAGTGGCATACCTCTGAGTATGGGGGTGTGCCTTGAGCACTGATGGACTCCTAGGATTGTGTCCTGCAGTGTTTAGAGATCGGAGCTTAGTCAGCAGAAGCAAGAGAAGACACAGTGATGCAGGTAGGAGAATCAATGGACACTAAAGCTTAGTGTAGTGAGGGGAGAGTTACAGTGAGTAGGGGGTGAAACAAACTCCCAGCACTCAGACCCATCTCCATGTGTGCCTCCCCAGCCATAGACCTCACTGCACGTCACTGGTGTTCAGATCTGGTCGTCCAGCACTCACTTTTCCCATTTAACAGTCACCAGGTACTGTATCCCAAAGTGCTCAGGTGCCGCCGCATTTTGAATACTGAGTCCTGTAATAGAATTGCTGCCTAAGGGTAGAGTCACTTTACATGTGCCAATATTTTAAATGGGACTTTGGATCAATTTTGCATATATAACTAAACACTATTAAACCAATATTAACCCTAACCCATATCTAGCTGTTCATGCTAGTCCATACACACAGGCTGCTGAACGGTAGGTGACAAGGCTACAGGGGCCAGGTGTATACAGCAGACTGACCCTCTATAGCACAGGTGGAAACATGGGTGTAGCATTAAACATTTCTGATAGATTTCCTGGACCCTGATGACACAAACAGAGGCCGTGGGCTGTACTGTGTTGCATATTGAGATAACTGTTTGATTACTGTGTGCTGAGTTATTAATTGCCCAAAGCTGGGGTTTGCCATTACCTTAATTCTGTCATTTCACAGTAGTTATAAATTACTGCCATTAGTTATTATGTTACAATGCTGCATAAACACCTTCATATAGCAGCATTTTCCCTTTGGTATTAAGAAGCACTAAAGTTGTGGTTTAAAAAAAAAAATAGACTGTGTACTTCTGTAATTTCTGTTTCGTCTACTGATACAGAGTATTAAAGGTGTCATATCAACTGTTACCACTAGTTATGTTACATCATATTATATAGATGTAAGGTCACCGCAAATGACTAACCTCATCATAATAGACACCTGCTTAGAATGAAACGTCACTCCCATTGATTATAATAATAGGTTGTTACCAATAGTTATGTTACATTATATTATATAGATGTAAGGTCACCGCAAATGACTAACCTCATCATAATAGACACCTGCTTAGTATGAAACATCTCTCCCATTGATTATAATAATAGATTGTTACCTCTTTGCAGTACGGACCTAAATAACAAAAGTAATGACCTAACACTCTCCTTATACTTCACTACCTTCGGAATAAATATTTCATGTGCATCAGTTGTTATGAAACCAACTCCATATACCTGGCCCAGGTTGACAGGAAGATTTTCCTAAATACGTCTGGCTTAATGTTAACTCCAAGGATCTCAGACCATGTAACAGAGAGTTCACAAAATTCATTTGAAATGGGAAGAAACCACTGGGTAAATTTACTAAGAAAGACAAACGCCGGTCCTGTGTAAATGTGTAGCGCAGATCGCACTCACTGCGGTTGGCGCTACACTGGTTAACTAGGGCGGGCCGGTACCATGGCCGGCGGTGTCCCCCCGCGCAGCCGGTCCCACGGCGCCCAGGGCACGCACCCCGCTTGCCCTGCCCTAGTTACGACACTGGTACGCATAAAGTGTCACAGTGCACAGCCTTATGTAAACATGTGCAATTATAAAACTGTATGAAGTGCAGAGGCATATTAGGTATAACAGCTTATAGCACACCATATAACAATGCATCAATCTCTATACATCTGAAAAATCATGAGATAACATAACAATACATTATATATTGTATATAGGATCATCTTTGCTCATACCATTAAGGGCTGGTGGTCTGTGCATCAATAGGGTATTGTGATGCAGTCCTAAAGATGGGCAGTTCTGCAACACACCACCTCGCTTTGCCCAATCTGCTGGAAAAGTCTTTTAGGAGTCCAGTATTGTCAGCACAGCATTCAGCACAACGTTTCGGATCCAATTGATGCTTTATCAAGTGCATATTGCTGTGACTTGAGCTGTGCTATTTAACATATGGGGTCCCAGAAATTAGCCCCTCTGTGTGTCACGCCCCTGGTTCCCGCTGAGGTATGTGCAAGTTCTAGTGCAGCAGTTGCCAGGCTGTGCCCTGTGTTTTAGCACTTTACCAAACCACTTCTACAAATGGGGGGAGGAGGGGGCACTGCACACACTGTCACTGTCTGATCCTGGCCCTGATTGCTACAAACAGGGGGCACTGCACACACTGTCACTGTCTGATCCTGGCCCTGATTTCTACAAACAAACGGGAGGCACTGCACACACTGTCACTATCTGATCCTGGCCCTGATTTGTACAAATGGGGGGCACTGCAGACACTGTCACTGTCTGATCCTGGCCCTGATTACTACAAACGGGGGGCACTGCACACACTGTCACTGTCTGATCCTGGCCCTGATTTGTACAAACGGGGGGCACTGCACACACTGTCACTGTCTGATCCTGGCCCTGATTGCTACCAACGGGGGACACTGCACACACTGTCACTGTTTGATCCTGGCCCTGATTGCTACAAACAGGGGGCACTGCACACACTGTCACTGTCTGATCCTGGCCCTGATTTGTACAAACGGGGGGCACTGCACACACTGTCACTGTCTGATCCTGGCCCTGATTTGTACAAACGGGGGGCACTGCACACACTGTCACTGTCTGATCCTGGCCCTGATTGCTACAAATGGGGGGCACTGCACACACTGTCACTGTCTGATCCTGGCCCTGATTGCTACAAATGGGGGGCACTGCACACACTGTCACTGTCTGATCCTGGCCCTGATTGCTACAAATGGGGGGCACTGCACACACTGTCACTGTCTGATCCTGGCCCTGATTGCTACAAACAAACGGGAGGCACTGCAGACACTGTCACTATCTGATCCTGGCCCTGATTTGTACAAACGGGGGGCACTGCAGACACTGTCACTGTCTGATCCTGGCCCTGATTGCTACAAATGGGGGGCACTGCACACACTGTCACTGTCTGATCCTGGCCCTGATTTGTACAAACGGGGGGCACTGCACACACTGTCACTGTCTGATCCTGGCCCTGATTGCTACCAACGGGGGGCACTGCACACACTGTCACTGTTTGATCCTGGCCCTGATTGCTACAAACGGGGGCACTGCACACACTGTCACTGTCTGATCCTGGCCCTGATTGCTACAAACGGGGGGCACTGCACACACTGTCACTGTCTGATCCTGGCCCTGATTGCTACAAATGGGGGCACTGCACACACTGTCACTGTCTGATCCTGGCCCTGATTGCTACAAACAGGGGGCACTGCACACACTGTCACTGTCTGATCCTGGCCCTGATTGCTACAAATGGGGGGCACTGCACACACTGGCCCTGATTGCTACAAATGGGGGGCACTGCACACATTGTCACTGTCTGATCCTGGCCCTGATTGCTACAAACGGGGGGCACTGCACACACTGTCACTGTCTGATCCTGGCCCTGATTGCTACAAATGGCACTGCACACACTGTCACTGTCTGATCCTGGCCCTGATTGCTACAAATGGGGGGCACTGCACACACTGTCACTGTCTGATCCTGGCCCTGATTGCTACAAATGGGGGGCACTGCACACACTGGCCCTGATTGCTACAAATGGGGGGCACTGCACACATTGTCACTGTCTGATCCTGGCCCTGATTGCTGATCTTTGCTTGTAAATAAATGCAATTTAGGGGTACATAAAAATGGGAGCAACTATATTTTTGTGGCATTTTAGGCTACTTTAAAAAAAAAAAAAATGCACCTGCTACAGCCATCAGCAATCCCAAACACACTTATCCATAAAGCCCTCCCCCCCCAATTTCTACCTACCACACTACTTTACACCTATTTTCCAACACTTTTGAAGTTTTGACCCCAAAAATTACATTATTAGAGGGAATTAAGTTAATGAAAAAAATAAAAAAATATATTTTTGCCTTTTTGGTTATTAGGGGAAGGGGGGGCAAGTGGTTCTGAACCAAATCCCCACATTTTTAGCCCAAAATAGGGGTTTTGCACATATTTTCACCTGCTCTGAGATGGTGAAAACTATCCGCCTCTTTTAGCTGCAGGAAATTGGCATGTGCGGAAGCCGCTGCTAATAGGATAGCACGATACGCCTTTTGGTGAAAACTTTGCACAATTGTAAACCTATCGCCAAACCGCGGCTTTTCGTGGCTAATTGAACCTGCCGTAAGTGAGGAACACCTATTGTCCATGTGGCGCTTATTATTTTGTGCTTCATGACAGACTGGCCAGTTTTGCTCAGGGGAACAGGGAGATTGTTACTGTGTAAAGCATATTGTATGCTACCATTGAAGGGTAATGCAAAGACAATGATCATATAAAGACATCGCAGAGTCAGATAGGAGGCAATGAGGACACAAAGAGTTTGCAGATAACAAATGGTAACACTATCAAAATGTGTCAATTGTTAGAAACAAGCATGTATGTATTTTTACATTACTTATATGTACATTAATAAATACCAGCCCAAAAAGTATACATTAATTCATTTTATTAAAAATATGCAAAAAGTGATCATTTTCTTTGCTATGTTTGTGATGTGGGTGAAGGTATGAATTTATGCGCAGCGGCAGCCTCCACTCCTCCTCCTCTGTGGCACCTCGGCAAGGCGCATGCTACCAGCTGGGCTTCCCTCTGCTCTCACAGGAGGTGGTCCGGTGACACTATTCCTGGGAATCTCAGTTGCCATTTGGCCGGCAGATATGGTGTTCCGGAGCATATAGTGCCTTATGGCCCCTCCTAGGTGGATTTTCCTCTCTCGTCTCCATGCCCAGTGATCGTCCCCTCTCATCACCTAGTTAAAAAACATAAAATAAAACCATAAGTCAACTTTTCAGGGACATAGGGGTGTATTCATCATTACATAATTATCAATGGTGAAAATTATGTTTTGAACACTCTGCGAGTTCAAAGAACTGTTCCGAGGCATTCATCATGCCTCATTCATCATCCCTTATTCATCATGCCTCATTCATCATGCCTCATTAAAGTATCACTTCTGAAAAACTGCTCTTTCTGCGGAGTCAGCTTTTCGGAAAAGTTATACTTTTCCCTTTAATATATTCTGTCTCCACTCCCAGCAAACACCTCATCCTCATGTCTCCCCTCTGCCTGCCCACACCTCATGTCTTCACTCCCAGCCGGCACCTCCACCCCATGTCTCCCCTTTCCCTGCCCGCACCTCCTCTGCCCATGTCTCCGCTCCCTGCATATCCTCTGCCCATGTCTCCACTCCCTGCCTACACCTCCTCTGCCCATGTCTCCACTCCCTGCCTACACCTCCTCTGCCCATGTCTCCACTCCCTGCCGGCATCTCCTCTGTCCATGTTTCCTCTCACTGCCTACACCTCCTCTCCATGTTTTTGCTCTCAGCCTACACCTCCTGCTTGTGTCTCCCCTCTCCCCTATGTTTCTTGTGTGGAGCCCCCTCCCTGCCCTGAGAGAGCTGATAAGATAGCCTGCATGTGTTGTCGAGAGGAGGAGGAAGGGAGCGGTAGCAGACAGCTACTGAAGATGGTGTCGATAGAGTAGGGAGGAATCTGAAAAGATCCCTCCCTGCACTTATGAAGGCTTTCGGGGGCCTGTACGCCATCTCAGTACAGTTACACACTCAACTTAAAAGAAAAATGCATTTTTGGATGAATGACATAATTTACACATCCACATACTAATGTATGGGGAGTGTGGAAAGTATCGGGAGAGAATTGTAACCATTAGATATCAGTGATATTTCCTGCGTTACAGGAATGACGAATGGGCCTGACACTTCATTTCTACAAAAGTATGTGAAAGTCTTCCCTTTGTATAAATTCAGTGATGATGAATAGGCCCCATATTCACATAATAATCTGCTAGTTGGTCGTCAATGCTCTAGAATAAAATGATATGCGGCGGCATGCGTATACTCTGTGTGTGACCGCGGGTGTATCTGCATGTAAAATGCTACGCTACAGTGTCATAGCCGCATGAAGGTATGGTGTGACTAGAAGGGCTGTTTAACCACTTGCCTGGCATGGTCGTATCAGATACGACCGCACCAGGCTTGGCTTTCCCTGACATGGTCGTATCTGATACGACCAGTCAGAAATGCCCACTAGGTGGCTGTGGGAAGCTAATCTTCCTGCAGCCGCCTACATCAGAGGGACCTTCTGGTCCCTCTGCAAGCATGGCTGCCTCTCTAGCGTGTCCCGATCACTGCTGGCCACAGTGATCGGGCACCGTCGGCAGCCCCCCTCCCATAGAAGCAGCAGTGCTGCTGCTGTGACCCGATCATTGTGGCCAGCAGTGATCGGGCAGCCATCTCCACCCCCTTCAATAAACAGCAGTAGAGGCGGCTCTGGTAGCCGCCGCCGCCGCTGCTATCTATCCGGGCCGCCAGCGGGACACCCTCCTGCTGCGGCTCCGGAACGACAGTGATCACATAGTGATCACTGTGTGTGTAAAGGAGGAGCAGCGAGGGCTCTGGTAGCCGCCGCCGCTGCTCTGTATCCGGGCCGCCAGCGGGAGACGCTCCCGCTGCAGCTCCGGCACTACAGTGATCACTAGGTGATCATTGTGTAGGAGCAGCAGCTGCGGCTCTGGTAGCCGCGGCTGCTGCCATGTTCCCCCGGCGCTCCCGCCCACTCTCTTCTGGCCTCAGCTCCGCCTCCCCGTCCCCATGAGCCCGATACTGCTGGCCACAGTGATCGGGCACCGTCGGCAGCCCCCCTCCCATAGAAGCAGCAGTGCTGCTGCTGTGACCCGATCATTGTGGCCAGCAGTGATCGGGCAGCCATCTCCACCCCCTTCAATAAACAGCAGTAGAGGCGGCTCTGGTAGCCGCCGCTGCTGCTATCTATCCGGGCCGCCAGCGGGACACCCTCCTGCTGCGGCTCCGGAACTACAGTGATCACATAGTGATCACTGTGTGTGTAAAGGAGGAGCAGCGAGGGCTCTGGTAGCCGCCGCCGCTGCTCTGTATCCGGGCCGCCAGCGGGAGACGCTCCCGCTGCAGCTCCGGCACTACAGTGATCACTAGGTGATCATTGTGTAGGAGCAGCAGCTGCAGCTCTGGTAGCCGCGGCCGCTGCCATGTTCCCCCGGCGCTCCCGCCCACTCTCTTCTGGCCTCAAGCTCCGCCTCCCCGTCCCATGAGCCCGATCACTGCTGGCCACAGTGATCGGGCAATAAATAATTGAACAATTATATATATATATATATATATATATATATACATATATATATATATACATATGTGTATATATATATATATATATATATGTGTGTGTATATATAATATATATATATATATATATATGTGTATGTATATGTATATATATATATTATATATGTATATATATATATATATGTATATATATATATATATATATATATATAAAAACATGCACATAGATAGGCACTCTCAGTACTGAAAAAGTGAAAACATTATTTATTGAAGCTCACATATTCTTCAAGCGATAATCAGGTCGACGTTTCAGTCCTCCTGGACCTTTGTCAAGACATAAAAAATCCAAACTGCACAAACACCACTAAAGACAAGTAACTTCACAGTCACACCAGACCAGCCTATATACCCCTCCCAAATGCCAGTAGAAGACACCTGTATAACAACCAATCAACAATAATTAACATAGAAACAAGAAATCACATACCAAATATGTTAAGTCAGTCACAGTCACTGTAGTGTCCACCTCACCAACTTAAGTTATTTACATATTAACTGTAAATATGGAGCCCAACTAAACTTATACTAGGGATGTGCAGGCTCGGATAGGTTCGAGTTTGCACGTGGAGTTCGGATTTTTCCCTCCAAAAAAACGGAACTCAGAACGAGGCAAAACGTCATCTTACATGGACGAACATCATCATTCCTGGACAAAAGACCAGGAATGATGATGTTCGTCCATGTAAGATGACGTTTTGCCTCGTTCTGAGTTCCGTTTTTTTTTGAAGGGAAAAATCCGAACTCCACGTGCAAACTCGAACCTATCCGAGCCTGCACATCCCTAACTTATACACTTAATAAGTGGGGGACTGTCGCGTTGCGTTCCAACACGTGGAACACACAGAAGCCGGAAATAGTACAAAACATCCGCATAGCGCCGGAGCTCACCACCGCTACATGTGTCAGCTACATTGACGCGTATCGCCCGGGTCGTGGAATCAGGTCGCGTACCACGTGATCCACTAAGACCCATCCAGAGCGAGCAAGGTCTGCATTCCACACACGCGGAACGCAAGCCAAAGTCTATACAGCATGCACTTAGAAGTAACACATCACCACAATCACTGTGGGCGGCGTCATTACATGTCACGCATAACCAAACCAGGGTCGCGCCTCACGTGACCGAACGTGACCTGAGGAGACATAACATAACTGAGTTCCACTACCCTGGAACGCAAGCAGGAGACGGGCATGAACAGGCTGATCAGGGGTGACTGCAAAGATATAAACAACCACAGACATAAATAAACACATCAATTAAAATGTATAGCACATCAGACATATCTAATATCAAAAACCCTAAAACAGTATATCTATTGTAACCCGTGAGGGGGACATAGAGTATTCCAACCAATACTACCAAAGTATATACATATATTAATCAAACAATACTAAACAAAATCAATACTAATAATAAATCTATTAAACAAAAGAGAATAAACATACTAATAATACCCTTATTTATAACATAACATAATATTACCCATCACTAATAAGTGACACCAGTCCACCGATTCACAGACCCAGATCAAAAACTAATGAAAAAATAAAAATAACTTATTTGAGAAAAATGTTATACGGCAAATACTCGTTCAATCCACGTGGAGGCAACAGTATCCAACTGAAAAATCCAGCGCGCCTCACGTTTTCTCAAGAGCAACTCTCGATCTCCACCGCGCATGGTTTTAGGTACAGTGTCAATCAGCATACATCTCAGTGTCGAGGGGGGATGCTTGAAATCCAGAAAATGCTTTGCCACCGGTTTATCAGAACTAAGAGTCTGAAAGGCGGAACGAATTGATGAACGGTGGTTAGCCATTCTTTCACGGAATGGTCGCGTCGTCATTCCGATGTAGTATAACCCACATGGGCATGTAAGAAAATAGATCACAAAATCCATAGTATATAACAACTTGTGTCTAATAGTGATCCTCTTGCCGCTATGTAGGTGTGGGAAGTGCGTACCCACCAGCATTGATCTGCATGTTATACAGTTAGGGCACTTAAAACACCCCACCTTGTTGCTCAGTAGCCACTGCTGTTGGTGTCCACTTGGTTGCCTAGTTGGGTGTAACAGTAATTGCCGAAGGCTTGGCCCCCTATGGTAGGCCATCACAGGAGGTTTACTGCTAATGCCCTCAAAGACAGTGTCAGATGCTATAATGCCCCAGTGTTTACGAACAGACTTCGCACTGTAATGTGACGCCAGATCGAATGTACTTGGGTAAATCATACGTGTAGAATCCAATGGATACTTTTTAGTGGTTTGTGCATGTCTGGATCTAGCCTTTTTGAGACATCTACCGATAACATTCAGCGAGTAACCTCTTTCAACAAAACGATCACTCATTTCTTTTAACTGTATTTCCATGCGTGATTGCGTGGTATTGTTCCGTAATACTGTCATATATTGAGAGATGGGTAAACTCTCCTTGAGATTACTGGGATGATGGCTGGACGAGTGCAATAACGTATTACGGTCCGTAGTTTTACGAAAAAGAGTAGATTGCAACTGGTTATCCTTCCAAAAAATGGTTACATCCAAAAAATTGATTGCATCTTTGTTGATCTGGTCCGTGAATCTAATGGGACTGTTGAGTGCGTTCAGATTGTCAACCATTAAGTGAAAATCAGACTCAGTACCACGCCAGATGAAAAAGAGGTCGTCAATATAGCGTTTATAATGGCAAATCTTATCTCCATACATAGGCAATATGTGTTCCTGCTCGTACAGACTCATGTACAGATTCGCGTACGACGGCGCGAGATTAGATCCCATCGCCGTCTCCGCTATCTGTACATAATATTTATTACCATAAGTGAAATTATTTTTAGTAAGAACAATCTCGGCCAGTTCTAGGAGAAATTCTATAGGGGGACCTACATGGTTGCCCCTACTTAATACAGTTTTAACTTAAGTGACTCTAGACCCTCCTTATGTGGAATCACAGTATATAAGGATGCTACGTCCATAGTGGCCAACCAGTATTGATCACTCAGGTCAGTAAGTGTAAGGGTTTTGCCAAGAAAATCAGATGTATCTCTAATATAACTTTCCATGGACATCACATGAGGTTGTAGGAAACTGTCTAGAAACATCGCCAGAGGCTGAAGGACAGATCCACGAGCAGATATAATGGGGCAGCCAGGCGGGTTGGTTAATGATTTATGCACTTTAGGCAATAAATATAGTATAGGACATAGCGGATGTTCAACCTTCAAAAAAGTGGCTATGCCCACATCCAACCAACGGTGTTCTACAGCCCGGTCTACCACATGATCAACCAGTTTTTTCACATCATATATAGGATTGCTTGGTACTCGTCGATAGGTGCTGTCATCATCAAGCTGACGGCGCGCTTCAACATCATATGCCGCCCAGTCTTGAATGACCACAGCACCCCCCTTGTCAGCCTGTCTAATAACAATTTCATCATTGCGTATCAAGGAGCTCAAAGCCCTTCGCTGTTCACTATTAAGATTGTCATAATTTCTATGTTCAACAAAAGCCTTCATGTCATATTCCACCATTCTTAGGAAAGATTTAATACTGGGATTGGTAGTCTGTGGATCGAAGGTACAGGGAGCGCGGAACTGCGTTGTTACAACCTCAGAGTTACCACCTGAAAAAAATTCACGCAGCCTGAGTATGTATATATATATATATATATATATATATATATACGTATGTATATATGTATGTATATATATATATATAATATATATATATATACACGTATGTATATATGTATGTATGTGAGTATATATATACGTATGTATATATATGTATATATATATATATATATATATATATATATATATATATGTATGTGTAAATATATATGTGTATATATATATATATATATATATATATATATATATATATATACACACAATCCAAATTATCGGCACTCCTATTATATGAGCAAAAGCCTTGCTGCGGTGCTCACCCTGAGGATGGACGTCCCCTGTGTATAAGAATTTCCAGAAAGGAGGCACTCACAGGCTGAAGAGACTTGGAAAAAAACTAATGCTTTATTGCATTAGCGCATCTACGTTTCGGAATACATTCCCGTCATCAGGACACAAATAATGCATACAAAATACAAGTGATTTATACTCACAGTCATGGTGCAATTTCCTGCCGCATGCTGTCCCGGTCTCCGGTGTCCGGCGTTCTACTTCCGGTTTCAATGTCTCCATGTGACTGGAAGTGACGCTCGCCGGGTACAGGAAACAGCATTGCAGCTAGGAGTGACAATCATGTGTGTTAAAATGGTGTCAAATGTCCGCAAAAAGCGGGCTACACTATAAAACTATAAATAAACCAAATTCAATGTGCATTAAATACATTATTATTTAGACATAAAAAAACGGCAATATCATCAAAAACCATACTAAATGTACTGAATTGGCTCTAGTTATAAACAATTGAATATTGTAGACTTTATCCTACCATAGCTCCATCTGGTGGACAGAGTTATTAATACATATATGGATATGGACTGTCAATATGTACCAATCCAGACACATTGATGTGCTGCCACAAATTAATCTAAAGATATTATGCTGTTGCCTGTTGTATTTTCTTTGCCGACAATTGAAGAAAACTGGGGTAATTTAATACCACTGTCATATATACCTTTCACTCAATGATATTTCATAGGACACAGCTCAAATTCAAAGATTCATTTAAACCATAAGGGTTAACTGTGTTCAATTTAAATATCCACTGACTTTCAATCTGGAGCAGTTTTTTTGCTCTGTCTCCTCCTCTAATTTGCCAAGGGACATGGTCAACCATGCGGTATCTTAATGTGGCCAAGGGATGATTAGCTTCTAAGAAATGGCGAGTCACAGTTTGTTCACTATGACCCTGCGTTATAGCCGCCCTAATGGCTGCTCTGTGTTGGGCCATTCTTTCCTTGAACTGCCTTTCTGTCTTACCCACGTAGCACAAGCCACATGGGCAAGACAGAAGATAAACCACAAATTTTGAGGTACAGGTCAAAGAATACCTAATGGAATAGGATTTGCCTGTATATGGGTGGTTAAATTTGTCACCAGCAATTAAAAAACAACATCCTAAAGCGCCTCTGTTGTATATAATCCCAAAGATACACAAAAATAGTGAAAGGCCTCCTGGGAGACCCATAATTTGTGCCCGCGGTTCCTTATGTGAACCACTAGCTATCTTTGTGGATTTATATTTACAGCCGTGCATTACCAACACCTTTACCCATCTTAAGGATACACCCTCCCTGTTACGTGATTTATTGAAAATCGATACTGTACCTGATGAGACCATTTTAGCGAGTATCGATGTGGTGAGTCTCTATACGTGCATTCCGCACCTAGAGGGACTTAATGCGGTTAGATCTTTGATCACGGACAACAGTCTTTATAAAGGACCAGAGATTGATTTTTTTCTGACCTTATTAGAATTCACATTGACCCATAATTATTTTATATATGATGGGAGGTTCTTTTTGCAAACATCGGGATGTGCCATGGGCTCATGTGCAGCCCCGGTGTTTGCAAATGCTTTCATGTTCCAAGTTGAAAAGTCATTATTTTTTTCATCCGTAGAAGTGAGCCAGTACATTTACAAGTACTGGCGTTATATTGATGATTTATTAATTTTCTGGACGGGTACCATAAAAGATCTGGAAATTCTGATAGAAGGACAGAATAAGTCGTCCAGTTCAGCTAAACTCACAATGACTACCAGCATTGACAATATACATTTTTTAGATGTCAATTTGAGTATCAAAGACAATAAGATTTATCCTAAATTGTATAGTAAAGATACAGACAGAAATACACTTTTGAAATACGACAGCTGTCATCCCAGATCCACTATATCTAGCTTGCCATATTCACAATTCATTAGAGTTTGCCGCGTTAATAATGATTTGGCAGAAAGGGATATTCAATTGGAACAGATGACTGAAAAATTCCTCAGTAGAGGTTACCCCAAGAAAATAGTATTTGAGGCTAAGAAGAAAGCTGCACAAATTGAGAGATCTGTCCTATTACAAGAAAAAAATGAAAAACAATCTAAAAAGGACAGTATTCCATGGGTCAATCGATACACAGATAAAAGTAAAGAGATTGTTAAACAGGTGAAAAGATTATGGCCTTTAGTTACGACTGATCCACAATTAAAAACCTTGAAAGACAGCCGTTTATTACCTAGCTTTACATGAAATCCAAATTGAAAAGATTATTTGGTACAGACTGATCTCACGGATCGCGGTATACCCAGTACGAAATTTTTGATGACAAAACCAGGTTGTCATAAATGCTTAGGGTGTGTAACCTGTAGTTTTTTAATTGCTGGTGACAAATTTAACCACCCATATACAGGCAAATCCTATTCCATTAGGTATTCTTTGACCTGTACCTCAAAATTTGTGGTTTATCTTCTGTCTTGCCCATGTGGCTTGTGCTACGTGGGTAAGACAGAAAGGCAGTTCAAGGAAAGAATGGCCCAACACAGAGCAGCCATTAGGGCGGCTATAACGCAGGGTCATAGTGAACAAACTGTGACTCGCCATTTCTTAGAAGCTAATCAGCCCTTGGCCACATTAAGATACCGCATGGTTGACCATGTCCCTTGGCAAATTAGAGGAGGAGACAGAGCAAAAAAACTGCTCCAGATTGAAAGTCAGTGGATATTTAAATTGAACACAGTTAACCCTTATGGTTTAAATGAATCTTTGAATTTGAGCTGTTTTCTATGAAATATCATAGAGTGAAAGGTATATATGACAGTGGTATTAAATTACCCCAGTTTTCTTCAATTGTCGGCAAAGAAAATACAACAGGCAACAGCATAATATCTTTAGATTAATTTGTGGCAGCACATCAATGTGTCTGGATTGGTACATATTGACAGACCATATCCATATATGTATTAATAACTCTGTCCACCAGATGGAGCTATGGTAGGATAAAGTCTACAATATTCAATTGTTTATAACTAGAGCCAATTCAGTACATTTAGTATGGTTTTTGATGATATTGCCGTTTTGTTTATGTCTAAATAATAATGTATTAATTTAATGCACATCGAATTTGGTTTATTTATAGTTTTATAGTGTAGCCCGCTTTTTGCGGACATTTGACACCATTTTAACACACATGATTGTCACTCCTAGCTGCAATGCTATTTCCTGGACCCGGTGAGCGTCACTTCCGGTCACATGGAGACATGGAAACCGGAAGTAGAACGCTGGACACCGGAGACCGGGACAGCATGCGGCAGGAAATTGCACCATGACTGTGAGTATAAATCACTTGTATTTTGTATGCATTATTTGTGTCCTGATGACGGGGAATGTATTCCGAAACGTAGATGCGCTAATGCAATAAAGCATTAGTTTTTTTCAAGTCTATTCAGCCTGTGAGTGCCTCCTTTCTGGAAATTCTTGTGTATATATATATATATATATATATATATATATATATGTGTATATGTGTATATATATATGTATACTGTGTGTTTGTGTATATATATATACATATATATATGTATATAATGTTCGATATATATATATATATATATATATATATAGATATATATATATATATATATAGATCGATGGATATCGCAGAGCCTCTGATTAGGGATGGCAACTGACCATCAATGGTTTGCAAACCATCGATGGTCTGACTGAAAACAAGTGGTTTGCCATTGCTGGTGGCCATCAATGTTGCACCATCGATGTCAACCCTCAATTGATGTTTAGGAAACATCGTCAGTTGTGGTGTACACAGATCTCCTTGACCAATCGCAAAACAATTGATGGATTCTAACGATGGTTGAACCATCGATGGTACAGCCGTCAATGGCCATCACTACAGTATAATATAAAAATTGCTATTTTTATGGTATACTGTGTTTTAAAAAAATATTTTTTTCAAATAAAATAGTGATGGATAAGTTTAAAATTATGTTCGTGACCTAATTCAATCATAAAAGAAACCGACAATTTTGGAGCGGTTTTTGGAAAAAGAATTCGTCAGTTAAGTGGTTAATGCGCAAGGAGCTTAGACGTATGAGGACACATCTGTACATACCATTTGTGTCCATGTTTTAAACAATTTATTTTATGTATAACAAATACACTCGTTATTTGGCATAAATAACACTGCTAAAAACTCCCTATTACAGCAGAAACAATACCCAAGTTTTGTTTATGAAAAGTTTTAATTAGTGACATGTATCAGAAGCATCTGCTATGCCTGAGCAATACAGAGAGCACCAATCAGTGATGTGTATGAGAAGTTGAACCATCTGCTATGCCTGAGCAATACAGAGAGAACCAATCAGTGATGTGTATGAGAAGCATCCGCTATGCCTGAGCAATATAGAGAGCACCAATCATTGACGTGTATGAGAAGCATCTTCTATGCCTGAGCAATACAGAGAGCACCAATCAGTGACGTGTATGAGAAGCATCTGCTATGCCTGAGCAATACAGAGAGCACCAATCAGTGTGAGCGGAATAATAGGCAATCTGATGCATCATGTATGTAACATTAAGCTCTACCAGGGAAGTATTACAATGAATGTAACATTCTGCCAGACGCCCCCATATGCTATCACTGTGTCAGGAGCACCCAAAGTGACATTGCTGTGTATGGTATTCCCTCCCTATATGAAACCTTTCTGTAATGAAACTCATGAAGTACCATTACTGTCCCAAGGAGACTTGCTGATGCTGGCTTTGTGTATAGAGAAGGTAATATATGGCAGAGGCTAGGGGTGGACATTGTGCTGCTCTTAGTTGCAGTACTTATTTGCACTTAGTGCTACTTTAATCTCCCATGCCATAGCCTGACTCCACTGACATGGGATGTGATGCTGGCTTGGAGAATGTGACATTAAGTCACTAGGAAGCACGTCCCATTCTGCTGGCTGTAATCCTGGGGCTGGACAGTTACATGTGCTCAGTTGTACCCTGTCATTGGAGGTCCAGTGCTGACAATAGTGCACTCAACAAGCAGTGATAGGAATATAAAACTTGAAGCAGAAGTTAGAGTTGGGGCAATGAGCGTGGAACTATGGGTGCATGACTATGGCATTTGGGGGAATAGTTTTAGATGATCTAATTGTGGCTCCTGGCAGATCAGGGCCGAGGCTTAGATTGTCTTCAATTTTTAATCTTGGAATGTAGGTAACACACATTACAGATAAACCTAGATACAGCACAACTCTTACTGAATATAATACAATAGCATCCCTGTGCAAATTCACTGTACATATTATCCTTCCCAATTGTGCTAAAACTTTATTTTGCTCAACTGGAGTGATGGTTTTCCCCATTAATATCACACAATAAAATTCCACTAGAGGAGTTTTCCCACTAAAGCTGGCTACACACTGTCAGATTGTTTAGATGGGGACTCATTTTACATATGTCCACCCACAAGGAGGATGACATAGTGACAGGAGAACACAGGGAATACGGGCAGATTATGGAGGATGACATTGTGACAGGAGAACACAGGGGATACGGGCAGATTATGGAGGATGACATAGTGACTGGAGAACACAGGGGATACGGGCAGATTATGGAGGATGACATAGTGACAGGAGAACACAGGGAATACGGGCAGATTATAGAGGATGACATAGTGACAGGAGAACACAGGGGATACGGGCAGATAATGGAGGATGACATAGTGACAGGAGAACATGGGGAAAATGGGCAGATTATGGAGGATGACATAGTGACAGGAGAACACAGGGAATATGGGCAGATTATGGAGGATGACATAGTGACAGGAGAACACAGGGGATACGGGCAGATTATGGAGGATGACATAGTGACAGGAGAACACAGGGGATACGGGCAGATTATGGAGGATGACATAGTGACAGAAGAACACAGGGGATAAGGCAGATTATGGAGGATGACATAGTGACAGGAGAACACAGGGAATACAGGCAGATTATGGAGGATGACATTGTGACAGGAGAACACAGGGGATACGGGCAGATTATGGAGGATGACATAGTGACTGGAGAACACAGGGGGTACGGGCAGATTATGGTGGATGACATAGTGACAGGAGAACACAGGGAAAACGGGCAGATTATGGAGGATGACATAGTGACAGGAGAACACAGGGGATACGGGCAGATTATGGAGGATGACATAGTGACAGGAGAACACAGGGAATACGGGCAGATTATAGAGGATGACATAGTGACAGGAGAACACAGGGGATACGGGCAGATAATGGAGGATGACATAGTGACAGGAGAACATGGGGAAAATGGGCAGATTATGGAGGATGACATAGTGACAGGAGAACACAGGGAATATGGGCAGATTATGGAGGATGACATAGTGACAGGAGAACACAGGGGATATGGGCAGATTATGGAGGATGACATAGTGACAGGAGAACACAGGGAATACGGGCAGATAATGGAGGATGACATAGTGACAGGAGAACATGGGGAAAATGGGCAGATTATGGAGGATGACATAGTGGCAGGAGAACACAGGGAATATGGGCAGATTATGGAGGATGACATAGTGACAGGAGAACACAGGGGATACGGGCAGATTATGGAGGATGACATAGTGACAGGAGAACACAGGGGATACGGGGAGGATGACATAGTGACAGGAGAACATGGGGAAAATGGGCAGATTATGGAGGATGTCATAGTGACAGGAGAACACAGGGAATACGGGCAGATTATGTAGGATGACATAGTGACAGGAGAATAGGGGATACGGGCAGATTATGGAGGATGACATAGTGACTGGAGAACACAGGGGATACGGGCAGATTATGGAGGATGACATAGTGACAGGAGAACACAGGGAAAACAGGCAGATTATGGAGGATGACATAGTGACAGGAGAACACAGGGGATAAGGGCAGATTATGGAGGATGACATTGTGACAGGAGAACACAGGGGATACGGGCAGATTATGGAGGATGACATAGTGACTGGAGAACACAGGGGATACGGGCAGATTATGGAGGATGACATAGTGACAGGAGAACACAGGGAAAACGGGCAGATTATGGAGGATGACATAGTGACAGGAGAACACAGGGGATACGGGCAGATTATGGAGGATGACATAGTGACAGGAGAACACAGGGAATACGGGCAGATTATAGAGGATGACATAGTGACAGGAGAACACAGGGAATACGGGCAGATAATGGAGGATGACATAGTGACAGGAGAACATGGGGAAAATGGGCAGATTATGGAGGATGACATAGTGACAGGAGAACACAGGGAATATGGGCAGATTATGGAGGATGACATAGTGACAGGAGAACACAGGGGATACGGGCAGATTATGGAGGATGACATAGTGACAGGAGAACACAGGGAATACGGGCAGATAATGGAGGATGACATAGTGACAGGAGAACATGGGGAAAATGGGCAGATTATGGAGGATGACATAGTGGCAGGAGAACACAGGGAATATGGGCAGATTATGGAGGATGACATAGTGACAGGAGAACACAGGGGATACGGGCAGATTATGGAGGATGACATAGTGACAGGAGAACACAGGGGATACGGGGAGGATGACATAGTGACAGGAGAACATGGGGAAAATGGGCAGATTATGGAGGATGTCATAGTGACAGGAGAACACAGGGAATACGGGCAGATTATGTAGGATGACATAGTGACAGGAGAATAGGGGATACGGGCAGATTATGAAGGATGACATAGTGACTGGAGAACACAGGGGATACGGGCAGATTATGGAGGATGACATAGTGACAGGAGAACACAGGGAAAACGGGCAGATTATGGAGGATGACATAGTGACAGGAGAACACAGGGGATAAGGGCAGATTATGGAGGATGACATAGTGACAGGAGAACACAGGGAATACGGGCAGATTATAGAGGATGACATAGTGACAGGAGAACACAGGGAATACGGCAGATTATGGAGGATGACATAGTGACAGGAGAACACAGGGGATATGGGCAGATTATGGAGGATGACATAGTGACAGGAGAACACAGGGGATACGGGCAGATTATGGAGGATGACATAGTGACAGGAGAACACAGGGAATACGGGCAGATTATGGAGGATGACATAGTGACAGGAGAACACAGGGAATACGGGCAGATTATGGAGGATGACATAGTGACAGGAGAACACAGGGAATACGGCAGATTATAGAGGATGACATAGTGACAGGAGAACACAGGGGATACGGGCAGATTATGGAGGATGACATAGTGACAGTAGAACACAGGGGATACGGGCAGATTATGGAGGATGACATAGTGACAGGAGAACACAGGGAATACAGGCAGATTAGGGAGGATGACATAGTGACAGGAGAACACAGGGGATACGGGGATATTATGGAGGATGACATAGTGACAGGACAACACAGGGGATACGGGCATATTATGGAGGATGACATAGTGACAGTACAACACAGGGGATACGGGCAGATTATGGAGGATGACATAGAGACAGGACAACACATGGGATACGGGCATATTATGGAGGATGACATAGTGACAGGACAACACAGGGGATATGGGCATATTATGGAGGATGACATAGTGACAGGAGAACACAGGGAATACGGGGAGGATGACATAGTGACAGGAGAACACAGGGGATACGGGCATATTATGGAGGATGACATAGTGACAGGACAACACAGGGGATATGGGCAGATTATGGAGGATGACATAGAGACAGGACAACACAGGGGATACGGGCAGATTATGGAGGATGACATAGTGACAGGAGAACACAGGGGATACGGGCAGATTATGGAGGATGACATAGTGACAGGAGAACACAGGGGATACGGGCAGATTATGGAGGATGACATAGTGATAGGAGAACACAGGGAAAACGGGCAGATTATGGAGGATGACATAGTGACTGGAGAACACAGGGAATACGGGCAGATTATGGAGGATGACATAGTGACAGGAGAACACAGGGAATACGGGCAGATTATGGAGGATGACATAGTGACAGGAGAACACAGGGAATACGGGCAGATTATGGAGAATGACATAGTGACAGGAGAACACAGGGGATACGGGCAGATTATGGAGGATGACATAGTGACAGGAGAACACAGGGAATACGGGCAGATTATGGAGGATGACATAGTGACAGGAGAATACAGGGAAAACGGGGAGGATGACATAGTAACAGGAGAACACAGGGGATACGGGCAGATTATGGAGGATGACATAGTGACAGGAGAACACAGGGAATACGGGCAGATTATGGAGGATGACATAGTGACAGGAGAACACAGGGAATATGGGCAGATTGGTCCATGACATTCTCTCCCATGAACTTAATCTACTACATTACACACCTCTTCCATCTGTTCTGGAGCCACGTATGTGCGGTGCTGGATCCTGGCCCAAAATGCATTTTTTTTCTTCTGGAAGAACCGTAATGGATAAACTTTAGTGATGTCATCGTACATTCTTTTGTAAAAAAGTTTGTCTTCCTCTGTTTGATTGGCCAGAAAACTACAGAAACAGAAGACCATAGTAAGTTTTTGCAACATAATAACCATCAAATTTGCAAATATGTCTAAAATTACCAGTATTACAGAGGACCTACCATGTTTTCCATAGCTCCTTGTATGCCGAGAACAAGGCTAAGGATAGACTGTGGTGTGGAAGGGTAGAGCCCTTCTCTGGGCATAATGCTGTAAAGGGACTCTCTTTACTGAACACAATTTAGTAATGAGATTCCATAGATCATTTCCTCTCCAGCTATTGTGCCATTTATCAGCTATCCAAAACGATTCCTATTTTGTTAGCGTCATCTCAGGATGGCAGTAAGAGACTCACCTTGATCTTTTTAAAAGAATGGGCATATCTTTCCTCTCCCAGAAATAAATAGTATTTTGGGGGATAATGTATTTTTATATTACGCTTACAGGTATACTGATGGCCTGGCCACGTATATACTCAGAGGAGAACGGAGGTCTCTAGAGTGATAACTAACTTTTACAGCTCTGGATTTTTGTCTCCATGGCAGCTGGGTATTGGTGCTCACCTTCCATGGTGATAAATCACTGTTGAATCACTGCGATATGTACACTTATATTGTCTCGATAATCAGTGATAAAAAGATTATACTGGCCAGTACATTGCTGTATCATGATGTTACACTGTTAGCTACGGTATAATTTGTCAATTTAAGTTGGAACACAGGAAATAATAATTAACCCCTGGCTTGCATTTTGCATTCCAGTCTCATCTGATGAATCAATTAGTTAAAATACTTACAGTGCGCAGTAGAAGTTGCCGATGGTGTATTTATCCACAGTGAGACCAGCCCTCTTGAAATAAATGAGGGCCATTGCCAGTAAGTACTAGAATAGAATAACCAGATACATGATTAGATGGAAAAATGCGTGTATACACACACCAGCAGGACTATTGTTGTTGTGTGGGAACAACATTGGTAACATGGCTATAGAATTTGGGAGCGTAGTTTTGGAGGATCTAAATGTGATCTAGTAGTGCCCACTCTAGGATTTGTTTTGGTGATGCATTGCTAAATCTGAAACATATAGTTATGGATATGCATTTAAATAGGCACATAGAACCACTGCTTATTATTTATACCGTTTTGAATTCAATTCAATAATTCATAATATGCCACACAATAGTGCCCCTACCAATTCATAATATGCCACACAATAGTGCCTCCACCAATTTATAATATGCCACACAATAGCACCCTCACCAATTCATAAAATAGGGCATTTTTATCACAATCTGCATTTATTAATGCTCACAACTTTCAAATGAAGTAATGTAGGTAAGTAAGTGTATGGGGCACGATGCAGAAACATCAGTGGTGGGTCTATAATGGGTACAGGTCATCCAATAGAAGTATCTTTCCGGCAACATATTGGGAAAGATGGAGCCCTCACAACAGATAGCAAAGAATCGGCCACTATGCAAGATACATTGCTGGATAGATGGCCGTACAGTCGGGAGAGCAAGTATGGGGAGGGGCACTACATGGGCACAAGCACAGCCAGCACTGGTATGGGGGGAGCTTTACTATGAGAGCCCCCTCATCTTTTAGAATGCCTCTGAGATGACCTTAGACACAAATAACGTTTTGTCGGAAGAGACAGTCATTGGTATATGTACATTACTGGAAGCGATATGGGTTATTTCCATATAACAGAAAAACATATGAAGTTGGAATTCCCTATAAACTGCTGTATAGTGAGAAAAGTACTGGCTCATAATAATAAGGAAATACCTTGTCGGACATCCACATTTTTGTATCCCTCTGCAGGAAACGCTGGATTGTAGGTAATTCTGAAATTAAAAGCATGAAATGTAAAAATGTTGCAGGATATAGTGGGGAAAATTACAGAATTTAATTGGTTGATAGGTAACTGACTTTCTACATAGCTACCCATATAATAGTATTCATTATGCTATAAATGTAATACATAAAGTAATGTCGCATACTAAACAAAACTTTGCAACTGAATCTTCTCTTATTAAAGTTTAAATCTTCCTGTGCTGGGATGAGCTTACTCTGCTACCATGCTTTATAGGGGTTTGCTGAATGCTTTGCACCCATTGTGTTACTCTGCCACCATGCTTTATAGGGGTTTGCTGAATGCTTTGCACCCATTGTGTTACTCTGCCACCATGCTTTATAGGGGTTTGCTGAATGCATTGCACCCATTGTGCTGGGATGAGCTTACTCTGCCACCATGCTTTATAGGGGTTTGCTGAATGCTTTGCACCCATTGTGCTGGGATGAGCTTACTCTGCCATCATGCTTTATAGGGGTTTGCTGAAAACTTTACACCCATTGTGATGGGATGAGCTTACTCTGCCACCATGCTTTATAGGGGTTTTGCTGAAAGCTTTGCACCCTTTATGCTGGGAGGAGCTTACTCTGCCACCATGCTTTATAGGGGTTTTGCTGAATTCTTTGAACCCATTGGGCAAACCAGCAACTCTCCAGCTTTGAATGTTAACTGCTCACCAATGGGTGCCAAGATAGTGGTGGCAGGGTGTTTACTTATTACCCAGGCTTGTCTGAGGCCCTGGCTGTGGGCCTGTGCCAGCGAAGTAGGCAGATGAATGCTCCCCAGTGATCAATGGGTGGTACATAGGGGACCTTACAAACTTTTGCTATGGGGCCTTCAAATACCTAGTTACACCCCTGGGTCCAGATATGGGGGATTGGGATTATAACAACACTACAATGGTGTTTAGTAATTAATTTTGAACAGTATTTGCACAGCCGCTTATGTGCCGCTCTGCACATCTGTCCTTCCCTGTATCAGGACCAGTAATCACTGATAAACTCCACTTGGAAGAAGCAATAGTTGGGAAAATTCACTAAATCACCAGAAAATGGAAAGAGTGGATTTTACAAACTATTGGTTCTTCAAAGTAGAATTTATCAGTGATTACTGATTATTAAGCATCAATAGTGAAGTGCACCCTGGGACATTATGTGTAAGTGTTAATAAATAAGAATCGAATAAGCCTTACCCAGCAATTCACAAAAAGCCTCTCTCTCCTCCTGTCCAAGGAAAGTAGACAGAGAATTTTGGCTGCTGTCTACTCTCTTTCTCTTTGCAGGGTGTAACTCGGCTGATGTCCTGTGATTATAAAGTTTTCTCTATAATATATGATAATAATGAACATTTACAGTATTTTCAAATGAAAGATAATGGATACTATGTAGCATCCTTAAATGCACCTCTGCAATTCATTGTTTACTGTATTTTGTGTTCGCTCAGCACATGAGGGTAACATACCGCTTTTGGGAAATGCCATCATAAAATGGGGGTGCAGCTACTTTTGCAGGATTGTAGTTCTGGCTAATATGCGCATAGTGATAACTGTTTTAATGTGAGGTTATAATATCATCCTATTGAGAGTATAACAGCAATCCCCAATCAGTGGCCTCTCCTAAGTGCCAATAGTAATCCAAATAGTTTTGCAGGTGGAAAGAAACTCTGCAGCCACCCACAAATCAGGTAATTCCTCTGTAAATGTGCTTTAATCTTAAATACTTTGTCCCACAAAATGAAGACTCATTTGTATTTGGATTCATTTTGGATTCAACTATAACAAAGTTAGGGGTGTATTTACTAAGCCTTGGATGGATATAAAGTGGACGGAGATAAGGTACCAGAAATCAGCTCCTAACTGCCATGTCAGAGACTGTTTTTGAAAATTGACAGTTAGGAGCTAGTTGGCTGGTACTTTATCTTCATATACTATCTCCACCCAAGGCTTAGTAAACAGACCCCTTAGTTAAAAATCTGTACCCTCTATGCTGGCCTGCAGAAGTCAGTGGTATTGTATGTCTGCATAATATCTGACTCTATTATGTGCACAGTCACCTATACACTATTTATATCCCCTTACCAGTGTGACCCACATTACTACTCACCCTATAGTTTACTATTGTAGTGACTCGCTTATCGTACTTACCCACTATCCATATCTCTGCTTGTCACTCACAACCAGCAAAGACTGAAGAGTCCTAATTAGGACTGGAGTCCTAATTAAACTAAATAAAACTAAAATCTACCTAAAAATTTAATATATAAAATACTAACTAACACTAATTCTAAGTAGAAAATAATAAAATATAAATAAATCCTATCCTACTGCCTAATTCTAAGTACAATATAATAAATGAAATATATATAAATATAAAAAAAAAAACTTATCCTACTGCCTATATCTAATTCTAAGTATATAATAAATTAAATATATATAAATAAATAAATATAAAAATATAATAAAATATTAAAAAAACTTATCCTACTGCCTATACCTAATTCTAAGTAAAATATAATAAAATAAATAAAATATATGTATAATAAACTAAATATATAACTAAATAAATCAATAAAGAAATAAATGAAGCTAAAATCTGATGCTCTTCAGTGGTCTCACTGTTATGTCATAAGACTCCAGAGCTCTTAGCCAGGTTGAACAATCACAAGTGATGTCACAATGACAACCTTTGATGACTAATGTATAGTGCTGTTGTCATGGATACAACATAACTTAATGGGCCACTGAAGCTAAAATGCTTCATTACATAAATTAACTAATAGTAATATTTACAATTACATATCACATATCTTAGTAACCTGTCACCAATTAATATATGTGACATGAGGCAGTAATTGTGGTGGAAGATTTTGACATATGCATACCAGTTTTCCTGTGTTTAGGTCTACTGAGAAAACTTGCAGTTAGCCTATCTTAGGCCACTGACACAACAGCAAATGGCTATGGGGCCCAGAGGTGAGAGGCCCAGGCAATGCTAAAAGAGTAGAACAATGGGTCCAAATGCATTTCCAGTGATTTTACCAATTGGTATGTGGGGAGAAAGGGGGGTAAAAGTGAATACTATCTACAAATTATGCTATAGGCACAATTATACAATGTTCCAAAGAAGTGTATTAGTAGTAGTGACCCGGATCTCTGTGATTACATTGTCTGCTATATTATGGAAAGATAAAAGGGCCTTATTTATCAACCAGGTTTATCACTCAAAAGGACTGTCATTTCGTAAACAGATGACAGTTGGGAGCTGATTGGCTGGAGCACCATTTATCATACACAATGAGTTTTATCTCTCGTTGTGAATGATAACACTCATTGATAAATGAGGCCCAAAGTGTGAGTGATAGGTTACTGGGGTGTAAGATACACTGGCACTCACAGTGTCATTGCTACATAATCATATAGTCCTCATGTATTTTTGAATATTCTAACTGCACCTACTGGAATATGTGGTTTACTTATATCAAGTAACTGTATATCGGACCTGATTCAGCATGAATTGCAAATGCAACCGCGTACGCAGATCCGTTGATGGTGTGTACTGCGCATCAGGGCCGGATTACAGGGGGGGCGACAGGGGCGGTCATCCCTGGGCCCCCACACACAGGGGGCCCCCACACAGGAGAGCAGAGCAGGATATCGCTGCCTGCACTCCGGTTCTTGCCGGTGGCAGCTCAGCTGTTCCATATACAGCGGCCACCGCGGAGCTCACTACCCTGCCTGCTGTGTACTCATTGCCTGCACTCCTGAGGGGACTGACGAGCGGCAGCTCTGACTGACATCCAGCTGTAGCAGTAACAGAGAGCCAGGACTCAGGAGTTTCCTTCAGACAGTACAAGCAGCAGGGGGCTGTGACAGAGCGGGTAGTTCCTCCCCATAAGGCAGGCAGTGGGCGGCAGCCTCAGGAACGGACATTCCCCTAGTGAACAGCAGAATTTGAGGCAGGCAGGCTCTCCGCGGGAAGAAATGAGAGGAAGAACACGAAGCAGTGACTCCTTCCTTCAGTAACAAAAACCTGCTTCAGGACACCCGAGCAAGGTCTGTAATAAATTACTTTTTATCACAGCGCTACACATCCACCCTACACTTCAGCTGACTGCTCTAAACAATCCCTTCTCTGTGGTTCTGTAAAGAACAGTATAGCTGTCAACCGCAGAGAGGTTCTGTAGGTACAGAAAGCAATAAAACTTAACTAATTAATGACTGGATGTGCAGAGTGCAGGTCAGACTTTAATCATACTGCATTCCTCTGCTCACCTCATTAGGGCATCCCTGTATAGCTTAATAGACCGCAAATCTCTCTCTCTCTCTTTTTGCCCCCCCCACCTCCCAATGGTCCATTGCATTCTTTCTGTTTATATATCCGTGTTTCCATCCATTCACAGGGTTGGTAATTAAGGAGGGCACCGGCACATTTTTTAACAAGGAGCATATGAGTTCCGGCTGTTTCTTATTTTTTGTATATTATTTCTCAGCGGTCCACCTGGCAAATATTTCCCTGTCAAAAGTCGCACTGTACTGACATCATCACAATGCGACTTATTGGCCACATCACAGTGCAGCTCACTGCTCCGAGCCAACCCCACCAAAGGAGGATGCAGACCGCCCCATCCACCTCCACCCCAGCCCACTGTAGGCCCACCTCTTTCCTTATATTATTAGGGGCCCCCATAAGTTTATTGCCCAAGGGCCCCCACAAACCTTAATCCGGCCCTGACTGCGCATACGTATCATCATGCAAGGTGTCACGGCACCCTAGGCAAAACATTAACCTGCCACCCCTCACTTACTAGCTTCTCACAAATGACTTTTGAGGCGGCGCTCCAGATACACTGATGTCTGATGCAAAACGCTGTCCAAACTCCACTGCTGCTGCTGCATAGCTCCTAGATGGGCTGGAGGGGAGACTAAATGTTAGGACAAAGCGGCAGGCAGCACTAAGAAGAGACTGACCACATTGCTGCTCAGTTGGGGCCATTCTGCACATGCATGGCCGGGAATTGCTAGGTCATACAGACATACTGCACTGGAAGCCGGGTCTGGGGCTTCCAGGTGCAGATTCATTTGTATAAAAGCATTTTTTTCTTACCTCACATCTTGGAAGTGTAACCAGATGGGTGATCCAGCCCATAGGGGGGGAATTCAATAATCCCATGGAATGTACCCCACAGATGATTGATCGCATGGGAATATCTATTTATTAGCCTTTTCCTAGTGCAGTAAACACTGGGTTAACGTGCGTTAACCCATTGATTCCGCGTAAAATCTGCACTTTAATGCAGATTTCTTCCCTCGCAGCTCCTGAGGCTGCGAGGAAAAATCCTGCCTCTGGTAATTAGGGCGAGGGGCTACCGCAATTAATTGAAGTTGTAGCAATGGGTGGGGCTGTCTAGGGAGTATAAACAGCAGAAACCCTTTAAACTCTGCGTACATTCTGCTCTGCTACTAGATGAGGCTAGGTGTATTCCTGCTGAATCCTGTACATTGCTACTGTGCTCTTTGTATTTGGCTTGCCTTTTACAAAGTTTATTCTACCTGCAAGTGTGCACTACCTACCTGCATTCTATCCTGTACTGATGCGTCCCTCTCAGTATAGAGTGTTGGTCGCCCAAGCTGGGGTCCGGGAGATTAGGAAGAGGGCCCAGCGAAGAAGGTTGAGAGCATGCTGGACCAAAGAGTGGTTGCTACAAAGGGATACCCGCTCTCACATGTCCCTGCTGATGGAGATCAAGGAGAACAACCCGGATGACTATCGTAACATTGATAACACCACCTTTTGCATCTGGTGCATCTTGCTGCATCTGGTGACCCCCCACATCCAGAGACAGGACACAAAGTGGCGGAGGGCAATCCCTGCTGAAGATAGACTGGTGGCTACCCTGAGGTACCTGGCTACAGAAAGATCACTGGAAGACCTGAAGCTTGGGACCCTCATCTCACCTCAGTCCTTGGGCGTCATCATTCCAGAGACCTGCAAGGCCATTGTTATAGTGCTGCAGTACCAGTATTGTAAGGTAAGTAAAAAAAACACACCACAGATTGGTTTCTTGTGTAAAGAAAAAAAAAATGTTTTTATTTTTTCACAAGTAATGATTTCAATTGGATTTTTTAACTGTGCCAATAAGGCAGAAGACAGTGCTGTATAGAAGCCATCAGGTGTAAACAACACAACATAACTCTGCATTAATAAGGCAGAAGACAGTGCTGTATAGAAGCCATCAGGTGTAAACAACACAACATAACTCTGCATTAATAAGGCAGAAGACAGTGCTGTATAGAAGCCATCAGGTGTAAACAACACAACATAACTCTGCATTAATAAGGCAGAAGACTGTGCTGTATAGAAGCCATCAGGTGTAAACAACACAACATAACTCTGCATTAATAAGGCAGAAGACAGTGCTGTATAGAAGCCATCAGGTGTAAACAACACAACATAACTCTGCATTAATAAGGCAGAAGACTGTGCTGTATAGAAGCCATCAGGTGTAAACAACACAACATAACTCTGCATTAATAAGGCAGAAGACAGTGCTGTATAGAAGCCATCAGGTGTAAACAACACAACATAACTCTGCATTAATAAGGCAGAAGACTGTGCTGTATAGAAGCCATCAGGTGTAAACAACACAACATAACTCTGCATTAATAAGGCAGAAGACAGTGCTGTATAGAAGCCATCAGGTGTAAACAACACAACATAACTCTGCATTAATAAGGCAGAAGACAGTGCTGTATAGAAGCCATCAGGTGTAAACAACACAACATAACTCTGCATTAATAAGGCAGAAGACAGTGCTGTATAGAAGCCATCAGGTGTAAACAACACAACATAACTCTGCATTAATAAGGCAGAAGACTGTGCTGTATAGAAGCCATCAGGTGTAAACAACACAACATAACTCTGCATTAATAAGGCAGAAGACTGTGCTGTATAGAAGCCATCAGGTGTAAACAACACAACATAACTCTGCATTAATAAGGCAGAAGACTGTGCTGTATAGAAGCCATCAGGTGTAAACAACACAACATAACTCTGCATTAATAAGGCAGAAGACAGTGCTGTATAGAAGCCATCAGGTGTAAACAACACAACATAACTCTGCATTAATAAGGCAGAAGACTGTGCTGTATAGAAGCCATCAGGTGTAAACAACACAACATAACTCTGCATTAATAAGGCAGAAGACAGTGCTGTATAGAAGCCATCAGGTGTAAACAACACAACATAACTCTGCATTAATAAGGCAGAAGACAGTGCTGTATAGAAGCCATCAGGTGTAAACAACACAACATAACTCTGCATTAATAAGGCAGAAGACAGTGCTGTATAGAAGCCATCAGGTGTAAACAACACAACATAACTCTGCATTAATAAGGCAGAAGACTGTGCTGTATAGAAGCCATCAGGTGTAAACAACACAACATAACTCTGCATTAATAAGGCAGAAGACAGTGCTGTATAGAAGCCATCAGGTGTAAACAACACAACATAACTCTGCATTAATAAGGCAGAAGACTGTGCTGTATAGAAGCCATCAGGTGTAAACAACACAACATAACTCTGCATTAATAAGGCAGAAGACAGTGCTGTATAGAAGCCATCAGGTGTAAACAACACAACATAACTCTGCATTAATAAGGCAGAAAACTGTGCTGTATAGAAGCCATCAGGTGTAAACAACACAACATAACTCTGCATTAATAAGGCAGAAGACAGTGCTGTATAGAAGCCATCAGGTGTAAACAACACAACATAACTCTGCATTAATAAGGCAGAAGACAGTGCTGTATAGAAGCCATCAGGTGTAAACAACACAACATAACTCTGCATTAATAAGGCAGAAGACTGTGCTGTATAGAAGCCATCAGGTGTAAACAACACAACATAACTCTGCATTAATAAGGCAGAAGACTGTGCTGTATAGAAGCCATCAGGTGTAAACAACACAACATAACTCTGCATTAATAAGGCAGAAGACAGTGCTGTATAGAAGCCATCAGGTGTAAACAACACAACATAACTCTGCATTAATAAGGCAGAAGACAGTGCTGTATAGAAGCCATCAGGTGTAAACAACACAACATAACTCTGCATTAATAAGGCAGAAGACTGTGCTGCTTAGCAGCTATTTGGTATACAATTTTTTTGTTATTTTTATGCAGCAAAAAAAAGGCTGCATTAAGTACAATGTGCACTGACCTGTAGGCAACCCAAAGTGTGCACTGACCTGTAGGCAACCCAAAGTGTGCACTGAACTGTATGCAATATATATTGCAATAACATTTTTACAATACAACATTATCACCAAATTTTATGAATCCCAATAGGTAGCCGGCTGTATGTGATAGGGTGGGTCAGACGCCAGTTTGAACAGGCCAATACACACATGGCACAAGTATACATTGTGGCCCTGTGTTTAGTGACCTTGTCCAAACAGCGTCGTCACCATGCAGCCGGCACCGATTGGAAGTCATAAAATTTGGTGACATTTTTAAAAGCAAGAAAAAAAAGCCCAACACATAACTGTATAACGGGGCGATTCATCTTCTGCATCCAGCAGAGCATTAAATATGGTAGTGCTGCTGTTTGGGGTGCTGGGTGGGGGACTAATATCTAACTGGCCTGGGGGGGGCCTGACATAGGTTTTTGGGGCAGGGGAAAGGGGGAAAATAGCATAGGGTCAGCTATATACGTTGAATTGTGGATATTTTTGCTCATGCATCTACTCAATAGGTCATAATTTAACCTTAGAAAATTTTTTGGGGTATCCTCATCAAATTTTCTGAAAGTGCTATTTACATGGGCCGTAAAGTCATCTTTAGAATCAGGAGGTTTTTGAAGCAGCCGTTCTGCATTGTGTAAAAATATGTCCTCCTGTTCCGTATGGTTCTCCTTTGTTTTTTTTGGGGTTGTTGGAAAGAGGATGAGGGTCCAGGTGCAATGGGTGTTGCCAGTTGTGTATTCTCCACCTCACTGTCACCACCGAGCAGACTGAGGTCCGATGTGGATCCCAAATCAGGGTCTTGGGTGGGAGTCTATATTGGAGAAAAAAATATTATAGTCATGTTTTAACCCCTTTTTCTACTATTTTTACAGTTTCCTAACACCGGGGAGGAGTGGAAGAGCATCGCTGAAGATTTTGAACAACATTTGAATTTGGAGGAGCCATCGATGGGAAACACATCCGCATCAACCCACTTGCCAACACCGGATCATATTACTACATCTACAAAAGGATTCTTCAGCATCGTTTTCATGGCAGTGGTGAATGCCAACTACGAATTTCTGTTTGTGGATGTCGGCAAGAATGGCCGTGCTTCATATGGTGGGTCCTTCAAACAGACGACTTTCTACCAAAGACTCACCAACAAAAACCCTTAACTTGCCCTCACTGGACCAGAGAAAGCACGGCCTAAATTACATTTTCGTCGCAGACGAGGCTTTTGCATTACATGAACATGTATTGAAGCCATTTGCACAGAGGGGCCTGACCAGAGAGAAGAGGATCTACAACTACCGTCTATCCCGGGCACGACGCATTGTGGAAAATGCTTTTAGAATAATGAGCAACCGCTGCCGCATTTTCCACACCACCATCAACCTACGTGTGAAGATAGACTGGGTCGTGATGGCGTGCTGCATAACTTTCTGCGAAGAAAAACTACCCAACGAGGACCAGTCCCAGCTAGAGCAGAAGATGTAGGACCCCTGGAGAACATTGGACATTTTACATCTGTGTCTGCACCACCAATTACAACAACATCCACCGCACATGCCAAAGAAGTGAGGGAGGAGTACATGGCCTATTTTAACGGACCAGGTGCTGTGCCATGGTAGGGGGACTGTCTGTGAACTTACTAAATTGGACATTTTGGATTTCCCCCCCAAAAAATTAAGGATTTTGGTTTAAAACTTTGTCACTACTTACCAAGACTTCTGCAGACGGAATGGGTATGATATACCGCCGGCCGCACGGCGGTTCGATTCCCGTCAGCGGCAGCCCGACAGGAGCAGAGTGCGACGCAGCGGAAGCCCGACAGCGCTGGAAATCCCGATCGTGGATAGGTAAGTATCCACTAACCTAACCTAACCCCCCTAACCCTCCTTAGGGGTGCCTAACCCTAACTTCCCCCCCAAGTGCCTAACCCTAACCACCCCCTTCCCCGCTGCCTCCACCTAAGTCCCCCGGGGGGTGCCTAACCCTAAGTCCCCCCCGGGAGCCCTAAACCTAACCCTCCCCCCCGCGGCTGTCCGCTCGCAGCGCCCGTCATCACTACGATCGTGATGCCGGGCGCCGGTCTCCCGGCGTCGGGGAAATGCGGGCGTCTACATCTAGACGCCCGGCATTTCGCCCTTGCCGGGATAAGACAGTCGGGAAGCCGGCTGCCGGTATATAGGCAGTCAGCTTCCCGATTGCTTCCCCTGCAGACGGTCCAGGCACTTCTGCAATCTCCTCTTCTCCCTCGCGCTCAGCCATCAAGACGACAGATTCCCTTTGAGGCTCTTGATCACTGATGAATGACATCATATGGTAGTACCAGAGCGTGGGCTCATATGTATCATCTGTACCCGCTCCTGATCTTTTGGAGTCATCCACCTTCTTTTTTTCTTTTATGTACACTGTCCTGAGGTTTTGAATCTTCTGCCGGACAGTTTTCAGGTCTGCATCAGTAATGTACTTTTTCGTATACTCCAAGAGCAGCTCTAGTGCGGCCAACTTGTTGTGGTACTTGCAAGAATTGATCCTCCACAGACACTCTTTCGAGTGCAGGATTTTGATGAATCCTGTAACGAACTCACGTTCACTATCCATGGACATATCTATGAAGTGGAAAAAAAAGGAGGACATATAATTATTAGTGTATATAGTTTTGTTATATTTTATGTTGTTATGGTTACATTTTTGTATGTTTTAATATTTTCATTTTACAGGTTTTTAAAGGTTTGGTAGGTATGGTATTGTATTCGTGTTTTCTTTTACTGGAATGTCATGTGTTTGTTTTGTGGTATTTTAATGTTTTTCTTTGTTTTACAGCATGGGTCTTCCACCTTTGGTCCTCCAGCTGTTGTGGAACTACAGATCCCAGGATGCCCTGCCGCAGTTTTAGCATGCTGATATTTCCAAACCTTGGCAGGGCATGCTGGGATGTGTAGTTCCACAACAGCTGGAGGACCAAAGGTCGGGAATACATACGAATTACCGCCGGACTTCAACTCCCGACAGCGGCAGGCCGACACGGCTGAAAATACCGATCGTCCCCAGGTAAGTATGAACTAACCTAACCCCACTAACCCTCCCTTAGGGGTGCCTAACCCTAATCCCCCCTTCCCCACCGCCTAAACCTAACTCCCCCAGGGAGGTGCCTAACCCTAAGTCCCCCCAGGGGGTGCCTAACCCTAACCCTAACCTCCTGGGGGGGTGCCTAACCCTAAGTCCCCCCCGGGAGCCCTAACCCCCCCCCCCGCGACTGACCGCAGTGGCGCCCGGCATCACTTCAATCAGGATGCCGGGCGCCGGTAAAATGACCAGAGTCTACATCTAGACGCCGGTCATTTCACCCTCACCGGGATATGACAGTCGGGAAGCCGGCTGTCGGTATAATGTCAGCCGGCTTCCCGATTGCATACCAAAGGTTGAACAATCCTTTTTTACAGGAATGTTGTGTGTTTTGTAAATGTAATGTTTGTTTGTGTGGTGTTTTTTTGGTTACAGTAAACACGTTTTTTTTTGTTTGTTTTTTAAGTTTTATTACTTTAAATGTATTTGTATTTTATCTGTATTGTATTTGTAAATTTGTTTTGACAATTATTTTATGTAATTTCAATATGAAGAATCTTCCTGTAATGTATTTGTTTATCTTGTTTAAATATATTTGTTTATTAATTTTTTAAAAAGTTGAATTGTTTTCTAATTTATTATTAGGTGGGCCCATGACATTGGTGGCTAGTTGGTTTGGTGGGTGGCACACATTGGTGGGCAGTGGGGGAGCTAAATGCATGACCCAGCCACCGCCCGCCTCATTACGGCGGGCGGTGGCTGTGTCATGCATTTATTACCTGGGGGGGCACATATTTTTGGGCACTGGGGGAGCCTAATGCATAACCCAGCCACCACCCGCCTCATTACGGCGGGCGGTGGCTGGGTCATGCATTTATTACCTGGGGGGCTCACACTGGTGGGCAGTGGGGGGGCACATATTGGTGGTCAGTGTGGTTGCATTTAAACTGTACAAATATACTCACCAAACTTCCAACAAAACAACACTTCAGTGTGCAGGCTCCAGTGTGCGGCTATCTTCCTCCATACACAATGCTGCACAAGATGGCGATGGGGCGTGCACAGGAAGCGGTCAAATTTCGCGTTGTGCGATGAATCGTACGATTCGTCGTGAGAAAAAAAAACCCTCATGATCAGCTCCCATCGTGATCCAGGTTGGCTAATCTGACCTACAGCACGGAAGATAAGAGGATGCGAGGTACGACGAGTGGGGACGCGCATCGGCATCATGCTCATGAGTATAAACTCACGATTTGGACTTATTTTACCCGATTCGTCATCACGATTCGTCGAAAACGGACGAATTGGATGAAAAATCGCTATGTGTGTGGGCACCTTTAGGAGACAGAGTGAAAAGTGGCGTAACTAGGTTATTTGGAGCCCAGGACAAATTTTAAAATGGAGCCCCCGCATGCGAGCGCCTTCGGCGCGTGGAAAAAAATGGCCGTGGTCACAAGGGGCGGTGTCACTTAACAATGGGGCGTGTCAACAGGACACATATACGCCTTTCTCGTCACTCTTAACATTCCTTTCCATATGCACCTTAACCCCTGTAGTGCTCCTTATACAGTCTGACCTATGCAGTGCCCCCAGTAGTAGTCCTTCTTATGCAGACCCACAGTAGTGCCCCTTGTACAGTACCCCCAGTATCCAATATCCCCAGTAGTGGTCACTCTTATGCAGGCCCCCAGTAGTTCCGCTTGTACAGTACCCCCAGTAGTGGTCCCCCTTGTGCAGCTCCCCATTAGTTCCCCTTATACAGTGCCCCAGTAGTGGTCCCCCTTATGCAGGCCCCCAGTTGTGCCCCTTATACAGTGCCCCCAGTAGTAATCCCCTTTATGCAGCCCCCCAGTAGTGGTCCCCACTATCCAGTGCCCCTTGAAGTGGTCCTCCCTATTTAGTGCCCCCAGTAGTAAGCCCCTTATATAGTGCCCCCAGTAGTATTCCCCCCCTTATGCAGTGCCCCTTATATAGTGCCTCCAGTAGCAGTCCCCCCATGCAGTGCCCCCAGTTGTGGTTCCCCCTATGCAGTGCCCCCAGTAGTATTCCCCCCCTATGCAGTGCCCTTTATATAGTGCCCCCAGTAGTGGTCCCTGATGGAGTGCCCCAGTAGTAGTCCCCCTGATTAGTGCCCCCAGTAGAGATTCCCCCCAGTGGTGCCCCCAATTACTGCCTCCAGTAGTAGTCCCCCCAGTAGAGGTTCCCCCCAGTGGTGCCCCAAAAAGTAGTCCCCCCGATTAGTGCCCCAAGTAGAGGTCCCCCCAGTGGTGCCTCCAGTAGTAGTCCCCCCCCAATTGGTGCCCCTAGTAGAGGTTCCCCCAATTACTGTCCCCAGTAGTAGTCCCCCAGATTAGTGCCCCCAGTAGAGGTGGAATCGGTATGGAATCTCGGCTGCCGCATAGCCGGCAGTTCGATTCCCGGCAGCGGCAGCCCGACAGATCAGCAGAGCACGGCAGCGGAAGCCTGACAGCACTGGAAATCCCGATGGTCCCTAAGGTAAGTATAAACTAACCTACCCTAACCCTCCTTAGGGGTGCCTAACCCTATCCCCCCTCTAAGTGCCTAACCCTAACCCCCCCTTCCCCGCTGCGTAAACCTAAGTCCCCCCCCGGAGGTGCCTAACCCTCCCTCCCCCTAGCCTAGCCCTAACCCTCCCGCAGGGGTGCCTAACCCTAAGTCCCCGCTGGGTGCCCTAAACCTAACCCTCCCCCCCTGCGGCTGTCCGCTCGCGGCGCCCTGCATCCCTTCGATCGGGATGCCGGGTGCCTGTCTCCCTGCGTCGGGGAAATGACAGGTGACTAAATATAGAAGCCCGGCATTTCACCCTCGCCGGGATATGACAGTCAGTATTAAGGCAGTCGGTTTCCCGATTGTATACCGTAGAGGTCCCCCCCAGTGGTGCCTCCAGTCGTAGTCCCCCCAATTAGTGCCCCCAGTAGAGGTTCCCCCCCAGTGGTGCCCCCAATTTTTGAGCCCAGTAGTAGTCCCACTGATTACTGCCCTCAGTAGTAGTCCCCCCGATTACTGCCCCCAGTAGAGGTGCCCCCCCCCTCCCAAATACATAGCAAAAAAATAAAATAAAACGTACCTGATTTCACGCTCCTGCTGAAATCTATGAGAGTCTGTTTAACTCTCATTGGCTGCTGTTTAACACACACACATCTCCGCCAGCACTGGCGGAGATGTGTGTGCAGCAGCAGCAGCCAATGAGAGTTGTCTGACTATCATTGGTTGCTGATTAACACACACATCGCCGCCGCGCGGCGGTGATGTGTGTTAGCACAGCCTGAGCCCGTTCGCCTCCCACCCTCCTCCTGGTGCTATAGGGCAAGCGCTCAGAGGGAGGGAAGGGGCTCGGCTGTGCAGTACAGGACCGGCGCTGGGAAGCCTAGAGCCGGTCCTGTGTAAATGTGTAGTGCTGACTGCACTCACTGCGGTCGGCACTACACTGGGTAACTAGGACGGGCCGGTACCGTAGCCGGTGGCGCCCCCCACCCGCGACGCCGGTCCCACGGCACGTGCCCCGCTCGCCCTGCCCTAGTTACACCACTGCTCCTAACACTGCTTAGTAAATAGACCCCTTAATATGCATGTAGGACCTCTTCATATGTTTTGCTTATCCTAAGGGACATGCTGTATATACAATCTTTCAAAAAGGGATCTTTAGAAGATTGATGATACTTGTGTTTCCTCGGTACACCAATTATTCTTATACATGATACATCCTTTCGGCTGCCCTCAGTCTCCTTTGAAGACCTGCTTTCACCAATATAAATACTTTGAGCTGCTGGAATAACAAGATCTGTGCAGCGATAGTAGGATATTAGTGCTGGATCGATTAATACGGGCCATACATCTACGACCTGATTCCCAGTTCTGACGATTGGATCAGCGATAAAAAATGTGAATCTTCGGACATAAAAAGTTTAGCGATCTACCGGCGGATTGGGGAAAAACAGCTTGTTATAAATCCTCGACTCGCCCATCGCAATCATTTTTGGTCGGGATCAGTGAATCAAGAATTTCCGCGATTCCGCAAACCCGGCAGAAATGGAAATTGGAGCAATACATCGCAGATGAATGGGCCCCATTACTTATAAATAGCAACATTGTACAATGTTAGTGTAACCCACGGGGTGATACATTGTGCAATATATTATGGTTTGCTAACTCCACTATTGGAAGCCATATAACACTAACTACAAATCAACCTAGCAGTTTTATTAATATGATTTATACACCACTAGGGGCCTGATTCAGGACGGATTACAATTGCGATCGCAGCTGCGATTTTTGCACAGAATGCAGCTGCGGAAATATGCTACTGCTTGCCAAAGCTCAGCCGACATAAAGACGCCCACTGCTGCTTTCTCATATCATCCAATTTCACTGCGTAAACATCAGTATCATCAACGCACATCGGCCAGTCACACAGCATTTACACCAGCTGTCATGCTGTGTATGCAATAGCAGTGGCTAATTTATGCACGCCTATAATATGGCGTTCAAACGGACAGACATGCCTGCGTTCTTCTGACAGCACCGTCGCCACCCCCAAACGTTGACAGCCTATCACTCACTTTACGATAAACTCCTCTGTGCGTCTGCAGTCACAGTGCAATTGCTGCGCACGCGCAGTGTTGCCTATACGCATGCACGATGGCAAACAATTGATCGATGTGCATCCGCAGTTGCACTTGCGTTTGGTACTGAATCAGGCCCTATAACCTTTCAGGAGTTTATGAGAACATCCGTTGCCCTCTGCATTATATGGCAGGCACTGCCATGCCCGCTAAATTATATGCTAAGCACAGCGACACTGTCTACATTATATGCCAGTGTAAAGCTCTCTGCATTTTATGGCAGGCATTGATGGTCTCTGTATTATATGGTGGTCACTGCGATGCTCTCTGCATTATATGGCAGGCATTGTGATGCTGTTTGCATTATATTGTGGGCACTGATGGTCTGTATTATTTGGCGGTCTCTGCGACGCCCTCTGCATTATATGACAGTCAGTGCAACGGCCTCTGCATTATATGACGGTCACTGCAATGCGCTCTGCATTATATGGCGGGCAATGCGACGCTCCCTGTATTTTATGGCTCTCACTGCTGTTTCAAAGGCATCCAATAATGACAAACATTACATGCTAGTTCCAAATGGCCATGTTGTGCAAACAAAGGTAAACAGACCACACCCCAACACAGGTAGATGCACTTTGTAAACACTTACATGGCACCCCAAGACAGGGCCTCCATCAGGGGGGGATTGCCGGAACTGTAGTACCGGGTCCGGACACTGGCAGAACAGCGGGGGCCCGTCCACTATTACTGCCAATGCACATTGTGTCAGTCCCGGGTCCCATAATTTGTTATGGCAGCCTTGCCCCTAGATGGCATTAAAAACAAAAGACTAACATTACACTAACAACTGTGGCACTCTCTGGATTATATGGTGCTCACTGCGATGCTATCTGCATTATCTGGCAGTCAATGCGATGCTCTCTGCATTACATGGTGGGCACTGCAATGCATCCAGTATGTGATCCTGTGACTAGAGCAATGACACAGGCAACCAGCACTTATACAATGAGTGCTGCACTATTCCCATAATACTGATACCATGGGGTAAATTTACTAAAGTGCGGGTTTTTAGAAGTGGAGATGTTGCCCATAGCAACCAACCAGATTCTAGCTATTATCTTCTAGAAGGTGCTAGATCAATGTTAAGTAAAATCTGATTGGTTGCTATGGGCAACATCTCCACTTCTAAAAACACACCCTTTAGTAAATATGCCCCCATGTGTACTGAGAAGCCACACCATCGCCTTGCACAAAAAAAAATCCCTAGTTTGCAGTGGGGGCTCCAAAGTACTAGTTCAGTCACTGCAGGTAAGCACAATTTATTTAATTTAATTTTTTTCTGTATTTCTCCCTAAGAATGTTTGGCCTAGCGGTGCCATAAAAAATGCTTATACGCTAGGGCAGTGGTTCCCAAACTTTTCTGAATCATGGCGCCCTAGAGTATCAGCATTGTTTTCACTGCACCCCTAAACCAAAAGTTTTGTTATTGAGAAATTCAGAAAAAATGTAGTGAAGTAGTAGAGTGAAGTACAATAAATTGTGCTTACCTGTAATCCTTAGGTTTGGTTATATAGAGGTGGACAGGTTTGTGCTTCTGTTTGCAAACATATTTACATTACATTGACCATAAAGAATTTGATTTGGTGCTGGACCACTAACCTGAGGCACCCCTGCAAGTGTCCCGAGGCACCCCAGGATGCCAAGGCACACAGTTTGGGAACCACTGCGCTAGGGAGCCATGATTCAAGACAGTTTGGGAACCACAACCTAGATAACTCCTGATCTAATGTAAAAACCAAAAGGTCATAATAATACCACAGACATTGTGTATATAATGCGGCTGCGCCAGATCTTTGAGAGTCCAAAACTTTTATTGTGCTCCTTCTTAAGGACAATGCGAATATTAGAAATTTTATTTTTAAACCTGAGAGATTGACATCAGATCAATATGACTTAAGCTGGGTACACACTAAAGCGATAGATCGTTCCGATGCGGATCGGAACGATATATGGACCACATCGCTCAGTGTGTACAGATGATTGCACACTCATGTGCGTTGTTCGTCGTATCGCCTGATCTGCTGTACATGCACGGCATATCAGAAGAACTGACGGCTCACACCATGCTTCTGGATGCAGCGAGGGAACGATATATCGGGCGGTCGTACACCAGAACGTGTAGTGTGTACGGACCGCCGGCTATATTGTGCAGTTGCATCTGCCGTTGCTGGGTACACACATTGTCCAGTGTGTACCCAGCTTTAAAAACCTCAGAAATGGCAATGTCCTTTTTTTCAAGAATCAGATATGCTTCATGAGCCCTATGTACAGCAAATAAATTCATTGTTGTGTTCAGTGGACTCAGAAGTGCTGTGGGTGTTCACTAACTGTACAACGGGTTGTGTAGTTTCTGTACACAGACTGTGCAACGGATTGTATATCGTTGTGTGTGTATGTACGCTGACTACAGCGGATTGTGTAGTGTTGTTTGTGTACACTGACTGTACAGCAGATTGTGTAGAGTTGTTTGTGTACACTGACTGTACAGCGGATTGTGTAGAGTTGTTTGTGTACACTGACTGTACAGCGGATTGTGTAGTGTCGTGTGTACACTGTACAGAAGATTGTGTAGTTAGTGTGGCGTACTAGTGTGTAATGTACACTGACTACTGTAGATTGGAGAGAGATCAGGTTACTCCCCCTATCTCGGTGCAGGAGGAGGAGGAGCTGTAGGCGGGGGCAGCACAGAGACAGACACCGCCCGGCAGAGAACGACCGATAGAGACCTGGGGAGAAATCCTGAGATACCCGACCCTGGAACACAGACACCGGACGCCCAGGAACCGGCAAGCCCACACTGTGACTCGGCCGCTGTTGTACACCCTCCTCACTGCTAGGCCCCAACCTCATAGATAGCACTGTGTCTGCCCATCATTGCTGGGTGCCAGTGATCAGATGAAGCTGTCCCCCTCACCCTGACCTCCCCTGTCACCTTGCGCGGCTCACTCTCCCTGCGCCCGAGTCCTGCGCTGGCCCTTACAATGATGTCTGCCTCCAGGACCCTCCAGCTTTGGTGCTCCCTGCAATGCCAGGGGTACCACGACGTCCGGATTTCTGACCTGAGCTCCTCTTTCCGTGATGGGCTGGCCTTTTGCGCTCTTATCCACCACCACAGACCCGATCTCATGTGAGTACCACCCCCTTCCTGGGTCCAAGAGCTTGCCATCTACTATGAGAAACCAGAATAGTCCTATCAGATGTCATAGTAGGAGCACTGGGACCTGCAACTTCAATATAACTTTATCAGACATATTTTAACCCTGTATTGGTAATGTGATGCTCTTCTGATGTTTTCCTACGTAAGGGTTAAATATCTTGATGTGTGTTAAATTATACTATTTAGTGGTTATTCATATTTTAATGGCTTTAATGAAATAATGACATTTTAAAATATAATTGCTTATTTTATTTAAATGCATTTGTTCACATAAAGGCATTTTCATTAAGTATTTTATTGTCCACGTTTTACTCATAAATTGCTACAGACCTTAATTGCATGTTTCTTTTTTATGGGTTACATTTCTGCATTTTTATTTTCTTAAGAATTCCTATTAATTGACCTAGGGCATGAGACAGACTGGTGTGCCTCTGATTCATACTCATGAGTTACTGGGAAGTGATGATGTACTGTACTCACTGCATTCAATTTCACATATTTATTGCTGTAAACATACTATACTTGTACAATCATGTATTTATTGTTACACTTTGCATGGCAATGTGGTTTGTGTTACTGCTTACTCAATGCAAGCACAGGGGATGGGTATGGGATGCCGGCGCTCAGGAACCCAGCGGTCAGAATCCCGACGCCGGCATCCCGACCGGGTTACAATACCGACACCTGTTTGTCGGTATCCTAACCCTCCCCCTAACCCTCACTCCCCGATGCCTGAACCTAAACTCCCCCTTCCTGCACCCTAAACCTAACCCTCTCCCACCTTAGTGCCTAACCCAACCCCACTACTTACCTTCAGGATGGCGGCACCGGGATTATGATAGGTATTGGGATTACGGCGCTGGCATTCTGACCGCCAGAATCCCCGCGGTCAGGATATTGATGGTATCCCCAAGCACAGTAGGGCTTTGCAGTATATGGTTGAGAGTGTGTTCCGGTTCTTTTTGGCAGTTTAGAGAGTATCATATTTTTGTGAGGGGAATTTGAAAATGTTCCCCCTCCCTAGCCTGCCAGCATGTGTCTATATGTCTGTAGCAGTACACAGCTGCTGTAATGCCCACCTGTCTATGAGTTTAACATTAATAAAAGTGGCTTTGTGCGCTGTAACAGACACACATGCTGCTCTGAGCTATACAATCCCAGCTTTCATCCTCCTCCTGCTGACACTCATGTGTACCTCTCTCATTTCATCCTTAGAGACTTTGATTCCCTTTCCAAAGAAAATGTCTTCGAGAACAACCGGCTGGTGAGTTGTAAACTGGACATGGGGGCTGGTACTGTAGGAGTGATTTGTGGAGTGTATTCTTCATGTCGGCAGCATAAATGGGACATGTGCTGCAGTTTCCTGTCAATATCCACCTACAGATGGGTCCACATACATCTATCCATGCATTTGAAGGTAAAAAGATGCACGGTGCCACGCCACAGAATGGCGCGACTAGAAGGCCTGTTTAACGCACAAGGAGGCTAGATGTATGAGGACACATCCGTATGCAATAATATAGAGACCAAGGGGTAATTTATTGGAAAGGAAAGGATAAATTACATTTACAGTTTTTGACCGAGGTTATATAAACAATGGACATCTACACATAGCTGTACTCTCTTTTGCATACTCCAGTGATAATTACGAGCGTTATTGTGCTCAGCCTGTGTGTGTATATATATATATATATATATATATATAATATATAGAACTGTGTAAGTCCGCACTCAAAGCTAAATATAGGTTGGTATTGCGATGGTGCTCCTCATGAATCCCACAGGTATCTACAAATTATAGAAAAATAGAAAAAGGGCTAATGTGGTGATACTCTGACCTGTTTGCACCTTGTGCCATTGTCCTGGTGACGGTTCCTGTGGGGACCGAAACTTCGACTGTTATGACATTTTAAGTGAGTTACAAATAAAGGTGTGATTTACCTGGTGAGTGCCCTTTTTATATATATATATATATATATATATATATATATTGTTTTCGTATGTGTGTGGTAGTAAATTAGGTAAGAAGGGCTAATGGATAGAGAAAATTATTTTATTGGTTAATCACAGTGTTAACCTGTTGACATACAATGCATGCAGGGGGATGAGTACACATGTCCTTGTACAATAGACATAATACAGTTGGGGGTAGATACAGGCAGTAAATTACACAATAAAGCAATAAAACTTGAAACAATGAGTATGCAAAATGAACAATTTGTGAATAGTTGTCCACAGATAGTGGTTCACAGCAGTCAGTATTTTGATAAACTGTGTGCAGTTCTCGTAAACTAGTTGAAGAATGGTAATACGCTGTGCTGCTAGGAGTTCAGTTCTATTCTAATGCTGGTCTTTATATGAGTGTGCAGATTAAGTTACCTCAGTTTGTGATGTATGTGCACTGTAATTGGCAGTGTGGAGGGTTGGCTTTCCTGCCTTTCAAGAGATGCTGCAGACAGCGTACCTGTTTAGGGAGGACCTCAATCTGCCCAGGGGCCTGCTGTTCAGATATTCCTTGCCTCAAATTGCTCGGATGCGGAGCTTGCTGTATGGCGTCTTCTCCTTCCTGTCCCTTGTTACAGCTGCAGATGCGCCGGCTGTGGTGGATTACTGCGGGCTTCCGGGTACGACACTTCTGGGTTATCGTCGCATGACACGCGCCTGCCGGGTACCTGGGTAATGCTGATACCATACTTTGCTTGTTTGGTACATGAGACCAAGTTTCGTAGATCTGGCCATTTGTTGGTTGTGCATGTGACCAGCTAAAGTCACTTCAAATATGTGGAAATAGGTTACTTTGTTATTGGACATTTTTTTATCAAATGAATACACAATTTTATCTACAATTGTTACATTAATAAATGAGTCTATTAAGCTTTGCTTTATGACATCGCTGTACGACAGTACGAAGTATATAATTGTTGCCAGAGCCATAACTAGACTTTTTGGTGCCCTGTGCCAGAAAGAGCATTGGCGTCCCCCTCATTTTTCAAAGGGACATAATGCACCCAAAAAAGGGAAATGGCCTCATGAGGAAGGGCCAGGGAAGAGATAGGAGAGGCCAGGAGATGCGGGGGATGAAATTAGAGGAAGCTACAAATGAGAATGATAATAAATAGAAATTTGACAGGGCCAAACAGCGCCCCCTGACCTGTGGTGCCCTGTGCGATGGCACCGCCGCACTACACTAGCTACGGCCCTGTTTGTTGCACGTTTAATATAACTATACCGCATCATCCGTGGCATCGTCTCATCTGATGTGCAGCACATACGATGGGAAGATGCGACCATCCCCCCAATTCACCTTACAATGAACTGGGTGGTTTTCAGGGTACACACTATATGATCATTGTTCCAAATCATCGTGGACAATATATATCATATAGTGTGTACCCATCATTATTTGATATATTACAATTGCAAAAGTGACAAGTTCTCTCTAAACTGCCCACACACAAGCAGATGATGTTGTTTTCCTGAGTACCACACTGGATATAGGTCTGCATTGTTAACCACATGACCAAATTGGACTGTTCTGACTATTTGGTGCTAAGTTGAAACAACCAGAGCATGTTGTAGCTGATAAGTGCAGTTAGCTAATGACTGCACAAGCAGAATGGGGTTCCTGATTCAGCTTAATGGCACACTACAAGTCCTGTCATTAGCTGGCCGTAGACAGTGGTTCCCAAACTGTGTGCCGTGGCACCCTGGGGTGCCTCAAGGCACTTACAGGGGTGCCTCGGGTTGGTGGTCCAGTACCAAATTATTTTTAGTCAGTGTGATTGGCAGTCATTAGCACTGGTTTTTCCTATCAAATAATATGTGGACAAAAAGAAGCGCAGCCCTGTCAATCACCACATAACGGAACCGAAGGGTGACATATAAGCGCAATTTATTACATTTCATTTTTGCAGAATTTCTTAACTTTTGGCCCAGGGGTGCCTTGGTAAAAATGCTGATACTCTAGGGTGCCGTGATTCAAAAAGTTTGAGAACCCATGGACTAGGCAAAAGTGCAGCCACCATGGATAATCAGAGCGCCTCCATATACTTCAAGATGTATGGAGGAGATCTCTGTTCACTAATTGTAGTCGAATGGATGATCACTGAAAGGATTGTCAAGTTTTATAATCAAACAATACTGAGTGTTTTTCAGCTGCTTTCAGGTAGCGAATGATTATCTTTCAGGTCCATACACTGCACAATAATAACTTAGAATATTTGTTTCATCGGCTGACCTTGACAATTATCATTCAGTGTAAGGCCAGCTTTTGGTAGATTCGAGTTCACATGGAGTGATGTCATCTGCGTCAATTCAAATAGCTGTGATGGGGCGAGTTGCCGTTGCAACAGCGTGGAAACGCCGGCAACGCAACTCACTCCCTTGCAATCTGATCTTGCCCCGGACTCGTAGATTTTTATACGCAGCTGTATGGGGCTGCTAACAAAAATTCAGCTAGTCCGGAGGTATATAGCCGCTAGTGCGGCTAACTGAATTCCTCCCTTTGTGTGTAGCTAGCTAGACTAGTGGGGCCTGTCCATTCACTTGTAGCTGTGGTATCATGTCTGCAGCCAGCATTTTGAACCAATGTACATGTTCCCTGTGCTGGCAACAGGTTGAAGTATTCGATGTGGTAGCAGCTGCATAACTATCAAAATAGGGTTCTAGCCAAATTTTAGTCCATCCATCCCGTGAACTGGCAGCACATTGCTCTTGCGGTCCTGGTTGATAACTGGGTTATAAGGACAGGTGAATGCTGGCCGATCAAATATACTGAACTATTTGAACAATTGAGTACAAATAGTGTGCGGTTTGAAGGAAATGCAAATAAAAATGTGATTATTCAATTTCTACTAAACTTTTTTTTGAATACATATTTTATTCTTTCCCCTCCTTAAAGTCTGAAGCTGGCCACACAATACCGACTATACTCCCGTTCTGACGATGTGTCAGATTTCCCTTGAAACTCTCCTGGCAGCTCTGCACACGATATGCTGTCCAATCTTCGTCCAATCTTCATCCCGATCTCCTGCAGCCAGACTTTTTCACAGTGCATTTGAGTCTAGATCGTCAGATCTGCCCTACAGCATGGCAGATCTGAAGATGTGATGCGCACCCCCGCAGGTCGCACATCGCATCGTGATCGTGAGCGGGGACTCACGATTTGGTCATTTTTTACCCGATCTGTCGTTCGCTATGTGTGTAGCCAGCTTGACTGTGTTATTTAGATGACGAAGCTAGTAATAAGATACTCTATGTACTCTATATCTGGTGCTTTCCACATGTCTGATATGTGCCAAGTTGTGAGCTCTTTCGCAGGATTTGAAACACAATTTTGTCTTTGCTGGTGTACTGTGTAGCAAAAAGCAGTAAGGATCCAGGTTTTCAACAGAACTTTTTTTTTTTTTTTGCTCTTCTCCTTTAATTAGGACTCTTAATATGACATACAAATGCTCCCTCACTTCTTTTTAGGTGCTAGATAAAGTAGAGCAATTATTGGAACTACAACCCGTATTGTTGGGATTCTTAGTTTTAAGAAAATTATTTTAAAAGGTTCCCTTTATCATAACCCAGGGCCATAACTAGGGTAGTGCGGCCTGTGCCATGGCACAGGGCGCTGTTCAGGCTTGTCAATTTTCTGTTTATTATCATTCTCAGTTGTAGCTTCCTCTTATTTCATCCCCAGCATCTCCTGGCCTCCCCTACCTCTCTGGGCCTTCCCCATGAGGCCGTTTCCCTTTTTTGGGTGCGTTGTGTCCCTATTTAAAAAAAATAGGGGGGGGGGGGTGCCAATACTCTTTCTGGCACAGGGCACCAATAAGTCTAGTTACGGCTCTGCCCAGGTCTTTGCTGGGGACAGCAGCAGCATAAGGAAGCCTCGGGTGTGATATGTGCTGCTGGTGTTACTGTGTGGTGCAGGAGTCTCTAAAGCTTGTTCTGTTTCCTGCTGTTGATCATGTTTTGCATACACAACAGATTTCCAACACATTACCACATATATGTTTATAAAAAAGGGAAAAAGAAAGAACACCATGCAAGTTGAACATCTACTTCTCCCATAATAACTAGTTATTAGGGTAAATTGGTCTGACTACACAGAACCGCTTAAATCTTCAGTATAATTGGCTGTTATGGGTTACAACACATCATTACATGCATAAGTAATGTGAGTGTGAAATTAGCAGAATACCATGTTTTCAAGTAATAGGGAGTAGGTCTTGATACTCTCTGGGATGAGAAAAATGACTTCAGGCTAAAGAAAAGACCCGTGGAATATTTTATTATTAATATTTCCTATAGTCTGGAATGAGTCCTGTATGTATTGTTACGAGCTGGCTGGAAAAATATCAAGATATTTTTGAAATGTAAACACTTCTGGTTTTATATAAGCTAAGAAAGACAGGTTTCTGTATCTGGCAGTCGCCCGGGTGTGTCTGCGTGAAACATGCATCAGAGTGGGAGAAGGCAAGGATTGCCAAGAGGATGATATCATAAATCCACTATGACACACTCCATAATTCTGCTTCTGCATCTGGGCTAACAACACAAAATTTTAAGGAGCATGTCCAAACCTGTGTGACATACAGATAATGTTCATTCCCTCAAAGCATGTCATTCTGTATATGTGCAATTAACACAGTGAACCTCTCTTTGGGTGGTGGTTAGTTATGTGACAGGGTACGAAGGCTGTATCATAAGTGCGGAAATGCTTTGGAATGATGAAGGGACTGACGATGGACAGAAATGTGAGAACTACGGCATCTGTCGTTCTATGTTAAGATTTGTACAGTACAAATTTGTCCTGGAAGAGAAAATCGGTGTTCTGGTAATCTTAAAACTAGTCAAAACCTGAAATGTAGGAACATGTCCGCCTTGGTTAGGTACGGCCTATACTGTACCTGCCTGTCCACAGCCTGGGCTTCCCTGGAATTACTAGTTCTTATAGCACAATATTGTCTTTGCTCAGTGGAAAAGCTTATACTTCACCAAAATGTCTATCTATACTTCCCCAATAAGCTATGCATATTGTTCCCTTTGAGCTGTAAGGCATTCATTGACAGCCAGGAATGGGTGTGGGACCCACCACATTGAGCTGCCACTTCCTGTTAGTAGGTTTGCTGCTCCTTCTTCCCTGGAATATCTGGGATGCTCACATATTCTGGGGAGTTCTCCTGGGATCCGGGAGAGCAGACAACCCTCCCACAACAACCCTCCCACAACCCATCTACTTCTGCATTGAATCTTGATGACACAATTCGCTTTGAATCCACGTCTTTGTTGCCCTACCGCACTCCAAATTGCTGCATTTTGCAGCTGGGGAGAAACTGTGACGATGCAGCTCGTGACACCGCGCCACCTGCAGGTGACCCTGGATTTTCCTCATGTAGATCTCCTTGAGTCCCACAAATTCGGGAACTCTGTCTTCTCTTGAATGTCCTCTCGAAACTGATATCATGGATATATGCAGTTTTAGAACAGTGATGGGCAATAGACTTCCACGTGTTGGGCGCTAAATTTTTTTTCTACTTCAGGGTCCATAGGGTATCCACAGGATACCTTGGGGTATAGGTGTGACGTCAGTCGCAGGGCACCAAAGAGTTAAGCTTTCAGCCTCCCAGGATGCACTAGGTCCCCCTCCTATACCCCGCCCCCGGGCCAAGGCACCTCAGTTTAGTTTGGTGCCCGGCCGGAGTCGGGTGCACCTGTTGGAGTGGGGGCTAGAAGAGCCCCTGAAGCTTTTTCTTCATGCAGCTGTGGCTGCACATCTGGATGAACAGCATGGACAGTCAGTCCTGACGTCCATGCTGTCTTCCCTACACCCCGCCGGTACCAGAACGCCGGTACTGATCCGGGGATGCTGGTGGGCGTCTGGGGTCACAGCTAGCGGTGACCCCAGATGCTCCGGACCATGGCCGGATTCAAGGGGGACAGAGGTAAGCAGCGGGGTCCCGCGGTGGGTCCCCGCTGATCACATGGTCCTAAGTCCCCAGGCAGGGGGCTCCCTGGGGACTGGCTGCAGCGTGGAGCCAGGCGACCAACCTGCGCTTCCACTACCCCCTGGGACAGCGGACCGCAGCAGAGCGGTAGCGCTGCGGCGTCCCAGGGGTTAAATGCATGCCAGGGGAGCGCGCCTTCCCTGTCTCACAGCCGGCGCCTCCCCCGCTGCACACAGCCCTCTCTGCACTGTGCTGACTGGTCCTGTGTCAGCGCTCCTCCCCCAGGCCAGCTTCTCTCTGCTCCTCGGCGGCCATCTTCTCTGCAACGCATGGTGACCGCTGCTGGAAGTCTGGAAGGAAGCATCGTGGTCTGGGTCCCCCCGCATACCTCTCCTCCGCTGTGGCTCAGGTCTGTGTATGCAGCGCTGTGTCCTACCAGGCCCTGTGTCTGTGTAGTTGAGTGATCAGCGCTGTTAGTGCAGGAATTGTTATTTCTCTGCATTGTATGTGACTGTGCTAGCGCTGCCTGTAACTATTCTTCACTAAACTGTCAGCTTTATTACTGTCCCTGTTCTTTCTGCTAAAGCCCTTGCGGTGCGGTGCTGCAGGGTGGTCTCTCGCCTATTTAATACTTAATTGGTGAGAGAGGTCACATACGTGGTGCCATCATGTCTGAAAGTGATTTTCCCCTCCGGCTACAGTGTACCACGTGCAAAGTACCGTTAGCGGAGGGGGAGGGTAGCGCGGAGGGCCTTTGCCGGCAGTGTTGTCCATGGCGCGGCCTATTACGGTTACAGCACCGGTACAGGAGCCGCCCTGGGCTTGTTTCGCTCAGGCGTTAACAGCTTTAGTGGGCCAGTTAGCTCCGCAGCCCGCGTTTACTCCGATGGGTTTGTCCCAGCAGTCTGTGGTGTCGTCACCCATGCAGGGGTTCCCACGACAATTGGTGGTACCCCACAATCTCCCTATTTCCCCGCTCCCGGGTTCTCAGGAGCCAGCGTGGGTTAACTCCCTGACGAGTTCTTTACAGCACTTGTCGGATGTATTGCAAGGGGAGTCTGTGATGCGGCCTCATAAAAGGCCGGTGGCGTCTCTGTCCGCTCCTTATGAGGATGACGAAGGGACGTCTGATGATGGGGAGATTCTGGATCCTTACGATCAGGAACCTTTCCATACTAAGGACGCTGATGCTAAGTCCAAAGTATATATTCCTGGACTTATTCGGGCAGTCCGCACAGCCTTGGTGATTGAGGACGAAGTTCCCCCAGCGGCTAAATCTAAGTATGCCTTTTTCAAAGATGTGAAGGGCGATGCCACAGTCTTTCCTCTTTCGGGTCAGTTGGTGGACCATTTAGAGGAGGCGTGGAAACAACCTGGCAAAAGATACCAGCCGCAGAGACGCCTGGCGGTGGCTTATCCGTTCGCGGATAATTATTTTGCTAAGTGGGAATCCCCTCCACAGGTGGATTCTCACGTGACCCGTCTTGTCCGTAGTGCCACATTGCCGATGCCATCCATGTCCTCCCTTAAGGATGCTACGGACCGCAAGGTAGAAATCTGCCTGAAGTCCGCTTATTCCCTTGCAGGGGGGGCAGCACGGCCGGCTATGGCCATTTGCTGGGTTGCCAGAGCGATGGAGCGCTGGGCGGATTCATTAGAGGCTTCTTTTGAATCCGACTGTCCGGCCGAACAAGCGGAGTTGATTGGCAATCTCCGTGATTCGGCCACCTACATCAACGAGGCGGCTCTAGACATTAGTACTCTGGTGTCTAGAATTTCTTCAGCAGCGGTAGCTGCTCGTCGCACCTGGTGGCTGCGATCCTGGAAGGCGGACGCAGATCCAAGAAAGGTCTGGAAGCGTTGCCGTTTACCGGAGAAGTTCTCTTCGGTCCGGATCTGGATAAGATTGTGGCCACGCTGGCGGCAGCCAAATCTGCTTGTCTCCCGTCGGCCGCTGCTCCTTCTGGTTCTGGACCATCGTCCTTTCGGTCATCTAGGGCCCAGGGCAGGCCCAAACCACAGTCGTTTCCTCGACAGGCTGGCCCTAAGAAATCGGTCAAGCCCCGGAAACAGGCATGGAGTACCAGACGTCCGGCCCCCAAGCCAGATGACAAGCCTGCGGCCTGACGGTCCGGGTCTCCCCTTGGGGGATCCCAGGGTGGGAGGCCGCCTGCTGCAGTTCTCCCGGTGTTGGTCGTTCACTACGACAGACACTTGGGTTCTGGAGGTGGTCTCTCACGGGTACGCCCTCTCCTTCCGGCACAGACCCCCGGCTCGATTCTTCACCACGGGTCTACCATCAGACCGGAACAAGGCTACGGAGCTGCGGAAGGTATTGCACACTATGCTCCAGGCTGGAGTTATAGTGCCTGTTCCATTCTCCCAGAGGGGCCAGGGTTTCTATTCAAATCTATTTTTGGTACAGAAACCCAATGGGTCATATCGTCCGATTCTCAACCTCAAAGCACTCAACAAGTCTTTGCGGGTCCCGAAGTTTCGGATGGAGACCCTACGGTCCATCATTCTGGCGCTGGAACCTGGGGACTACATGGTGTCATTGGACATACAGGACGCTATGGCGGTCATGGCGGCTTCTCTGCGGCTGCAAGGAGTCCGCATGTTGCCGTACTTGGACGACCTGTTATTGGTGGCAGGATCTCCAGAGCTCCTGTTACACCACTTGGACCTGACCATTGCACTGCTGCAACGGCACGGCTGGCTAATTAACTGGCAGAAGTCCACTCTAATCCCGTCTCGGAGGATTCTGCATCTTGGAGCCTTATTGGACTCGGGACAGCAAAGGATCTTCGTGACGGAGGACAAGATCTCTGCTTTACAGTCAAGGGTGCGCAGTTGTCTGCACAGCCGCCGGGTGTCCTTACACTCGGCGATGAGGTTACTGGGCTCCATGGTGTCGGTGTTCGACATGGTGGAATACGCCCAGTTTCACTCTAGACCTCTGCAGCACCTGATCCTGTCCAAGTGGAACGGGCTGCCTCAGTCTCTGAAGTTCCAGACGATTGTGCTCACCCCGGAGGTTCGCCTGTCCCTTGCGTGGTGGTTAAAGATGACCCACCTCAACAAGGGACGTCCGTTCTGGGTTCCAAATTGGGTCCTGTTGACAACGGACGCCAGTCTTCGGGGCTGGGGAGCAGTTTCGGGTCCACACTTGTTCCAGGGCAGGTGGACACCGACAGAAGCGGAGCTTCCAATAAATATCTTGGAACTCCGTGCGGTCTTCAATGCTCTCCTGCAGGCACAGCGGTTTCTCCAGGGTCACCCGGTGCAGGTCCAGTCGGACAATGCTACCACCGTGGCCTACATAAACAGGCAAGGAGGAACTCGCAGTCGGGCGGCTCTCGTAGAGGTCTCTCGGATCCTGGTTTGGGCGGAGCGCAATCTTCCGGCCATATCAGCGGTCTTCATCCCGGGAGTGCTAAGTTGGGAGGCGGACTTTCTAAGTCGCCAGGACGTTCATCCAGGGGAATGGTCCCTGCACCCGGACGTTTTTCAACTACTGGTGGACAGGTGGGGTCTTCCAGAAATCGACCTCATGGCGTCCCGGCACAACAACAAGTTGCCGGTGTACGGGTCTCGCACAAGAGACGAAGGGGCGTCTCTGGTGGATGCTCTGTCCGTCCGGTGGACGTTCAGGTTCGCATACCTGTTCCCTCCGGTCTCCCTTCTTCCACGGGTAATCCGGAAATTCAAACAGGAAGGAGGGACGCTCCTGTTGATAGCTCCCGCGTGGCCCAGACGGCACTGGTTCTCAGACCTTCAGGGTCTGTCCGTGGACAGTCCTCTGCGGTTGCCGCTACGACCGGACCTTCTGTCTCAGGGTCCTTGTCTTCACCCGGACCTGACTCGGCTGTCTTTGGCGGCGTGGCTGTTGAGACGGCCATGCTGAGGTCCTGGGGGTTTGCCAGCTCTGTGGTGTGTACCATGTTACGAGCTCGGAAACCGTCTTCCGCGAGGATATACCATCGCGTGTGGCATACGTTCTTCCAGTGGTGTCGACCGAGAGGTTATGCACCGCGGGAGTTTCGTCTGTCTCGGATTCTCGCCTTCCTGCAAGCGGGACTAGATCATGGGCTTCGCCTTGCTTCTTTGAAGGTACAGGTTTCGGCCCTATCTGTCTGGTTTCACCGTAGGATTGCTACAATCCCGGATGTGCGCACCTTTATGCAAGGTGTTCTCCGTATTCAGCCGCCCTTTGTTCCACCTGTGGCGCCTTGGGATTTGGCTGTGGTCCTGAGGACTCTCCAAGGACCGCCGTTTGAACCACTGGGCTCAGTGGATATTAAATGGCTAACAGCTAAGACTGTTTTCCTTCTGGCCGTTGCTTCGGCCAGACGTGTTTCTGAGTTAGGGGCTCTTTCTTGTAGACCCCCTTTCTTGGTTTTTCATGGGAACAGGGCAGTGCTCCGCACTCGGCCCGAGTTTCTCCCCAAAGTTGTTTCCCAGTTTCAGGTTAACGAGGAAATAGTTGTTCCGGCCTTTAACTCACCGGGTCTTTCCGTGGGTGAGGCCTCTTTGGATGTTGTGCGGGCCTTAAGGACTTATGTGGACCGCACTTCTTTGTTTAGGAAGTCGGACGCTTTGTTGTCCTCTATGGCTTCTGTAAAAAGGGTTGGCCTGCTTCAAAGCAAACTTTGGCAGCCTGGATCCGTATGGCTATTTCTGAAGCTTATCTTCATGAAGGCCTACCGGTCCCTCCTTCTCTGAAGGCTCATTCCACTAGGTCTGTGGGTCCTTCGTGGGCAGCTTGACGTGGTGCCTCGGCAGTTCAGATCTGCAAGGCTGCTACGTGGTCTTCTGTCCATACCTTCGTGAGGTATTACAGGTTTGACACCTTCGCCTCTCAGGATGCTTCCTTCGGGCGGCGGATTCTCCTTTCTGCACAGGAGCGTCCCCACCCTTAAAGGATACTGCTTTGGGACATCCCCAAGGTATCCTGTGGATACCCTATGGACCCTGAAGTAGAAAATATGAGATATGGTAAGAACTTACCCTTGTTATCTCTATTTCTACGAAGTCCATAGGGTTCCACAGGACTCCCGCCCTGTCGCACCTGTGCTGCAGATGGGCTTTGCTCTGGTCACCGGTTTTCCGTCTCCCTCTGGTGAGAATGTGATTCTTGTATGTGTCCAGATCTTTGTTCTCTCTCTTCCTTCTCCTCCTCCGGCCTATGGCTTGGTAACTAACTGAGGTGCCTTGGCCCGGGGGCGGGGTATAGGAGGGGGACCTAGTGCATCCTGGGAGGCTGAAAGCTTAACTCTTTGGTGCCCTGCGACTGACGTCACACCTATACCCCAAGGTATCCTGTGGAACCCTATGGACTTCGTAGAAATAGAGATAACAAGGGTAAGTTCTTACCATATCTCATATTTTGTCCTTTTAAGCTGCACTCACTGCCCCAGCTCTTATTAATAAAGTGAGTGTGGAAGGCAGGGGGGATACATTAGAGCAAGCAGGAGTAGCATTTTGGAGTAACTGTGGTTCAAAATGGCCTTAAAGTATCTCAGTTTGCCCCTTGATGATTTAGTGTATTACCTGCTACTAAGACCATTATAATACAAAATCATTGTGTTTATACTTTGTTAAATTAGCCTAAACCTCTCAAGTTATTATTATTAATAAAATAATGTATTACTATTTAATTAAGGTGCATACACGTAACGATTTTGTAACCAACAATTTTCTGTCAGATTTTCCCTTGAAAAAGTGAACGATTTTTTGAAGTGTAATAAACTCTTTTTAAAACGATGAACAAAAATATACCTTCCCTTAATGAAAATCGTTATGTTGCACAGTCTGAAATGAACTACAAATGGGAGCGCGTTTGAATGATTTTCGTTCATCGTTATAACTCAGAAACTGAGCGATTTTTTTGAACGATAACGACGTAGTTATAGTTAAATCGTTCAAAAAATCGTTACGTGTGTATGTACCTTTACTGTTTAAAGCATATCTCACATTGCTGTAAATGGAGAGGATCAAGATGAATTTTAAATATGAATAGTGTTGACTGTTCAAGTAACTCAGCTTGTTTTGATGTATGAAGTTTTTATAAACATGCTGCAAATCTTTGCTATTGTCAGTTGCCAACTGCTTGAGTTGTATAATTATTGGGTATAAACAACAGTAAATGTAGTGATCTCAGGTCTAGAGCATGTTTGAAAATGAACCACAGTTCATTATCCTAACAATCCTGGGTGTTCTAAATCATATGCTCAACATAGTGTTTAAATCAACACTTAGCAGTTAAATCCACTTAAAATTTTGTGATGGGATGAAACCAATTTTTCTGTGACTGAAACAAATCTGTGATGCTAATGAGTCCTGACATCCAAATCCTACATGACAGCTCTGACTCTAGTTTACTATGAGTACTGTAGATCTAAACATCTCATTGGATATGTAACTATATCTCCTTTTAGAAGTTTTTGCTTAACTTTTTTTTTTCTTTTTCATCCTCTGATTTCACTTCTCACTCTTTTCTCTTTGTGAGTTACACCGTGAGTCACATTACAGTAACCCCTGCTTTGTGACCTTGTTGTGAATGGCTCCAGGGTACTGTCACCTATATCATACATCTTTCATTAAATGGATAACTGACTGGTTCCTGCACATTTTAGAACACATTTGCCAATTCTATTATATTTTATTTTAAACGCCACATACAGTTAATTGATTTAACTGAAATTATTTTGGACAGTTCCTAAAATGTATAGCTCCACTTCTTGTTGTTACATGGTCAGCCAGTCCTGGAACTTGTATTTTTTTATTTTAAGTTTTAATTGTTTGTTTGTTCATTTTAAGTTTGATGATAGTATTTACAGAATGGGTTATTCTATAAACTGGATACATGAGGATAAGTGCCACATATTGCATATTAGTCCAGCCAGATTGCAGATGTAAGATCACACAACAAAGTTAAGCTTAGGTCAGCAGGATGTACAAGTGTAGGTAGAACATATCTAAAAGACTGTGTAGCTTCAAACGTTCACTGTACATGCACTGACCTTGCATAGTTTCAAACGTGCACTGAAAACCCACCTATTCATCAAAGCAAACCCTTCCACCACATAACCGCCCACCCTCCTGCCTCAGCCATCTTTACCTCGCCTACATTCTTGCCTCTGGTCCCTATCCACCTGCTCATGTCATCTCTCTCTCTCACCTCTCCCCTAGATTGTAAGCTCCTAGGAGCAGGTTCCTCCTCCCTACTGTTTTCACAGTCCTCTTTTCTAGCACTTCAATGACTGCCTTCACCTTCCCAGCTGTACTGTGTCCTGAGAATTGTGCTGCTAATTGTTACTTGTGCTCTGTTTATATTTTGGTTACTGTAATGTTCTGTGTACCCTGTACTGTCCTACTGTTGAGGTATGTACAGCGCTGCGGACCACTTGTGGTGCCTTATAAATAAACTGGCATCGCAGGATCGCTGAAATCCAACATGTTGGATTTCACAGATATACCGATCATCATTGTCGTGATAGGCAGCTCGGTGAAATTTAACATGTAGGATTTCACCGATCCTGCGACGGATCACTGAACATCGATGGCCGAATTTAGAGATGTGCGTTCATCAGATGATTATGCTCGCAGACACCCTCCCCCCCCCCCCCAAGCCGCAGCATGTTTGACATGTTGCTATGTTTGGAGGGGGGGCGTGGCTTGTCACTTTTTCCGGAAACGGGCGCGTCTTCCCTGTGTTTCATGAGAGTCAAGCCCAAGGTCTGCTTCAGTGGCCGCAAATTCCTGCCCTCTTACATGACCAGCACCTGGTCAGACTGCGGGAAGTTTCAGCTCCCACAGCCTGACCAAGGGAGCAGCCATCGCGACTATCTGTCGCGATGGTGATCCCAGCCTGCGACCTCAGACGCAGTGCTGGGAACGCAAAGGCAGACCCCTCCTTCTGTATTTGCATTAGAGATGGACGGATTTGCAGAGCTGCTTGTGTTCGGTTCCACAAATCTGTCCATCTCTGAATCAAGCCCAGTGTACCTGGACAGGCAGATGTACTGATATATCGTCATCGGCTGTGCTGCAGGGCTGACCTGATATGTCTGTGAAAGATGTTGTCCACAGACATATCGTCTGTACGCACCTGCAGCTGCACTTAGTGATATGTCCTTCATCGGCTGTACGAATGACATATCGCATAGTGTGTACCCAGAATTAGAGTAGCATGTGGCTTGAGAAACACTGCCTTATATGTAAGTAAGGGTATTCTATATTGTACTTGGTAAAAACAGGCAACCGAGTTAAGGACTGACAGAGCGGACATCAGCAGGAAAACAATTTGCGAGGAACATCAGTCTAGCTGCTATATTCAAAACATATCAATATGGGAAGTAATGAGTGCATGAATTAGGTTGTAAAAGTGTCTTTATGAGTTATGGATGTATAGTAGATTGAATTCAGGATAAAGGATAATACCTGTGGCTAAATTTACTAAGCGGCAGGTTTGGTGTCATTGCCAACCCACCGGATTAGATTACAAGCTATTCTATTTTTTAAATGGAGAAGGAGAAAGTTGTAGGAAAGTATAAGGAGAACAATATAAAGTGATTGCTAATTTTATGTTATTTCATATACCTAAATTGCATTGAAGCTCACCGATGTACTACAAAATGGGAGCTCATTCCGTATCCCCACATCTTACGTATACCTCTCCATACCCATCACCCTTACTAGCACCCCTTTGGAATACACCACTATTCTTGTTATTGACTATGTTTCAAGGTCGTTATTCTATGGTAGCTGGTCCCCATTCCCTGAAGTGCCAAAAGAATTTCACTACTTCTCCCATTGCTTTGTCTTCTGTATTTGTCTATTTGAGGGTGTGTTTTCTATATAGACTTTTTTTTTTTTTTTTAAATATTACAACAACAAAAAAAAAAAATGGAGAATTTCCCTGTGGGCGCACAAGCTGCCGTTCTATAATCGATTAACCAAAATGGATATCCCTAAAATCCAAAGTATAAATGACAAAAGAATAGGAAAAGACCATAAATGGCGCTAATAAACAGAAATATATATGCAGTATTAGTACATTCCTTAATCATGTGACGTCCTGCTTCTGAGATATTAATTCATAACTTCTCCATTTGATGATTCCATGAAGTTCACTCAGTTGATATGTGAAGAAAAAATACAAATATAGAACAAAACAATGTGTAGTAATGTCTTTCAAATGAGATAGATGTGTTTTTCCAATACATATAATGGCGTACCCCACTCAAAATAGGGTTGGAGTTATCTGTGCATCAAGGTATCTTTCTCCTGACTTTAGGTATGGTATGATATAAGTCTGATAACGACTGGCCATGTTGGGGAATGAGGGAGGGTGCCTACACTGAACGACTAATCACTCAGTGTAAGCACTGCAGGGGATGGGGAACGACTGTACAATTACGTTGTTGTAATCGTACTTTCTTTCCCTAGTCGCCTAGTGGATGTGCGGCATGGGTTTAGTCTTTTTTTCTATGGCGGGTTTGCCAGCGGTTTTACAGTGGTTCTCAATTCCGCCTTTTGATAAATTAGGGCTTTCTATTCTATTCTTTCCAGTGTCTAAAACATTGGAGGTGCTTTGATGTTCAATTCCATTCTATTCTATTCTAAAATGTGCTTTTCCTGCGGTTTTGCAGCAGTTTTGACCTTAGTAAATTGGTGGGTTGCAAAACCACCAGGATTTAGAACTCACTGCTTAGTATATTTAGCCCCTAGTCATTGAGCTTGAGGGGTAGGGTATATTGTTGTTTTGTTCACATAAATAAAGATGTCAGGCTGGTAACTACTAATAGCTTTTGGGAAAATTATTAACTCTGTTTTTGTAGGACTATTTGTTTTTATTTTTCTTATGGTCACTCATAGTAATGCACATGTCCATAAAAAAAGTAATCTCAAAGTCCTGTAACTCATTTCGATCTTAAATAGGTCAGCCATCAGGATTGTCCTAATTGTCATGTTTTACGCTGTAATATTTTAATTACACTGGTGTATTTTAAGCAGTGCAGGGTAACCACTTCATATAGCATCCCTGGGGCTCTGCATTGGGAGAGGGGCAATCTTCGTAAATATGTTTCCTAGGTGGAGGTGCAGCTTGAACATTTTTTTTCAATAATGTTTGTTATTACCTTTGTTTTATACTCAATTTAACATTGTAACTAATATTTTATTTCTGCTATATAAATTCAGTGTTTTATGAATTATTTATGTTTCTATTTGTGAAAATAAATCTTCGTTAAAAAAAAAGAAAACAAACAATATGGAAGAGAGCCTTTGAATGAAAGTTTATATTGCTTTCTGCTGCCAAAAATAATAAAATGGGTTGTCTGAGGAGTAATTGTTGATAACTTGTGCTCACCAACATGCTGGTAACCTTTTACTAATTAATTGTACATTGCTATTTCCTAACAACAAACCAAACTGCACTTTCCTGTTCTTCCAAGTCAGCTGATATAAACAGCATAACAAAGGTTGCTTGTTTGTGGCTATTACACCAGTGTGACATTAATTTAGTAACTTACTAGCTTTAAAAAGCGTGCATGATGCTGTATTTGTTTTAAAACACTATGAAGTTACCCATATGATAGAGATGCTCATCGGAAACCCGGCATCGAATAGTTGCCAGGCTTCCGACATCAATCATGCTATGGCTAGTAGTCGTCGCATCAAAACCATTTAATGGTTATACTTGACGCAGAAGCTTTGTGCATGTGCACTTTAGCTGAGCTGCGAACACCTCTTCCGGGTATAAGCAGCTGAAAAAGAACAGCCAGCCATCGCGTAGGTATCGGAAAGCTGAATCCGATGGCTAGCAACCTTCGAATATCCACCATTCGATGGGAAAAAATACTTCCATCGGATCGTGAACATCGATGGTTGCTAATCACTGGCTTCTGATGTCCATCCCTACCATACGATCTTGATATTAAGCTATATAAAAAATAATTGGCAGTAATACATGTGATCATATAATGCTTTTAAAACAAATGCAATGATAATAGGGGGCAGTTCATACATGTAAGATAACTCAGGAGGGCGCAGAAGGTGCTTTTTGTGTCTACGGCAGCTAAAAATAAATTGTTGATCTATTCTTTGCATTTTGAGCATGGCGTTTCAGAATGTGTATGTGGAAAGTCACGTGTTGTATTATTGTAGATGTTGTGGTTTAATGTGTAAGGTCAGTTGTGGTTTGATGAGCCTTCTGGTATGCACAGCAAGGTTCTGCACTAGCATACAGTGATTGTTATCATGTAGGGAAAGCTCAACAGCCTTTAGTATGGAGCATTTCAACAAAGCACTGACAGTGAGCTTTCCTGTGGTGTGAGTAATCTCCGTCTCATTGTAAGACTTTTAGTTAGTCAGGTGTATTGCTAAACACAGGTGGCACAGTCACCTATATAGTGTGCAGCTATTTCTTCTAGTGGACATAGGGTTCACTGTGGCTGAATAGGTTAATGATACCCCTTTCAGACATATTGAGATTCTCGGGGATATTTGGCTTGCCTCGGCCAAATTCCCGGGATCTCGTGTATGTCTGAAAGGTACCTACCCGGGAACACGTTCCCGGGTAGCCGACAGTTCAATTGACCAAGGAATTTCCCGGGAGTTAAGTCCCAGGAAATTACCCTGCTCATATCTGAATGGTGCTACCCAGGAATTTACTCCCGGGCTGCACCAAGCAGCTTTTACATTGAGTGGGCAGCACAGAGCGTCCTATAGAACGCTCAGAGCTGCCGATCACCATCCCCCACGCTAGTGGCTGTGTCGCTGTAAATCAAGTCAGCGACACAGAGGACACCCGCCGGAGCTGGACACTGCCGACTGGTCTCTGCCACAGCAGACAACCCGCACTCCCGCTGGACCACCAGGGCAAATAGGGAATAAAACAAATAATTTATTAATAAAAAAAATGGCTGGATTGTGATTGGCCGGCTGCCTGATGCATTTTGATGACATCATCAGCGGCACCCGGAGAGGGGATAGGCTAGGAGGGGCAGAGGAGAGGCAGATAGTCTGAAAAACCCGGCTTATGTCTGAAAGGGGTCTACCTGGGAATTTCCCGGGTAGACGCTGTAGTGTGAAAGGGGGGTCTCGACCAAATACCTGGGATTTTGCACAGGAGAAATTCCCGGGTCTGAGCAGGAAATTTCCCGGGTCGTATGTCTGTAAGGGGGATTAGAGTATTTGTTCTGCTATGCTTACGCTCTGCATTGAACAAATAGGTGACCCAGAACTGTTTTCTTTGCTTGTCCCAATCTGTTTGTTATCACTCTGCTATGAGCACACTCAAGGTTTGTGTCTGCTACTTCTGTGCCTGCTCTGTCATATTCACAGTTATTACCAGACCTGAACACAATCCCACTGCCTTCATACGCTGCCTCATTGGTGATCCACAGGTACAGTCAGGTGCATAAATATTGGGACATTGACAGAATTTTCATATTTTGGCCTCTAGTCACCACCACAATGGCTTTCAAATGAAACAAACAAGACGTACTTTAACTGCATACTTTCAGATTTAATTTGAGGGTAATTACATCCAAATCAGGTGAACGGTGTAGGAATTACAACGGTTTCTATATGTGCCTCCCACTTTTTAAGGGGCCAAAAGTAATGGGACCATCAACTCAAAAGCTATTTCATGGACATGTGTGGGCTATTCCCTCGTTATTTCATTGTCACTTAAGCAGGTAAAAGGTCTGGAGTTGATTCTAGGTGTGACATTTGCATTTGGAATCAGTTGCTGTCGACTCTCAATATGAGATCCAAAGAGCTGTCACTATCAGTGAAGCAAGCCATCATTAGGCTGAAAAATCAAAACAAACCCATCAGAGAGATGGCAAAAACATTAGGTGTGGCCAAATCAACTGTTTGGAACATTCTTAAAAAGAAAGAATGCATCGGAGAGCTCAGCAACACCAAAAGACCCGGAAGAACATGGAAAACAACTGTGGTGGATGACAGAAGAATTATTTCCCTGGTGAAGAAAAACCCCTTCACAACAGTTGGCCAAATCAAGCACACTCTCCAGGAGGTAGGTGTATATGTGTCAAAGTCAACAATCAAGAGAAGACTTCACAAGAGTGAATATAGAGGGTTCACCACAAGATGTAAACCATTGGAGAGCCTCAAAAACAGGAAGACCAGATTAGAGTTTGCCAAACAACATCTAAAAAAGCCATTACAGTTCTGGAACAACATCCTATGGACAGAGGAGACAAAGATCAACTTGTACCAGAGTGAGGGGAAGAGAAGGAAAGCAACTGCTCATGATCCAAAACATACCACCTCATCAGTGAAGCATGGTGGTGGTAGTGTCATGGCGTGGGCATGTATGGCTGCCAATGGAACTGGTTTCCTTGTATTTATTGATGATGTGACTGCTGACAAAAGCAGCAGAATGAATTCTGAAGTGTTTCGGGCAATATTATATGCTCATATTCAGTCAAATGCTTCAGAACTCATTGGACGGCGCTTCACAGTGCAGATGGACAATGACCCGAAGCATACTGCAAAAGCAACCAAAGAGTTTTTTAAGGCTAAAAAGTGGAATGTTATGCAATGGCCAAGTCAATCCCCTGACCTGAATCCTATTGAGCATGCATTTCACTTGATGAAGGGAAAATGCTCCAAGAACAAGCAGGAACTGAAGACATTTGCAGTAGAGGCCTGGCAGAGCATCACCAGGGATGAAACCCAGCGTCTGGTGATGTCTATGCGTTCCAGACTTCAGGCTGTAATTGCCTGCAAAGGATTTGCAACAAAGTATTAAAAAGTGAAAGTTTGATTTAGGATTGTTTAGTTTGTCCCATTACTTTTGGCCCCTTAAAAAGTGGGAGGCACATATAGAAACTGTTCACCTGATTTGGATGTAATTACCCTCAAATTAAATCTGAAAGTCTGCAGTTAAAGCACATCTTGTTTGTTTCATTTCAAAGCCATTGTTGTGGTGAATAGAGGCCAAAATATGAAAATTCTGTCAATGTCCCAATATTTATGCACCTGACTGTATATAGGGCCTGATTCAGAGACACTCGTAAGCGGCAGCTCGTTCGCTCCGAGCGATGTTTGCCCAACTGCGCATGCGTACGGATCGTTATACGCATGCGCGAACCAGTCAGTGCGGCCGAAATTCATGTGCTCGCAAAATAGCGAATGCCTGCTAATTTGAGTGACAGAATGAGGCGTATGTGGGTGGTAACAGGGGAAGGTGCTTGAAAACGGGGAGTGGAGATCCGATCGCAGGCGTGCTTGAAGGTCAAAACGGGCGTTTTATGGGTGTGCATATTTAAAACAGCAGCGTCATTGACCACGTCACTGGGTTTTTTTTAAGCCAGAACTGCTCGCAAAATTGTGGTAGCAAAAACCAACCACAAGAATAGCGAGCAGTTCATACCCTGTTCGATGTACTCGATTAATCTAATAAATAGCGGACATGACGTAGGATGCGAGCGGCCAGAGGGCGTAGTTTCCCAAAAAACGACCGCAAGTTTTGTACGCTCGTTCAGACCTAGAGGCGTCAACAGACCGCAAACAGCGAACGGTTAATTTGAATAGCCACCCCTATTCACAGGACGAGCGAGCGCTATTTGCGTCCGGCTCTGAATCAGGCCAATAATTTGCCACTAGGACACACCTCCCACCTATTGTATTTTGAGAGTTTTATTACACCTGAATAAAATTGACTACTGAGCTCAGGGCGACTATCAGTCCTCTATTAAGATAAAAGGGGGCTTCTGCAGTTTGTATACCATAGACCCCCTCTGCAGAATATACATTTCACATGTTGCCAATACTTGCATGGTTCTGGATCACCTTATACCCCTCCCTAGTGTTCATTCTAGCACCTTGCACCTGTCACAACCCTTGTAGTTCCTCTGTCTTGCCTGGGGTGTCACTCTCTGCTCTGGTGCTTCCAGCACACAAACTGCTGAATGCAAGTTGTTGCATTAGCTGAGTGTGCTAGAGCACCAAAGCAGAGAGCGACACCCCAGGCAGGATAGAGGAACTACAAGGGTTGTGACAGGTGCAGGGTGCTAGAATGAAGACTACCCTTGGCACACATTATGCCCCCACAGTCACATCATATGACATTTTTCACCATAGCTGTGTCTACTCAGAATATGATAAATACTAAGGGGTCTACTTACTAAGCAATGTTAGGAGACAGAGTGGAAAGTGATAAGGTGCCAGCCAATCAGCTCCCAACTGTCATCTCACAGGCTATGTTTGAAAAATGACAGTTGGGAGCTTATCACTTTCTTATCACTTTTCACTCTGTCTCCTTACACTGCATAGTAAATAGACCCCTTAATATGTTTCACTTAACACATTGCTAAGTCTTCTGTATGATGAGAGATATGAGAATACAAAAATATTTACTCCTACTGAATTTGGATAGTGAGCCCATGCTGACTAACCTACATAGGTAAACTGTGCTTTAAACAAATGATTGCAGGCAGATAATATTAATATGCTGGTGATATAATCCTCAGGGACGTGCTGTGAAATGCTGAACATATAATATTGCTTACAAACACAGAGACAGAGAAGTAGTCCCTATGTAATTCAGTAAAGCGTGCCTCACAATTCTGTCTTTATCATACTTCCTTCCTAGTGTTTCCTGTATACCGTAATCACGTTGGGGCGTTATCAGCTCTGCACTACATTTCTCACACCGACGTGATACCAAGCCTGGGAAAATAGTGCTGCATAATGTAGTCTATAGGCATATGAGTCTAACAAATAAACTAGGAATTCAACCTGCAATCCATCTGTTTGTCTCATAATATCTGTCTTCACCTGCTCCTGCTTTCCTCACCTCTCTCATTCAGGCATTTGAAGTGGCAGAACGTGAGCTGGGTATCCCAGCGTTGCTCGATCCAGAAGACATGGTGTCCATGAAAGTACCAGACCGTCTCAGTATCATGACCTACGTATCCCAGTACTACAACCATTTCCGCAACTCCAATCCAGGTGATCACATTGCAGAAGGTGATGAGTGATGTCACTTAGTAACATACATATAATTCATAACCACTCATTTATTTCCCCTCCACAGCTGGAGTTCCGCAGCTAAAACAAACCTCCCCATTGGAAACTGAAAGCAGTCAGGATGCAGTTCCCCAGGTACAATATTTCTGCTGTTATTAAATAATAAAGCAGTGCTAGATAACTCTGTATTATATAATTCACACAATGTGAACCTTCAGATGATTTGTACACAACATTTCATTTATTAATAACGCATCTATCTAAAACATGCAAAATAATTAAAACATATCAGACGGTCCTCTCATGAGGTCTGTTAATAATAGTGTATGATGATTAATCCGTCACCATAGATCTTTACTCATAAAGATGGGTCACTCATACTCTCTTATCATATATGAGCACCTGCTATACAATGTTCCAAATGGATCACATAAGTCTGCACAGGTCACGGACATCCAATAGAGCAGGGGTGGGGAATTTTTTTTTTCTGCCGAGGGTCATTTTGATATATCATTATTTGCGGGCCTGGTGCAGGCCACACCCCCTCCATGTGATGTCACACAGGGGCGGGGCCACAATCGCCAGTGATTACAGCAATGTCCGGAGCATCCTGAGGATGCTCCGGGGAGCTGTAAGGGCAGCGGTGTGACCTTCTGAAGCGTCCTAAAGACCCTCCAGGCGGCACTGCTGCATAGATTCTGACTGCAGGGTGCCATTCTAGGCACCCTGCTAGCCAAATGAACCTAGCATAAAAAAGCTCAGAGGGCCAGACCAAATGCTTCCAGGGGCCTTATACGGCCCCCGGGCCTGAGGTTCCCCACCCTGCAATAGAGCAATCACATTGAATAGTTACCAGTTATTAAGGAGTCTGCGGCTGGTAGACACTTCTACACTAAAGCTGGGTACACACTAAATGATGTGTGTACCCAGAGATGTCGCTGACTATCCCAGCGCCGATCGGCCAACATATCAGGCGTGCAATACACACTGGGCGATCTGGTGCCAGACCGCTCGATATGCCGCCCCCCCCCCCCCCTGCATAGCGCTGCATGGGATCGTCGGCCACATCGCCTGATCTTACATGCAGCACATAAGATCAGGCGATTAGGCTGATGATCCCAGAGGAGCGCACACTACACAATGTAGTGCATACACACTACACATATTTTAACGATTTGTCTTTCCGATGTGTGTCAGAATTGGCCAAATCGTTAAAGGGTGTACTTGCTCCAATGTGACACTGGTAGCGCTGATTTGTTACTGTGACTCCAGCAGATATAGCACTGGTGCTTGTTGGTATACAGTGACCATGGCATCTCCGATCACTGTGGGTGGAACCTCTTATGTCACCTATAGTCACCTCTGCTTCTGCTAGCAATGTATGGAAGACACCTTCAGATAGAGGTTAAATCAACATCCCATATTACAGGACATCAGTGGTTGCAACCAAATTGTCATGAACTTGTGTACAAATTTGTGGTCATTATAATCCCATATAATTTTGGTTGACATTCTTGCTATGTAATAAGGTGTGAAATGTTAGGGTTCTGTGTAAGCTAATACACGGTATGTGACTTCTTAATTAGGAAAATCTGGATACCACCAATGTTGCCACTCGTGAGGCTCTGAGCAGCACCTGTGCCTTATGCCAGCAACATGTGCACCTTGTACAGAGGTACCTTGCAGAGGGAAAGCTCTATCACCGCCAGTGCTTCAGGTATTTGTTACAAACATTACTCTTTCATTTCCTGTTTGTAACTTTTCTCTTCCCTTATTGTTGTTGATTTTCTCTTCTTGCACCTACTTTCTGTTCTGACTTTATCACACTTATGTACAGTATGTCCATGCCCTGACTTTTGTGCTATGTATATTATTAATTTCTCCAACAAAGTTAGAATAAACAAATAGTGTAAAGCTTGGTACATACTGAGAGGATGTCGGCACAGTATGTCGTTTCCGGCCGATTCAGAACATATTGACCGTATCGCTTTATAGACATGGTTGGAATAAGTCATCCCCCACTCATTGGTGTCAACTATTTGGTTTCTTGTAGGGTGAATAGTGGACTCCTCTAGAACAGATTTCAATTAGGGGATATCTCATGCTGGTCCCTGAACTTTAGAGACACAATTACTGTTTTAAGTGCTTCACATATCAGGGTGTCATTGGTTTGACAATGGGTGTTCCTGGGCCTGATATGTGAAACACTTAAAACAGTAATTGTGTCTCTATAAAGTTCCTGGAGCAGCATGCGGCCCTCACTACAGAGGGTTATCTCTGCATTCACTTCCCTGTATATTGTACTGTATGTGTGGCAAAGGAGCACTTTCTTCTTCAGCTGAGCTGCCCGTTACTTTCAGTTCTGCCCATGGCTGTTATTTATGGTAACTCAATGTATGTTTGTAGAATATTTACTGTTCTGTCATTTCTAACATGAAGGAGTGTAATCTGTTTAATAAAATCGTTAAGAAGTAAACACCCGTGGTCACTTCTTGTGTCTGTAATATCTTCTATGTCCCACATAATGTTCAGGATTCAAATCCAAAAGTAAAAGGGAAATCAAATTCCCCTTCTACACAGCTGCCACCCAGCAACAATAAACTCATGTAAAACCAGCCTTGATCACTAACCCCCCTCCATGTTCTTTCCCTTCTTTATTTGTGCACCACCAGAGTTTCTATCTCGTAGTTAAAAAATCTCAATAAAAATGTATTGAAACATGAATCCTGCTTTGAACTAGGGATGTGCAGGCTCGGATAGGTTCGAGTTTGCACGCTAAGTTCGGATTTTTCCCTCCAAAACAATGGAACTCAGAAAGAGGCAAAACGTCATCTTGCATGGACGAACATCATCATTCCTGGACAAAATGATGATGTTTGTCCATGCAAGATGACGTTTTGCCTCTTTCTGAGTTCCGTTTTTTTGGAGGGAAAAATCCGAACTCAACGTGCAAACTCGAACCTATCCGAGCCTGCACATCCCTACTTTGAACACAATAAGGGGAGCAGTTTTTTTTGTTACTCACATTTTTAAATACATGTGTAAGCCGTCCACCATTATCAAGATGCTTACCCTGATGGGTTTATTCGGTGTGAAGTCTGGATGCCGACCATCGGCATCCCAACCGTCTATTCCTGGCAAGGGTCTAATGACAGGCGACGAAATCCCGACGCCTGTCATTTTACCTACGCAGGGTACCCGACGCCTGGTATCCTGATCGAAGGTAAGCCGGGCGCGGACAGCCGCGCGGGGGGGTTAGGTTAGGGGCTCCTGGGGGGGACTTAGGGTTAGACACCCATCAGGGACGGTTAAGATAAGGGAAGGGGGGCTAGGGTTAGGCACCCCCGGGTGGAGGTTAGAGTTAGGCAACCCCCCGGGAGACTTGGGGTTAGGCTGCGGGGAATGGGGGGGCTAGGTTTTGGCACTTAGAGGGGGGCTTGGGTTAAGCACTTGGGGGGGGAGGTTAGGGTTAGGCACCCCTAAGGGAGGGTTATAGGGGTTAGAAACGTTAGCGATACTCACCTTAATTTACGATCGGGATTTTCACCCATTCCATGCGGCCGGCGGTAATTCAATAAGATTCCGTTTATCCTTCCTGTAACCAAGAAGAGATACCAGCATTGGGTCACATTTATACATATTGTATGATTAAATTGAGAGCAAAGCTTCTGCTGTACTTAAGTAGGCTACAGATGTGTCCTCATACATCTAGCCTCATTACTCCAGGCCTGAATGAGCAGACAGGTCCCGTGCTACTCTGCTTGCGTCGGGCGTCTTTTTTTTTTTTTTTTCCTGAAAAATGTGATTAGGACACACCAGGAGACTGTGCTGATTAATTTGATATGTAACACTTGTATATCTGTGTGCACCTGAGTATGTATATGGGGCACAATGGAACTTGGAATGAAAAAAGCTGCGGCCGCTACATTGTAGCACTTTGTATACAGATTCAGAGACGCAGTTGCACACAGATATAACCGTGTCATAGCAAATGAATCAGCGCAGTCTGCGGGTACATCCTAGTGGCGTCGCATTGCGACTTAGAAGCATTTTCATCAAAACAAGCCACAAAAAAGACGTCTAGCGCTAGCAGAGTCTCATGGGACCTGGCACGTCAAGAGGGGCTTTTTAGTGTGACTGCAGCAAAGATGTATAAGGACATATCTCTAGGTCAATGAAAAGTGTAATACTGGCTCTCCAAGTTGCCCTCTTGCATAAAGAAGTGACTGTGGATTCTCTGGCATGTTTGTTAACTGTCCTAGTTATCAGCCTCAGTTGTCAGATGAGAAAACCTCAGCCACAAAACATCCATGTGACTTATGATCTAGATACTACTGAGCGCCTTTACATTCACAAAGCTGTTTGCTTGTTTGTTTTCATGAGACAAACATTCTCATGCAGTACATGAGGCTGGTGTTTTCCCTGTGTATGTATTTCATTTGTGCACGTCAGTGAAGTACGCAGACTTTATTATGTCCGTCTACCCCTTGTATGTGCTCAATATTCAAGAACCGATAACCCAGGAGAATGCAATGCTGCTATTATAGGAATGATAGACAAGCATAATGTTACAGCTCCCCACAAGCTCCCACTGCAACAAGATGATGGTGGATGATTGGGTTTCCATGGTCTCGCTGGTTGGTGTAGCACTATCCCTTTGCTAAGAAAGATGTGCATTTGTGAGCACAGCTCCGATGTAGACATGTAAGTGCCATACACAGGGCTTGCTGAGGGCCATTTTTCACTTCAGTTCAGCCCTGTATCCCACTTTTGTCTCAGTTTTTGTGACTAATACCTTGAATAGGGAGCAAATGTTGCTCTTCTGGCCTTTCTAATCCAAGAAAAGGGATGCAACTCTGTTGCCACAGAATATACCGAAATGCTGACATCCATCTTGGTCACTGTATATAAAGTGGAGAGAGAAAAAGCACCAACCAATCAGCTTCTAACTGTCATTTTTCAAACACAGCATGTAACATGGCAGAAGCTGATTGGTTAGTACTTTCTCTCTATCTCCAAGGTTTGATAGTTTTACTCCATAAAGTGGAAAACATTTCATACAGCCTCTTTATGCTTAAATATTAGGCAAACTTTACCACCTCTATCTGTGCCTCTCAGTAAACCATTTAGGATTGGTTTTGTATATAAGTTAAAAGCAAATCCACTTTATTTTCCCTTCTCATCTCTCAAGGTGTAAAGAATGCTCCAGCACGCTTCTTCCTGGTTCATACCGACCTGGTCCTGACACTGGTACATACGTGTGTACTCACCACTACCGGCCTCGGCCAGGCACTAGTAGTCCTGAGTCTGTCGACAAAAGTGTTGTGCAAAACAAAGTCCAAACCCCTGCCAAGCCACACACTCCACCAAAACCTCCACTTCCCAGCAAACCACAGAAAGCCAATGATGCTGATAGTGTGCCAGAAACCCGACCAGTGCCAACACCTAGGAGGACAAGTGATGTGATCCCTCAGCCTCTGCCGCGAGTGCGGGCAACAGCTGGGCAGAGTCCAGCAAGACCAACAAGTATTACTAATGGTAAGAGAATAAAAAAATGCATGTTTTGGGCCAAATCTATGAGACCATTGGGACATACCTACTTCTTCTGTTTCCTCCCCGGGAGGAGAAGCAGGTGGGCGGTGATAGAGGCGGGGCCGGACTTTTAGCGTCATTAAGCCCTGCCCCTCACGGTAAATTGTCGCTAACATGCCTATTTAACTAGAGGCAGGGCTAAAGGACGTGATTGTCATAGAAACGCGTCATTAAGCTCTGCCCCCTACTCGCAGACTGGCGATCCCTGGAAAAATTCTCCCCATTCTGCCCACTTCACTAGGAAGTGGGCTGGATGTGGGAGACGTGCCTACTCTTCTGGGGGTGCGGGGGGTTACCCCAAAAATCGTGAGCCTTGCGCAGGTTGCGGGAGAGTAGGAAGTATGCATTGGGATAATTTGCAAAGCATAATACACACACATACGTGGGTATATGTATAAATGTAGTGAAGAAGCGCAACACTCCAACATTAAAGCACATCAGTTTGGGGCATTACACATTATTTGTAAATATATGTGTCTGTATATGTGCAATTGTAATAAGTTTTCTACATTTCATTTCTCACCTTTTTAGGTGCACAGCATACGCTAACTCCACCTGTTCCTAAGCCAAGAGGCAGACCGAAGTCTTCTGAGGGGTAAATATCCATTATTTACCAGGAAAAGCCTAATTGGTGCTAAAAGAATATATTGAGTTTTTGTTTTTTTTCTCTCTTTGGGATCCTACTTTTTTTAAGTACTGTCGATTTTCTTTTAGGGAGGAGGAAGGAAAACCTCATAAAGACCCCCCATGGATTTCCTTGGTGCCTTCCACGGAGGTGAAAAAACGAGCTGCCCCACCACCTCCACCTGCAGTACAAAAGCAGGAAGATGTGGAACAGAGCAACATGTCAACAGAAGATAAAGCGAACCATAGTCCATCAAAGTCCAAGCACTACAACCCTTTTGAGGAAGAGGAGGAAGAAGAAGGAAGTGATAATACTTTAAAGCCAGGCCATCCGTGGTATGGAATCACCCCAACCAGCAGCCCAAAGGCGCACAAAAGACCAGCTCCTAAAGCGCCAAATGCTTCTCCATTGGGTAAGAAACACAGACTTCCTTCCACCTCATTAACCGAACATGTTGAGATGTACAGATGTGTCCACATACATCTATCCTCCATGCGCTACAAGTCTCGCCACTCATAATGCGGGAGCTCCATATACCCTGGTAGCGCTGAGCGTCTTTCGTGCAACTTTTTACCTTCAAATACGTCGTATTCACACAGTTATGAGAATAGCTAGTACAAACAGCTTCTGCTAATTAAAGCATGCCTATGTTCTGTGTGCGTCTGTGGGTGTATCTGCATGTGTAATGCTATGTTACAGTGTCAGCGGCTATAACACTGTAACGTAGCATTTCACATGCAGATACACCCGCAGACGCACACAGAACATAGGCACGCTTCATCGCAAGATTGAATACCAATACAACAAGGACCAGTAATTTGACTAGAAAAGAATGTGAAACGTTAAAAGATCTTCAGGAAACAAAATCAATTATCATCAAACCAGCAGACAAGGGGGGAGGGATAGTCATCCTGAACAAAGAGGACTATCACATGGAAGCCATTAGGATATTGGGGGATACAACAATTTGCAAACAATTAGACCATGATCCCACAGAATTATTTAAAAAGAAATTAGATCAACATATACTAAAAGGCTTGACAACAGGAATCCTGACAAAATTGGAACACAAATTCATAACAACAGATCATCCAATCATTCCGGTATTTTATTACTTACCAAAAGTTCACAAAAATTCAGTCAACCCCCCAGGAAGACCCATAATTTCTGGAATAGGATCATTGACATCGAACTTGTCAGAATATTTAGATTCCATACTTCAACCGTACGTTCACAAACAAAAAGCACATCTTAAAGACACTACACATATCCTCAATATACTACAGGACGTACAATGGGATGATGACTATTGGTTAGTCACTACAGACGTGACATCTTTATATTCAGTGATAAACCATGAACAGGGGATCAACAGCATCCGTTATCATCTAGAGAAAGATCCCAAATTACCTCCAATACAGTGCGAATTCATATTACAAAGCATAGAACATATTCTTAAATACAATTATGTCTGGTACGACAACAAATTCTACTTACAAATTACTGGTACGGCAATGGGCACGAGGTTTGCCCCAAGCTACGCCAATCTATTTATGAGTTGGTGGGAGGAGCATAACATCTGGCATACTCAAGAGCTTGGGGCAAGCCTCGTGCTTTGGAAGAGATATATAGATGACGTTTTTTTCATATGGAGAGGTGATGAAAACACCCTTAAGAATTTTCTGATCAAAATTAATAACAACTCGAACAATCTAATCTTTACAGCCAACTACAGTAAGACTGACGTCGTTTTCCTGGATCTCAATATATTCATACAGGATGGACAGATACACACCAATACTCACAAAAAGCTTGTAGATGTCAATAGCTTTATTCTTTCAACAAGCTGGCACCATCCAAACTGGCTTAAAGCCATACCCAAAGGACAGTTCCTACGTCTAAAAAGAAACTGCTCCAGACAAGTAGATTTTCTGAAACAGAGTGAAGATCTTGCCAAACAATTTGAAGAGAAAGAGTACCCACAAACCCTAATACTTCAATCACTAGAGGCAGTACAAGATAGAGACAGAGCTGATTTACTGACTCATAAAGTATCAGGCACAAATCGGGAAGGAACATCGAACGACGAAGTCAGATTCATTACACAATATTCACAACAAAGTAGACAATTAGAAAAGATCCTAAGAAAACATTGGGGAATACTCAAAGAGGATGATATGCTGGCAGGATTAATACCCAATAAACCCAAAATAACATATAGGAAGGCACCAGACCTGAGGTCTAAATTGATAAAGAACCATATTCCGCCTAAAAAAACAATACAGACCACTTTATGTACACCATCAAATGGCTTCTTCCATTGCCATTCATGCTCCGGATGCAGAAGCACAGGAGCAACAAGCACTAAACCAACTACGACATTTGAATCTTGCTCAACAGGAGATACATACAATATCAAGGAAACATTAACATGCAACCATAAGAATGTCATTTATCTTCTACAATGTACATGTCCGAAACAATATGTGGGCAGAACTACTAGACCCCTGAAAGTAAGAATTATGGAACATGTCAGAAACATAAATAAGGGATTGGACAGCCATAATTTATCCAAACATTTTAATGATCATCATGATAATAATCCAAAACATTTGAGTTTTATAGCATTACAGACAGTTGAACCAAACTGGAGAGGGGGCAATTTTGATAACTACATAAATAGAGTGGAACTAGAATGGATGTATAAATTACAAACTTTTCATCCTAAAGGTCTGAATCGTGACAATGAGGTAAAATCCATAATATGTAAAAATTAGATTACTATTCCATTCCATTCATTATGCAGACCGTATACCCCATATACCCCCTACTCGGATATGATTACAGAAGTATTGGCTTCTTTTTGCTTCACTTTCTCATATACACAATATACAATATGATAATATACTATTGAGGTCTAGGTTTGAGCTATCTATATCCCGTTAGACAATAATATAAGGAAAACTCTTATTCACCTTTATGTATCAATTACACCTCAGGTGACACCTAGGGATATATCTCCACTTGTTTATTAATTTCATCTCTATTCAGTATTTTTGGTTTAGTTATTCTTTATTTATTTATTTTCTTCATTTATTTTCTTTCTATATTTATTTATTTTCTTCATTAATTATTTAATTAATTAATTTTTTATTTATTATTTTTATTTATCTTTATTTTATCGTTTATTTGTGTGTATGTATATATATATATATATATATATATGTATACTTTGCATATATATATATGTGTAGATACATTTATACAAGCAATATCATACCTATTCATCTATGTATGTGGAACCTTATTATCCAGCCTATCAGCTACACATTATAGATAGCACGCTCAGGAGGATGTAATCACCAAGGTGACCCGCCCTCCTGTCAATCACAATTTGAACCAATCACAGACATTGTCGCTGTATTTGAAGGCTCAAGCAGCAGTACTAGAACAATTCAACTCCCAGAAGAAGACCTGACAGGTCGAAACGCGTTGGAGGAACACTGCAATCCCTATCTAACAGCGTCTCCAGTACCACATTTGCCGTCCAACTGTTTCAGCTTACCACTACCGGAACTTGAATCTACTAGCGAGCAACAGAAGCGCGCCATCACCGCCGACGAAGACCGCCGGGACCGGCAGCTTGGCATCCGGGTAAGTATCCTCTGGTGCAGTCGTCCGCGGCCCCCGGCTTGCGCAAGCCAGGACCGTAGGCACCCCTCTCCCCTGTCCGGCACCTGGTGCACGCGCACGGACCTGCCCCCTGGCAACAGGGACAGTGTCCGTGATCTCGGCACTCAGGGCGCCCGTGACGCAGAGTGATCCCCGGCGCTCGCCACAGCCAGCCTCCCCCACACTACACGGAGAATAACCCGGGCAACGTACAGACATCCACAGGACTTACAGCATACCACCGAGGTACCCCTTTGGAACTAGCGGGACGCCGCTAGATCTCCCTGACTAAACACTATACTTTAACCATCTCTATCATATTGACTATTCAGTTGGCGGCATCTAAGGTTGAGACCAGTACCAGTGCCTATTCACAAATAGATCGGCACATTTGCTATTTATATTTTGTCTACATTTGTCTATATTTTGTTTATTTTTGTTTATATTTGTTTACTTTTCCTTCTGACAATTTTGACATATTGCAGCATTGTCCATTGCAGCATTGTCCATTGTGTTTATTTGTTTGTTTCATCTGTTGGTGTATAACCAATGGTTTACAGGCACCATATTATATTGCATTACAATTGTAGTGACTATTATTGTGAAACTTTTATCAGTAAAAGCAACATTTGTTTCTTAGTTGGTACCCTCTCATCATTTTGGGTTCTACTACTTTAGAATATATTTAGAATATACAGAGTTCAGGAAATAGGTTGTGCGCAGCATCTGGTCCCCACGTTTCTCTGTATTTACCCACTGGATGAGGTCAGGCATCCCCCAGTGCAGCAGCATACCTGTGGCAAGCAGTACCATCTACACCACTTGCGCAGGACCTACAATCTCTCAAGAAATATCATTTTAATCAGCAGAAGCTGTTTGTGCTAGCTATTCGCATCACTGTGTGAATAAGACGCATTTGAAGGTAAAAGTAGCACAAAAAGACGCTCTGCGCTATCTAGTTACGCTATAGCAAGGTGCAATTAGAAGGGCTGTTTAATGCGCATGGAGGCTAGATGTATGAGGACACATCTGTAGCTTTACCCAGTTGAATAGCAGTCGGCTATCTTCAGGATTAATTGTAATTCTGCCTTGTTTATACCTGTTTGGGGAGGGGGGTATATATTTGACATTGAATATACCTAGTTTTGTTTTTGTTACTAACAAGTAAGTTCACCAGTCTTCCATTTTTATTATACAGTAATATTATTTGCTGAACATTGGTTGGCCATGTCTTTTCTAAAAGCTTTGTCTGTTCTTTTGCATGTACTGTTTCTTTTCGTTGCAGCTTTGTATTGAGTTTTAGACACTGTATACTACTCATTATCTATGTTCTTGTCTCTAGCTCGCCACTCTGGTCTTCTAGCTTCCCGCCTTTCACATTCAGAGCCTCCTTCAGGAAGCCCTTCCCCAGCTCTTAGCACAGAGAGCCTTCCCACAGAACCCTCCACAAGGGGCCACGAGTTAGAGAGTGTACCCAAGAGCTCCTCAGAACCAACCATTCACTCACCCACCACATCTGGACCACCAAATCAGGAGAGCCCAGACTTTCTTAGCCATTCCACAAATAGCCATGATCCCAGTAATCTGTCCACAAACACCAGCTTCTCCTCATCCAGCGACCTCGCCAATGCAAGTGACATGCAGGGAAGTCTGTCTCCAGCAAATAGAGACTCTTCCAGTGATAGTCTGAGGACTAGTCCCTGTCGACCAGCCCCACAACCACCTGATCCAGATCTAACGAAACCTTCTCCAGAAGTCAAACATCCAGCAAAGGTGAGCGTAACTTGTATGTAAATATTAGGCTTAAAAATCATAGCTTATAGTCAATTCTGCTGTTGTGCTTAATGAGTATGTTTTTTTATAACATATAAGCCCTGAAATTAAGCCATTCAAATACTAGTCAGATGGTTATATAGCGGTAAGTCTCCTCCACCAGGTGTGTGGTAGGGGGATGCAGCTATGTGTGGTAGATCTCATACAATGGTTTGTCATAAATTAGATTTTAAATTATATTCATATATCATTACACTCTGCGTTGACAGTTTCTATATGTGAAAAATCCATGAAGAATACATGACAAAGTAGGCTCAGATTTAATCAAGCTAACTTGTGAAACGGGCGCGTCATTGGTAGGCATGACCTCCGGGTCCCGAGGAGCGTACACGTGACCCGGCGGCCAAGCGAAGCAGCTTCCAGCCATGACTACATACACTGGACTGGTACACTCAGGCTCCAGGCTTACAGGTATTTTCAGGAGGCTCTCTCATCCCTGCCTATACTGACTATAACCATTTGATGAGTTTTTATACGGTTCAATTTATGGGCTTATATGTCACGTAATGGTTATGTAAACACCCCTGACACAACTAATATGGACAGGTGTTATTTTGGTATAATTACTTTATATTTTTCATGCATGCTTTGTATACTGGTACCCACAACAAATGTGAATTGGGATATTGGATCCTTGAATATAACATTGAGACATTACCTCTTCTGGATACCCAGTATAAACCAATATTGAGCTGACTTTATATGAGGACATTTTACCTCGGACAATGATATATGAACATTTAGTGTATACTTTGTATAGCACCACACTTTTATTGTTTAACTAGTATATAAAAAGTTAAATTTTTGAATTATCCATTCTACAAACAAAAGAGTGAACTAAAAAGCGACTTTTCTTCAGTTGGACCTATCTTGTGGTCCATCATTGCTCTTGGGTATACTGTACTTTTCTTCATGGTGCAGCCCCAATCGTCTATGTAAATCAACAAAGGATTACCCTGTATAATGAATACTTTATTGGTTGGTTACTAGATATTACATACATTTATTTTCTATTACTGTGCACATTTCCAAAAGGTGCCCATCCACTAGACGACAGGCAAAAGACTGCACGATTACGACATTGTAATCGTGCAGTCGTTTGTCTGTCTGTGATGTGCCTATACTGAATGAGCAGTCGTTCAATGAAGGCACATCAGTCATCTGCAAACATTTTGAACCTGACGATATCGTGAGGTTGTACAACATATTTGTATGATGATAGATGTCTAAACGACCAGCGGGAGCACGCATTGCTGGTCGTTTTAGATATTGTTTAAAACAATCTGCAAATGATTTTCAAACGATTATCTAATGATATCGTTATCGTTCGATCGCTCAATTTAATTGTCTAGTGGATAGGCATCTTAAGTTCTCTCCTTTCAGGATACGTGACATAACCAGAACAAGTTAGCACAGTATGGAAGTACAGCTAATAGCATTAATGAATGTATAAAAAAAAAAAAAAAAAAAGATTGTGGGATAACCAGTTTTGGTTAACAAGACCTGAAATAAAAGGTTTAGTATTCGGGTGGTCTAGTGCATGCCCAGCTTAGGCAGGTCATACCAATACCAACAAATCTAAAATCTCATCCAGAATGATATATAATTATATTATTTTTCCTATAGCCAGAGCCTGAAAAACCTTATATTTCCAGGTCTTTTATTTATATTTCCAGGTCTTTTATTTATATTTCCAGGTCTTTGGTTAATTTATTTTGCATGCAAATTTTCCAAGACTTCACTTTCATATAGACTTACCAGCCAAGCTATTGTTGTTGTTTTCACATATGGTTGGCATGCATGTTAGTCATAGATCTGCATATCTATGTTTAGAGCCACACGTATCTATAGCTACACTGAATAAACAACTCCACCATTACTTACCTGTTTACTCAAGCATTTCCCCAATGTCCCTTTAGTACCTAAAAAAAAAATACAAACTAAATACTTGGTTCTCTTTTCTGTTTTACGCTTATTTTGTATATTGTGTTTTTTTTAATGCAAATGTAAAGCACTTTGAGTCCTATTGGAAGAATAGTGCTATATAAATAACATTATTATTGTTATTTATTATTGATAAAATAGTGCAGAGCACCTAATCTTGGGGCACACAGGGTCACCCTATGGTATCTAAAAACTTTGTAGATAGCCTTGTATAAAATACAATACATAGACATCTGCAATGACTGGACACCTTTCCTATTGACAAGTGCTGTGACAGGCAGCGTGTGGGTGTAGTGTTGCTGATAGCTAATCACATCTGTTACCACAGTGATACATAGCATTTATGCAGATGAAGCTACTGTTTTGTGGATAAGAAAACAACTTGGTGATTTATGTCTGCCACTCACTATTCTTTCAGGCCTTATGCAAAGAGAACCCCTTTAACAGGAAGGCCTCCCCGGTCACTTCTCCGACCAACAGAAAAACCAAGAAAGGACCCAAACCGGCCCGTCCGCCTGCCCCTGGGCATGGCTTCCCTCTTATCAAACGCAAGGTGAGACCAAGAGTACTTCATTCCTTATTTACCATGCACTCTGGGAAAGTAAGCTCTATTTGCAAATCTCTGATTGAGGGATTTACAAGGCTCCAATGTTCACTTAAATCTCTGATGATTGATTGAAGATCATTGCATGTGCAGGAGCCGCACTGTGCATATGCAGATCAGGGCCTGCATTGTCGCTCGCAGTGCCCCAAAACCTGAAGCGCGATTGACATTGTGCTGGCGTTTGGGGACGGTCAGTGTTAAAGAAAACGGGGGAATTTCGGTCCCATTTTCTGGGTGCGTCGAAGCCTTTGGCTGCGTCCTCGGGCACATCTTCTCTGGCTATGGCAGCGTGATTTTTCCAGACATCCTGAGTGACCTGAGGGTTACTCAGATGTTTATGCAGTTGATCCAATGGATACGTCTTTGGACGCAGTAGCGGATCACAGAGCCGACAGTGAGCGTCTTTTATATATTTTAGCACAGCCACTGCGTACAAAGATGCAGCAACTGTGATTTAGCGTACATCTCTAAATCAGGCCCTATGTTAGGGATTTAGAGGATATACAGTTAATTTAAGAGGAATGGTTGAGATCTTCGTTTTTTGTAAGATGCTCAGATTCAGTATTTTGAATCACTTATTTTTAATTTATTTTCCTTTTTTTTTTTTTCCCAATTCTCTGCCTACTCACCATCCACAGGTCCAAGCTGATGACTACATTCCAGAAGATGAGATTCAGCTGGAGATGGAGACAATTGAACTAAGGCTCGATGAGCTGGAGCGGCGTGGCGTGGAGCTGGAGCACAAACTGCGCAGGCTGGAGAATGGTGAGAAGGAGGAGAGATGTTTGCTAAGGAGTAAATTGAAAGGGAGGTAGCTTTGTAATTGTGCCCTCTTAACACAGAGACGGAAGAGGACACTTTGTTGGTGGATTGGTTCAAATTGATCCAAGAGAAGCACACCCTGGTGCGCAGAGAGTCTGAGCTTGTGTACACGTGAGTATATCTGCTGTCATCCTATGTCTTCAGTAGTATCAGGGCCAGGAAAGAATAGCTGGGCCTTCTTGGCCACACCTTTTATAACATCATAAACAAGATGTAAAAGAATGAAGGTCCGGTCTCTGCTGGATACCAAGTGATGGGACACTGCTATTAGGTCAGGCCATAGCCGGGACATTGCTATTAGGTCAGGTCACAGCCTGGAGCCAGTTAGAGGAAGATTGTCAGCAGTGGATTGGTGGCTGATGGCATCATTAACTTGTTTTTTTCAACTAAGTATTTTTTTTTTATTTTTTTTATAACCTTTTTACATAACATCAATACATACTATACACATACAATAAAGAAGATTTTAGTATTTTTATTGAAATTTTAACATGAAAACACAATCAAACAGTAAAAGAAAATATAAGAAACAATGCCATTAAGCAGCACAGGCATCAAAGATGCAGCCATGTATGATAACATAGGAAAACAGAGCAAGGAGAAAACCATGGGGCAATCAGTAAAGCAAATGAATACGGTAGAGAGAGAAAAAAATTCCAGTATAGATTTTAGCAAAGTCACCACATAAATATAAAAGTGCAGACCTAAAGAAAATGTAACACAAAATAAAGAAAGGGGGGGCAGAGACACCCACGGACCAAAAAACAATAAAGGTATAATTAACCTATTACATTTGTGTCTCTCTTATCCTGTCAGCACCAAACAGCAGAGTCTGGAGCAGCGTCAGGCAGATGTGGAGTATGAGCTTCGCTGCCTCCTGAATAAACCAGGTACATTTAACTTCAGTAAATTGGGTCAGGAGAACATCCCTATGTGTCTCTCTACATTGTTTCATGACCATCCCTATGTGTCTCTATACAGGGCCGGTGCTAGGGTGTTCAGCGCCTCCTGCAACCTATATATTTTCACCCTCCCATTTTTTTTTATAAAGGGACGCACTGCGCCAAAGGTGCTGCAAGAAAAGGGGCATAGTCTCACAAGGAAGGGTTGTGGCCACACAATAGTACCCCCAATTCAAATTACGCCACACACTAGTTCAATCGTATTCACATTCCACTGCACGTAGTGCCCCTGAATCACAGTACACCACATAGTAGTGTCCCTTATTCACTTTACGCCACACAGTAGTGCCCCTTACGTTATGCCACACAGTAGTGCCCCTTATACGCATAATGTCATAGTGGTGGGTGGCCCTTATACACATAATGCCTCAGTGGAAGTGCCCCTTATACACATAATGCCACACAGTAGTGCCCCTTATACACAATGCCCACAGTAGTAGTGCCCCTTACACACAATGCCCACAGTAGTAGTGCCCCTTACACACAATGCCCACAGTAGTAGTGCCCCTTACACATAATGCCACACAGACACACAGCACTGTACTTAACTGAAGCCCCGCTCCTGCACCGTCCGTCAGCTCCTCACGCTCGGCGCTATGGGAAAGACGTCATGGCCTTTACACACACTGCAGGAGCAGGAAGGCGGAGCTCAGGAGTGAGCTCCAGCCTCTGTCTACAGGGAAGGAGCTGCCAGGCACCAGCTGGTAACAAAATCTCAGTGGGCTCCTGGCAAATGAAGAAGGCAGCGGTGGCACCTCTCCAGCCCAGCGGCTCGGTGCTACGGAGGGTCATTTTACTGCATCGATCTACATTGTTTCATGACTATCCCTATGTGTCTCTATACATTGTTTCATAACTATCCCTATGTATCTATTCATTGTTTCATGACCTCTTTATAGGGATATTGGGAGTTGTCTGTATTTATTCATATGTGTAGTTCTCCTAAATTAATTTATTTTCAATTGGTCTTTTCAAAGTTTATAATTTGCAGTGTGTTTGCATTTATACGCATCCAATACTGCTTACTTTACCAAATTAAAATTAAATATTTTCGATATGGTTGAAAAGTTGCTGTGCTTTGGCAATTTGTACAATTTAAACAAAGCATTTAAGGTATTAGAGTACCCTAGTTTCACTCAGCAAGAACACCTTTACAAAAGCACAATTCTACTGTACACTAAGGCCCCTATTTATTATTGCCCTACGCCCTAAACAATAGTTACTTAACGGAGCATATATAGGCAATTTGGAATATTTATTTTCTGAGCTATTTTTTATGGGGAAGACACTGGAACATGGGCTTCCATAACAGCCTGTTCTGGAAAAATTATTGCTTACGCTATCAATTTTCTTTGATTCTCCTCTCCACAAAAAAATATTTGTTTATGTACCATATAGTGGTTAATGCCATCTGCTAATGGGGCCATGCTCTGAAAGCCAAGCTTTTCAGCGAATGTTAAGAGGGGCATTATTGCAGTCCGCATAGAAAGCTAAGGGGACTGCTGCTGCGATTGTTAGGAGAAGAGATGGAAAGCTGCCTTCTTAAATAGATCCGATACTCTAAATGATGGCAATTTTTACTTTCATAAGTAGGCCCCTAATTATTATTGGTTATCTCCCACAGAAAAAGACTGGCTGGACGAAGACAAGGAGCGAGAGCAGGTACTAATGCAAGAGCTGGTGACTCTTATTGAGCAGAGAAACGCTATTGTCAAGTGCCTCGATGACGACAGGCAAAGGTGCAAAACCTAATATACTATACCAGGAATAAAGCTATACATTGGGTGGCTTCATGTTGGATCATTTATTACTGCATAAAGTACTGTTTGTTTGTGGGGTACTTTGTTTTTATTCCTGTAGTTGTGTGTTAGATTATATGCACTTTTAACATATTTCATTTTAGTTTCTTTAATGTATTTCATTTGTTCTACATATGATTTATATGATACCATTTTCATCCCAGCTATTACTGCCTTCCTTTCTAGGCTCACAGTAGTTAGTGCCAACTTTTCCATAGGCAGGGGGGGTCTGGGGAAGGATTATCCTGGCCTAGGTCTTTGTAGTTGCCCAGGAGTACAGGAAAGGCATACCCATGAAAGCCACAACCATGCCACTCTTTGTTGGGCTCTGTTGCTTTGCGGGGCCATATGTACATATACACAACTAGGGGCATAGCCACACCCCCTCAAGTCACCACACCCACCTATACCTAGCCCCCATCAGTACCATGTGCTTTTAATGCTTTAAGCCTAATACTGTGATTGTTCTGCAATGTCCATTTCTTCATAGGCACTTGCATAAAGAATGAATAGCATATGTGCACTGTCCCTAGTCTAATACCTAACATCCTTTATTCTATATATTTGTGTGTGTTCTCCTCTCTGTGTCTAATTTCATTTCCAAGCTAGAGTAGCAGCTCCAGTAATGGTGCATACACACGGTCAGATTTTTATTCAGATCTGAACGATAACTATTTAAAAAATCGTTCATATCTGAAGGAAAATCTGACATATCTGTCAGATGAACGATGCGCGTTCCCGATGGTCAGATAATGATATCTGACATCTGATCTGTTTGCAGTCAGACTTGGACGATTCCATTCATTTTAATGCAGTCAAAAATCGTTCAAATCATTCATCTGACAGATCTGACAAATCTGACCGTGTGTATGCTCCATAAGATGGTGCATTGGACGATTGCATACAGTAGATACTGTATAACCTGCTTTATGAAGCACAAGCATAACCCTCATATCATTAAGAAATAGCATTGACATGGCAGGCCACTACTTGCTGCTTAATGACTACAAGTTCAGCTTGGAGTCTGGACTTACTTTGTAATTTACACAATCCATATTATATCCTTATAATCCTATTTAATTGTAATTATACTGTTTTTTTTTAAATGATGTTTAGATCACCATGATTTCATCATTGGGTGCAATCTTAGTAGCACTGCTGACAAAGGAATCAGCCAGCTCCTGGCTCCCACTGATGGCAATGGTCGGTGTGTTCCAATAGTAACTCCGTGCAGCTTTTATATTGATGCTTGGAACATAATATAAACACGTTCACTTATTTGTTGCTTGATTTTTTTGCAGGGAGGAGGAAGAAGACAAGTTAATAGAAGCAATGATCCAAAAGAAAGGTAAGGGGATTGGATGTTTGTGTGTGAGAATTATGGGCTTCATTCACAGTAGACTGCAATTTAGCTGGATTGTAAGCATACATTTTTGGCAGCAGGATTGCAGCTTTGAGCTGTATGTATTTTAAGAAATACACAAATCAGAATACATAGTAAATAATCAGGCAGCATCATGACACATTATAAGGGGGACATTCAGTTTAGCGTGATGTGTGTCAGGTGTCTCTGTATCTTACTTTTCCCACACTGCATAACAGAGCCGGCCATAACCAGTTTGATGCCCATGGCAATATTTTGGGTGTGCCCCCTAGCACCATTGATAGTTCCTCCTCTGACCCAGCACCCCTCTCCAAGCACAGCACCAATCAACCAGCTGTACAGATCACAGCAGCAGCCAGCAACATCCATCACCCCTCACCTATTGCAATCCTCATCCACAGAGCTTTAACTAGACATTTTAGTGTCCTGTGCCAGCAAGAGCATTGGCGCACCCAACCCCCTGTTGTCTCCCTGCAGGCAGGCCCAGGCTACTGGATGCCGCAAAGGTCCAAGGGAGGAGGAGCTGCTGTGGCTGGGCGTGCCCGGCAGCCCTCCTCCAATGGCAATTTTTGTTACTGCCCGCTGCCCCCACTGTCTCTGCTCCCCAGTGCCGCTGCTGCCGGCTCTATGAGCTGCCGCCGATCAGAGCTGAGCTAAGGCCTCCGATCACGTTAGGACAGCAAGAGCAGAGGTGCGTCCGGCTGTCTCGGTCCCATCATTGTACGCTGTCAAGCTGAGTTGGCCCTAGGCTTGGAATGCATGCCCCTAGGCATTTGCCTAATTTGTCTATGCCTAGGGCCAGCTGTGCTGCATAGAGAATCTTCGGAAAATAAGTGGAGATGATTTACCGTACGAAGCAGTAATCTGTGCTATATTGTGGCGATGTCCCAGGACACACACCACTCTTTGTGTATTGACCTCTTTCAGTATTTTAACCTGCATCTTTGTTAGGATTGTTCTTTTTTTAATTCAGGATAAAATAAAATAAATTTCCTATGGATTTATGCAGCTCTTATAATGGGATGTAGTTGATAAGCTGGCGGACGGGATGCCGGCAGTCGAAATACTGATGCCAGAATCCCGCCGCCGGGCATACTGGCGATAGCCCAATGGACATCAGGATACCTGCGTCGGAAGCACGAACGTCCGTACGGCGGTAAGTATGTGCGCTTAGCCGGGGATATGGGGGGGTTAGGTATAGGCACCCCCGGTGGGACTTAGGGTTAGGCACTCCCAGGGGGAGGTCAGGGTTAGACAACCCCCTGGGAGGGTTAGGTTTAGGGTGCGGGAAAGGGGGGTTAGGGTTAGGCACCACTAAGGGAGGGTTAGGGGGGGGAGAGGGGAGAGTTAGGGCACTTACCACCTCTAGTCGGGATCTTCACCATTCGGCTTTTCACTGTCACTATTCAGCCGCTGGCATCTCATACCTATTCCCTTAAAATGGTACCTAGGGATCTGGGAGAGTATTAGGGAAAAAAAAGACAAAATGTAATGTTCAGTTTATGCATGGATTTTGTCTTTATTCTATTATTGCTTGGTTGATTTGTTTTGTTACTATTGAGTAATTTTGAAATACTTGTTCAAGTAGGCTGTAGCTGCCAGGGTATGCTTACACTTACTGTTCCATAAGCACCAGCTCGCTCTGGCAGCTATAGGTATGATGAAGCTTGTCGTTCTATAGCCACCAACATGCCAAAGCAATGGCTTTCTGGGACCTGTAGTTCCTTAGATGTACTGAATAATTTTCAGTTTTTATATTATTACCTGGGCCCCCATAGATATCAAGATGTGCTATTTTGCGAGTCAGAAGTGGTCTGGTCTGATTTAGAGATCACTGGGTGAATTCAGCCCTGTGCTAAACAGGTTTGGGCTGGTTTTACATGGTGACCCCACATTGCAGGTCTCTCTGTTATAGTGGCACTAGGATGGCATAGCATAGTCCTGGTAGCTGTTTGCACAATGGGACCTATAGACTTATTTTCAATGGGTGCAGGATGTGCAGTACACACAGCCCCTGTGTCCAGGCCCCACACCGCACACTCTGCATCCAAAGTACACCTACCTGGTGCGGGTAAGTGGGCCCCCCTCCACCTCATCTTCATAGTGACATATTCGGAAATATGGCCCCACGCAGTGAAAGCAAAGACTCCAGCACTGCCAGAGTATTTGCTGGTTTGTGTGCATGCGCCATCTTCCTGAATATAATAACTAGTAAAGAAATCTGGCAATCATCAGCATGTATTGTATTGTATCCCCATTAATATGATTTTTTTTCACTTTTTCCACATTGCTACTAGATTTGTAGATATCATCTTGATAGTTTCATGCAACAAAAGATAAGGTTGTTAAGCTGATATATCATTATATTATACACTTATGTTAATTTCAAGTAGATGCCCCTTTTCACAAAAGTGGCTTAATATCTTTCAATAACTGTGAATTTCAGCATTAAAAAGATTGTGTTGCACTTTCAGAGAAAACAAATGGCATGAATAGTCCATATGGCTCTCTTCACATATAACCTGCATTAAATCATTGATAGAGAATACTTTCAGAGAGAACCAGGGCTATGGCCCTGAGGCTTAGCTCTAACTAAAAATTTACAGGGGATGGGTCAAGTATTTCTTTTATCTGACATGGCGGGCTGTGTTTGGAATCACACTGTAAGTTCTTTGATGTGGTTTGTGGTCCTCCTTCCTATTAGATCTTGCTTTCTCTCATTTCACATGTTCTGCTATAACTTTTCTCTCCTGCCCTTACTACCAGTCTCCACACAATGTACTCTATCTCCTTTCTTATGTCTTTCAGATTTCCATACAGATCCTCGTAAGAAGAAGAAAGGGAAATTCAAGCACATGAAAGTTCTCAAGCTCCTTTCTCCAAAACAAGATGCAAAAGCTAAGAGCCCAAAGGACAAAAACCGAGAGCAATTAGGCGGGGCAAAGAGGTAGACTGGACTAAAAGTGTGGATGTGCGACCTGCCACCTGTACCTTCCTATCCATGAAAGACTATACTGACCACCTCCTGATGCACATTACAGGAGTCTCTATCGACACAATATAAATTAGCAACCTGCATTGGAACAAATAAGTGTTCATTATTCCAGATCTACTGAAGAGACGTGCTTAACCCAGTGTCTGACTGTCAAAAACAGCTTATTCACTCAGTATATTTAGCCATAATTTATCAAGTAGTGCTTGAAGGTCAATAATCTGGTGGTATGAGGGCCTTTTGTGCTCTCCAACCGCTCCTTGGTTCTTCATCAGTCAGCCTAAGAGCTAATTAACGCTGCTTAGTTAACGGTTTTTCTTTTCCATTGAAATTGTCAAATCTTTTCTCCATTTGCATAAACATAACAAATAGTCTGTGTTCCCTGCTTTTGGAGAACGCTTGTCTGAATGCAGAAATCAATTCTAACTCTGTATGCATATTTGTTAAGCAACGTGTTCATATGACTCCCAGTCAACTCATTTGCTTGGAAAAAAAAATAGTCAAAAATTAAGATACAGCCTTTAAATCCTGCAGCTGAATTTTGTTGCTTACTAAGTTTGGTTTATCATCTTTCAAGGAGTCTACTAATACCGTTTTAGCAGAGAACTCAGTTGTAGCTCAACATTCCTTAAATTTCTTTACAACCATTAGCTGATATCATATTGTGAGTCATTCTTTTTAACTCTTGTGCTATCATGCATGGCCAATTTGCTGAAAATGCATTAATGCAGTTGTTCACATTCCCATCATCTAATATTTCTTTTCTGGTGGATGCTTTATTCTAACTATTTGCAGCAAAGGAGCCATGCAGGATTTGCTGTCACCAGTGGTTTAGCCCTATGCAGCTGGCACCCACCCAAAGTAGAGTCCAGGAATTGCCTAGGTCCCGATTACCAGGATGTGTGAGATTCCATCAAACTTTTTATTTTATATTTTCTTAACTAAAGCTGTGCCAGAACAAATCATGCGGATTACTGTCTAGCAAAGGCTGCCTATGAGAAAAAAGTTATGGCTGTTTTAATTACATGTTATGGAGCCAAATGAATAACGAATGCCCTCTAGTGATATTAGTGGCAGATCTGCACAAAGATGGATTCTCACTGTGAAAGCAAAGCTATTAGCTAAACATTAACTTTTGCTCCGTGAGCAAAGCTTCTTTAGCCACTAGAATTTATATTTATCTGGCTCCAACATCCCTACTGATTTTGATGATAAAGGTGTTAATGACCATGTAAACAGAGAAAAAAATTAATTCAAATCTGACTCTTAATAGTATATTGCATTTCTGAGAAAACAGATTTGTGACGAGTTTTAACAAAGAACAATGCAAATATTTGACTTAAATATGTTTTAAGAGTTAAAAATGCACCTTTCTAAACAGTGGAAACTGATACATTGATACTATGTAATGCCAAACTTCTGTAGTATATTATAAACTAATGTTAACTTGTCATAACTTTGACAATAGCTGTCCTGGATGGTAAGGTTTATCTGCGTCAAATTGCTATTGGTATACTAAAGGAAAGTCACCTGACTTCTTGTCTGCATTGCCCACTTTTTAAGTCCCTTTGTAAGTGCACACAATGCTTAATATGATAATCTAGACCACAGGTTCTCAAACTCTGTCCTTAGGACCCCAACAGTGCATGTTTTTCAGGTCTCCTCACAGAATCACAAGTGAAATAATTAGTTCCACCTGTGGATCTTTTAAAATGTGTCAGTGAGTAATGATTACACCTATGCACTGGCTGGGTGACCTGCAAAACATGAACTGTGTGGGGTCCTGAGGACCGAGTTCGAGAACCACTGGTCTAGACTATCATCTCTGTTACTTAAAGTGTCCAATGGCGTCCCCGCCTCTCTCAGCCTTGTGGTAACACACCCAGCCTGCAGCCTATGACTGTTACACTGTTCTTGCCTTTTAGCGCTGTTTGTGTTTTTTTTTTTTTTTATAATAATTAAATTATTGCACTGTTTATAACTGTTTGGAAAAAAGCCTTCTGTATCAGAATAAAATGAAGGGACGATATAATAACTGTTCTAATTGTGTTATTACCTAGGCTGAAAGGATGTGATATATTTTAATAAAAAAAACATTTACAATAGTGTGCTAAACAGTCTTACATGCATACAGCTGTAAGGGGATGTACATGGGAACACAGCAGCTGTAACAAGTCACTCAGCACATTTCAGGCTTCTTAATGGCTATTCTTTAAGAGTGCACCATGAATTGTTTGCCCATTTTAAATGTGCTTTTTCTGTGATGCTGCATAGTTTCACAGACGTGTAAAATGACATCTTCTGACTGGAATTACTCTAGGCATAAATGAGGCCCACCATGTATACTGTCTTACTCACTCCTCACACCAAATTATTCACAACATTGCTGATCAATATTTTCCTTTCTCTTATTTTGATCTGTAAGTCTTTCTCCATAAAAAGGGTAAAGTCGTGTTGGAGGGGACAGATTTATCCCTGATCATATTGTAGTGAGAGTTTCCATTTCCACTAGGCATATTCTCCACTCACAAGCACATAAATGTGCACAGCACATACAATGGATACACTGGTGCTTGAAAGTTTGTGAACCCTTCAGAATTTTCTATATTTCTGCTGAAATTTGGCCTAAAACTGCTTCAGATTTTCACACAAGTTCTAAAATTAGACAAAGAGAACCAATAGACATGCTCATTTTTTGAGGAAAATGATCCAATATCATATATCTGAGCGTGTGAACCTTTGCGTTCAGTATCTGGTATGACCCCCTTGTGCAGCAATAACTGCTTCTAATCGTTTTTGGTAATTGCTTATTAGTCCTGAACATTGGCTTGGAGGAATTTTACCCCATTCCCCCGTACAAAACAACTTGTACTGTTATGTTGGTTGATTTCCTCCCATGAACTGCTTGCTTCAGGTCCTTACACAACATTTCGATTGAATTAAGGTCAGGACTTTGACTTGGCCATTCCAAAACTTTAAATTTATTTTTCTATAACCATTCTTTGGTCGAATGACTTGTGTGCTCAGGGTCGTTGTCTTCCTGCATGACCCACGTTCTCTTGAGATGCAGCTCATGGACAGATGTCCTGACATTTACCTTTAGAATATTCTGGTATAATAAAGAATGAATTGTCCCATCAATGATGGCAAGTCGTCCTGGGCCAGATGTAGCAAAACAGGCCCAAGGCATGATACCACCACCGTGTTTCACAGATGGTATGAGGATTTTATGCTGGAATGCAGTGTTCTCCTTTCTCAAAAAATAACGCTTCTCATTTAAACCAAAAAGCTTTATTTTGGACTCATCTGTCCACAAAACATTGTTCCAATAGTCTTCTGGCTTGTCCAGGTGATCTTAAGCAAACTACAGAGGGGCAGCAATGTTATTTTTGGATGCTTTCTCCTTGCAGTCCTGCACACCATTGTTGTTCAGTGTCCTCCTGATGGTGGACTCATGAACATTAACATTAGCTAATGTGAGAGAGGCCTTCAGTTGCATACGGGTTAACTTAGGTTCTTTTGCTATTCAATTCAGCGCGCTGTTAAGGATTTCTCCTCCAGGGGTGCGAGCAGAAATCCGACAAAAGTACAGGCACAATGCTGTTTTCTGCCCCTAGCGCCGCGGAAACAGCATCGCACCGGGAAGTTTAATTGGAGAATGCTCCAACCTAACAGCGCACTGAATTGAATAGCTCCAGGAGCTCCCTCCCAACGCTACTTTATTCGGTTTCAATTGAATCGAGCCCAATCTGTCTGACTGTTGATTGGTGGAGTCCAAACTCTTTAGAGTTGGTGTTGTAACCTTTTCCAGCCTGATGAGCATCAACAACTCTTGTTCTGAGGTCCTCAGAAATCTCCTTTTGTTCGTGGCATGATACACTTCCACAAACGTGTTGTGAACATCAGACTTTGATAGATACCCGTTTTTAAAATACAGTCACCCCATAGATTGAAAATACCTGACTCTAATTTCACCTTCAAAATATCTGCTAAGCCTTAAGGTTCACATACTTTTGCTACTCACAGATATGTGATACTGGATAATTTTCCTCAAAAAAAAAATTATGTCTAATTTTTTTTTTTTTTTTGATTTGGTTCTCTTATCTACTTTTAGGATGTGTGAAAATCTGAGGTAGTATTAGGGCAAATTTCAGCAGAAATATAGAACATTCTGAAGGGTTCACAAACTTTCAAGCACCACTATAGGTGAAGCACTGTTTTCGTTAAATAGCGAGGTCTCATAGTAACTGACTACAACTGGCGTCATTATAAAGGGACTATTTATTAGAAAGAAAATTTGGAGACAAACATAATTCCACAAAAATCGGTCACCCATATTTGAAATGTACATTATGGGCCTGATGTGGAGTTGAATGTAGGTCTGCTGTAATTGGTCCCGCATTGCTTTCAAGAAACTGAATGCAGAGTTGTACTCATCACTGTGTTGCATTTTCTCCCTATCCGTACACTGAGTTTTATTCATGTCATCCTCGGGGTGCTCGTCTACCAGCCTATACAAGGCTTGGTGCAATTTTGCTCTACTCTTTTGTCTTTTCCTTTTAAGTTTAGATTAACCTTTCCAAAGATGTTATTTTGCGGTCACCCTTATAGTAATACTGCTATTTTTGCCTCTGTATTCAGCCTTTTATTTTTTAATAATTTAGATGGCTGCTTCAGATGGTGCTGCCATGGGTAGGATGACCAACTTGGGGATCTATTCATGGTATGGTATCTCACACACTGTAACCTGCATAGTTCGCCCAAGATGGCTGCCTCACCTGGTATGCCTGCAGATAAGTTGTAAAATATTTGGATCGGCTGGCTATGCAAGGTCTCTGCTCTTAGATTCAGTATGCTGCAACTTCCCCATTTTGTGTTATCTCTCCAAAGCATTACCTATTCCACCCAAGGTGTAACCTATGTAGTGCGCCCAAAATGGCTGCCTCGCCTGGTACCCTTTGTGTGTGGGATATATAACCCGTGGAAGTTATTACCCAAAATGGCTTCACCAACCCTGCATTATGTCCATCGTACCTATTATGTTGACTATTTTTGGTTTGTTTGCTTTATTCTTTTATACTACACCCCTGTGCTTTGTTACTGATGTTGTAAAGCAACTTTGAGTCCTGATGGAGAAAAGCGCTATATAAATAAAACTATTACAATGAATTATTATTATTTGGTGCAAGTGATACAGCTGGAAACAGACGTGTTAATGCCTCGTCCAACTCTGATATCTCACAATGCCCTGACACAACCCTCACTGAGCTTTGCCTACATGGGAACATGTGTGCTCTTGGTTTCTGAGTATGCGCGGTATAAATGCATGCGAGATGTGCACCGCAAACCGGCATTTGTCCAATTCCGTATTGGGCCCTAAAAATTTAAACAGACACATAATAAATAACAGCCATTTTAATATTCAGTCAGGAGGAGTGACTAGAAAACAGAGAAATGACATTGTTTTCCTAGATCTCACAGCTTTGTGAGCAGAATAGCTAATAACTTGGTATAGTTTCCACATTTAGTAACAAGGTTTTAGCATATACCTTTTGTAATCACAGAATACAATGGGAAATCCAGCAGAACAAGATGATAGTTCCAACACAACATTATGCAAACGGCCTGCACCCCAAACTATTCTCTTTATGACCCCTGTGGAACTGCTTGTAAATTCCTAGTTTGATCACAGTTTGTAGATAGGGGGCGAGGGGCAGTAATTTTTTTTTTATGAGCAGCACTGTATCATCATGGGAGTTTATGGGATAGACTCTGCTTTGGTGCCAGACTTCTGAAGTGCTTCCTTAAGCTCTGAGCTTCTCTGCTTATCAATGATTTCCATCTCTCTCCGCTTCTGTAAGTGAAAAAGAAGGCATGCTAAGATGGATCTGTAAGGGAAGTTATGGAATAATTATTTATACCCCATCTCGGAAAACCTATACATTGTTTATCATGGCTCCTCCCGGATCCTAGTATTATCACAAGACTTTCCTACTTTAAATCAGATGTTACCTGTGAAATTTCGGTGTTGATAATGTTGTGATATTGTTTTCCTTGTCCGAGTGCTTCCATTTCCTCTAAGAAATCCCATCTCTCCTGAATTTCTGCTACCACTGGAGGAACAAACAGTCAGCAGTTTATAATCCCACAATCTCAGCCCAGCTCTTCCCCAGTACTCTGCCAAGAACTTACACTCATCAAATCTGTCTCTCTCCTCCTGCTCCACGACTTCTGTTTGTGGTGGTAATCGACCTGGTTCCGGCTGCTCCTTCCCTGTAGCCATAATGTTCTGTAATCTGATCTTCTCTTTGTTCACGTCTCCTGTAGGGAAAGGGACTCTCACAGTTAAATACAATATTGTGCTGTTATGCCTAATTTTAGTAATAGTCATTTGTTTGTAATGTCTGTATTTACAGATGCAGAATTAAAGTTACTTGCAGCGACCACATTAACCCCTTCAAGACTGGACCCATTTTCATGCCTTTGCGCTGTAATGTTTCAATTTTTTAATTGAACCGTTAAGTTTATACGAGTATATTGGTCATTTTGGGACATACAGGCTTTTATGTAACCATAATATAGTATTTTGTTTTACAGATACAATGTAGAGAAAACTGGAGCGATTACATTTTATATATTTATAACATTGCCAGAAACTCATCCTGAAACATACTAAAGGTGCGTATTCACTAGGCAATAGAGGAACGACAGTACGATTACAACATTGTAATCGTACAGTCGTTCCTCATCTGTGTAGTGCCTATACTGAGCGATATGTCATTCAGTGCAGGCACCCGCCCTCATCCCTGAACATGCCCAATCTGTCGTTAATCGGTTGAAAACGACCAGTGGGAGCGCGCATCGCTGGTCGTTTTTGACATTTTAATGCCCGATTTGTGAACGATTAATGAGCGATTGAACGATTTCGTTATCGTTCAATCGCACATTTTAATCACCTAGTGGATACGCACTTTAACTCTCCTATGTAAATAGATACCAAATATTTGTCAATATACTTAACTTCCTATGGAGAAGCAGAGGCAGTGACAATATAATGATTGTGTAAGGTACAAATAACGTTTAATGCTTATCTGTATAAATCTCAAGTTCAGAAACCAAACGAAATTGTTACCTGGTGGGACTGACAGCCTGGGATGTGGGGATCGTGCTGGAGTGAGATTCCCCCATCCATATGTACAGATGTGTTCTCATACACTATTGTTGCAGTCGCGCCAAACAGCCCTTCTCGGGGAACCAGGTCCCTAGTGACATAGCTTGCGCTGAGCGTCTTTATCTCTCCAATTTGCGTCTTAGTCACAACGTCATGCGACAAATGCTGTATGCAAAGTGCTGTTATGCAGCGGCCGCTGCTTTTTCATGTCAAGTTCCGTTGTACAGATTCAGACTCTGCGGCACACAGATATACAAGAGTCTCGTGTTGCAGATAAGATACACATACGAGCAATAAAGAGTCGAAAAGACACTACATTGCTCAGCGCAGCTCACTCGTGCCAGGCTTCTCACGCCATATAGTGAATTGAGGCTAGGTGTATGAGGACACATCTGTAGATAGAGATTTATAAATGTCCCATCAAATACTGCTAGAGAGAAGTGCACATATTGAACAATAACTTCAGTTGAACATTAATTCTTTTCCATATGTGAAATATTCCGCTGATCAAAAAACATTTCTTACTTTTAATATAGATTTTCATCTATGTTGCAATTGCTGTCTCTAGTAATGATTCAGAATTTTGAACTAGAATCTATCCATTTGTAATTTGTTTCATCCTACTTAGAGTAAATGTCCCTTTTTACCATTCTCCTGTATAGAAAGTGACCTTTATACTTTCTCCTGTATAGAAGGTAGCTGAGGAAGTGACTTTTATGCTATTCTCCTGTATAGAAGGTAGCCGAGGTAGTGACTTTTATACCAGTTTCCTGTATAGAAGGTAGCTGAGGAAGTGACTTTTATGCTGTTCTCCTGTATAGAAGGTAGCCGAGGAAGTGACTTTTATATTGGTTTTCTGTATAGAAGGTAGCCGAGGAAGTGACTTTTATGCTGTTCTCCTGTATAGAAGGTAGCCGAGGAAGTGACTTTTATGCTGTTCTCCTGTATAGAACGTAGCCGAGGAAGTGACTTTTATGCTGTTCTCCTGTATAGAAGGTAGCCGAGGAAGTGACTTTTATATCGGTTTTCTGTATAGAAGGTAGCTGAGGAAGTGACTTTTATGCTGTTCTCCTGTATAGAAGGTAGCCGAGGAAGTGACTTTTATGCTATTCTCCTGTATAGAAGGTAGCCGAGGTAGTGACTTTTATACCAGTTTCCTGTATAGAAGGTAGCTGAGGAAGTGACTTTTATGCTGTTCTCCTGTATAGAAGGTAGCCGAGGAAGTGACTTTTATATCGGTTATCTGTATAGAAGGTAGCTGAGGAAGTGACTTTTTATGCTGTTCTCCTGTATAGAAGGTAGCTGAGGAAGTGACTTTTATGCTGTTCTCCTGTATAGAAGGTAGCCGAGGAAGTGACTTTTATGCTGTTCTCCTGTATAGAAGGTAGCCGAGGAAGTGACTTTTATATCGGTTATCTGTATAGAAGGTAGCTGAGGAAGTGACTTTTATGCTGTTCTCCTGTATAGAAGGTAGCCGAGGAAGTGACTTTTATGCTGTTCTCCTGTATAGAAGGTAGCCGAGGAAGTGACTTTTATATCGGTTTTCTGTATAGAAGGTAGCTGAGGAAGTGACTTTTATGCTATTCTCCTGTATAGAAGGTAGCCGAGGTAGTGACTTTTATACCAGTTTCCTGTATAGAAGGTAGCTGAGGAAGTGACTTTTATGCTGTTCTCCTGTATAGAAGGTAGCCGAGGAAGTGACTTTTATGCTGTTCTCCTGTATAGAAGGTAGCCGAGGAAGTGACTTTTATATCGGTTTTCTGTATAGAAGGTAGCTGAGGAAGTGACTTTTATGCTGTTCTCCTGTATAGAAGGTAGCCGAGGAAGTGACTTTTATGCTATTCTCCTGTATAGAAGGTAGCCGTTGTAGTGACTTTTATACCAGTTTCCTGTATAGAAGGTAGCTGAGGAAGTGACTTTTATGCTGTTCTCCTGTATAGAAGGTAGCCGAGGTAGTGACTTTTATACCAGTTTCCTGTATAGAAGGTAGCTGAGGAAGTGACTTTTATGCTGTTCTCCTGTATAGAAGGTAGCCAAGGAAGTGACTTTTATATCGGTTATCTGTATAGAAGGTAGCTGAGGAAGTGACTTTTTATGCTGTTCTCCTGTATAGAAGGTAGCTTAGGAAGTGACTTTTATGCTGTTCTCCTGTATAGAAGGTAGCTGAGGAAGTGAGTATTATATCAGTTTTCTGTATAGAAGGTAGCTGAGGAAGTGACTTTTATATCAGTTTTCTGTATAGAAGGTAGCCGAGGAAGTGACTTTTATGCTGTTCTCCTGTATAGAAGGTAGCTGAGGAAGTGACTTTTATGCTGTTCTACTGTATAGAAGGTAGCCGAGGAAGTGACTTTTATACCAGTTTTCTGTATAGAAGGTAGCTGAGGAAGTGACTTTTATGCTGTTCTCCTGTATAGAAGGTAGCTGAGGAAGTGAGTTTTATACCATTCTCTTGTAAAGAAGGTACCATACGAATGCTCTTGGACTTATTGGCATATGATAAAGATGACCATTGTCTTAAGTCTGTCGTGTGGAATTTCTTGGCTCTATATCTATAGTAACTTTTTCATCAATTCTTCTTGGGCTTTGGTTGTTTCTCACATTAATGGTGCATACACACGGTCAGATCTGTCAGATGAACAATTTCAGACAGTATTAAAATTAATGAAATCGTCAAAATCTGACTGAAAACACAGACAATGTCAGATATTGTTATCTGACATGCGGGAATGCTCATCGTTGCAGGCCCGTATGTCAGATTTTCTTTCAGATATGAACGATTTTTAAAATCGTTATCGTTCATATCTGACAACAAATCTGACCGTGTGTATGCACCATAATTCCGTTGTAATTAAATTCCACCTATCTGCACTTCCATTGGTGTATACAGTACGTACCATAATTTACACTACAGGTTAGCCAATAATCATCAAAAGTGTATCAGCAATATCTACACAGCATTTAAATCTTAATTTGACCAAGAAAATTCCATAACTTCTTTCTCATATCAAATACAAGGATATAACTGCTGCCATTACTTAGGGAAAGTAATATGGAAACGGTTGCCACAACATTCTGGTTTTCTATGTAACTGCAGCATGACTCACTGTTTGGCACTGGACATAATAAATATTAATTAGACTGTGCAGAGCTGTAACTAAATCCTGTAGAAGGTGGTTCCTATCCAGATCAGGCCTGGAATTCTGGGTGCAGAGGGAACATCAGGTTCAGATGCTGGTTTCAGTCAATCAGATCCAGCAAGGTACTGCTGTTTTTTTTTACCAGACCATATTTTGGAATTTATTTATTGTTATTCCATTTAATACACTGAGGGGCACATTCAATTGGGGGCGAGAAAAGCAAAAATCCCACACCTGCGAGGTTTTTACTGAATGTGTGGAATTTTTGCTATTCAATTAGGTGCATGTTTTTTTCTATTTTGAGCCCCGGTAGTTTTTGATTCTCACAAGTGTGATTTTTTTTTTTCTTTCTAAAATCGTTTATTTTAGGAAAAATCAGTGGGACTTGCTCTGGAACCCTGGCGGCACCCCCGCTGCGGATTGGAAGTTTCCAATTTGCTTAATTATCCTTAATTGCTTACCTTCTGCAGCGCTGTCTTCTGTATCCAGCGTCGGAAGCCGAGTCTTCTGCAGCAGTGAATATGTCAGTGTGTGTTAGTGTCGCTAAAACTCGCGCCCAATTGGATATGCCCCATAGTCCTCTACAATGTTTAATAGATCTGATTTGCATACATCTAGCTAATTTCAAGTATAGTCTACCAAGGGGGCTCATTCTTCTTTCAGCTGCTGCACCAGCCATCATTAATAGATGTCTTATATTGTCGAACTGTAGGGTTCTGGTATACCTAAAGGGTGAGTAGGACAGTACGAGGGGTTGAGAGTGTTCCTGAATTGAGGAGTGTAGAAGAGTGACAATGTTGGTCAAGGGCATTGCCTGCTAAGTCTGACGTGATGACATATTTTTTTTTTTATCATCTCTGAAAATATGTAATCGATCTATATTTGGTGCAACTCCTGGAGCCCATTTTATTTTGTCAGGTGCAGTTTTAAACCCGCCAACAAAAATAAACCTTTACATAAGCGTGATGAGCACTCCCTACATTGCACTACATATGACATTCTCACTTGTCATCACTTTATAGCAGCCATGAGTATATCACTTTGTTACCATACAAGTCATGTACCCAACCCATATCACATTACACCAGTTTGTGCCCCACTTCACTTTATACCACCCATGAGCCCATACGATATGCCAGCTATGTACCAGACCACCCCATCCTACATGAGATACCTATTTTTGAACAAATGTACCATATTTATAGGTAAGTACATGTCTATTGGGGCACAAAAATGTGCACAGTCAGATGGTAGGAGCTGTGCAGATTAGGGATGGGCAATACACTTGTTACATAATAATGATGCAGTAATAGGAAAGCAGTTAAAGCAGTATGTCTAACTTTCTATTGCTGTGGTATTACACGTGTCTCTCCACCAAATCTTTATTTATATAATGCCTTTCTTTCAATAGGACTCCAAACACTTTACTACTTAGGTAGCAAAGATCTTGGGTGTGCTGAGTTGCTGTTCTGTGTAATCATTCCCAAACCCATTGGAGCTTAAATTCAAAATTTCCTAACACACAATAGGTTCCATTTTTGTAAGTAGCCAATGAATCTACTAGTATGTTTTTGGACAGTGCCAAGAAACTGGAGCAGCCAGGGGAGAACATACAAACTCCACTCAGATAGGGACCTGTTCGAATTGGCGTGCAGGAGATCAAAGATCCAAAGACCGCTTAATTTATAACGCTGATAGAGGCTCCATCACAAAGACCTCCAATGCCTGGTTATACAAGGTCATTATCAGGTGTGATATCACTGTGTGAGACCTTTGTACAGTGATATACATCAGATAAATCATTTGTTCTCAAAAAATGGATGAGTGTCACTTATTAGAAGAGTAATATGCTGGAGCACTCTGAGTCCATAAACTATTAGCAGAGCAACGGTTGATCAATTATCGTACCTGAGTGCTGATGTTAATATAAAGTGTGAAGTGGATTGTGCTAGGAGCTGTAGTTCTCCAGACAAGTTGGTGCACCAGAGTATAATATACCTAGCCAGAATGGGAGTGGTATTTAATAGGTGTATAATGCATTAGTTGGTGCTGATGGCTGTTAGTCCACACGTGGTACAGCTTAACTAGGTCTTACATATATTACATCAGGTAGAACAACAGGTAGCATGTGACACAGGGAATATCACAGGATTACCAGCGGTAAGTATAACATATGGATTGTGGCAGTTTGGAGTTCAGGGTATCGCAGGGTGTTATAGTGAGCTGGGCGTGAACACTGTACTGGCACAGGCGGGTGGTAGCACTGGTGGCCTAGTGTACTTGCGTGTAATACAGCGGTACTGCTAGGCTTCAAAGTGGTGTATCTCCTGGATCTGACCGTCCACGAGAAACGTCAGGGAGTAAAGAAGCATAGCGACACCGCACATGTGCAGAGGATAGACCTCTCTAGCTGAGCTCCAGCAGGTCCTAGTGACCTTCGGCTCCGTCCTCCCAGTTAAGTGCTGGAGGGAGGTGCACTCCTTCCAACAACACTAACCTACAAAATTCTACAGCCCTGACTGTCTCCAACAGGGAGGGGGAGTTGTTGGTTCTGTAGTGTGGTGGGGTACATTTTATTGGCATAATGAGTGAGTTCAGTTATCACCTTCACCTCACATTGCAGTACTTGATTCCTGATGAGAGGGATGTCAGGATGAGCTTGCGCTCATTTACAGAACACATGTGGCATGAGACTGATGTTATGGCCTCCTCAGTCACCAGATCTGAACATAATTGAGGATTTATGTGATCATCTGGAACAACACTTGAGTTGGCATTGTATAGCACCATCATTAGGCGTTAGTTACATTATGTTCCCGTGGATGGATACTGCTGCATCCCTCCAGCACAATTGCATGCATTGGTAGACTCATTTTCATGGCACCTACAGATCATATTAAAAGAAGCATTAGCATATGTAAATTCATCCACTACTTACTGGTTGCTCGGGGTTGGAACTTCTCCCTGATGTAAGCATCTCCTGCTTTACATCTCTTTTCAGGACGTAACCTGGGCCTGGCGTTTGCAATGGATACTTTTGTCGGCTGAACGACAGAGACTGGAGGTTTCTGTTGGGTGATGCTGGAACTGGGGTGACATTGGATTGGCAGTGCCTCCCCACCTGTGAAAATAAAATAGGCAGATAGCAATAAGGTATGCAGTAGGGAAGCTGGCGGACGTAATCCCGACGGCCGGCTTCCCGACTGCTTTATCCCGGCGAGGGTTAAATGACAGGCGTTTAAATCTAGACGCCTGTCATTTTACCGACGCTGGGAGACCGGCGCCCAGCATCGCAATCGAAGTGATGCCGAGTGTGGACATCCGCGGGGGAGGTAAGGGTTAGGCTAGGGGAAAGGAGGGTTAGAGTTAGGCACCCCCGCGGGGGACTTAGGTTTAGGCGGCGGGAAGGGGGGTTTAGGGTTAGGCACTGTGGGGAAGGTTAAGGTTAGGCACCCCTAAGGAGGGTTAGGGTGGGGAGGTTAGGTTAGTAAATACCTGGGGACGATCGGGATTTTCACCCATGTCGGGCAGCCGTTGTCGGGATTTGAACCGCTGGACTTGCATCCGGCGGTACTTCATACCGATTCCAGCAATAGTAACATTAGTCAAATTAATTTAGCATTCACACCATTTTCATAATCATTTTCTATGTCATAGAAATAATCAGAAAGATAATAGTCACCTGATCACATCAATACATAAACTGCAACTGCACAGGCTTCCCAGAAAGCTCTCTATAATTCTTAAGGAGAATAATTGCATTTCTGCAACAGTATATTTTTACCACAGGAAAGGAAAGCACATTCTCCTGTACAAAACCATCTTGGCTGAGTAATGTGACAATGCCACTGTGCTACACCAGAGGGAGACATTTATCTCTGCCATATAAGTGTGACTTAGGAGAATGGCAATATGTTATCATTACAGAATAAAGAATAGACGTACTTTGTAATCGTTCTCCGATCTGACGCCGCTGGAAGTTTGTCAGCTTGGATTCCTGCATCATCACTGGAATGAAAATAGATGTTTAATGTTTGTTTTCTGTCACTGGGTTATAGATTTGAGAAGAATTTGAATAAGTGATACTCAAATAAGCAGGTTCCATCATTCATAGATGATAATGATGACAAAAACATTCTAATTTCCTTGTGCTTGCTAAGATGAACAGTGCGCAGTCAGCCTTGCTTTGGCTCTGAGTAATCGTACAATGTGGTGATTACAAATGTGCTGGAAGATCTGAAGGCCATCATTGCGCACTGACACACACATAAGTTATTATTATTACTATCCTTTATATGGCGCCACAAAGGTTCCGCAGCACCTTACACAGTACATAAATGAGCACGCAAGAAAAAACAGTAATAGTAATACAAAACAATGCAGGACAAGGACGTGGTTTATAAACATAGCTGCATAGCACAAGCAGCAGGGCCTCAGCAACCAAGTGTTAGGTGCCAATAGGGGAGTTAGCAGTACATGATAGTATAAGTAGGGGAGGCAAAGCACATGAGGGACGAGGGCCCTGCTCGTGAGAGCTTACATTCTAAAGGGTAGGGGCAGACAGACAGGGGCGAGACAGATGGGTAGATAGTGAGGAAGGAGCATGGAGCAGTTGGTTAGGATATATGCCGCAGAATGTTTATGTTATAAGATGACATTGTGTTATGTCAAAATTAAGTCCTTCGTTCATCTATATGACAAAAATAGATTTTATTTATATGTTATTTGCATGAGAAATGTACAAAATAAAGTAGTTGCCCTAGAATTTTTGTCTGTTACATTTTAGCATCTAAATACATCCAGCTAAGTATGTGGCTATATGGGACCGCCCCGCCATCCTAATAGTGAGTACTATAGTACCGGCTGCTGAGGTATACATGTAAAGGAGGATTTCTGTCATCCACACATTAAACATTCACTATGATGTCACCTTTCAGAAGATCTTCAGTCTCTTTACTGTACCGCACTGGCTTTGTACTGGACCAGAAACCAGCGCCCTTCGACACCTGGACATTTCCATCCCTCTGGGACATAGTAGGGGTACTGTAAGTCACAAGGTAACACAAAAGAGTATAATAGTTAAAAAAAAAAAAAACTTTTGGGCCTGATATACAGTTGGATGTAAACCCATTTGCACAACCTAAAGATGTGACTTGCAAATAATTTATTGCACTGTGTATGCGCACAAAGTGAGTTTTACTTGTGCCCACTTGAAATTATAGAGGCGGGTCGTGGGTATTCACATGGCAATTCAGTACAGTAGGTGCATAGCGACACCAAGCCAACTTACATACATCTTTAAGACTTACATACAACTCTGAGCCCCTGGGTCGGGAATGCATTAAAAGCTGGGGTAGCCCGTGTGCAGTGGACCCCCACACCATGAAGCCTCCTGATATCTACTGCCAGTGTGCCTGCCTATGTTGCTCACCAGCTCCCGATACTTGTCCTGCGGTGTCCTGTCTGATGATGACTTCTTTGCTAGCTCTTGTGCAGCTCCATCTTTTTGAATATCTCACTACAAAGATGGCGCCACCGGCAGGTACTATCTGTGTGCTCCCATGGTCGCATGTGATATCTTTTGGTCGGCTGTGCTGGACGATATCGCATGCGGCTCCGTTCCGGGTAATGAAGGACAGAATGAGGGATGTGTACTGTGGTACAATATGTCGGCTCGTTCTGCCGACATATCGTCCGGGTACACATCGGCAAGTGTGTACCCAGCATTAGTTTTCGGAGTTTGATCATGAATTTATGGCAGGCATATCAGGGCACTAATGGTAAATAGGTCAGTTACATAAAACATTTACCTGTATTAATACAGTCAATTAAAGGGTTGTATGTAAATTCTGTTCAGTGTGGTTTGGACGGATTTCAGCTCAAATTCATTAAAGCGGGCACAGGCACCACATTTTGTCATTTTGAATAAGAAGCTGTAGTTATGCAGGGGTTAACTAGCTTCGGTCATCAAATGTTACACTTGAAACCCACAGAGGGTGGTCACATACATATGACCCATTTGCCTTGACCAACAAGGATTTTGGCATGAATAGGGCAGTAAAGCGGGCACAGGCATCACATTTTGTCATTTTGAATAAGAATCTGTAGTGCAGGGGTTAACTAGCTTCAGTCATCAAATGTTACACTTGAAACCCAGAGAGGGTGGTCTAGTACATATGACCCAGTTGCCATTTCCCTTGACCAACAAGGATTTTGGCATGAATAGGGCAGTAAAGCGGGCACAGGCACCAGATTATCTCATTTTGAATAAGAAGCTGTAGTTGTGCAGGGGTTAACTAGCTTCGGTCATCAAATGTTACACTTGAAACCCACAGAGGGTGGTCACATACATATGACCCACTTGCCATTTGCCTTGATCAACAAGGATTGTGGCATGAATAGGGCAGTAAAGCGGGCACAGGCACCAGATTATCTCATTTTGAATAAGAAGCTGTAGTTGTGCAGGGGTTAACTAGCTTCGGTCATCAAATGTTACACTTGAAACCCACAGAGGGTGGTCACATACATATGACCCACTTGCCATTTGCCTTGATCAACAAGGATTGTGGCATGAATAGGGCAGTAAAGCGGGCATAGGCACCAGATTATCTCATTTTGAATAAGAAGCTGTAGTTGTGCAGGGGTTAACTAGCTTTGGTCATAAAATGTTATACTTGAAACCCACAGGGGGTGGTCACATACATATGACCCACTTGCCATTTGCCTTGACCAACAAGGATTTTGGCATGAATAGGGCAGTAAAGCGGGCACAGGCATCACATTTTGTCATTTTGAATAAGAATCTGTAGTGCAGGGGTTAACTAGCTTCAGTCATCAAATGTTACACTTGAAACCCAGAGAGGGTGGTCTAGTACATATGACCCAGTTGCCATTTCCCTTGACCAACAAGGATTTTGGCATGAATAGGGCAGTAAAGTGGGCACAGGCACCAGATTATCTAATTTTGAATAAGAAGCTGTAGTTGTGCAGGGGTTAACTAGCTTCGGTCATCAAATGTTACACTTGAAACCCACAGGGGGTGGTCACATACATATGACCCACTTGCCATTTGCCTTGACCAACAAGTATTTTGGCATGAATAGGGCAGTAAAGCGGGCATAGGCATCACATTTTGTAATTTTGAATAAGAATCTGTAGTTGTGCAGGGGTTAATTAGCTTCGGTCATCAAATGTTACACTTGAAACCCACAGAGGGTGGTCTAGTACATATGACCCACTTGCCCCTTGCCTTGACCAATAAGTATTTGGTCATGAATAGGGCAGTAAGGCGGGCATAGGCACCACATTTTGCCACTTTGAATAAGAAGCTGTAGTTGTAGTTACTGTATACATGGTGACAGCAATACTGTTACCTAATTCAGCCTGGGAAATGTGCATGCCTTATATAGTATATTGGTATTTCCATTATAATAATTGATATAATGGGGATACAGTATATAGAATATACTTGTACTAAGAAAATTATCTACAATTGTTAAAATATGTAAAATCTACCTGTGTTATATAGACTTAAGATGGGTCAGTGATTGCGACGAGGCTGAAGTTGGCTTCTTATTCATTTCTTATTCAAGCTCCAGCTTCTTATTCACTTCTTATTCATTTTCCAGCTTCTTATTCAGAAAATGTTATACTAAAACATTTAAATAAAGTTAGATCACTAAACTAAGACTATGTAAACAAAGAATTGGGTCCCTTACACAGTTTTCAATTGTTATTTTCCTGGCACAATAAGGATTTGGCCCTGAAAAGGGCAGTAAAGCGGGCACAGGCACCACATTTTGTCATTTTGAATAAGAAGCTGTAGTTGTGCAGGGTTTAACTAGCTTTGGTCATCAAATGTTACACTTGAAACCCACAGAGGGTGGTCTGGTACATATGAACCTCTTTGACCAACAAGGATTTGGGCATAAATAGGGCAGTAATGTGGGCACAGGCACCAGATTTCTTCATTTTGAATAAGTACCTGTAGTTTTACAAGGGTAAATAGCCTTGGTCAACAAATTTGACAATTGGGGTCTTTCCCTAAATTAGTAAAAGCCCCAAACCTCTGAGCATGGTCTGGTATTGGAATACAGGAATTAAAATTGGTGTGGGGTTCACCTTTTATTTCCATAACCAGCACTAGGCTGGTTATAGGGAGGAAGGGCTAACACTATAGCAGGGACACACTTAGCGTGCTGTCCTCCTGCCATCACATTATCCAGCACTAGGCTGGTTATAGGGAGGAGGGGGTAACACTATAGCAGGGAGACACACTTAGCGTGCCGTCCTCCTGCCATCACATTATCCAGCACTAGGCTGGTTATAGGGAGGAGGGGGTAACACTATAGCAGGAAGACACACTTAGCGTGGTGTCCTCCTGCCATCACATTATCCAGCACTAGGCTGGTTATAGGGAGAAAGGGGGTAACACTATAGCAGGGAGACACACTTAGCGTGGTGTCCTCCTGCCATCACATTAACCAGCCCTAAACTATTCAGCACATTTCTGGAATCTCTCAGAAAGCTGGTACACTGGCAGTGGCGTAATATGGGGGTGCGTGTGGGGCACCTTGCCCTGGGCACCATCTGACAGGCCCGGCAGAGCGGGGAGCTGATGGCCAGGGCGATGTCCAGTACTCAATGGCGTAACTAGGGCAGGGCCGCCGCGGCCGCACCGCCAGCCACGGTACTGGCAAGTCCTAGTTAGCCAGTGTAATCACGACCGCAGTGAGTGCGGTCAGCACTACACATTTACTCAGGACCGGCGCTAGGCTTCCCTGCGCCCAGTACTATCCTGTGCTGCACAGCCACGCCCCTTCTCTCCCCCTGAGCGCTTACCTAATACCGCCAGGCGAAGGGTGGGAGGCGTCATGGCGTCTCTCCCACAATGCATACGGCTCCAGCCCTTGAGGACTGCGGTGGTGCGGCCTACGACGGGAGCAGGAGCCGGAGCGGGGATTCCGATAAGTGGTATCTATATTTTTTTTTTATCCATGTGTTGGTCTAATGGGGGCACTGCATCGGGGGGGGGGCTAGGAGGAAGGTGACCTCTACTAGGGACTACAACTAACGGGGGGAGGTAACTACTATTGGGGGCACTGCATCAGGGGGGCTCTACTGGGGACTACTACTGGGGGCACTGCATCGGGGAGGGACCACTACTGGGAGCACTACTGGGGAGGGGACTACTACTGGAGCACTGCATCGGGGGACCACTACTGGGAGCACTACTGGGGAGGGGACTACTACTGGAGCACTGCATCGGGGGACCACTACTGGGGGCACTGAATAGGGAGGACCACTACAGAGGGCACTGTATAAGGGGAACTAATGGGGGACCGCAACTAGGGGTACTGTATAAGGGGCACTACTAAGGGCCTGCATAAGAGTTATCACTACTGGGGACATTGCATACTGGGGGTACTGTATAAGGGGCACTACTGGGGGCCTGCATAAGGGGGATCACTACTGGGGGCACTGCATGGGGGGACTGTATAAGGGGCACTGAATTAAGGTGCATATGGAATGGAAAGGAATGTTCAGAGTGACGAGATAGGGATGTGTGTCATGTTGACACGCCCCATTTTTAAGTGTCCACGCCCATTTTTTGGTGCACGCAGATGGGGGGGGCTCCATTTTTAAATTTGTCCTGGGATCCATATACCCTAGTTACGCCACTGCCGGTGCTGTGATCCCAGCGCCTTAGTTCTGCAGTCCGGTGAGATGTATCCCCAGTAGGACACATAAGTGTCCGGTGCTGGGACAGTATGTCTGTTTTCAGTGCCGGTCAAGGACTAGCAGCGGCTGACATGTGGCGCCGGCTGCTAGCTGAGTGCAGCTCATGGACCGCCGGACATTGAAGAGTGGTGACAGTTTTGACAATCTGAGCCAATCATGGCGCGCACCGGCAGCCAATATAAAGCGGCCACAGTGAGCCAATGGTTGTAAGCCGTGTCATGGCTGGTTACGCCCCTGGCGTCTAACATCAGATGTCTCTGGGAGGAAGAGTCAATTTGGCGGAAATGGGTGAAGGGCTCCAGCGGCCGTGGAAGAGTCCAGAAGACACTGGGCTCAAAAGAGAAGAGCTCCAGCGGCTGCAGAAGACGCCAGGCTCAATAGAGAAGAGCTGCGGCGCAGCTGCTAGCCAGAACGGGCCAGCGACAGAAGAATGTGACTGAGGACTCAGAGTACTGCAGTGGTTAGGAAGTAAAAAATGAATGAAGCTCCTCACTACAGCATCTCCCACTGGACAGGTAGACCCTCTTTGAAGCCTTACCATCATTAACCCCTCCCTAGACCACCAGGTTGTCAGGCAGTAGGCACGTAGGGGTCATCAGGCCTTAAGCCTGTGGCACAAATAGAGGGGCATTAGGCCCGTGCTCCTAAGGCTATAATTGACCCTGGGCAATAGGCCCAGGTCACATAAATAAGCGAGGTGCCAACTTCTCATCTTGCCCTGGGCGCCAAACACCATAATTATGCCCCTGGACCTTGGTCACTGTTACCTGGGTGAAGACTGTTGTGGCACTGAAAGTACTGAGATCATGGGAGTCGGCCCACCTCTGGTAAAGGACACAGTGGTCGTGGATGATCTAGGCTTAGTTCAGCCAAAGACTACTGGACCGGTAAGTCTAATTGCATTTTATTTTCATTCAATTGCATGCTATTTTAATTGTCAGGCATTAGGCCTGTGGCCACTGTGGGCGTTAAACTCTAATCAGCAGGGACGACCTTTGTTAGGCGGACAATATGCTTCAGCCAGAGAGGGCACTAGTCCCACAAGGTATAAGGGGCATTAGGCCCTATAGGGTTCATTTGGGATCCACATCATTAACCCATTGTTAGGTGGGCAATAGGCCCTATATAGTGTCATTGATCCCCTAGAAGGCAGGCACTAGGCCTGAGGCAGCATAAGATCATTAAGCCCTGTAGTACTGTTGTTCTGATTTGATAATAATGTATTGTGGTTTGTAACCTTGTTACATCGTCATCTCAGCTACTGCAATCAGGCCTCCATTATAAGGAAGGCTGTAGTAAGGTACCTGTTTGTGATTATTGTAATGCTTTGTAACTGCATTAGTCCATTGTCCTGTAACAATTATTAAATTTTTGGTGTAGATGCATTCTTGGGGAGCATAGGGGTAGCATGGTGATATGGAGTGCACTACATCCAGCCTGTATTGCTGTTGGCAGGGTGCTGGTGTATGTGTGTGTAGTCAGGTTGGTGTGTGTGGTCAGAGGCGTCACCTACCTTGGTGACACCTGGTGCGGACGCTCCCGGAAGGGGGCGTGGCTTCGCAGGAAGGGGCGTGAGCCAATCTTGGGGGCATTACTGCCTCCTGTTCTCGGCACAGTGGGCTTCCCCAGCGTTCCTGCAGCAGCTGGGGCAGTCCCTCTCAGCGTCCTGGCATCACGGTGACACCATCCGATGGAGTGACACCAAAATAGCATCGCGGATGGTCTCACCCAGTTCGGCCCGCACCTCCCTTGTGACGCCAGTGTGTGTGGTACACACTAAAGAAAGAAGTCAGTATAGTGAAGCTGTGTAGGTGGCTGGTTTCTTTTGTGTTTATGTGCAAGTATCAATATCCAGACCATTTGTCCATTGCCCAAATTATTATGCCAAAATCCTTGTGCTCATGTGTACCTGACCCCCCCTCTGTGGGTTCCAAGTGTCAAATTTGTTGACCAAGGATATTTACCCCTGCACAACTGCAGCTACATATTCGAAATGACAAAATGTGGTGCCTGTGCCCGCTTTACTGCCCTATTCATGCCAAAATCCTTGTTGGTCAAGGCAAATGACAAATGGGTTATATGTACCAGACCACCCTCTGTAGGTTTCAAGTGTAAAATTTGATGATCGAAGCTAGTTAACCCCTGCACAACTACAGCTTCTTATCAAAATGAGATAATCTGGTGCCTGTGCCCGCCTTACTGCCCTATTCATGCCAAAATCCTTGTTGGTCAAGGGAAATGGCAAGTGGGTCATATGTACCTGACAACCCTCTGTGGGTTTCAAGTGTAAAATTTGATGGCCGAAGCTAGTTAACCCCTGCACAACTACAGCTTCTTATTCAAAATGACAAAATGTGGTGCCTGTGCCCGCTTTACTGCCCTTTTCAGGGCCAAATCCTTATTGTGCCAGGAAAATAACAATTGAAAACTGTGTAAGGGACCCAATTCTTTGTTTGCATAGTCTTAGTTTAGTGATCTAACTGTATTTAAATGTTTTAATATAACATTTTCTGAATAAGAAGTGAATAAGAAGCTGGAGCTTGAATAAGAAATGAATAAGAAGTCAACTTCAGCCTCGTCGCAATCACTGACCCATCTTAAGTCTATATAACACAGGTAGATTTTACATAGTTTAACAATTGTAGATAATTTTCTTAGTACAAGTATATTCTATACACTGTATCCCCATTATATCAATTATTATAATGGAAATACCAATATACTATATAAGGCATGCACATTTCCCAGGCTGAATTAGGTAACAGTATTGCTGTCACCATGTATACAGTAAATACAGATATATGATATATTATCTCATAAACTGACATTACTATTGATAAAATAAATATGAAGAAGCATAGATACTGGCCCGGGCTCTGTGCACGGTAACAGCTCACCTGCTGCTGCGGGCTGGAGATAAGCTCTATCTTGCGGGCTGATGTGTCCCGTCACCATGGAGACAGTGCCGGAGAAGGGGCCGGGTCAGTACTCTGTGTACACTGGGGGAGTGGGCGTGGGCTGCGTGTTGCGTGTTGCGTGTTGCGTGTTGCGTGTTGCGTGTTTCCGTCTCCTGCAGGGAAAGCAACAGCGGGCCGGGGCAGGCGTGTTTCCTACCAGCACCGGCCGCATAGCTGCTGTCCCCCGTGGGGGTCACAAACTACAACCGCGGGGACAAGAGCCGGATTGAGCGGGGAGCGCCATGTCTGACAACGAGGATAAGTGAGTGTGCCACACGCAGGGAACCCGGTTAATGCCGGACAGTGCGCTCCCCTCACATGCACTATGGTTGTGTATAGATCCATGCCTGTCCTGTTGCTGGTATCACCCATAGCTACTTGCCTATTAGTGTGATTCGCCCATAGGGTTATCATCAGAAATCGTGGGGCCCATTAGAATTTAAAAAGGCAGGCCCCCCCACCTCCTTGATTACCCCCGTAAGGACTGGTGGAGCAAGCGCGGGCATTGAAGCTCCCTCCACGGTATTGATGTCTTCCAAATACCTCTCAGACTTCCCCATATGTCCCCCATAGGTCTCTGCATCCCTACAGACCTCCCACATGGGGGGTATCCACTAGACGATAAAGTTGAACGATTGAACGATAATGATAAAATCGTTCGATAATCGTTCAAACATCGTTTGAACATCGTTTGCAAATCGTGCAGTAATTGTTTCTAACGATGTACGATGCGCGCTCCCGCTGGTCGTTTGATCGTCTCCTCCATCGACTGAACATGCAGGTCAATTTCACTTGATTGCTTACAAATCGTTTACACATCGTTCATGCTGAACGATCAAACGATGAACCACTGTCTGCCCACTATAGCTGAAAGCTCTCAATCACAGATTAAAACAACATAGTTTATTGTTAGATCGTTTGCAAATCGTTTGCAAATCTTTTGCAAATCCTTTGCAAATCCTTTGCAAATCTTTTGCAAATCCTTTGCAAATTGTTCAGAGTGGAAGATCATATTTCAAGGGAAACTTCAAGGGAAAATCGTTAAGAGGTTGGACAGGGATAAAATCGTCTAGTGGATGCCCCCCATTACAAGCCATTCAGACCTCACCACATGCCATCAGACCTGCCTGCATGACAAATACATATATACATATATATATATATATCCCCCTCTGAGATTAGTATTCTAGCATTATGCCCCATTCACTAGGCCTCTGCTCTGCGCTGAGGTCCTGTGCTGTTAGCTATAGTTGATGGAAACTGTATGATGTACTGCCGGACGTTAGCCCGGTGGATGTCATACCGACGCTGGAAAGCAGACAGTGAGGATCCCGACGGAGGTGAGTACCCCACTCTCACTAACCTCACCCCCTAGTGCCTAAACCTAACCCCTCCTCTTCCCCGCAGCCTAAACCTAACACTCCCAGGGGGGTGCGTAACCTCCCCCAGGGAGTGCCTAACCCCCCCTTCTTCTAGCCTAACCCTAACTTCTCCTAGCCTAACCCTAAGTCCCCCCCAGGAGACCCTAACCCTCCCGATTTAAAACCTACTCCTTCTAATGTCACTGCCCCCTCCCTAGTCACCAGTGGCGTGCAGTGAGGTAAATGGCTGGGGAGGCACTGGCTAGTATCAGAACCAGATTTACACATACATATATGAACCTGAGGGTTCATGTGGGCATTATACAAAGGTGCAGCAGTATATAGTGCTGGAAATGTGGTGTGTTTTGATCAGGGATGTGTGGAAAAAGTAGGACGGGGAGGCAGTGCCTCACCTGCCATACACTTTTTTACTCCAGAGTTTTGACTATAAAAGTGATTAGAACAATACAAAGAAGATATTTATAATATTTCCTATACATTTTTCTTCTATTTATAATGACTGTGGAGTATGTATAAGTATGACAGGAAAGGCTCTGCCTCACCTGACCGCACATCACTGCTAGTCACCCTTGTGAATAACATAGCTGTCTCTCCAGTCTGCTACCTTTGATGTCATTTTCATAATACACATCCAGTATCTTTCAGATATATATCGGCCATCTTCTGCTGCACAGCAGGTCAGATATGCCTGATAACGACGTCGTTCACAGGCATATCTGCTGTACACATCCGCCGATGCGCTATAGATACATCACCCGTTCAGTGGAACGGGTGATATATCAGTGTGTACCCAGCATTAAATACTCTCTCAAACCCATCTATTTGCTATTGCTTTCCGGCCCCCACCTATTGTTCTCCCTTTAAATGTTCTGCCAGCTGCAGTCCCATCGTCATTAAGCGTTCCATTAGCTCACATTGGGGGAGATGTATGAAGGGACAGGCAACAGGTGTTATTTGTCAGTACCCGCTTCACCCATTTAGTGCTACTGACCGTTCATACATTGGCTGGCACATCAGCGCTACTATCTTTTAGATAGCAGAGCTGAAAATGACAAGGGTGCATAGTGCCCCTGTCATTTACCACACAGCCCCACATTTATACATAGGGGAGAAGCAGTATCAGCACACATAACGTGCGCTGATACCACTAAACCCTATACATCCACACTCCTGTCTCAACAGTGCTCTCCCCACCTAGACTGTAAATTCTTGCTAAAAGGTACCCCTTAGAGAGCATACACACGGTCAGATTTGTCAGATGAACGATTTCAACGATTTGAACTATGAACGATTTTTGACTGCATTAAAATGAATGGAATCGTCCAAATCTGACTGCAAACACATCAGATGTCAGATGTCATTATCTGACCATCGGGAACGCTCATCGTTCCTCGTTCAGACATGTCAGATTTTCCTTCAGATATGAGCGATTGAACGATTTTTTTAAATAGCTATCGTTCAGATCTGAAGAAAAATCTGACAGTGTGTATGCACCATTAGGGCTCCATCCCACGTTTGCACCTGCTTTGCAACTTAGTATGTACTACTTCTACTACTATTTTCATGGCTGACTTGAGTTTTGTCATTTTGACGAACTGGCGCCTGAGAGCCTTTGGGGTACCTTACAGCTTATAATAAAGGCAAATGAGGGATTCCCTTTGGCTTGCAGTAATGCTTTAGGTGAATTACCTGGAATGACTACCTATGTGGGTTTCTTTCAAACAACAATCACAGGGATTGATATAAATCTAGTTAGATTTTTATCATTTAGGATGACATAGATAACTATCCTATGATTGCAGTTTGTAGTTCTTGGATGACGACATTGATTTCCATGCATGTGATTCAGTTCTTTGACCTAACTGCCGAATGACTGTCCATCTAATTTGCTATCACATCACTGCCTGAATAAGTCAATCAGTGTAACAATGGCCTACAAACAAGGCGCCACCATCTAGCGAGATATTCTGAAGCTGTGTGAATTTAATGGAAGTCTTGATGGCTGATAAAACACTTTTCCTTTTGTAGCAATTTAAAAATATATATCATACATGGGTGATATATCCCATCCCCCTTTCAGAGTCCTCCCTGTTAACTGGTGCAGACAAGCTGGCTTGTGCTTACAGCAGTCAGCCTATGTCCATCCATAGCTCACAATAAAACTTTAAACCTATACTGGGAATTTTATATCTTTTTTCAGATCGAAAATTCAAACTTTCCAGAAATTTTGTGTGTGTAATCTATTTTTTCTTACAGTTTTGATGCAGACTATTTTGATGATGCTGAAGAAGATGAGGGGCTTGATGACTTGTACAATGCAGAGGAGGAAGACCAGGAGAATGTGGCCATCTTACCTGCTGGTGAAGGCCAGCAGGGGAACCAGAAACGCATCACCACTAACTACATGACAAAATATGAACGAGCACGTGTTTTGGGAACTAGAGCACTACAGATAGCGTAAGTGTGAAGAAATATTGAATGTATTTTTGTATCGCCATCACTGTCGGCAGCCAAGTCTGGGGCTCGCAGCTGCCCCCCAGCAGTGACTATGACCTGGGGAGAGAAGGGAAGCCGCAGCTTTTCTGATCCTTCTTAGCCCAGGCTGCAGCTGCGGGTGGTTGATGCTTTTAACATCTCCCCCTTCTGAAGCCTGGCTGGCAGGAGGGGACTGAGGAGAGGTTGGAAGATCAGCTCTCAGCAGCTGTCGGCAAGCTCCTCTGACACGGTCACATCATATCAGGCCCTGTCTGGGAAAGCCAAGCTTGGAGTGGTCACATCCAGATGCGACCATGCTATGCAGATGCTTAAGTGCATAGATTGCTTTTATTTTAATTTCTTATTTGCAGGGCTGTAGAGAGTGACCACGGACCCTGATACTAAGAGGGGGCATGGCCAATCCAGGAAGGCGTAGCTACAGCCCCTCTAAAAAAAAAATGTGAAAAAATAGTATGTGTTGCATCTCCGCGTGCTGTACAGAGGGTGGCTGCAGCCACATGACATCGGGGAGGAGGGGATGTTAGGACGGGGGCACTCTAGGAGTAAGTCTCTCCCCATAGGGGCTGGCTACTGCGGGCAGGGCTCTGTGATTTCTAAGAACCGTCATGCCGCTGCCTTGCTGTTGTACAGTGTGCCTCTGGCAGTCTCACTGGGTGACAATGTCCCCTTTAGCATCTGGCCTGGGCTAGGCCGTCACCAGGCCCCTCTAACAAGCCTGGTCCCGGGTAATTATTACCCGCTCTCCCTCTTCCCCCTTCTTGGCATTCCTGTCCATATGTGAATTCTGTATTTAATGATGAGGCGTAATGTATATTTTAATTTTGTGTAAACTCCTCTAAGCCTAGTAGATTATAAAATAATAGGTCAATGGCTCAACAATCTCCAAACATGATCATTGGGGTCTACTTGAATAGTTCAGAAAATCCTTTTATTATCGAAAATCTTAATATTGTCAGTGCTGACTTTGGTAATTGATTGTGGTATGCTCAAAAAAATATCTCGCCACAGGGTCATCTCACCATTTGTTTGACAAATTGCTCAACTTGTATCTTGCCTAGAGTCCCATGTGGTCTTAGTCATGCTCTGCTCCTCTTAGTACTGTGTAGAATAATCTCTAAAAAATTATTACAATTATGAAAATATTCAACATAAAAATTTAACAGATCATAAATATATTAATTACATATAAATGAAACATCTGCAAATAAAGATTGATATTTATTTAGCAACATATACATTGAAATATGATTCACTCACATAAGGTGCTTACTTTCTCAGTAAGGCAAATTCTCTTCAAATACAATGACAACTTTTTTTACTCGAATAACCACATGTATTACTTAAATTGGATAAATTGTTACTCTGCTAAACTGAGTGTCTAGATCAGGGGTATTCAACATGTGGGACTACACATACCAGCATGCCCTGCCAGAGTTTTGTTGCCATTACTCTATCATTAATTAGTGACATGCAATTGCCTCTCACGTCTGTGCAAAATGAAGATGATTTTAAATGCACTATAGTGTTCACTCTAGGTCTGGCGGCAGGCAGGGCGCCGGACCTAGAGCAAGGGCACTTCTGCATGCATCGGAAAAGGGGCGTGGTCAATGAAAAGGGGGTGTATCTTTGACGTGTCCCCTCTTCGTCACTCTTGGGGGCGTGCCCGGCACTTGCGGACATGCCGGGCAGCCCACAATCGCTGCGGTCACTGTGAATGGATCCCGGGCGCATATGCCCGGCATCCATTCGCCGGTGGTGACCGCTGCTCTGCCGTTTTCCCCACCCACGGGACACTGCATACAGCCTAGCGGGAACGCTACACTATTTACTCATCATGCTTGAGTATGCCAATGCTGGGGGTGCCCCATGTTTTGTCTTCATTGTTTTATTTGCCAGAGTTTACATGTAGAACTACAAGGGTTCCTTTTCTACTTCAGGGTCCATAGGGTATCCACAGGATACCTTGGGGTATAGGTGTGACATCAGTCATTGGGCACCAAAGAGTTAAGCTTTCAGCCTCCCAGGATGCACTAGGTCCCCCTCCTATACCCCGCCCCCGAGCCAAGGCATCTCAGTTTCGTTTGGTGCCCGGCCGTAGTCGGAGGCACCTGCTAGAGGGGGGCTTAGAAGAGCCCCTGAAGCTTTTTCTTCATGCAGCTGTGGCTGCACATTTGGATGAACAGCATGGACAGTCAGTCCTGACGTCCATGCTGTCTTCCCTACACCGCGCCGGTACCAGAACGCCGGTACTGATCCGGGGATGCTGGTGGACATCTGGGGTCACAGCTAGCGGTGACCCCAGATGTTCCGGACCATGGCCGGATTCAAGGGGGGTCCCTGCTGATCACAGCGAGGTCCTGCAGGGGGTCCCTGCTGATCACATGGTCCTAAGTCCCCAGGCAGGGGGCTCCCTGGGGACTGGCTGCAGCGTGGAGCCAGGCGACCAACCTGCGCTTCCACTACCCCCTGGGACAGCGGACAGCAGCAGAGCGGTAGCGCTGCGGCGTCCCAGGGGTTAAATGCATGCCAGGGGAGCGCGCCTTCCCTGTCTCACAGCCGGCGCCTCCCCCGCTGCACACAGCCTTCTCTGCACTGTGCTGACTGGCCCTGTGTCAGCGCTCCTCCCCCAGGCCAGCCTTCTCTCTGCTCCTCGGTGGCCATCTTTTCTGAAGCATGGTGAACGCTGCTGGAAGCCTGCATTGGAAGCATCGTGGTCTGGGTCCCCCCGCATACCTCTCCTCCGCTGTGGTCAGGTCTGTGTATGCAGCGCTGTGTCCTACCAGGCCCTGTGTCTGTGTAGTTGAGTGATCAGCGCTGTTAGTGCAGGAATTGTTATTTCTCTGCATTGTATGTGACTGTGCTAGCGCTGCTGCCTGTAACTTTTTTTCTAAACTGTCAGCTTTATACTGTCCCTGTTGTTTCTGCTAAGCCCTTGCGGTGCGGTGCTGCAGGGTGGTCTCTCGCCTCTTAAATATATAATTGGTGAGAGGGGTCACATACGTGGTGCCATCATGTCTGAAAGTGATTTTCCCCTCCGGCTACAGTGTACTACGTGTAAAGTACCGTTAACGGAGGGGGAGGGATAGCGCGGAGGGCCTCTGCCGGCAGTGTTTGTGTATGGCGCGGCCTCTTACGGTTACTGCACCGGTACAGGAGCCGCCCTGGGCTTGTTTCGCTCAAGCGCTTACAGCCTTAGTGGGCCAGTTAGCTCCGCAGCCCGCGTTTACACCGATGGGTTTATCCCAGCAGTCAGTGGTGTCGTCACCCATTCAGGGTTTCCCACGACAATTGGTGGTACCCCACAGTCTCCCTATTTCCCCGCTCCCGGTTTCTCAGGAGCCAGCTTGGGTTAACTCCCTGACGAGTTCTGTACAGTACTTGTCGGATGTGTTGCAAGGGGAGTCTGTGATGCGGCCGTATAAACGGCCGGTGGCGTCTCTGTCGGCTCCTTATGAGGATGACGAGGGGACGTCTGATGATGGGGAGATTCTGGATCCTTACGATCAGAAACCTCTCCATGCTAAGGACGCTGATGCTAAGTCCAAAGTATATATTCCTGGACTTATTCGGGCGGTCCGCAAAGCCTTGGTGATTGAGGACGAAGTTCCCCCAGCGGCTAAATATAAGTATGCCTTTTTCAAAGATGTGAAGGGCGATGCCACAGTCTTTCCTCTTTTGGGTCAGTTGGTGGACCATTTAGAGGAGGCGTGGAAACAGCCTGGCAAAAGATGCCTGGCGGTGGCTTATCCGTTCGCGGATAATTATTTTGCTAAGTGGGAATCCCCTCCACAGGTGGATTCTCACGTGACCCGTCTTGTCCGTAGTGCCACATTGCCGATGCCATCCATGTCCTCCCTTAAGGATGCTACGGACCGCAAGGTGGAGATCTGCCTGAAGTCCGCTTATTCCCTTGCGGGGGGGGGCAGCACGGCCGGCTATGGCCATTTGCTGGGTTGCCAGAGCGATGGAGCGCTGGGCGGATTCATTAGAGGCTTCTTTTGATTCCGACTGTCCGGCCGAACAGGCGGAGTTGATTGGCAATCTCCGTGATTCGGCCACCTACATCAACGAGGCGGCCCTAGACATTAGTACTCTGGTGTCTAGGATTTCTTCAGCAGCGGTAGCTGCTCGTCGCACCTTGTGGCTGCGATCCTGGAAGGCGGACGCAGATTCCAAAACGGGTCTGGAGGCGTTGCCGTTTACCGGAGAAGTTCTCTTCGGTCCGGATCTGGATAAGATTGTGGCCACGCTAGCGGCAGCCAAATCGGCTTGTCTCCCGTCGGCCGCTGCTCCTTCTGGTTCTGGACCATCGTCCTTTCGGTCATCTAGGGCCCTGTGCAGGCCCAAACCACAGTCGTTTCCTCGACAGGCTGACCCTAAGAAATCGGTCAAGCCCCGGAAGCAGACATGGAGTACCAGACGTCCGGCCCCCAAGCCAGATGACAAGCCTGCGGCCTGACGGTCCGGGCCTCCCTTTGGGGGATCCCAGGGTGGGAGGCCGCCTGCTGCAGTTCGCCCAGTGTTGGTCGACCACTACGACAGACACTTGGGTTCTGGAGGTGGTCTCCCACGGGTACGCCCTCTCCTTCCGGCACAGACCCCCGGGTCGATTCTTCACCACGGGTCTACCATCAGACCGGAACAAGGCTACGGAGCTGCGGAAGGTATTGCACACTATGCTCCAGGCTGGAGTTATAGTGCCTGTTCCATTCTCCCAGAGGGGCCAGGGTTTCTATTCAAATCTTTTTTTGGTACAGAAACCCAATGGGTCGTATCGTCCGATTCTCAACCTCAAAGCACTCAACAGGTCTTTGCGGGTACCGAAGTTTCAGATGGAGACCCTACGGTCCATCATTCCGGCGCTGGAACCTGGGGACTACATGGTGTCATTGGACATACAGGACGCTTACCTGCATGTCCCTATTCTTTTGCGCCATCAACAGTTCCTCAGGTTTGCAATCCGCAGCGACCACTTCCAGTTTCAGGCGTTACCTTTTGGCCTGGCGACAGCACCACGGGTTTTCACCAAGGTGATGGCGGTCATGGCGGCTTCTCTGCAGCTGCAGGGAGTCCGCATGTTGCCGTACTTGGACGACCTGTTATTGGTGGCAGGATCTCCAGAGCTCCTGTTACGCCACTTGGACCTGACCATTGCACTGCTGCAACGGCACGGCTGGCTAATCAACTGGCAGAAGTCCACTCTAATCCCGGCTCGGAGGATTCTGCATCTTGGAGCCTTATTGGACTCGTGACAGCAAAGGATCTTCGTGACGGAGGACAAGATCTCTGCTTTACAGTCAAGGGTGCGCAGTTGTCTGCACAGCAGCCGGGTGTCCCTACACTCGGCGATGAGGTTACTGGGCTCCATGGTGACGGTGTTCGACATGGTGGAATACGCCCAGTTTCACTCCAGACCTCTGCAGCACCTGATCCTGTCCAAGTGGAACGGGCTGCCTCAGTCTCTGAAGTCCCAGACGATTGTGCTCACCCCGGAAGTTCGCCTGTCCCTTGCTTGGTGGTTACAGACGACCCACCTCAACAAAGGACGTCCGTTCTGGGTTCCAAATTGGGTCCTGTTGACAACGGACGCCAGTCCTCGGGGCTGGGGAGCGGTTTTGGGTCCACACTTGTTCCAGGGCAGGTGGACGCCGACAGAAGCGGAGCTTCCCATAAATATCTTGGAAATCCGTGCGGTCTTCAATGCTCTCCAGCAGGCACATCGGTTTCTCCAGGGTCACCCGGTACAGGTCCAGTCGGACAACGCTACCACCGTGGCCTACATAAACAGGCAAGGAGGAACCCGCAGTCGGGCGGCTCTCGTAGAGGTCTCTCGGATCCTGGTTTGGGCGGAGCGCAATCTTCCGGCCATATCAGCGGTCTTCATTCCGGGAGTGCTAAATTGGGAGGCGGACTTTCTAAGTCGCCAGGACGTTCATCCGGGGGAATGGTCCCTGCACCTGGACGTTTTTCAACTGCTGGTGGACAGGTGGGGTCTTCCAGAGATCGACCTCATGGCGTCCCGGCACAACAACAAGTTGCCGGTGTACGGGTCTCGCACAAGAGACGAAGGGGCGTCTCTGGTGGATGCTCTGTCCGTCCGGTGGATGTTCCGGTTCGCATACCTGTTCCCTCCGGTCTCCCTTCTTCCACGGGTAATCCGGAAATTCAAACAGGAAGGAGGGACGCTCCTGTTGATAGCTCCCGCGTGGCCCAGACGGCACTGGTTCTCAGACCTTCAGGGTCTGTCTGTGGTCAGTCCTCTGCGGTTGCCGCTACGACCGGACCTTCTGTCTCAGGGTCCTTGTCTTCACCCGGACCTGACTCGGCTGTCTTTGACGGCGTGGCTGTTGAGACGGCCATGCTGAGGTCCCGGGGGTTTTCCAGCCCTGTGGTGCGTACCATGTTGCAAGCTCGGAAACCGTGCTTCGGCCAGACGTGTTTCTGAGTTAGGGGCTCTTTCTTGTAGACCCCCTTTCTTGGTTTTTCATGGGAACAGGGCAGTGCTCCGCACTCGGCCCGAGTTTCTTCCCAAAGTTGTTTCCCAGTTTCATGTTAACGAGGAAATCGTTGTTCCGGCCTTTAACTCACCGGGTCTTTCCGTGGGTGAGGCCTCTTTGGATGTTGTGCGGGCCTTAAGGACTTATGTTGACCGCACTTCTTCGTTTAGGAAGTCGGACGCTTTGTTTGTCCTCTATGGCTTCCGTAAAAAGGGGTGGCCTGCTTCAAAGCAAACTTTGGCAGCCTGGATCCGTATGGCTATTTCTGAAGCTTATCTTCATGAAGGCCTGCCGGTTCCTCCTTATGTGAAGGCTCATTCCACTAGGTCTGTGGGTCCTTCGTGGGCAGCTCGACGTGGTGCCTCTGCAGTCCAGATCTGCAAGGCTGCTACGTGGTCCTCTGTCCATACCTTCGTGAGGTATTACAGGTTTGACACCTTCGCCTCTCAGGATGCTTCCTTCGGGCGGCGGATTCTCCTTTCTGCACAGGAGCGTCCCCTCCCTTAAAGGATACTGCTTTGGGACATCCCCAAGGTATCCTGTGGATACCCTATGGACCCTGAAGTAGAAAATATGAGATATGGTAAGAACTTACCCTTGTTATCTCTATTTCTACGAAGTCCATAGGGTACCACAGGACTCCCGCCCTGTCGCACCTGTGCTGCAGATGGGCCTTGCTCTGGTCACCGGTTTTCCGTCTCCCTCTGGTGAGAATGTGATTCTTGTATGTGTCCAGATCTTTGTTCTCTCTCTTCCTTCTCCTCCTCCGGCCTATGGCTTGGTAACTAACTGAGATGCCTTGGCTCGGGGGCGGGGTATAGGAGGGGGACCTAGTGCATCCTGGGAGGCTGAAAGCTTAACTCTTTGGTGCCCAATGACTGACGTCACACCTATACCCCAAGGTATCCTGTGGAACCCTTTGGACTTCGTAGAAATAGAGATAACAAGGGTAAGTTCTTACCATATCTCATATTATCCTACTTCTTCTCTCTTTCCAGAATGTGTGCACCTGTTATGGTGGAGCTAGAAGGAGAAACTGATCCTCTTCTTATTGCTATGAAGGAGCTCAAGTAAGTCTTAGACTTTGAAGTTTAATATAAAAAAAAAAATATATGTATTTGCAGCCAACTCACTCGCTCCAACAACTGCATGTACAAGAGAACGAAAACAATTTTTGGCAAAGGAAACACTACTTTTTATGTACATTGAGGTCTAATGGATCCAGTGAAAATCCCCATCTGCAGACATTTTTTTTCTTATCCTTTTAATGCCCCTTCTCTAATATAAGTAATTTATAATCAGAAATGGGTACATTGGACCTACTTTAACCTGGGTTTTGTTCTTTTAACATTGAGGTATTGTCCTTTGCTAATTTTGTATTAATATGAGCTTTATTTGTATGTATTTTATTTGTTAATAAATCTGTATCAAGTTATTAGGTGCACTAAGCTGTTTTCTCTACCCGCAGAGCAAGGAAGATCCCTATAATCATCAGACGCTATCTTCCTGATGGCAGTTACGAAGACTGGGGGGTGGACGAGCTTATAATTACTGACTGAGATGCTTCCCTGCCACCTCATTTGCGTGTTGTACATAAATTATTTTTTTTAATCCTATAAATAATTATTCCTGTTTAATAAAAATCCACAAAGCCCTCTCATTCTCTGACCTTTTAGTTGATTTAGATGCCTGTGCTCCTCCCTTAAACTCCAAGATACAAAATTTTGGCTTTATTTGGTAATACAGTAGCACTGAGGAGTGTCCTCAATAAGAGCGAGGTTATTTTGGGGATCTACTGGGTGACAATGTCTGTTCAGCTGCTGGACCGACTGAACTCAACCTTCATTGCTGTTGCCATAAATGTTTTTCGCAGGTGGGCCTACTGAGCCCAACTGTCTGTGTTCCAGCCCACGTGCCCAAGCAGCAACCAGAGGTGGTGGCAAAGGAGCCACTGACTAATCCAGCATTTATCTACATTGTGCATCTACTGTGTTTCTGTTTCACCACACTTCTCTCCAGACTCTATTGTGTGTCTCCAGCTCCCCCTCTCGCATCGCTTCTTTCTGCGCCCATTACCTGTCACACACAGAAATCCTCTTACAGTGTCCTATTTCTTATCCTGATCTATCGTGTCGTTGCTGGGGACATCTCATCCAGCACCAATCAATCTGCACTATCTGCTCACACTCTTTCCACCATGAAACTTTCCAAATACCTTGCACTTTCAATCCCCCAAACGTATCCCATTCTCTCCACTTCCCTCCCCTATTTTGTGTGCACTATGAAATGTGAGATCTGTGTGTAACCAGCTAAAATCATCCATAATCTTTTCAAATCTAACTTTTCACCTAATTTGCCATTACATTATTATCCTTTATTTATATGGCGCCACAAGTGTTCCGCAGCGCCTTACAAGGTACATAAACAAATAATTTGACAACTGACAGTACAAAATAGGACAAGGGCATGGATAATATATATTGATACATTAGTGACCATAACACCTAGATATGCAACAAAGCGTAAGCAACCAAGTGTTAGGTGCCCTGGTGGGGGGTAAGAAGTAGGTGAAAGTAAAGTAAAGAGAAGCACAAGAGGGTAGAGTCCCTGCTCGTAAGAGCTTACATTCTAAAGGGGAGGGGCAGACAAACAGGTGTGAAACAGATGGTTAAATGATACTCCGTTACTGCTGTTGCAGCGTTGTCATGTTGTGCATCCTAGTTTCTGCACAGTGCACTTTCTAAATCCCATCCCTAGAAACCTCCTTCTCTACCTTTATGGAAGCCCCACACCATCTTCTCTCCATCTTCATGTTATAATTTCAAGCTCACCATGTCCAGCCTCCTAATTGCACTAACAACACTTTTTGTCTGGCTGACATATTTTCTATCGTTTGACCTGCCTACACTCATACTAGATGATTTAATCATTCCCACTGACAATCAACTGTCTGCTACCACAAAGTGACTTGCTTGCTTCCTCATCTGGACTTTATCTCACCCACTGTGAAGGTCATTCCCTTCACCTAAACTTCTGTGCTTCACCTCTCTAACAGCCTTCTGCCTTTTAACCTCACCTCATGCTTAATTTTACCCGATCCACTAATCTTGGCTACAGCTACTCCACTCTCCTTTGATGTGACTAACTTTACAGCTGTATGCTCACTCCAGTCCTAGACAACGGACCTAGCTGATCAGATCGAGTTTTTCTTGTTCTCCTGTCACCACATCTTCAGAATATTGCTAGCATATGTTATCACCAAAGATGCAACCTCCATTCTTATCCTTTCTCTTCTTATCCTTTCTCTTCTCTGGTTTTCACTCCGGCACTCACTTTTTACCCTTCCCTCACTCTTGGTTCACACTTCAATCCATCTGAATGCTGGGGCAAGACTGCTCTTTCTCTATTCACAACTACGCAGGAAGTTTCCTCCAGAACCAAATGAAAATGACTCTCATATAAAGCTGGTATTCTAGTTCACAGGTTCTCAAACTCTGTCCTCAGGACCCCAAACAGTGCATGTTTTCCAAGTCTCCACACAGATTCACAAGTGAAATAATTAGCTCCACTTGTGGATCTTTTAAAATGTGTCAGTGAGTAATGAATGCACCTGTGCACCTGCTGGCTGACCTGGGAGACATGACCTGTGTGGGGTCCTGAGGACCGAGTTTGGGAACCACTGTTCTAGTGTATGACCAAATACTTGGCATACAAGTTTTTGAAATTTCCCACTTATTTTAATTTGGTTAAAATTCTTTGTTAGAAGTTGTCTATATTTTTGAGAATATTTTTTGGTACAGTCAGCAAACCAAAGACTTGGATCTAAATTAAAAAAAAAAACAATTATTTGGCAAACCAGTATCTCTTTAGCTCCCCTGAAAAGCCATGTTTAGTTCTAAAACTGACTAGTACCCCCGCTCGAACAGAGAACTCATTGTGTTTCTGTATCTCTGCACCTGTTGCTATGGAAATGCTCAAGGTGGGGACAAATTTCTCAGGAGTATCAGGAACCTTGGATGAATCCCACTCTTTGTTTAATCCACATTTCGTGGTCTGTTGCTCCTGCGTTCCTGTCACACCTGGGAGACAGGTGAGCTCTGATTCCTGTGCTACATTCTCGTTTTGGGAACATAACTGCAGATTAAACTGCCAGGTTCATAGTAGAAGTTTCTGCAAACCACTTTAAAAATAAGTACGAAAAAATAAAGCTAGTTATATAGTTGTCACATTTATTTAGAACAAGTAGAGACATTCCATATCGAAGAACCTGACATATGCTTGAAGGTATAAACATTGCTTTTCCGAGTCCTGGAAAAGATGTAAAGCTGACCAGATACACTGTACTAATGTGGGCTGTTTAGCTCATTTTGAAACTGACTAGCCACAGCCTGTGTGGAACCAAGAAGATTACCAATTCCAATCAGATATTGGTGGCAACTTTCAAAAGTTGTGTAGTGTGATCGGTGAATGCTACTAGGTACTTTGACCAAACAGCTTGACCTTTTGGCATTGGCGACAGACATTTGGCTTGTACATGTAATAAAAATATGACCAAACCACCCACCCCATCTCTAGTCATATTTACAATTGATTGGGTGAGACAATCCATATGGAGAAGTGTTTGAGGAAACCTAAATAGACCTGAAAATCAAACTTATGTTTACCAATATTTATCAAAAATCAATATATAGTGTATGTAGAGCTTTGCTCCTCAGAACAAGAGACTTCATTGTGTGAAAAATAGGTTTAAAAACATATATTCAGCTGTGTTCTTAACAAGACCAGGTAGTTACTCTAGGACAGATCTAAGCTTACAGATTTTTGTTTTGTTTTTTTACTTTATTTTTACCATTAGAATAAATATCCTGAAACTGGGGGCAGCAGTTATTGTATTCTCTCGAAATGGATCACTGCTTCCTATGCTGCAATTAAGAGGTATGTGTTTGCAGCCAGAGGTAAATGCAGTAAAAATGACATTAAATACCTACCATAGGAACCATTTATCTCTCTGGAGAATGGGATTACAATACATGCATGTTTTCATTATTAAACTATATAGAGCTAGTTAAGCTCGTGGGTCCATCTGTTCATTATGAATACTTGCATACAGTATATTACTAGACTATTTCCTAGAAGGACCAATGTCAATTTGTGCTGCATTCAAGCCCTTTTCAAGTGACCTTTTCACAAGTTATTTCTCCATAGGTCAAAGAATGGACATGTCATTTAGTGATGGATACCATGTAAAAGCTTGGGTCTGAATTACTTTAACTGTGGTTCTCTGTTCATAACATAATAATAAACCATGTCCTTGTCATCCAAGGGGTTAAGTGCACAGTCATCTGACTGCCTTATCTGGGGGATGAATACAATTTGCTTATTATGGACAAACTGTCATATGACTGATACATGGTGTAGCAGGCAGTCCTGCATGGATGTTAACATAGATATTAATTCAACTCATTTGTTTTTGTTCTTTCTTGTCTTCTAAAAGTAGATATACACAAGCATTGTTCTAGCCAGAATGACAACACTCGCACAGTTCTCTGAAACAGGAAAAAAACATCGTATAACTTAAGACCCAAACAAGAGATCTAAAGTTGTTACCAAAACATTAGAAATAAATGTGACTCGGATATAAGTGACTTGGTCGCTGTAGCAGACATTATTTGGAACTGCTGTTGGTATCGTTGGTGCTGAATATAATTGTGGAAATAACAAACATTACAATTGTCATTCTTAAGCTTGAAAATGGAAACAAAAGCCGTTGAGCTCCCAGTAGCCATTAAACTTGTTATGCGAATGTAGCTGCCAGTTTTTACTATGTGCGAAACTGATTGAATCGTGATGGCAGCACACACGTCTTTTCCATGTACTGAGCCCAGTGTGTAATGTACAGGCACGGTCATCTGACACAATCAGCCACAGTCATCTGACAATAATACCCAAAACATCTGACGGTAGTGGCAAAACACAGTCATATGATTGTGTGACGCTCAATCATCTGACAGTGAAACATATCCTATCTCTTTAGTAACACAGCATTCCAAGTGCTTGCTTGTTTTTTACTTTTCTGCAATTGGCATAATGTTTTTCAGTTTGGCCATTAAAAGCCTCACAATTTTGGAAGTACCCAAACACACACACGTTTGCTCTATATTTCTATAATTAGATTCAACCCAAATGTCTTGTGTGTATGTATGTATGCTCTTTTGTAGTATAATTGGACATGAAATAACGGCACCACCTCTTGTCACTCCTGATTCCTGATACCTTCCTGTTGTTTATCATTTTACCTGATAACATGATTTAGAAGTTTGGTTCTGTTGAATTCATTTTGATTTTGTAGCTTATCGGCATTTGTTGTGGAATACACGTTGCCTTATCTGCTTATGGTGGAACTGTGCGATAGAGCTGGAGCATGGTGTCACACCTGCTGCATGCTAAAGATTCTGCCCATTCACTGCAGTAGTCCTATGCGACAAAAATACCAGGGAAAAGCAATACATCTATAATTCCCATGTGGTTATGTTGCCTCACATCACAGGAGTACATTACTTGTAGCTTAGGATTCAGAATGTACATATTCTCCTAGTACACTTGCACAGTATAATCAGCAAATACTTTTTATGAGCGATGTTCTTTGATTCAGAAATGAGTTGGGAAGTTTTGTAAAACGGCAAACTCACTGAGACGAAGAAAAAACGATTACCTTACACCCCTTGTAAGGCCATGTAATAAGGCTATATAAATAGAAATCTGCGGTGTGGTTTATTTCAGTGTTGTGGATATGGTAATAGTCCTAAAACATCTTTATGTGCTAAATAATTGGTTTTGGAAGTATAGCGATAAGCAGGTTTCCGAAAATGTTACACACAGTGATGTGATTAATATTTTGGACAATTAAAGTATAAGCACGGAAAACGCTTTATCAAAACTGACAAGTTAAAATAAGCATTATATACAAACGTGATCTAAGTGCTGGTGACATTTAGGAAAGTTTTAGTAGCTCTAGTCCAGTTGTAAGCTGAATTGTACCAGTTACTGAAACCAAGGTGTACGTGATGATTATCCCTTGGCTTATGATATATGCCTGTTTATTTTGGTTATTTTATGTCATCAAAATGATCTTTAAATAAGTTGCCTAAATATTAAGGAGCTGATGTAGCGTTGAACGCACGGTCGTATTGTAGATGTACCTGTTCTGAAGCTAAGCACACGCAAGTAATCATAAGCAACTAGGTCACATCTCCACCTGTGGCTGAAAGGATGGCACTGGCTGTCAATGGGGCGTTTGCATATTGGCAAACTATAGAGAAGACATGTCAGTGGATTTGTGAGCAGGTTGGGTATGAAATGCTGACGGCTAGAAAGCAGTCTAACGAAATACCGACTCCGCAAGTCTGAACGCTCGAAATCCCGACTGGGGCTGGTAAGTACCCTAACCCTCTCCTCTCCCCCCTCTAATTCTAACCCTCCTTTAGGGGTGCCTTAACCCTAACCTCCCCCTTGGTGGTGCCTAAATCTAACCCTCCTGGGGTGGTGCCTAACCCTATCCACCCCCCCAGGGGTGCCTAAACCTAACCCCCCTCCCCGCACCCTAAACCTAACCCGGGGTGGTGCTTAACCCTAAGTCCCCTCGTGGGTCCCTAATCCCCCCCACCCCGCAGCTAAACCTTAACAGTGCCTGGCTTACCTTCGTAAGGGAAGCCGTCCGTCTAGATTTCGGCGTCGGTATTTCGATGCCTGGATTTAGACAGGCGCCCTCCCGGCCGTCGGCATTTTGACTATCCCCTGCAAAGTTGTGCGTAAGATCTCTTGCACCAGGGATAGGGCTGGTGCAAGTGCACACTGATAATGAGGACTGCTATAAAAGCAAGTGTACAGGCAGCAGAGATAAGTACAAATCTGCATTTGACGGAGATATATACACAATTTTTTTCCATGACCGCAACAATTCTTGCGGACATGTATTCAACTCTGCATTGACCCTTAAGTGGATGTCAGCATTACCAATAGTATTAATCATACAGATTTTGTGATACCCTAGTCAATTATGCAAGCTTCTACAGATGTTTTATTTGACAATCCATATAGCATCTTAGTGTTTAGTAGGATCTATGAATAGACACATTTGCCCAGACATAGACATTAAATACAGCTCACTGGGGGCGCTTTAATTGTTGTATAGGTGGCGATAATTGGTTCCAAGTGTTGCAATCCAATTGCGCTTGGGCGTCCATTAATTATCGCCATCTTCACGCCCTATTAGACCAGGTTTAGCCGTGTAAAACATCTAAACCAGACGAAAGTCCTGGTTAGGACACCCTAACCACGGGTTTATTGCACATTTTTGCTCGCACCCACCTGAGGGTGCAAGTAGAAATGCCGGCACCGGCAGCTATCGTACCCGAACGGAGCAACAATTGAATTGTTCCGTCGGTTGCCTTAAAAAAATAGCTGCCAAATAAACAATTGAATTGCCCCCACTGATGGGAATATCCATTTGCTAAGTTTGTTTAAGTAATTAAGCTAATGAGTATGATTGCTTCAGTGCACTTGGTATTAATAGCCTTTTCCACTGTAATTAGAGAAACATGCTAGTTATGACTGCCAGAGACAGCATTGTGAAGTGTTAGTAAATTTGCTGACAATAATAAATTCCATTTTTATGTATCCTTAAGAAAAATCTTGCCGATAAAGACTGACCGTCTGCTGACACCTCTGATGTCAGAGGTAATTGAAATGCCGGCTGTCTAAATACTGGCTCTCAAAGGCTCCAGAATCCCGACACCAGTCATAATCCCAGGGTCGGCATCCTGCCGATAAGCAGTGGGGCTAGGAGGGTTAGGCACTGGGGGGGAGGCTTAGCATTAGGCACTTGGAGTTAGATTTAGGCAGTAGGGTGGTACGTTAGGTTTAGGGAGCGGGGAGGGTTAGGGGTTGAGTTAGGGTACTTACCGGCCGATTGTCGGTATTTTAACTCTGTCAGGATGCTGGCATCAGGGTTCTGATCGCAGGGATCCCGAACGCCGACATCCTGTACCCAACCCATTATTTGCACGCAAGCCACTATGGAGAAAGGACTACTCACCCCTGTGTGGCATTAACTTCCATCCTCACTCATATGTCCACACCAACCTCTCAGCAACCCAAAGTGGACTGAGAGAATTAGTGATCCTCAGGTGTGAGTAAATGGAAAGGTGGATCTCATCACTTGTCTGCTTCTCAGACCATGTAGTTGGAACTGCTGTAGGATTAAAAGTCCGTGTTGCTCTGAAAATTGTTCTATGAAGGTGAATTTGAGGTTATTTAGTCAAACCGTGTACTCCAAGGAACATTTAATACCCACATGTTAGATCACTGAGTGCATTCTTTGTTTGATCATTATTCTAGTATGTTTTGTGTCTGTTGAACATTCAAGTTTTAAGCATTCCCTCTTGTTATAGATCTTCTAAAGACATTGACACATAGTATGGGACTTACAAAAGATACAAATTTTTCTCTTCTGTGCACCTTTAGTGTAGTGAGCGGCACCATTCACTTGACAAGTACAAAGGATGTTTGAGTAGACATGTAAAGAGCACTATATCATAGTTCTTGAACTGTCTGCTCAAGCAGCCCCATCACACAATAACCTAAGGATTTCTTTAATTGTATATAGGTGATCTGATCTACCAGAGTTTCTGCAACATGTTATCCCACAGAAACATCCTCAGTGCGACTTGCTAGGTATGTCCAAAAAGGATGGAAAATATGGCTTGGTAAGGGGCAGTATTGTGCCAACATCAACACACTAACCGATCATGAAATTCTTTTGTGCATCCTTCAACCTATTACTTTTTTTTTTAAATGTAATACCCAAAATGACAAACTTAAACATCTAATACTCTAAATACACAATTGTACAGAGAAGTCATTGGATTGCACTGCTTAGTGATATGACTTTAGTTACATTCACATATCCAATGGGGTTCATATATGTGTAATGAAATTAGTCTGAACTTCGTTCAAAGAGTTATATACTACCAATCATCTTGTCAGTAGCCGTGAGGTTAAATTTGGCCAAATAGGGTTAATTAGCTAATCAGGCCAACGTCCCACAGCAGAATCCCTTAATCACATTGGGGATGTGAAATTTCATCCGTGCAGACGCGGCTTTGTGTGTAAATCTGCAGGAGCAGTTCTGGCTTTTCCGGGGTCAGATTCTCAAGAGCTCCATTAAATAGAGCCTTTGTTTTCCAGGCTGTATGATACGATCATGAGGAACCGGAGACTGTTGGTTTGGTCCTGGGGAGGGGCCGAAAGGGGAGGGAGCAGAGAAGACGCCATACTTAACCCGTTACAATTCTCACTCTGTTTGAAATAGTTTATTCTGTATAAAATTATACCGTTGATTTTTTTTCCTTAAATGCTTTACACATATTTATGTGTGTGAGTGTCATTTGCATACCTGTTTTTTATAATTTTTTTTGTTTTTTTATAACTAACAAAAGTGAAAAAGTTTGTTACAGTTTTTTTGTGTATAGGGTTTAAATTAAACAGGCACTGTAATTACCCACAACCATACAGTGTAAGCTCTACAATCTCACAGACAAATGCAGCAATTCCCAATCACACACTCACAAATGTGAATCCCACTCTCCTCACACACATACAGTAAATACAGAGATTCCCAATCACACACATTTGTCTGCTTTTGTTTGTCCTCACTTATATTGCAATTACAATAACCTGGGCTAAATGAAATATTTGATGTTAAATCTGTTTTTATTAGGTTGCAATAATTTATGCTAACCAACTAATACCATTGACTAACCTAAAATTCCTAGAATACATGTATCAAGCAGACTAAATAAATGTGTTAGTGGAAACTGTGAAATCTATATAAGCTTCTTTTTCACACGACTGATACAAAATTAGTGTCACTGTTTGCACTCCCCATCAGAATGTCAGGGCAGAGCAGTCATTTGCTCAGGGGCCCCTACAGTCATCAGCCATATAAAAACAGCATTTACCTTTTAAATGCATAAGCTCTATACTACTATGTGTGATAATTTGTCTTCACCATTGCTTTTTTCAGTATTTGTCTATTAGTGTTTGCTTTTTGTCATGCCCCTTATTTATAACTCTAGACCCTGCAACCTGTTTCATCTCATTCATTCCTGACTACAGTGTAGTAGACAGTCATCATTAGAGATGATCCCCGATATAGAATTTGGTTACCATTCTACTTTGGAGAGCACTGCCAATTGGCTATGTTATCTAGTAAGCAGCAAATAGGGAATACCTAGGAATTGCTGCAATGTAGCGGCATGGAAATGAAAGGGATTTTAGGATAAAATGGCTCTTGCCTTTAAGAAACCATTGCCAATGTTCCTATAGACTTATTAACTCTCCTACAGTATGTGCACCCTGTTTCAATCACTGTCGTTTCACTACTATATGCTCTTGCTCTAAACATATTTCCAGCCCCATATATACAATTTTGCAGACACCATTAGCCCCTCAATCTCATTTATGTTGTCAAAGGCACTGAGGGGAGGGAGTTCCGTGCCTGACGTCAAGTCACTTGTGCTTCGGGTTCCTATGGTAAGAAAAAAATAAAAAGTAAATCAAATGTATGTAAAATATTTCATTCAATATTCCAGAAAACCTTAACTTTTTATTTATTTTTTATATATATTTCTTGTATATGTTTATGCACAGTTAAAGGAATGACAAGTCAGAAGAATTGGGTAAGATAGTATGATATTTACATAAATAAGATAGATACAGTTACACTTAATGAGATAGGAAAGACATACATTGAAAACAAAACCATCTTTAGCTGAATAAAGACTGATGGAGGAAGGGACAAATTTCATTATACACTGGGGTTAATCTGGGCATAGGACAAAGTATCAAATAACTTAACCCCAAATGGGTTCATGGATTTCTGTCCCTCTTCATATCAAAAACCCAAAATTGAAACAAAAAAAATGGTTAAAACCAAAGTCTGCCCGAGACATTATTTGGTAAAAAGCACCAGTCTCGTCACACCTTTCAAAAACAAAAATATATATATTTAGATATATATTTTTATATTTACATATTGCCTTTACTGTTTCCATTTTTTTCATCCTGATAAACATACTTCATAGTATCCTGTTTGGAGAAATGCCAGTGAAAAGTGTTCCCTTGAGGGGAAAATAAAATGACTGCCATTGAGAGTGTGCTAACTTTGAAATAGCTGCTTACTTACTGGATTTCTTGTGCTCATCCCTAAATATTATTAAGCTAGTTTTATTAAGTTGTTGGAGAATGCTATCTGCAAGTATTCGTTTTTAGTTGATTTGTAGAAAATAGGTGGTCAATTTGAATTTTACGAACTTCCCACCCTTCATGGGGGGAAATGCGGTCATAATATGACTGCAGGGATTCTGGCAGTTAGAATCTCTGTGCCGACATTCTGACTGCCGGCATCCTGAAGGTAAGCAGCAGGGTTAGGGGGAGGGTTAGGGTTATGGTGCCGGGAGAGGGGTAAGGGTTAGGTTACCGACCGACTAGTGTCAGTATCCTAACCCTGTCGGGATTTTGTCCACAGAGATCCCGAACGCCGGCATCCAGTACCCAACCGTTTCATGGAAAGATCTGATTGTACCACTACTCTACCATACTTTAAGGGCTTTGTAAGTATATTGTACTGTGATGTTTCCAACTATCACTGACATTTCTGAGATCTTATAAAAATATGTAAACTTCCACACAAGGTTCCTGATTGAAGACAGGAAGATATTTGAAATCTAGAAATGCTTTACTTATTAAGACAAGTAGAAGGTCATTTTATCCATTTTACAGTAGAGGGACTCTGAAGTCCAGGTTTATCTCTTAAAGGGAAATTATTTGATCTAGCTTTATGTTTATTTAGATTTGTTTTCTGACTTGCTTATCTTCTGTACTTCCTATACGTTTTGCTGATATCACTATGCCCAAAGATTTACACAGGAAGTGGGCAGTCCAGATGTCGGCCATTTTAAGCCTAATGGAAAATTGTACTAGTTTTTTTTCTTTTAGTAAACATACATCCATTGATTCAGAATGCATGACATACCACTACCATGTTGAGGAGGTGAAAATGACATCTTGATTTTCAAGACTCTCTCTGAAAATTGCACAGTACTGTGGATGAATATGCAAGCCAAATGTTGGCCATCTTGTTACACACAACAGTAACTCCAATTGGAGCTATTTGACACCTTATTGCTCTTACCACTGCACACTGAGTGGATTACTACTTGGATAATTATCTCCTGCCTCCACAAATTCAATTTCTTCAGGATATTTAAAATGCAGCTCTGTTTGCTCACTATCCATGCAGATGGGCTTATGAGAACAAGAACTGTATCAGAGTTTCCATCATAAATTACTATTCATCTTTGTATGCAAGTGAATAGTATAAACTAACAATCAGTCAATTTCCAAGTTGTTAAGTTGATTAGTGATGTTTGGACTATCCCTTCTTTCAAACAGGTTAGCAGCCCAGGTCAACTGGATAAGAAAGTCTAGCTGCTTTCAGATAGTAATTTGCCTTCAGCGGCCAATGGCTGTGCATAGTCAATTTTTGCCAGCCAATCTGGCGCCTAAGATCAAAGCCACTACCAAGTCAGATGTTGCAGCTTCCTCCCTCAATATAGGAGACACTAGTTCATTATAGGTGTATAATCTTTATTCCCTTCCCCCATCCCTGCATTGCCCTGCTATCCTACCCCACCATTTTTACACTGGAGTTTTTTATATCTTAGACATGGCCCATTTTCCCCGATCACCGTCTTTCCCAGGGGCCAGTAGAAACCAGCTACAGTTTCCTGGTGCACTTGGAATCCGGATTCTACCTGGGAGCTGAGCTTTGGGAGGATCCCGTCGGAGCATGTTGCTCTCCGAGAGATGTCCCTCCTTTTCCTCCTTTTCTGTAATTCTCATGGTCTTGAGAGAGTGGTGTAGACTGGCTGTTCCCAATGTGTTGGGCTGTGTGATGGAGCCACACTAGGAGCATCAGAAATTGCAGTGTAAAGAGGACGCTGTGGTGGGCCCATATAAGAGAATGCAGAGTAGAGGCTGGAGGCCTGACTAGGATGGCTGTAATAAGAACTTGTAGGTTGGTGATCTGAGTAATCGAATTGTGGCCTTGAAATGGAGGGAAAGGCAGAACCATAATGTGGCAGCCCCAGTGAAGTGTAGGTCAGCTGTGATGTTGAAGGTTGATCTGTATAATGGCTGGCACTCGAGTTTTCTGTCTTCACCTGGGCTTTTGAGTCTGCCACAGTGGGAGCATGTTGCTTTGCCAAAGCCCAAGCAGGACCAGCAGCCAGAGCTCCACTGAGACCATAGCTGGAGGTGTAACCCCCAATGTGGCTTGGGTGTGCAGCATGACCATTGGGAGGAAGATATTGATCGAGCTCATTGACATCAAATGTCTCCATGTTGGACATGACATCATGGCTTATTTCCCCAATATCAACATTTCCAAAATCAATATGGGGTTTCCCTCCTTCTGCCATGGAGCGAGATCCATCTCTCTTGCCCTCAGACTTTCCTCCCTGAAGCTCTGTTTTTGGTGTTGTTGGTGGAGTGGGTGGACCATGACTTTGACCTAGAATAAAGAGAGTTTGGTGTTACATGGGAAATAAACCAAGAATTAAGAACATTGTTTATTTCTGTCTTTGTCCAGCTCTGGTTTTGACAGGAGGAGATGGATACCCGCATAGAGATTATTGATTTTTACGAAGTAATGCACTGTTTTTTGTACTTTATAGAAGTGGATGTTAAAGCAGAGATGATAGAGAGAGAGAGACATAAAAATGGAAATTTGTGCATGGCCTTTAGTCAAGCTTGGGAACGAACAAAATGCAAGTGAATTTTGACAAAATAAATCAAGGAATATTAAATGAATATCATAAAACTATTAAATTGCTACATCATAAGAGTATAAAATTGTTACTTTTTAATTTACTGTCCATGCAAAGGAGGTAGGCTTAAGATTTTCAGATGTGCTTATTACCTGTGGAGTGTTCTGAATTCCCATCAGACATTGGGGAACCATGCCTATGGTCCAGGTGTGAATTTTTGTAGTGAGCCTGTATGGAAGCAGCACCTCCTTCTGTTTCAGAGGATCCATCTCCCTCTCCGGGTGTGGGCTTTCCATTCTTTCTTCTACGAGGCTGGTACTTATAGTCTGGGTGGTCCTTCTTGTGCTGCATCCGCAGTCTCTCTGCTTCTTCTATGAAGGGTCTCTTATCATTCTCATTCAACAACCTGTGGAAATAATCCCACAAAAAGTTAAAAGGCCTTTCAGTGTGTTATAAGGAAAGATTGAAGACAAATTAATTAAGGCAGGCCTATGAAGAAACTAGGATTGAAGATGAAGTTACTGATACTGTCTTTATTAACAATGTCCAGGCAAACAGAAGGAGAGCTGGGATGGGCAAAGATTCTACAAGGACAAAGCTGTAGGTTCCAGTATGTATCCCAGCAGGTTTCACATCAGGCATTTTACATAAAAAAAGTTATGAACATGGGGGGTGTTTGTTTTTATTTAACACAAACCGTTGTCAGTCGAAGCCAAATTTATACATATTTGTTCTCTGAAGAACCTCATTGTGCTGTGGAAAAATATTCCAGACTTCTTACCTCCAAAGCTTTCCCAGTGTCTTGCTTAGCTCTGCGTTGTGTAGGTGTGGGTACTGGTCAGCCAATTTCCGGCGAGCAGCCTGTGCCCATACCATGAATGCATTCATAGGTCTCTTCACATGTGGTTTTGACTTATTGCCTCCATTGACTCTCACTGGCATAGGGACTAGTGTCCAGTCATAACCGCTCAAGACCTGGGAGACAGCTTCACGTATGCAGACAGGAAATCTTTCGTCATCTGAATCATGCTCTTTTTTCACCTTTCCTTCATCATCATCATCATCTGGGCCAGAGTGGGCATGAGATGCCAGAGGCTCAGGTGTTAAAGAGGTATCTTCAGACCCAACAGGGCTCATCTCAACCTCAGACAGGCTCTGATCGTCACTCATGATGTCTCTCACCAGGAAACTGGAATAATTAATAATAATATTATTACAGCTTCTGCCCTGAAGAAAGCATATAACAATATAATATTCTTTTGAAAGAAAAGAGATATGACTACATCATGTCGAAGAGGAAAGTGTTTCCCCCTGAGCACTTACACAACAGGATAAAAGTTACACAAATCAAACACCTGCCAAGTTTCCATCTGCATTGTTTACTAAATATCATGGAGCAATCTGCACTGAATTCTATGTAAAGCAGGAGCACTTTATGGTCACATACAGTTAGAATGTTTCCAGTTGATAATTGGAATATGCATGTAACAAGGAGATCATGACAATGTAAAATATATCCATTATAATCTTGTTAGAATATGATAGAAACAACAAAGTATCCCAGCACTGTCTAAACCTGTCCTGTTATGCTGCAATCAGGGCATTAATCACAATAAATGTTGTCGCATCTTGTGTAAATAATCTACATTTTGGTACCTTTACCAAGGAATATTCCCAGCACAATAATCTAAAATTAAAATCACCAAACTTCAGAAAAGCAAGCACAGTCCACGACTGGCCTCTATGTGTATGCTATAGGAATTTTCTAGCTATAATCCTTAAATAATATGTAATTAGTAGCCACATGCAAACACATGCATGTGGCATTAGCAAAAGCCAAATAAATTATTTTCTAAATAGGATATCTAAGTGGGGTAGACGGATTAACAAACAAAGCTAATTGTATGTATTCGTTGTTTTGTAATACTTATACTGTATAGCAAATGTGTCATTTAAAGTTGAATAAATTTGTGTCTTTTTGCATCAATGAAAATAAATACACTTATTTTCTTATTGTTTATAAAACTAAGTCACTTTTATTGAAATTAAAAAGCATAACAAATATAGATATATCCACAAAGAATATTTTTATTTCTGATAAAATACATAACAAAGATATATTCACAAAGAATTAAGAATATAACCTTACCACGTTTTGTGCTTTCCTCATTATCCCTTACAATATTTATGAATACAAAATAGTGCAATTCTGTAAGTTATTTACAAGTAGTCAACTTTCCCTAATAAAGTATCATAAAATACCACTGTAACAAAATGAAAACATTAACAATCGATAACATATATGTAATTATTAACTCTGAGTGTATATGTAACATAGAAATGTATATAGAAATATTACATTAGTATATCAAAAGCATAAAAACACTAATAAATCAAAGTATTAAAAATGGCGTAGTGGTACAATTGCAAACCTGGGCCTGTGATATGTACAACAACAATAACATGAAATATTAATGAATATAAATTAATATTATCAACTAAGTTTTTATGTAAATATTACCATTCTATTTAAATAAATTAGCAAGTGTGAATTTGTGTAATAAAAGATCTAAATAACTGCTCTTATAGTTTTAGCAGACTCTAAAGAGGGATAAAAATGCCTTCTTTAATTGTTTCTTTCCATCTGCAATAAAGTTGAATGGTTTTTCAAATAAATTTGTTCTTGCAGGTCAAATTCAACAGTGTATCTGAAATATGACTGCCCCCATTATTGGAACTGCAAATGTATATATCTGGTACCTAATGTTATTTCTTTTTTTATGTTGAATGCTCAGGATTTGTTTATTTAGCCACAGTTAATTGGCATCCTAAATTGTTTCTATCCTAATATTGCGTTATATTTCAGACAGGTAACAGTTTTCTACAGTTGTGTTGTCTATGTCTATGAGATTGTCCTAGAATTTAACTTAATCAACGTCTTGCACATAGATTACAAGATACATGCCTACTATAGTATGTTTTCCTAATAAGGACACAATCTTTTTAGCTTTTCAACTCAGAAAGTTTTACTTAAAGCAGACACTTGTGCAGAAAATCTCCTGTACCTTACAAACTATGTAAGTCTAAGTTTATTATTTTCTTTTATCCAAACTTTAGAATGATTTTAATTGGCATGCCAATTTATTAAATGTCTGTCAATCAGTGCAGGCTTCTCCTGTCTATGGAAGTGAGATTTTTTTTTCTAGTTAAACTAAATTAAAAAGCAAAAATTTTACAACAAATGTTTAAATGACCTTGGGAAAAAAAAAAACTTTTGTAAAAGAAAAAAAACAAACAAAATTAAACTTAAAATGCAAGAAGAGGAGAATGACATTGAAAGTAATTGGGCTTTGTGCAATCATAAGGAGACAAATTAATTTGCCTAATATCTACCTAACAAGGAAAACAATGTCTCTGGAATCACTGGTGTCTTTTGAATGTATACAATATTATTTGTAAAATAAAAAATGGCATAAGTGCCCTAAATAGCAATCAGAAAATACCCCGCTCAGCCCGCTTCATATTCAGTAAACTACTTCCAATGCTTACTGTAGTAATGTCTATACATTTTCTGTATACTCAGAAACATGAATCATGTGTTTTGGACATAAAATGAATGCATGAACCTCAATTTCAAGCTAAACCACATCAAATAATACCTATCCAACCTGAATTATTATTATTATTATTATTATTATTATTATTATTATTATTATTATATTAATTATTTAATTCAATGTGGGGAAGGGGGGTTCTAAGCAGCAACCAAAATGATGGACCTTTATAAAATGACTATTCCAATGAAACGGACAACAAGTAAAATATAGTAAAAAACAAACAAACAGGAAATTGTCCACAACATGTAAAAAACCCAAACAAACAATTTCTATAAAAAGCTGTGTGTACTGGGAGAGTGAAATAATCATGTCAGCTTACAGAGAAGGGATCGTATGAATGAGAACAACTTTGGGGAACAGAGTGGAATAAAAAAGTTAGACATCTAAACAAATGTTTTGAGAGAAGTTCAAGGAAGATTCACAAGTGTAAAGGGAGAATAAGAACAAAAGTGTTTGAAATGTGTGAGCTAAAGGAGAAAATTGTCCATCTACAATATAAAAGTACAAAAATAAGAAGGCAATAAACTGACAACCAAAGACATACATAAGATAGTGATACACACAATGTAAATAAAGAGATGTTTGAATAATTACTGAATGAGACACATGCAGAGATTTAGCTGGAGGAGCCAAAGTTAGAAATGTGAGAGCAAGGTAAAACACCATTGAAAAATATGGGTAAAAAAGAATTATTAATCGCAAAATTACAAGGAATTGGGTGAGAATTGAGAATAAACATTATATATAATAATAATAATAGTGGAATATATCATACAAAATAGAAGGCAGAATAAATAGTAAAGGTAAATCAAACTATAAATCAAAATGGTATATTGTGGTTGTTTAAAGAGGGAGCAGAAAACTGAGGCTAAGCAAGAGAGGCGAAGCAGGAAGAGTAGGAATGCAGAACGTACCTACTGAGCCTTGGTGGTAGGAGGTGTGCTGGCTCGATGCTGTGTCAGTAATAGAGGCTCTGTTCTCCTATCTGAATGATGCTCTGTTCGCTGCCCTGATCACTTCTCCCCATGCATTTAAGGCAAAGCTTTTCTCAAACAGCCATTGGCCCTTCTAATTGGCTGCCACCAATGGAGAGGAGGAGACTAAAATGAGACGTACCTATTTCTGCCAAGAAAATGAAAACAAAAAATACGAGATTTTCCACTTTTTCACAAAATATATCTAACTTTTTTTTGTAATGTGACTCTTTGGCTGCGAAAGGGTTAAACTGTTAATACTTCAAGAAAATTACTTCTTATTGCATTAACAACTATGATACTATCCCTACATTCACCATCCTGGGTTTATATATAATATGCTAATCCCCATAAATTCCACTTTTCACAAAGTTATCCATACATTACATTCAGTGACGTTACCACGTAACCATATGCAGATTGTGCACTTCTGACTACTGTTCTAGCAAACTCACTAACACAGCCCTGCTAATCCAGACATTCACTTCACAAATCTGCTTAGATAAGACACTACTTACATATAGAGAGCATGTTTGCTATGCAAAAGCTTCTGAATCAATATCAAAGTATGCCCAGCTATACAATCACAGCACCTAACAACACCTATAAACGACTGCATTTCTTTCTAATACACAGCACAGACATTGCACGTCCCCTGTATTGCTGTACAGCTAATCCTGAGTTTTAGCCCTTACAACACCTCATTCATTCACTTCTAATCCAGACCTGATTCATTAATCCACAGATCTTATTCTCTGCCTTGGCACTACACTAAATATGTAATATAAACACAAAACTTGTATACAACAAACACATGTGCCTACATTTAAAGCTGGATGCAGAAAAAGTTTTAGTTTTAACTAAGTAAGTGAAAACTTAAGAAACAACCTGTTGACTAGACCAGACTGATAACTTGAATGTATTAAAACAACTCTGCTTCAATGCACTCACTATCTGACTGTAGCCATGTTATCTACCTGCCTCCATGTTTCCTGATTGTATTATGTCCGCCTCACCGTCCTTTCCATCCCGTCAAATGTCTCTTCACCCTGTCTTCAGTTCAACTCACTTTTTTTTTCTATCTGTTTGAACCATTTTTGCGCTGTTACATGAACCTGTTTGACTTTTGTTAAACAGAAGAATTAGGCTAAGGGAGCTTAAAGGATGGTACAGCACTGCTATGGCTGTGCTCTGTGTTGGACAGACAGTACCAGGCCTGTACAGTTTAAATTGTCCCTGCAGATGTAGTGTGTGATGCATCTGTGAAGGTATGTTATGTAGGAGGGGAAAACAGACAGAGGATGTCATGCACTGCCTCAGGGTCTCATGTCCTCATCTGTGCAACTGCTGGAACAGTGTGCAATTGTTGGTCCCCTCTGTTAGGAATGAAAAGCCCTGCAACTGGCAACTGTCTTCCCAGGGGAGCAAAGTTATAAAGTCACACGGATACATTAACTCTTTTACTGCTACAAATTACTATTGTCCCAAAGGTTAGTAATTCAGGAGGGCATCAGGACAATAGCTAAGGATAAAAAAAAGAAAGAAACAACACAGCTTTACATCTTCTACCAACCTGTCACTGAAGGGGACTAGGTTACCATATGAGACTGTTTACAATTAAGATATTTCATTGTTAAGGTCATCTAATAATGAAATTAGCTATATATATGGAGACAGTTTCACCTTAGCACATTTAACATCCTACTAATGAATGCTGAAATGTACATGTGCAAGTGAGACACTGACAGCTATTCTGGCTCTGAGCAGCTGCCTTTATCTCACGAGGACATCGGTGACAGCAAGCTTGCTGGGATTTATACAGGACTTCGTAATGAAATCGTAATGAAAATCCTGGTTTTGCTTAGACGATTTTGTAAATTTCATTGAATTTGATTTTCAGCAGCTCTGCAGTGATTCTCACCCCTCTTGTACCTGAGCTTTTTTCCCTCCCCCCTCAGAGACAACGCAGGCTTTTGTCCTGAGGGCAGGCCGCTCGCATATAGACCTTCCATTGTCCTGTCTTATTGGCGTAGCCAGGCTAGGCCGAAAGCCTGCACAATGAAATCTTACATACAGTAAAAAGGGGACATTAAAAAACTCTCCACAATAACTCTTGTGTTTAAAAAAAAAAAGGAGCAATGAAAGTTTGATAAGGGATACAGAGGCCCCCCTCCTCTTCCTCTCCTCCCTCCCCGGGATTGAAAACACTGAATATCTTTCTAGGCCTGGCTCATGGGTCTTTTTTTTTTTTTTCTTGATTTTCGGCTTGTCTTTGTGTGTACACTCTTTGTTCGTTCCAGGTGAACCGAAATCATGTGATATGAAAGGGGGACAGAGCGGGTTATTATAAAGAGTTTTCGGGCTCTGCCGAAGGCTGTCAGTGAGAAGATGCAGGCTTGGGGGAAACATAGCTATCTGCCTGCAGGGTCAGGTCTTCTACCATCTAATGGCTCACTGTATAGGGCATCTGGAGGGAGATCATGCCTTTCATCTCTGTAGATGCCATATGTTTTGCAGGGTAAGCGACTTGCCAGATTTGGAGATCCTGTCCAACCTTTATGATATTTTTGGAGTTTGAATGGTTTGACCATTGGAATAATCATGAATAATGGAGAAGACTGGGATAGAGATGAGCTGCTTAACACCTGGATATTATGGGAGACATTAATTCCTATTGTGTTCGGTGTATTGGATGTATCCCTTTACAGTAAGGTTATTCGCATATTCATCTCATGAAAAGGTGGACGTTCTACATATTCATCTTTGGAAGTGGTCCTTTTTGGACTCGTAAAGACTGAGACAGGTGACATGGCTTCTTTCATTTCTAGAGTAACAAGGCAGTAGGGGTGGGATGGCCGAACATAGCTTCTCTTTCTGCAAAAGAACCTGGTTGGTTCTCATTATTCAGGCAGTCAGAGATGGGCCCTATAATCCAAACGTTTCCAGAGACCCTGCATGTCACCCCTGTGGGAGGAGCTTTACTATCCAGATGTGCAATGATTAATACTTTTTGGTTTTGTGTTCCTGTTTTTATCACTTTTGTATCAGTATGGTAGTATTGAAGGAATATAAGGCATAAATACCTTTAATAGCTCCTAACTAGGCTGCATATGTGACAGCCTGTTAATCTTCCTGCACTCCAGCTTGATTTAGCTATAATACTCTTGTTGCTCATTTAAAGGTTTACAAATCCTACGCTGTACTCAAAGGCCTCATTCTGAGTTGGGAGTAAAGTAAAAAGGAGCAACTAACTGTGTATTTGCAAATACATGTATTTTTTTCTGAATGCAGGGTATGTATTGGCTGACTTTGCATGTAGCCCACAAATGCTGGACAGCTTTATTTTTACACTGCAATTTAGATTGGAGTTTGGACCCCTTTCAAATCTAAATCTCACTGTACATTTTAAATCTGGCCCACCTGCAGTGCAACATGGTTTTTCCAAGGTGCTCAGTTACTGCCTAAAGGCACGTATCCACTAATGAGCGATTGAACGATTATGACATTGTTATCATTCAATCGTTCATTAATCGTGCAGTAAAATGCCGGCAACGACCAGCGGGAACGCGTATCGCTGGTCAGGCCAACCTGACGATATCGTCAGGTTGTGCATGTTCAGGGATGAGGTAGGGTGCCTGTACTGAATGACATATCATTCAGTGTGGGCACATTCTCCACTGCACAGGTTGGTGAACGATGTTGTAATTGTACAGTCGTTCCACTCTCGTGTAGTGGATACGCACCTTTACGCCCAACTCAGAATCAGGCCAATAAAGAACACGGATACACAAACATTGATGAACATGTAAAGTTTTTGCATACTTGTTTTATGTAAATTTTTTTGCCGCTATTTACATCAGGGACCACCAGCTATAATGTACTGGTGCGATGTTAAATATAATTGTAAGGCTAAGGGGTAAATTTACTAATGGTCGATTTTGATTAATTTTAAATTGATGTTGTGTTTCAGGGGCTAAAAAGCACTTTTACTAACATTTAAAAATCAATATAAAAGAATCATCTGTTAGTAAACGTGCAATTTAGCCCCTGAATTACATCGATTTAGATCGATTTAAAATAGACCTTTATTAAATTTAACCCTAGTTGTTGAAAGGGAAAGAAATATTGGTCATATATCACTGTTTAGTAGGTGTATCAGAGTTCTCCTCTACAGTTTAACAGAAATAAAAGGACACAAGCACAGAAGGGGTAAATATTTAATCCACTTTCCCCCTGAATTCCTCTACAGTATCTCTCCTGGCGATGACAGTATGTAATCTTGTCCCATTAAATCCAGACTGTGATCAAAGGTATAATCTTGGATCGGACAGGACATAGCTCCCTCTATGCACCTGCTATTAACTCTGTCCCTTCCACACACAGCCTCACCTCACCCCAATGTGTCACCTGCAGTTATCTGCAGGGAACATTAGTAACCAGAAATAACAATATTTCTTTTGCAGCTACAGTATAGTCTGCAATTAACAAACATCCCATTGAATATTATATTAAAACCCCTGACTTATTAGTTGATCGCCATGTTGGCATATCAACTGCCCAGTTGTGTTAATAGTAATGCATATACATAATATGTTAATTAAAGCCTCATTTAACCTTACCTAATGGCAGTTGCACAGTATAAAGAAATTATTACCCTGTTTTTAGGGTTTAACTGCAGTTTGCAAACAGACCTAAACCATTGTAAAGCTTAATTTGCTCTGACCTACAGTATATTCCACCACTGTTCTTTTTCATGTCAACAAATATAGAGTGTACTGCGGATATCAGACTTTTATTTAAGGGGAGTATAAATCAGAAAAAGTTTGAATGCATTGCTTGATACGGAACTACAACTTCAAAGGGCGTCTTAAAATTGGAACTTTTATTGCAGTTACAAGTCGCTACTGCAAATGGCAAGATCTGTAAATAATGGTGTTACATGGAGTTCTTCACACTAAAGCCTTGACCAACCGGGTATTGATCAAGATACAACCACATCCATCTTTCCAGCAGGATGACAACATCTCTTAGCATCTGGATCTACAGCTTGTATATAGGAAAAGCAGAGAAACATTCTATTGTGTGACTTTGTAGGTACTAATTGATATTTCCTTTATATAATTTAGCAGTATGAAGAAATACAGCTGTGGAAGATACTCCTTTTGAAAGTTGTTGTAATGACCGTCACAACATACACTAGTATCCAGAGTGCATCAAAGAAAGGGAAATGTTACTTTTGTTTGCTATTTATTGCATACATTTTCACTTTACAAGCATGGCTAATTACTATAACATGTACCCTGTCCTTGGATTACTAATCATACAGCTGGAGGCAGAAAGTAGCTCCTGACACAGCCAGGCATCTTCACATCTGCAGAAAGTTACGTTCCTGATCATTCAGTCACATGGGGGCTATTTACGCAGGACTTTTGTGGCAACAGTTTTGAATCTTGAACACAGCAAAAACTGCATGGAAAAGTCCAATAGAACTGTCATCTGCAGCAGACATGGTGTGATTCACTTGTAATAATTGTTAGTCCCTATGAAAACACATTTTCCCAAATCTAATTCTCATGGATATTCATAAATAAACTCTTTGTGCAATAGGTTGCTAAAGGGGATAAATAGGTAAAGTTTAGAGAGGGGACATATGTGAAGTAATTTATAATTTATAATTTGCTTGACTGCAAATCTCAATCCCAGTAGTTTGATAATTTATCATGTGCACAATGGAAATATATTACAAAGGGGACTCACAAATATCAGTTATGACTCTTGAAATGTATTCAGTGATTCGTTGTAACAGTAAATAATGGGAAAAATAAATAAAATAGTTTTTATGCAAAGTAAACACAATTCCGAATATAAATTAGGATTTCTGTCTCTGCCAATTTAATGAAATAATAGGTTTAGTTATGTGGTTACCCATGAATAATATAAAAAGTAAATAAAATATATCTCATAATATAGTTTTAAGCTAGCTATGTATGTATGCATGCATGCAGAGAAGGCTGTAGTGTAATTTAATTAATAATTATGAATAATATAATTTTATATAATTGTACAGTAGGATAGGTTTTTTTAAGATAGCTACACATATGGTTATTGTAATATGTCCTTGCCGTGTGCATGTAGCTAGTCATCTGAGGTCTGTCATACATGTGTAAGTCATCACCAGCATCTGCCGTCTGCATGGTATGCATCTGAGCTCTGCTGTGCATTATACATGTGGAAGCAAATGTGGCAGCACTTGTTATATACTTGACTCTTACCAGCACCTGTTTTACATCTGGAACTAGTTAGCGATGGAAGCAGCTGGCTAAACTTACAAGCACCTGCTGCACATGTGGAAGTCATTATTGTTTCAGACTATTGAACAGCCAAACCCCAATGACCCAAAACAAATTTACTGTAAAGGACAAGGCAATTCCAAATTTTGGAAATATGTAAATACACGTATTTGTTGCGCTAAATTAAAGTCTACATAAGCTGATTTGACATTAAAGAATATATGATGGTTCCATGGCTGTGCCTACCAGGAATGATGGTAGATGATGATATTTTAAGAAGTAATGAGAAAAACCGTGTAAGTGTAGTCTGTTGAACAAGTAGTAATTAAATGGTAATGTGATTCTACTATGTCTTTGGAAGTCCTCTTTAAAGGACTGGGACAAACGGGGTTAATAGATAATTTCTAGACCAGTAATTCTGTAGGAAGCAAGAGAACAAGGGACTCATTCTACCAACAATGAACCCATAGCAGACTCATCTCTTGTGTCACCAATCCTGATCAGATCTCCCTGGAATACTCCGGACCCGTCAGAGCCTGGGGGCAAGATGCTGAGCCATTTCGGTTATTACAGAGTGAGGCGGGGGAGTGGTGGATTGTAAGATGGGAGAAGAAAGGAGGGGGCTATCCTGAGGAATGTATGAGAGTGTCACACAGCTGTGTCCCCAATGGATTTGTTTATATGGAAAGGTTGGATTGTGGAATAAAGATTGCATAATAGCCATATATATATATATATATTCTTATTTTTCATATTAAGTTGTTGAAGTAAGAATGTATGTAACACACAATCTTAGCATTCCAAGTACTAAATGGTGAGTGTTGATACCCAAGTATGTTTTGATTGAACTCTTAAAAAAATCAATAGCAATTAATTATGTTTTAAAATGTTTTTGTGTTTTATGGTCCAAAAAAAGCTATGTCACAAAATAAAGAGCAAATAAATGCTTTGAAATCTAGAGCCTTAGCCTGGTTTAATCTGCTGTAAAAAGTGTGAAAGGAACACATTATGCAGAATGAAATGGATGTCTAGAAACCACTTAGACATTATTTTTGGAATATATTTGTTTCCTTGGGATGCTAATGAAAAGAACATTTAGCTTAAAACTATAGTGCTCTATTAATTTCTTAGGACAGGATATACTAAGCATCACATCCACAATGCAGTACATCCTGCCACTTATTGGGTACATACCGGCGTTAATTATGCGATTAAAATCACAAAGGACCGTTCTCCTGATAAGAGCTGTCCAGCTGTCCTCTGCAATAGAGAGACTTCCGGGTTTAATATCCAGAAGTCCCTCTGTACATGCGCAGAACAGCGTGTGCCACCGAGGAGGACACTGGGAGGTATCTGATTGGATCCCTCCCAGAAGAATTGCGGAAAGTAGCCCATAGGCTTCAATTGGGTAAAGATGGCGTTACCCACCCGGTCCAAGTTCCAGAATGTATCACTTTGGTACTTGGGGCTTGGTACATATGAGAAATGTGGTCAAACCCCCAAAAACTGCATTTTTGGTGGTTTTGCCCATAGTACATCCCATCCTTAGTGACTCAGGGGTCTATTTATCACATGGAAAAAAGCCCTAAATCTGACTTAGGGATTTCCCCTATTTATCATTCCCAGTTGCCTGTGATGGTAATTTCAGGGCCTCTTAGCTTCCTCACTACTCACTGCCTCACTACTTAGCAGTGCGCAGCCTGCCCAGTGATTCATTTTTGTTAAGATTTTCTATTATAGCAATCAAAAATCTGTAATTTTGGAGCTATATGATAAATAGTCCCCTCCTCAGTGTACTATATGTAAATGATTGGTTATGTTTGATGCATCTATAAAGCCTATTATTACTCATTATTATTATTATTATTATTATTATTATTATTATTATTATTATTATTATTATTATTATAATACCATACAGAATCATAACTAGTTCCCTAGGAGAGAAAGAAAAGTAACTTCCCTCCTCTCATTTGGTGGAGGTGGCAGCAGTTGACATGGATAGTATACATTAAATAATGGTTAATTTGACTAAGAGAGCAATATTATGTATTAATTATATGTATATATATTTAATATATTATGTATATTAATTACTGTATAAAATATATATTTATGAAGTGGGCAACATTTGTTATCTTATGGCTCTATAAATGGTGCCACAACTTAAAAAATTTATTTATAAGGGGGCAATTTATTTTTTAACACCAATTAACAATTAATATTGCCCCTTTAATATAATTACTAAATAATATTGAAATCTCAATCAAATTAAACATTAATTTTGCACCCAATTATATTAAGAAAATATTTCCCTCATAAGTATATTATTAATATTATTTTCCGCCTCCATCAATACATAATGATTTCCTTCATTATAAGTGTATAGAGAGCCCTTGGGCTCAGACGCAGACGATCGTTTGACTTTGACCTATGGATTTTAAAGAGCAATAGTAATTAATGCTAAACCACACTGATTGCTATTACCCTTTGAAATAAATTGGTCAAAGCTGCTGATCATGGCGGCTTTGTAATCCCACGAACAGTTATCTGCCTCCTTGCCTTCTGATTGGTTACATAGATTTTGGGATTTTGTGGTGGGTATTACGTTGTCATTTGGACCAAACTGCCAGCGGTTTGGCTATTTGTAAGATGCCAGGAATCCACACAATATACCAGTACAAAGATCAAATGCAGAGCACATTCTTGTTGACCAGTAAACAATACATAATGTATACTCCAGTGGCTAGTACAGTATGCATTGCAGACCCTATTCTGTTGGGTAGTGTAAAATACAAGCATATTTTATGACTGCCAATATACATTAAAGGCCCCATTCTCTGAAGGCTAGCGATTTCTAGTAGTTAAATGCAGAACCCATTTGGTGGTGATAGACAATAGAGATCTTATTCTCGGATGGCAGTGGACAAAAAAATATTCTTTATCCCATTGCATAGTGTCTGGTGGCTAGTGGATGATACATAGTCTATCCCTTGGTGGACAAACCATGGTTTCTCAGTATAATTGCCACTAGCCTTCTGCATAGCTATTATGTCCTGGCATATTTTCCCTGCTTTACCTTTCTCTGATACAACATAATGATTGCCATTATCTTCCTTCTTCAGTAATGTGAGATTTTTTTTCTCTTGTGCTAAGAGAGTATGGCAGTGTTTCAAGAGGTGCTGGCATTCCCTTCTACTTGTATGCAGGCCCCAGGACTTCTCACATTTTCAGATAATAAATATATTTGGAATTCACTACTTTAACTCCTACATTACCAGATAAAGTTTTCAACCTTTATATCTACAACAGTTTTTGAATCTATGTGCTGCATTGAGTTTGCTGAATTATTATCTGTCACACAATCAAACACATGCACACTAGGGCCCATTTTTGTCATTAGTAAATTGACTAGTATATTTTTGGACTGTGGGGGTGATTCATGTTAGCAGCTGCGATAGCTGTAATATGGTAATGCAGTAGGTGGCATTGACACAACATTGGATCATCTGCGTGTTCCTAAGCCGGCTGCGTGACCATGGGGTCAAGCAAGCCGGCCATCGCAGATACCCAAAAGAGGCCAGGAAATCTCCGTCTGCCTACTGAGATCCTGGCCGCTTTCCTCCCCCACAACGACAGCGACACGCCTCTATTTTGAGAAATGTAGGCTGCCTGTTGATACAGAGGGGAGGCTCCCAGCAGCAATCATGTCTGTGATGGACTAGGTGTGCGGTTCAGGGCTATAATATCACAGCCAGCATCACACTCCTAGGGCAAAATGTACTAAGAATCGTGTTGACTTCTAAACCAAATGGCTGGACATCATCGGCAGTTTAGAAGGACAAAATCACAAATATACTAAGCAGCAGATTCAACTGTCTACTGTATTTAGATTTAGATCTGATGGTGATACAGATCAGTTTCTTTCATGTGCAATGACAGTCGGATATCCACCGTTTACGATAGACTCTGCAGCAAAATAGAATTCTGAATTTGCTGCCAGTCGGCAGCAGGTGGAAAGCACTTCTCAGATCAGTCTGATCTGTGCAGGATTTGGTGTGCTAAAGTTAGCAGCGGCTCCTGCCCTCTTACCTGAGGGGGGCTGCTGCTGGTCTGGCCGTGGCTGGCTGGGTCCCGGTGCCTGCACAATAGATCTGGCAGGTGCCTGGAACCGGCACATGAGCAGTGGAGACGCCGCATATGACACCGGTTTCTGAGGGCTGCATTCACTGCGGCTTCCACTGGAAGCCGCTCTTTGCTTATCGCAGTCCGGAATGGCAGTCCCAGGGGGAGGAGACACCTCCCCATAGGGCTGCCTGTTCTGTGCGTGACTGCCAGGTGGTGCGTCCAATGGGAAGCCACCTCCAGTCACAGTGCAGCCCCGCAGCCCCTAGGTAAAATCCGCCACTGGTTAAAGTGTAAATAGAGGGTTAATTTAAAAGTTAAAAAAAAAATTGGGTGGGTACCCTCCCACCCAAAATCATATCCAGGCCTGGACCATGGTTCTCCTAAAACAGAAAAATGCAAATCCTGAACCAAGGCAGACACACACTGTACCTAATACAGTGCAATGTGAAAATTACTGGGTCATTGCTGTTACTGAAAAAATGGGGGGACCCCACTCTGGATTTTTCTCCTCAATTTTCCAGTACCAGAACAGGCTCAGAGGTCTGTGGCTGGTTATGCTCTTTGGGGGAGGACCCCACACAATTGTTTTTTTTGTAAATGAACCCTTTATTTACACTTTAACACACCAGATCCTGCACAGTTTAGGCTGATCTGCGCAGTGCTTCGGACAAACCTGCCGCTCACAGACAGGTCTATTTAAAACTTCTATTCAGATGCGATTTGGCTTGTTTTTAACAACATGATTTTTAGTAAATCTGTGATTTCCACTGTGATCTATGCAAAGCATACAATGTTCTGACTGATTTTGCCTTTAGTAAAATGCCAACTCAGGGGAGATATCGCAGAAAAAGCCTAAATCGACCAAAAACGATCTGTAATATTACCCCTTGCAGACGATGCCTTTCCTCAATGCCTGAGACAATGCCTGAGAGGGTAGGTCACCTGGCAATTTGTTGGCACCAGAGGTAGTAGATTGTCCACCATGACCAGTACTTGCAAGCTGGTAAAACAAGAGAAATAAAAGCATTTGAAGTATATAGTAAATTAGATCTTGATATTATAGAACTAACCCCTTATCATTTTTCTCTCACAGTTATAACACAGTAATAACACAGACCATTGGTGGACACTGGAAATATGAGGTATAGAGGTGTCTATCGGCCTGATACAGAGATGTACGTTCATTCAAGGATAAACGCATATCTCCAAAGTTTAGGGATCCCATTCTGTGCATGTGAACTCGCTCGCAGACCCCCCATTTGGGGGGCGGAGCTGGGGCGTGCCTTGTCACCATTCCCGGAAATGGAGGAGTATTGCCTCTATTTTCCGGAAGGGACGAGGGCAGGGTCTGCGCCGGCGGACACAGATTCCTGGCCTCTTGTGTGACAAAGCATCGACCATACTGTGGGAAGCTTTAGCTCACGCAGCTTGACCGAGGGAGCAACATGCAACGTCGGTCGCAGTGCTGGGATCGCAAATGCAGCAAGGAGGTGTCTGACACTTCCTTCTGCATTTGCATCTGAGATGGACGGATTTGCACATCTGCTTGTGTGCGGCTGTGTAAATCCGTCCATCTCTGAATCAGACCCTATATCCCCTAGCCTAGTTTTAGTTTTCTAAGTACCGCTAGGAGCAGAACTTTGGCAGTATTAAATTAGTATTTTAGGTTATTCTTTATATTTTTATTTATTTGTGTTTCATCTAATTCAGCTGTTGAAACTGTTACAACGGCTGGCAGGCAGCTTTGCTCACACTGTCAAGGTGGAAAAGCTGCTGGAAAGCCCGTCTAACTGATCACCAGAAGGTGACCTATCACTACTGATGCAGTTAGTTACCATCATCACTCTGTGGCTGCTGCCATAACAGTAGACAGATTTTCTAAGCGAGACCACACTCCAGCACAGAGTTATCTGTTCAGCTACACGCTCCCTCCACTGGAGGTAGAGAGCACTGGTGAGGTGACCAGTGGTTTGCAGTATTTATTCCAGGTCTTAACTACTGGAAATGTAGCTCTACAAAGGCTACATTTTGGAGAAATGTCCCTTTATACAGAGATACGGTATTTCTACAGATAGTTGAGATGCGGTGTCAACCAGATATTGACATGATGGATCTCTGGTGAATCACAATGACCACTACTATTATTCATGCACAAGGGACCTAAGGGCATCCTTAGTAGATGCCATTTTAGTTCCTTGGCACTTTAAAATTGTAACTATGCTGTAACAAAAAAACGAGTCACTCTTACCATGTCCGACGGCACTTTACCAAGGTGGACTATCACTGTAGGTTCACGGGCGCAGCCATGTTGTCTCTGATCAGGTGTGCATCAGTATTCACCTCTACTTGTCTCCTGCGCTCACATGACCACTTCAGCGTATCTCTGACAAAAGCGCCTTATTTAAGCCTGCACCTGACACCTCAAATCACCTTGTCGGAACTATGTGGTTCTTTTCCTCCCAGTGATTTCACTCACTAGTGAGCAACTGCTATCTACGATCCACTGCTTTAACCAGTGCAGCTAGACTCCTGCAAGCTGCTGTCTCTGAGATATTACATTAACTCTGCAGTCCTGCAATGTATGCTGCTTCCAGTCAGCCTGTGTTCAAGTACCAGTTCCAGTGCGGCTCAACTACTGATACTCTCACCAGGCCCACTTCGGCTGATGGCTGCTATCTCTGGTCCCACTCTGGTTCAAGCCTGCAGTTCCACTCTGGCTGGCTGCTATTCTCTATGTTCCCACTCTGGTTCAAGTCTGTGGTTCCACTCTGGCTGGCTGCTGCTCTCTCCGAGTCCACTCTGGTTACTTTGCTGCTCTACCTCTGGTTCCAGTCCAGTTCAAGCACTGGTTCCAATCTGGCTACTCTCCAGTTACCTCCAGTCCCAATCCGGGTCAACCCTCTGGTTCCACTCCAGCTACTCTGCAATTACCTCCAGTTCCAGTCTGTTTCAAGCCTCCGGTTCAACTCAGGCTACTCTGCAGTTACCTCCATTCAGAGGAAGGCTGGGCTGGGGGACAGGGTGCGATCTGCCCCCTGGGCCAGTACAATCTGGACACTTTGGGACTGCAGGCAGCCAGCGGCCTTGCTCTGTCTACATTTTGCTGTCAGTCGGGAAGCATGCAGAGGATTCATGCTTAGATGTTAAAACCCAATCTGAGCGACTGGGCAGCATTTTTTGCCTGGTCCCTGACCGGCGACAGCCATGTCCCCACTCTGTGCCTGTTGTTGGCAACTGGGTGCTGGATTTAAGTTCCTCTTTGAGGATCTAGGCTCCAGTGACCCAGCTCTGATAATCAGTCTGCAGCATCTGTTAGCAGACTCCAGACGAGCTACCGATTACCTGAATTACTCGCTGTGCTTCCTCCTGAGTTCTCAAACACTGGTTCCAGCCCCTTATCCCTATATCCAGGATGAGGGGTTGAGTTGGACTCAGTTGGTTCCAGGGGCAGACTGGGAGCCTTGCAGGTGTCACTGACCTCTCTGAAGGTCCCAGGCATTTACCACATGGGTCTCACCCATGAGTAGATCTCTGATTATACCACTACTATTCTGCTACAGCCCATCAGCCTAGTCCACGGGTCCTGACTCAGATCTAAAGACCCTAAATGGGACATTATAATGGGACATGAAGAAGTTCTGGTAGTTTTTGTACCACCAGATTGACCAAGAATATTGTGGTACAGGGATGTTCTAAATGGTAAGAGGTGTCATCTCAGTTAAGCCAAGTACAGTTTGCTCATTAGAATTCTCATCGATTTGCTTTAACATCATGGCTGTATTTCAGTTTTATCACTATCAACTGTCAGAAAATGACAGGTGGGAGCTAATTGGCTGGGGCACCATTTATCATACACAGTGAAATTTCTCACTCGTTTTGGTGATAAAACTCGTTAGTAAATGGGGGCCTAAGTTAAAAGCAAGAAACCTGCCTTTGATTAATAAAATAAACATTTGTAGAAGTGATCTCCTTCACAGTAAGGCATTGTCCTCATCAGCAATTTAAGGCTCTCAAGTGCTCACTGCAGTGTCCTTTGTTAGATTCATTGGTAAAAAATCTGGCGTACATAAGGAATTGGGCATGTTAGTTCCTTCAATAATTTTTAGTAATCATACTTTATTGAAAATGAAAAGTAGTAAAAAATATAAGTAATAAGTAATCACAATGATCTCATCACATGGATACAGTAAGTACATACTGCACATCAGAGGCCTTACTAGGAGGGGTCGGCCGGGACTCGTGCCCTGGGAGCCGATGGACCGGCGGCGTGTGGAGGTGCCATTGGAGCGGCGGTGCGCAGGGTCCGTTTCAGTTAGTGTAGTGAGGACCGCAGTGAGTGCTATCCGCCCTACACAGTAAAATAAACACACATGCATAAGGGGGACCACCACTGGGGGCACTGCATAGGGGGGGACCACTACTGGGGCACTGTGTAAGGGGCACCACTGGGTGCACTGCATAGGGGGGGCTGACTACTGGGAGCATTGTATTAGTGGCACTGCTGGGGCACTGCTACATGAGACACTGCATAATGGGCACTGCTACTGGGGACATTGCATAAGGGGCACTACTACAGTGGGCATTGCAAGAGGGACCACTTTAAAAGGGTGCACTACTGGGGCACTGTATAAGGGCACTAAAGGGGCACTACTACTTGGGGCACTGCTACTGGGGACAATGCATAAGGGGCACTACTACAGTGGGCATTGCAAGAGGGACCACTTTAAAAGGGTGCACTACTGGGGCACTGTATAAGGGCACTAAAGGGGCACTACTACTTGGGGCACTGCTACTAGGGACATTGCATAAGGGGTACTACTACAGTGGGCATTGCAAGAGGGGCACTACTACTGGGGGCATTAAGGTTCATATGGAATGGAAAGGAATGTTCCCAGAGTGATGAGAAACAGTGGTGTGTCATGTTGCCATGCCCCCATTTTGCAGTGGCCACGCCTTTTCAATGTGCGCGCCTTCGGCGCGTGCACATAGGTGGGGGGGGGGGGGGTCTGTTTTTCATCTTGCCCTGGGCTCCAAATACCCTAGTTACACCACTGCTGTACATTAAAAAGAAACAAATGCTTTGGGGGTATTCAATTAGTCGCGGAGTTTACTCCGTGACTAATTGCCGGCAAAAATCTCTGTGGAGCAGGGAGTGTCTATTCAATTAAACAGCCTTTTTCCTGCACCGAAAACTCGGGATTCAGGAGTGGAAACCCACCGATTCTGTGTAAACTGCGGAATCAATGTTTTTTTTTCCTGCACACGAAACAGATTTTGATATAACGGAGGTTAGGAATAGAGCCGACGGCACATAAACTTCTAGTCAGGGATAGAGGGGTTAATAAAGTTAAAAATGTTTGTTTACAGTTATAGGCAGATGCGATAGGACGTTGGGTTAGGGGCGGAGTTAGTGAGAGGGTGTAGAGAATCTACTGTGGTAAAATCTGCCTCTTTTGAATTGATCTGCGACCAGGAAAGTACAGTTCCTTCTTAGCAGATCTGTCTGTTGTGAATTAAAGTTCTTTATTCATCCCTACTTTCTCTTTCCCTACTTTATATCTTTCCCTACTCTCTTCTCCATACTTTCCCTATATCTACACTCTCTTTTCTTATCTTCTAATTTTAAATTTTTTGTTATTTTTATTTCTTCTTCTTCTTTCCCTTGCTCACTGTTGGAGCAGCATGAGCCGTCCCCAACGTGCGCGCTCGGTACCCGCCCGTCTGTCAGACGGTGTCGGGTCCGGTGCGCTTTATCCCCCCCTCTCTCAAGGCCTGCCCTCCCGGCGTTCGGGAGGGTCAGGCGTGCCCTCCTTGCAGTTGGGAAGCGGGGCGGGCGCGCGGCCGCGGCGGTGCCGCGAGACATCAGCTGCTCTGCCTCCGCCTGCCTCTGGTTCCCCTCTGGTCGCCAGTACTAGCGCGGCCGGGGACCAGGGCAGGCGGGGATCGGGGGAGGCCGAGCGTGCTACAGCACCCGCGAGAGTCACGGGCGCGCGCTCTGGCCTTTCCCGCGGGCGGCAGCGGGCTGTAACGCCGCCTGTCTCTTCTCCCACGGTGGCCGCTCAGATTGAGTCGGCCACTGTGCGGGCGGAGGGGCGGCGAAAAAGAGGGCATAAGCGTGCAGGCCGGGTGCCTGTCATGGCGCTGGCCTGCACGCACGATACTATAAGCACAGGCGGGGGGCGGAGATGAAGGGGGAGGAGCCAGCACCTGCACAGTGACAGGCAGGTTGGTCCTCCTCCTATTCTGCTCCCCTCTGTGTATAATGGTGACTCAGACATGGGTTCCCCCATGTCTGTAGTGGCCAGTTCTTTCAGGCCTGCAGGTGTGGCAGCAGCACAGGCAGTCTCTACACCTGCAGGGTCTGCGTCGACAGGGAGTGTTCCCTCGTTTGACGCTGGTGCCATTGCCGGACTGCTGGTCTCTGTGGTGGGTGCATTGACGCCGCTTTTGACCCAGCAGCCTGGAAACACTGACACTGGAGGCCCTTCTGCGTTGGCGGCGTCCGCCGTGCAGACGCAGCTTGGCCCTCTGGTGCAGCAATTAGGCAGGATTTGCGGTCTTTCCCTCGCTCCCATGCCCGCAGCTCCTTCCGTTTCTTTCTCTCCCTCTGCCATCTCCCTTCCTCAGCCCACTCAGGCTACGGACACAGACAATGCGCACGATGCCGCCTCAGTCTCTTCTTTTACAGACGACAGTCTGGAGGAGTTAACAGTGGTCGCAGCCCCGACCAGAAGTGCGACGGCGGAAGTCGGAGCTAACGCAGGCGCTGGAGTTACCAATGCCCTTGCCAGTGCTTCTGGTGAGTGTGACAGTACATCTGACTGCGGGTCTACTTCCATTTCCTCCTCCTCTTCAAGCGATAGTTCGCAGAAGGCTAGGCGTAAAAGGGCAAGGAGGTCTCGCAGACGTCGCTCACGTCGTCATAGGCATTCTAGCGAACGGTCCTCTGGCAGTAGTACCAGTGTAGATCGCGGAGCAGGTCCGGAGGATGTTGTACACTGCGCTAATACAGCTGTCACTCGAGGTATGCGTACCAGGGTTAAGCAGCGGATCAAAAAAGGGCGCTACGTAGATATGTTCACCCTTACAGCTACGGCGAAGAAAGCTGCTGCGACCGCAAAGACAAAAGGGGGTATTGGTCTGGAGGCCTTTAAGTCTTACACGAATTGGCTATCTGGGTTCTGCGTGTTCTCAACTTGCTATCTAAAAACCAGGCCTTCCGAGTACCTTAATGTTATACGATATTTACACCTGATACATGGCCTATTCAAGGCCTCACGCAGTACGGCGTGGCGCCAATACGACGAAGAGTTTCGTCGGAAGCAAGATCGGGTTAAGGTCATGGAATTGGGTTGTAAAGATGTTGAAGTGTGGATGGAGGTGACACAGCCTACACGCGTCCTTGCTGATCAGTCCCCTGGGCGGCCAGTTCAACCCTCGTCCCCCTCGGCACCAAGGACAGCCAATGGAGGGCAAAACAAGCGGAAGTGTTACGCATACAACAATGGGAATTGTACCCTTGGTAACAGGTGTCGCTTTCGACACCAGTGCCTCCGCTGCGGTGCGGCACACCCCAGTAAGGACTGCTCCCGCGGTCCAGGAGGAGCTCAGGCCTCCTCTGCAGTACCCTCTGCCAAACGGTCAGGGGCCGGGACTTCAAAGTAAAGCGTTGACCCACATTCATCTAGATGCCATGGCAAAATGGTTAGACTGGTATCCTGTGCGGGACGCCGCCGCCTTTTTGCGTAAGGGTTTTGCAGAAGGATTTTCGCTTCCAATAATACGGCCTGTCAGTTCCGGGTCCCCTAGGAATTTACGCTCGGCCTGCGATTTACCTCACGTACTAAAGGATAAGGTTATGAAGGAGGTAGGGCTGGGTCGCATGATTGGACCTTTCCCGCAGCCTCCGATACCCGATCTGGTCCTTTCCCCTGTGGGTGTTGTCCCCAAGAAGGCCCCCGGGAGTTACCGTTTAATTCAGCACCTGTCACATCCGTCAGGCACGTCGGTTAACGACGCCATAGATGTTGAGGTCTGCCGCGTACAGTACCAGTCATTCGAATCTGCGTTAGCCTTGGTTCGCGCAGCGGGTCCGGGTTCTTTCATGGCGAAAGTGGACATTGAGTCCGCCTTCAGATTGTTGCCCCTGCATCCTGAATCATTTCGTTTCATGGGGTTTCGGTTGACGGATGGCTATTACCTGGACAAATGTCTTCCGATGGGTTGTTCTATTTCCTGCGCGTTCTTCGAGCGTTTCAGTTCCTTTCTCCATTGGTGTGTCGCGGTGGGGTCTGGGGAGACGAGCATAGCCCATTACTTGGATGACTTCTTGTGCGTAGGTCCAGCTGGCTCGCGTCGCTGCAATCGTCTCCTTTTTTCATTGCAAGCACTCTTCTCGGAATTTGGAGTACCTATTGCGCAAGATAAAACTGAGGGCCCAGCCACTAAGCTGGTTTTCTTGGGTATTGAAATTGATACCTTGGAGGGTCTTTGCCGGCTGCCGCCGGACAAGATTCGTCGCTTGCAGGATGCTATCCTCCTAGCGTTGGCAGGAGGAAAGGTAACTCTTCGTCAAGGTCAATCCCTGCTCGGGCTGTTTAACTTCGCGTGTCGAGTTATCCCGATGGGGAAGATTTTCTGTCGGAAGCTACAGAGGGCTTTGGTAGGGCTGCGTCACCCGCACCATTTTCTGCGACTGTCGTCTGAGCTAAAGCTGGACCTGGCGGTTTGGGACGTTTTTTTTGGTCGATTTTAATGGAGTGCGCGTCTGGCCTGCGGATCCTCAGCCTAATGCTTGCCTGCAGCTCTTCACGGATGCTGCTGGATCATCAGGTTTCGGATCTTTTTTGGGAGGAGATTGGTGTTTTTCAGTTTGGCCGGCGGAATGGGTGCAGGCAGGATTGACCAAGAACTTGCTCCTACTGGAGCTGTTTCCCATAGTGGTGGCATTAGAGCTATGGTGTCAGCGGTTGCGCGACCGTTCCATAGTTTTTTGGTGCGATAACCTGGGGGTAGTACAGGCGATCAATAACCAAAGATCGTCATCGCTGCCAGTGTTGCGGCTTCTTGCTTGGCTGGTTCTGCGCGCTTTGCAGTTTAACATATTGTTCACAGCTCGTCATGTGCCAGGTACTGATAATTCCATTGCTGATGCGCTCTCCAGACAGGATTGGCGACGGTTCCACGAATTGGCCCCGTACGCGGCATTAAAAGGTGAGCTTTGTCCATTTCATTGCTGGCAGATCATCAAACCAGAATGGAAGATCTCGCACGTCGGTCCGTGGCCCCACGGACGTTGACGGCCTACCAGACATCTTGGCAACAGTGGGAGAAGTTTTTGCAAGGGCGGAGTTCGTCAGGTAAATCTCGTGATACTAATATGGTTGCTTTTGTTTGTTTCTTGTTCGATTCCGGCAGGTCGCGGGCTTATGTTGCCCAGAGGCTTGCTGGGATTTCGTTCTTTTTGCGCCTAGCGGGGCGGAGGGACATAACTAAGGGTTTTTTAATACAAAGGGCCCTTAGGGGTTGGTCTCGCGTCAGGCCTGCCGCGGATGACCGACGTCGTCCTATTGGTCCTGATTTGTTAGCGCGTCTAGGTGAAAGTTTGACGGGCATTTGTTCTTCGCAATTCGAGGTTCTGTTATTCCGACTCGCTTTTGCGATGGCCTTTCATGGGGCGTTTCGCATCAGCGAGCTGGTAGCGTCTTCGCGCCGCGCTCAGCCCCCTCTGCTTCGTTGTCACATTTTGCTGCGTGATACGCTGCTGTGCCGTATTCGGCGTTCCAAGACCGATCAGATGGGTAGAGGTCGCTGGGTGTCCCTGAAGTCCTGATGACGGGATTTGTCCGGTTCACTTAGCCTCCCAATATACTCTTTGCAGGCCAATGCGGCCGGGGGCTTGGCTTATGCACGAGGACGGAAGTCCTTTGACTAAATTCCAATTTAGATCGGTCTTCCATCGCTGCATACGGCACCTCGGGCTTTCCCCTTCGGATTACGGCACCCATTCTTTTAGAATAGGTGCCGCCACTTTTGCGGCCTCCTCGGGTCTTTCTTCACAGGAGATCCAGGCTCTCGGAAGATGGAAGTCCAATGCTTACAGAAGTTATGTTCGTCTGGAACCATAAATTGTTATACTTTATTCGTTTGGACTTGAGTGCCTTGGCCAACTCGCTGCCTTTCCGGTGGGGGTCCCGAGAGATTTTGCCCTGTTTTTTGCCCTGCTTTGGACATTGATCGTTTAGCTTAAAATAATATTAATGTGAACGAATGAAATATAGAAAAGATCCAGCAGGTTTTTTGTAGGTTTTCACCTCGGGTCAAGTCTTCCTCCCCCCCTCCCACCCTCCCACTCCTCCTTCGTGATTTACATGTTGCATATATACTTATCTATTATATTTCTGTATATTTGCAGGTTTCCAGGACGCTAGGCCCATTTGGTTGATTGGTCACTCTTTTATTTTTTGGGCCGGGCAGTCGCGCTTTGCTGAAGATGCCTCCGTGTTCCCACGTTGGGAGAGTGTTAGGTGGTTGGGGCAGAGGGGCATGCTGTGGGAAGCTTTGTTGTGCAACTTGCACAGGGCAGTAGCTGAATTTGGTCCCCCTTTAGTGTTAATTATCCATCTCGGGGGCAACGATTTGGGTCAGCAAACGTCCTTAGAGTTGCGCCATGCGATTGTTCGTGACTTGAGAGAGGTGGTTCGGTTATTGCCTAACTGCCTTTTGGTGTGGTCCCCTATCATCGCCAGGCTTTCCTGGCGCTATTGCTATAATAGTGTGGCTTTGGACAGGTCCAGGAGGAAGGTTAACAAATGGGTGGCTAGGCACGTGCTGGAAATGGGAGGGCTAGTGGTGCACCATCCTTTAATTCGGATTCAGGATGCCCACCTTTTCCGCAGGGATGGAGTTCATCTTACTGAGGAGGGTAATTTTTTGTTTCTAGAAGATATTTTTGCAGTTTTTAAGGGTTTGGTTGGTTAGCATGGTGGCGGGCTGCTTCTCTCCTGAGAGCCGCTGTGGCGGGAAAGACCGGCAATATTGAAGTGTCCATCTTGCAGCAGTAATAGCGGTGCGCACCCCTTCAATGCACTGATAGGCTGATTTCACCCTATTGGGGTCAGCGGCACCTCTCGACCGAGCAGGATGAATGGTGCATTGGCATGGGTGTTGGGGCCGCATCACTTGCTCTGAAAGGGATAGTTGGCCCTTTGCAAGTTTTTAAGATCACCCTACCCTTGTCTGGGATAGTTGGCCCTCACAAGTTGTGATTTACTTCCGGCCTAAGACAAGCGGACGCGGGTTAGTTGCCGTTCTTTCTCCTGCCACCATGTCTACCTTTGTAACCAAATAAAGCTGACCAATTAATTTAAACGGCATAACTTGGTCTCCTGTGTTTATTTTAGTTAAGTTTAGTTTAAGTTTATGGGTCACATCTATCATCTGACGATAGAAAGTTTAATATAACGGAGGTTAGGAATAGAGCCGACGGCACATAAACTTCTAGTCAGGGATAGAGGGGTTAATAAAGTTAAAAATGTTTGTTTACAGTTATAGGCAGATGCGATAGGACGTTGGGTTAGGGGCGGAGTTAGTGAGAGGGTGTAGAGAATCTACTGTGGTAAAATCTGCCTCTTTTGAATTGATCTCCCACCCTCCCTACCCTCTTGTGTCTTGTGTCGGCTTTGTTTCATTGGCAGGGAAAGACCGGCAATATTGAAGTGTCCATCTTGCAGCAGTAATAGCGGTGCGCATCCCTTCAATGCACTGATAGGCTGATTTCACCCTATTGGGGTCAGCGGCACCTCTCGACCGAGCAGGATGAATGGTGCATTGGCATGGGTGTTGGGGCCGCATCACTTGCTCTGAAAGGGATAGTTGGCCCTTTGCAAGTTTTTAAGATCACCCTACCCTTGTCTGGGATAGTTGGCCCTCACAAGTTGTGATTTACTTCCGGCCTAAGACAAGCGAACGCGGGTTAGTTGCCGTTCTTTCTCCTGCCACCATGTCTACCTTTGTAACCAAATAAAGCTGACCAATTAATTTAAACGGCATAACTTGGTCTCCTGTGTTTATTTTAGTTAAGTTTAGTTTAAGTTTATGGGTCACATCTATCATCTGACGATAGAAAGTTTATGGTTTTGTTCGTGGAATTTACTTCGCTGCTCCATGAGCTTTCCAGTTTCAGTCTGACTGCGGGGACTCACACGCAGGGTAATCCCCGCTAATTGAATACCTACAGCGCAGCAATTTATGCAATTACAGTAAATACCCTGAAATGGTGCAAAGATTGAAAAAAAAGAGGTTAGAGGTTAAAAAAAAAGTTTGTGTGCAGCTCTGCAAATCCATCCATTTCTGAATCAGGCCCACAGTCTCCAGAAAGGATTGGTATGAAATCCCGACGCCGGAAGACCGGAAGATCCCGACAGGTAAGTATTTAACTATAATAACTAACCTTGCCCCCCCTAACCCTCCCTTAGGGTTGCCTAACCCTAACCCCTCCTGTAAGTCTCCCGGGGGTGCCTAATCCTAAACTCCCCACCGGGGGTGCCTAACCCTAACCCCCCCTTCCCCTTGCCTAACCCTCCCGGCGGGGTGCCTAACCCCGAGTCCTCCCCGGAAGCCTCTAATCAAACCCCCCCACGCCCGTCACCTAGCATTCCTTCGTTCGATATGCCAGGTACGGGCTCCCGGCATAGGTAAAATAACAGGCGTCGGAATTTGATGCCTGTCATTAGACCCCTGAGGAGATTAGACAGTTGGGAAGCCGGCGGTCGGCATTTCGACTGTCGGCTTCCTGACTGCTTCCCCTACAGACTTAGGGGTAAATTTACTAAGATTGGAGTCCTATTTAAGAAGTGATGTCGCCCATAGCAACCAATCAGATTCTACTTCTCATTTATCTAGCACCTTCTAGAAAATAGTCCCTGGAATCTGATTGGTTGCTATGGGCAACATCACTTCTTAAATAGAACTCCCATCTTAGTAAATTTACCCCTTAAACCCTATTGAACTGGCTTGCTATGAACTGGACAGAGGAGTGAAAGCAAGCAACCTACAAGTGCAACGCATTTGTGGGAACTTCTGCAAGAATATTGGGAAGAACTTCCCACACAATATTTGATTTCCATTGTAGAAAGAAAGTCACAAGTGTGTACCGCGTTTATATCTGCAAAAGGTGGGTGCTTTAATGAGTATTTAGATAACATTTTGTTGAAAAATATTATTGTATGATTTATTTTTTTATATACAATTATTTATTTGTTCTGTGCTTTAATTTCAAAGCACTTTGAAACGTTAAACTGCGTTGTTTTCATTTTAAACTGATAAATGGGTGTGTTCCAAAACTTTTGACCAGTAATGTGTATGTGTTAAAGCTTTGCAAGCAACACAGAATTGAGTGGTAAGAAGATATCATGGGGGACAATGCATTCTGGAAAATCCAAAGATGAAAAGATGAAAGAATATATACATCACCACATAACTTTGTGTCAGCAGTGAAAGACTGTAGCACTTAACACTCTGGAGCCATACCTGTAATAAGGTTATTACAGCTAATTAGTTTAGAGAAAGAATGAAATCTCTCCCATCAGTCAACACCAGTGGCGGCTCCTACATTTTTCTGTCGGGGGGCTGCCCGTGCAGCATCCCGGCCAGCTCTGTCCTCTTACTGTTCCGCTCCTGCCAGGTGCATGAGCAATTTATCTGGCAGGGTCCGCGATTGTCAAATGTGCAGAAGCACTGGCTTCTAGGGACTGCATCGGCTGCAGGGCTCACGGCAAGGCAGGAGAGTGACTTCACATTTGGAACCGTGGTCTGGATTGGCAGTCCCAGAGGGAGAAAACACGTTCCCTGGGACTTCCTGTCTGGATGTGATTAGCAGGGAGCACTTCTAATAGGAAGCCACTGCCTGCCAGTGAAAGGAACACTCACTTTGGGTAGCGGATTTTACGAGGGGCTGCAGCCCCTAGGTAAAATCCGCCACTGGTCAACACAGATCTGCTATATTTTATAACATTAATCTGTGCAGATTCTCTACTATCCCTACCACAGGAAACATGGTCAATCAGCGCCAAAAAAAGATATTTTGTGGACTAAACATGGGAAATGTTTAGCAATAGTCAGATAATCAAGTACTCCATGTAATCAGTTAGGGTTTAGTGGGTTGGGAATGTCCATGACTTAATGAGGAATTTGTATCGCAAACCAAACAGATTCAGAAAACAGTAAAAAATGTTTCATGTGAATAGAGACATCTGTGACAACCAGTCCTAAAAGTCAATGTTCAGCCCTCTGGGTTTTTAGAGTATGTCTCAGGCTAGTGGTAACATCCTCCTTATTAAAATAACTGCCCTATGGTACTGGAACATCACTATATGTGTTTTTTAAGTCAATCCCAGTTGTAATTAACATAATTGCCATAGTATTGTAATAAACTGAGAAGTTCAGTTGGCCAGTAAAAATACGCAAACTGAACATATTTAAAGATATGTTAAAGAAAATTCTTCTTTTTATTTGATCAATAAATGTTATCTAGATTTATTTGGCTATATCATAACGTTATGTAGTCAGCATTCCGGCGGGATGCCAACGGTCTGAATACCGGCTCCAAAATCCCGACAGGTTGGGATCCAGGCACCAGTATCCTGACCGCCAGCATCCCGAAGGTAAGTATCATGGTGTTAGGGGAAGGTTAGGGTTAGGTAGCGTGGTTAGGGTTAAGCATTAGGGGGAGGGTTAGGGTTAGGCACCGGGGAGGGAGTGTTATGATTAGGGTGCGGAGAAGGGGAGGTTAGGTTTAGGCAATAGGAGGGGAGTTTAGGTTTAGGCACTGGGGAGGGGTTGTTAGGTTTAGGGAACAGGAGGAGGTTAGGCTTAGGCACTAGGGGGGGAGGTTAGGGTTAGTCACCGGGGAGGGAGGGTTAGGGTAGGGATTAGGAAAATACTTACGTTCATTGCTATGGGTGTCGAGATTTTGGCTGTTGAGATGCAGCTGTTGGTATTCTGACCAGCGGCATCCCAACAACTGGGATTTCATACCCAACCCATCATAACTGTAGATTTGAATAATCTCCCTCCCTTACTCCCTCAAGGCTCAGCTCCATCCATCCATCTCTTCCAACAGTGCAGGTGCCATGCACATAATAATATATGAGAATTACATTTAGCTTTCTGACTGTATGAAGTCATAAAGAACCCCAAAAGGAAAATACATTTGGATAAGACAGCATGTTCCATTTACTACTAACTCTCCTATGAATAGCTCTGTTTGGTAGCTAAGCCCTGGTGGCTCCTCTTTGGACTGTTGGATAGTCAAGCCGCTGTGATTCTTCCTTGGTGCTCCACTGCAGATATTGTGAAATGGATATTGATGACACAGCACGATGAACCCTGAAGTGGACCACACCAGGTTATACTCCTGACAGCTAAGGACAGGAAACTGGGCTAGAGTAGGAACAGCCTCACACATATAGGACAGTTGAAGATTGTAAAAATGTCTCCAGGTCTTACAAGTCGCTATATTCGCTGCTACTATCAAATGATAGGGTCAGGATTGGTATCAACAACATGGATCCATCATTGCCTCGTGTCAACAGTCTAGACTGCTGGTTGAGGTGTAATGGTTCCACAAACATGACAAAAAAGTTAAGTGAACTGCCATGGCTTCATAGTCACCAGATATCAATTCAGAGCACCTTTGTGTTGTGGAAGAACAAGAGATTTGCAGCAAGAATGTGCAGCCAACATATATGCAGCAAATGCATGATGGTATCAAGTCACGGAATGGGATTGAAATGCTGGCGGCTGTTTAGACGCCGGTTCAAATCCCGACAGCAGATGCCTGACATGAGGAGATCCCGACTGGGGTAGGTAAGTATACTAACCCTCCCCTGCCCCCCCCCCTAACCCTAACCCTTCCTTAGTGGTGCCTAACCCTAACCTCCCCCCTTAGTGCCTAACCCTAACCTCCCCCCCAGGGGTGCCTAAACCTAACACTCCCTCCCCGCACCCTAAACCTAACCCCCCGGGGGGGTTGCCTGAACCTAACCTCCCCACCAGTGGTGCCTAACCCTCTCTCCTAGGGGTGCCTAACCCTAATCTCCCCCACCTCCAAACCTAACGCTAACCCCACTAGACTCCCTGATACTAACCCTCCCCCCCGTGGCTAACGCTGAGAGTGCCCCGGACTTACCTTCATTCGAGCTGGCGTCCTCAGCGTTACGGCATCGGGATTAACATAGGTGTTGGTATTTCGACGCCTATGTTACATCCCTTGCCGGGATTCTGTTGTCGGCATTGAGACCATCCCTCAACTCACTATGGACCAGAGTATCTAAGGAATGTTGAACCCATGCCATGAGGAATTAATGCCTTTCTGGGGGCAAATAGGGATCCTACCCAGTACTAGAAAGGTGTAAATAAAGTGGCCACTAAGCGTAATATTATAAAAAAAAGTATGGTTTACCTTGGAGGTAGTAATTTATGTTATAACCATACTAAAAGCATAAAGTATACTTGCCAACATTCTGGTACCCCACACCAGGAGGAGGCAGAAAGGTCGACTCAGCGGGGAGGGGAGGGAGGAGTCTATTACGGAATTAGAGAATAGAGGTCCCTCCAAGGAATAAATGTCCAGAAGCAAGTATAGTTCCACAATTTGTTTGAGGGAGTATATGAAGTTTATTGGTTATTCTGAGGATGCCCGGTCAGAGCTGCACTTACCGGGGTGCCAGTCATGCCCCCTTCTGTGCAACGTCATGATGTTGAGCACTCAGGGGATGGGACCAGCACAGGGAGCAATTGTGCCTGGTTATGGCTCTGATCAGCATAGTTTCCTGGTGAATCCTAGTAGTCACATCGCATTTAAAAAAAAAAAACACTAAAAAGACGCCCGGCGCTAGTAGTTCCTCACGGGACCAGGCACCCCAAGAGGGGCTGTTTGGCACGACTGCAGCAAAGATGAGTGAGGACACATCTATAGCATGTTTTGTTTGCCTATCCTCACTGTGGCAGCAAACACTACAACAATGGTACTGATTTTGCCAACATATGTGTGACTGAAAACTGATAATAATCCTAATGAAATGATGATTATGGGTATGTTGGAAAATGGCTAGTATAAGCTGGTGGAATCAGTCATCTTCTGTCAGCACTAGTATGCCCTAATAATGGCAGAAGTCATCTGACTGCTTCACATGAATAGCCGAATGGCTGAATCTCATCCGGTTTGGCCACCTACCTATTGCTAAATTTCTGTCATCTAGAAAAAAAAAATGAGAATATATAATGCAGAAATATTTCTGGCCCTGCAATCATTACACACAGCATTCAAATAATACCTCTGATGAAGTACCTTTTCCTATAGTTTGGGAAGCCCATAAGGCGGTGATTAGAGGCCACATAGTGCAGTTTGCTTCCAGATTCAAAAAAGCTTCTTTATTACCAGTTATTTATATAGCGCACACATATTCCGCTGCGCTTTACAGAGAATATTTGGCCATTCACATCAGTCCCTGCCCCTGTGGAGCTTACAATCTATGTTCCCTATCACATGTACACACGCACACACACTGGGGTTAATTTGTGTTGGGAGCCAATTAACCTACCAGTATATTTTTGGAGTGTGGGAGGAAACCGGAGCACCCGGAGGAAACCCACGCAAGCACAGGGAGAATATACAAACTCCACACAGGTAGGGCCGTGTTGGGAATTGAACCCATGACCTCAGTGCTGTGAGGCAGTAACGCTAACCATTACACCGTCTCTTTAGACATTAGCATAGCGCAATTGCATTGGGAGCGCAAAAGAACACTCTCAAAGAAGACTCTTGCCCAGTTGTCTCAAAAACATGCTGAGTTGCAGGCCCTTCTAGCCAAACGTGTTGAACAGAGGTTTTGCTGGGTAAACCAAAAATTCTACAATAAAGGTAATAAAGCCCATACTTTGTTGGCACATACGCTTAGAGCCAAAAAAGCACCACAAACTATTCCTTCTATTAGAGGCCCCTCTGGGAATATGATCTATAACCCTAAACAAATTAATGACCAATTCAAAAACTATTATTAGGCCATTTATAATCTGAATGCTCCGTCTAACGTTACCTCCCATGGTCAGGGTATTCAGCAATATTTGGACTCTTGTGCTCTACCCACTATTTCTGAATTTACGGCCCGTATGTTAGGAGCAGATATCACAGAGGAAGAATTCACTTTTACTCTTAAATTACAAAAAAAGTCTAAAACCACAGGCCCTGATGGGTTTTTGACATATTACAATTCTTTTGCCCAACAGCATTCCAATCAGTTGATTTGTTTATTTAATGAGGTTTTGTGTGTAGCCCCATTTCACCCTGTTACTACCACATCTAGATATAGTACTGCCAAAGCCAGGAAAATGCCCTGGTAAAGTACTCTGCTCCAACTATCATCCCATTTCCCTAATCAATACTGATCTTAAACAATATTTGCAAAAATCTTAGCAAATAGATTGAACGGAATGCTAACCTCTTTGATACACCCAGATTAGGGGGTCTATTTACTAAGCAGTGTTAGGAGACAGAGTGAAAAGTGATAAGTCTGTGATAAGGTGCCAGCCAATCAGCTCCCAACTGCCATCTCACAGGCTGTGTTTGAAAAATGACAGTTGGGAGCTGATTGGCTGGCACCTTATCACAGACTTGTCACTTTTCACTCTGTCTCCTAACATTGCTTAGTAACTAGACCCCTAGGTGAGTTTTGTTTCTACCTGTCAGGCTTCAGACAACACTAGATGCACCATAGATTTGATCCATTATATTAACGCTGATAAAATCCCTTTGGTTGTCTTGGCATTAGACATGGAAAAGGCATTTAAACGGGTGGGGTACGGAATCCTGGCGCACACAATACCAGCGCTCAGATTCCTGTCTGGTTTGAAACAATGATAACTGTAGGTACGTACTCTTCCTAACCCCCTCCCCGCAGCCTAACCTCCCCCCTCCTCCGCAGTCTATCACTAACCCCTGACCCTAATACATACAGTCAGGATATCAGCGGTCGGGATTCTGAAACCGAGATTCTGACTGCTGTTGGGATTCCGTCACCGACATTCTGAGCATCGGCATCCTGACTGTCAGGATGCCAACTACATCCCGTTTGAACACCTTTCATGGTCTTTTCTGTTTAATAATGGCCTACATAGAAATCGCTTATGGGCACTTAAAGCTCTTTACTCTTAGCTCTCATCATCGGTCATGATGAATGATCTGCATTCCCCACATTTTGCTTTGGGCAATGGGATGAGACAAGGATGCCCCCTGTCCCCACTTAGTTTTGCTCTCTGTATAAAACCATTAGCGGCTAGAATCAGAGCTAACCCAAATATAGGGGGAGTCGAGGACTCGATACAAGCTGTCTCTTTTTGCGGATGATATCCTTCTCACTTTGATCAACCCCTTAATATCACTCTCTAATCTTCAAACAGAATTAGAAGCTTACAGTTCGCTCTCTGGATACAAAATTAGCAGTACCAATGCTGAAGCTCTGGCTCTTTGTGTTCCTGCTCATGTACAGTTAGTGCTTACAACTGAATTTAACTTTATTGGCGTCCCTCTGCAATTAAATATCTTGGGAATTCCATCACTAAGTCCTATTTTTATATCAGGTAGCTACTCTCTGATGTTCCAGTCATTAGCAAATGACTTACTGAATGGAGGTCCTTCTATATCTCAAGGTGTGGTAGAATTAATTCAATAAAATTAACCTCCTTCCTTGATTATTGTACTTGTTTCAGACTTTGTACATTCCTGTCCCGATTAGGACCTTGCGCTCCAACTGTTACCCTCTGTAACAGTTTTATCTGAGCAAATGTTAGGCCTAGTCTTCATAGATCGATCTTAGCCATACCAATATCTAAGGAAGGCCTTGGTTTTCCGATACTCCTTGTTGTGCCTCACTTAAGCTCTCCCCATTTGAACGCCTATGCATATACTCAATAGGCTGTAAAGGCAACATTTCTGTATTCTATCATTCCTTGCTAGCCCCGACTTCTACTGACAGTGAACATCACGATTTAGTGTTGAAAGGCTGATCTCCCTGCCTCCATTAATGACGAGGGATGGTCTACTATTCGGTCCAGAATCACAAAGGCTTCCATAAGAGTGGCCATAAGGGAAAAGTGTTACAAGGTTTATTTTAGATGGTAGTTACTGCCGTCCATGGCCGTTGGAAAGGGGGGGGGGCAAGGGGGCGACCTGCCCCCCAAAACATTTCAAAAGAGTGGCGGCTGCAGACTGTCAGGGCTATGCAGCTTTATATTAATAGCCCCTGCACCGCATGGAGGAAGAGGTGTAATGTGCGTTCTTTAAGTTAAAACACTGCACATAACACTTCCTTCTCCATGCAGTGCAGACAGGCCCGACAACAGGGGGGGACTAGGGGCACAGCTGTGATGGGCCCTGAGGTTGTAGGGGGCCCAGGAGGGGCCCACACATAATACTTCCCTTGATCACTGCCTGCGCTACTGCATGATCAGGAGGGCACAGCAGGCAGGTACCGGCTGGGTCCGTATTGGGAGTCTGTGAAGTAATGTAGCTTAATTGCACCAGCGGTTGGCGGTGTAAAAAAGGATTTTTTGTTTATCGCGGTGCAGCGTGTGACGTCATGACGTCATCCAGACATCGCAATGGCACTACTAGCAGACAGAGGAGCTGCGGCATGGCAAGTGTTGGTGCTGCACTGTGGGGAGCTGGCTGGCCACTGGAGGGACACTCACAGAGGGAATCGGTATGAAATACCGCCGGCCGCATGGTTCGATTCCCGGCAGCGGCAGCCCGACAGATGGACATGTCCCGGCAGGGGCAGCCTGACAGCGCTGGAAATCCCGATCGTCCTTAGGTAAGTATATACTAACCTAACCTAACCCCCCTAACCCTAACCCTCCTTAGGGGTGCCTAACCCTAACCTCCCCCCCAAGTGCCTAACCCTAATCCCCCTTGTAAATGCCTAACCCTAACCCCCCCTTTCCCCGCTGCCTAAACCCAAGTCCCCCGGGGGAGTTCCTAACCCTAAGCCCCCCCCGGGGGTGCCTAACCCTAACCCTCCCGGGGGGGGTGCCTAACCCTAAGTCCCCCCCGGGAGCCCTAAACCTAACCCTCCCCCCCCCGCGCGGCTGTCCGCTTCAATCGGGATGCCGGGCACCTGTCTCCCGGCGTCAGAAAAATGACAGGCGTCTACATTTAGATGCCTGTCATTTAAACCATGCCGGGATAAAGCAGTCGGGAAGCCGGCTGTCGGGATCACGTCAGCCGGTTTCCCGATTGCATCCCCTCACAGAGGGCTGGCCACTGGAGGGGCACTGACGGGGGCTGGCTGTAAGGAAGTGGGGATGGGGGGCCCCTAAAAAATGTGTGTACTAGGCCCCATGGTTTCTGTTGCCGGTCCTGAGTGCAGGGGCCATGCAGCCTATTACTATAAAGAACAGCCACTGACATTCTGCTGCTGCCGCTTAGGTAAGGGGCAGGGAAAGTGAAGAGAGGGGGGACGGGGGTGGCGCCAGAATGATTTTATGTTGCCACCCAACATAAAATCGTTCCAACGCCCCTGGTGTCGTCCATACTTCTCATGTAATTTGCATTAACTCCAAGTTCGTGTTGGAGACTTTGTGTTGAGGCGAGCACGGTTTGCCATACATTGTAGTTCTGCCCCGTAATTCGTTCTTAGTGAGATCAAGTGTGAGCTGATATCGCAGGTCACAGGTCTGTCCATAATGCAGACTGCTAGGAAATATCAAGATAAGCTAATAATCCATATCTGTAATGCATACAAAATGACACCGTGGCCACCTTTCACAAAGTTTGGGCCCTGTGGTATCAGTTTCAACCTCACCTCTTCCTAGTCTCTGCTAACCTTCTTTTATTTCCTCATTTTACCCTTTCCCTTAGTATTTTTTCATATTTACCTCCCCCCCTTTTTCTTATTAGCTGCTTGACAACTTCCGTAATTATAGCTTCTTTCCTGTTTAATCTTTTAAATTGTTAATTGTTGGGCCTGCAATTTGGCTTATCGGAAGTTTGTTTATGCGCAATTGGCGGTGGTTCCTAAACTGGGCGACACGGGGCACTTGCAGAGGTGCCACAGGTTAGTGGTCCAGGAACAAGTAAAAATATTTATGGTCAATGTGATAGGCAAAACCAGAGCTGATTTGTACCAATAATAAAATATGTTGACAAACAAAAACACAACCCTAAAAATGAAAGAAATTGGAATAAATCAGTGCGCTAAGAAGCTGCCAATCTTGACTTCAAAGGTAAACGATGTATCACCACACACCAATAATAACATACAAATACCACAGAAAGGTAACCAATGGGTCTGCTTGGCGCTTTGAAATGATGAACATCTTCGATCAGAGATGTATACTTCTTAGACCATGTATCTCCAAAAACACATAAAGGAACATACAATAGTGCAATATTGTCAGGCTAAAGTCAATTATTATATTGCATATGCCAGGTAAAATACATACCATTAAATGTGGTCTACTATAACCAGCAGACAATAACGCTTAAAACTAACCAGTATGTCTCACTGGTTGTGAGGATATCCCGTTTTTTTTTCTATCTCACTTGATTTGTCCTCTTTTCAGGTGGGTTGATCATATAGAAAATGGGAGAAACTCCATATAGTGTAATACAGACTTTAATATTGTACATGCATCATACATAAAAAACAGAGGCCCTGATTCAGACCCGGACGCCCTGACAGAGCGCTCGCTCTGAATCAGGGCCGAGCTATTTTTTTTTTTAGAACGGCCTCCTGGCCACTCGCATAGCTGTGGGTGACCACCCACAGCTATAGCGAGCAGCCAGGAAGATGGTCGCGATGGTCAAGACCATCGCGACTATCAGGCTTGCGACGAGACTCTTGTGGTAAGGTCTCGTTGCCGCATGCCCCAGAGAGATTTCGGCTCTAACAGAGCCGAAATCTCTCCCACTGACATCACTCGTGATGTCAGTGGGGCCGCCCCCAAATGGAGGCGTTCACATGGGAGCGCCTCCGTTTGGGCAGCCACCCCCTGGCCCGTCCACCAAAGGGGGCGTGCTGTCACTCAACATCAACAGCATGCCCCCTTTGGTACGAGACCCGGAGCGTCGGAGTGCCCGTCGCTATCCGGGTCTCGCGCATGAGCGCGACGGAGCCGGCTCCGTCTTGGGCATGCGCACTGGCCCACCATCGAGCCGGTTGCGAGCACACAGCGCTTGCGACCGGGTCAGAATCAGGCCCAGAGTGGACTCTCACAATAAGGTATTTCTATAAGAGCAGACAAACAGCGTATAGATATAAAAATAACCAGGCATTCCCAGAACCTCTGTTGTCACCCGCTGAATTAAGTCCCACTGCGTCAGAATGTCCTCCTCGCCAACACATTTCGATACATCAATTGGTATCTTTTTCAAGGCATATTGAGGACACCCATTCAAACCTATATTTATACCCCAAATACATAATAGGATAATTAACATGGTGTGCCTATTTCCAGATATGGCACCACTAACCATCTATTCCTAACATATTACATGATCCTGAAGCGAATCCCCATGTCCCTTCCGGGTCTTTGTAATGTATGTCCCAGACGGTGGCCGTTTGATTCTCCAAAATCCTCCCGCTCTTGCCGCGCTTCCAGTTAAAGCCGGAACTTGTGTCCATCATTAGCGTTTTGTTTGCGGTCCATTGACGTCACTTCTGGATGGCGTATGCCGTTTATGTCACTTTCGGGGTGATGTATATACGGTCTTGTGGCCGATACTTGTAGGGGGATTTATTGTATTGTCCTCAATGTTGCGGTGGCATCTTGGGGTGGATTATCTCTACTTTCAATGTGAGGAGCCATTTTCCTGTAGTGGAAACCCAAAATAACAATAAGAACATGATTAAAAATACATGATAAAAAATAAAAAATAAATTGTATTTGTATTTTTAATCATGTATTTTGGGTGGTGACAGGGGGTGGTTAGGCGAACACAGGCGTTATAACGCCGTTATAGGAACGTGCATAATTGAGGAAGAGCAGCGGCATATGCAGCCATACCATAAGCTGTACACAGGAAGCGGCCAAAATCCTGCGGCAGGTCAGGTCAACCACTATTATGCTAATGGATCCGATGGTTCTTGATGTTACCGATGTTTACGCTATCTTGCGTGCTGATCAGGCTGTGAGTAAAGGGAGATGGGCTGCTTAGTATGGGGCTGGGCGTCTGCAACTTGTGCTGCAGTCTCCGTGTGTATGCATTGATTAGTATATTCTCACAGTGGCTGGGTGCGTGCATTTGCTAGCATGCACGCAGGCCCCTAATCCACTGCTGTGTGCATAAGGACACACCATTGGCTGTACCATCGCACATTGCACCAGCCCTATGGAGGCGCAGATTATCCATCTGAACATGGCTGTCAGTGCTAATGTGGCAAAAGTGTCAGTCTCTGACTGTGACACACGCCGTGTCTGGCTTTCCATGACCATCCAGAAACGCCCACTGAAATTGCCTCTCTATTTATCAAAATATGTTCTGCGGCTCTCCATCAGGACATATATGCAGTGAGGCTCGGACTAATGTGCAGACTGAGAACAATGGGCCTGAATCACTATGGATCACTTTTCTGCTTATACGCACGCAACGCAGTTGCTAATAGCGGTGATAAGTAAATGTTTGCATTCGCATTGCGATCGCAGCCTGACATAAGAATGCCCACTTCCCCTTATTCACATCCGTATACTAGGGCAACATAGCTAAACAATCGGTAACATTGGGTAACATCGGACCCATATGCACAGTTAATGCAGGTCAGACCTCACTCAGGAATTGCTTACTTCTGCACGCGCTATGTGTCCTCTAGTGGCGTCTGGTATCGCAGTGGGTAATTTATGCACACCCCTGCAATGCCGTCCCAATGCACTGGCACGCCTTCATTTGCATGACCACCCCCACGTTACCGCCCACAAACAGCATTTCCTGTCAACAACTCTGCCATGGGTCTGTGCAATCTCTGTGATTGCAGTGGCTAGTTTGCGCACTTAAATGCATACGCATGCGCAGAACACAGCAACTGGCCGATTGCGTCCGTATAAGCAACTGCGTTGCTTGCTGAATCAGGCTCATTGTCCGCTAGTGTGCATCATCAATACTGCGTGCATCTCTGAACCAGGCCCTATGTATTCAGGCAAATAAAAGCAATTGCTGGTATCCAATGTTTCTGTTGTTTCCTTGTATTTGGGTAGATAGGCTGTGGCAGATACATAGGAGAAAGTAATGACATCTCCAATCAAAGGCATGACTCTACTGTACATAGGGCCTGATTCAGAGCCGCTCGTAAGCGGCCGCTCGTTCGCTCCGAGCGATGTTCGCACATCTGCGCATGCAACCAGTCAGTGCGGTCAGAAATCATGTGTTCGCAAAATAGCGAATGCCTGCTAATTTGAGTGACAGGATGAGGCGTTTGTGGGTGGTAACAGGGGAAGGTGCTTGAAAACGGGGAGTGGAGATCCGAACGCAAGCGTGCCAAACGGTCAAAACGGGCGTTTTAAGGGTGTGCATAATTAACAAAGCAGCGTCATCGGCCACGTCACTTGGTTGTCTCTTAGCCTGAACTGTTCGCATGATTGCGGTAGGAAAATCCAACCACAAGCACTGCGAGCAGTTCAGACGCCTTTCAATGTACTCGATTAATCTAATAAATAGCGGAGATGACGTATGATGCGAACGGCCAGGGGGCGACTTTACAAAATAGCGAATGCTATTTTGTTTGCTCGGTCAGACATAGAGGCGTCAACAGACCGCAAAGAGTGAGCGCTCTATTAAAATATCCGGCCCCTTTTTCTGAACGAGCGAGCGCAAATAGCGTCCGGCTCTGAATCAGGCCCTCAGAACACTATAATAGCTCTACTAGTGCTGAAAATGTTGAACACCTTTGCAGTCTCGGTGGTCTCCTATTTTGTCTTTATGTATTTATAGTTTTTCGTAATTAAAGCTTTGTCTTTGTATTTTAAAATTTTGGCCCCGATCCTAAGTTGCACGCAAAAAGTGCATACAGCAGCATTTATTGGAGGTCGCCCTTGTGCGAGCAAATGCCGCAACAAACTCCTTCTGCTATGTACATCTATTCAGTCAAATGTACAAGGTCTGAGACGCCCTCCTTTAGCGTTCATGCATGCTATAAAACTGATATATGCCACCATCTGTCGCAATATGAAAAGTTACACCACCCCTATGGCAGGTGCAATTTTTCCATCTGAGTATGGTCTTCTATTCATTTCTAGACACCTCCCAGTAACTGCTCAGGAACATCCATCACTTTTCCACAACATTTCTGATACCGTCTGTCCCGATCACAAAACCACCTTTGTGTAACACGTGTGCCATAGGAGCTTTCAGAAATTTCCTCTCATTCATGGATGCAAAAGATTGCTCAACTACAGGAGCCATATGCATTGCGTGTTACTCACAATCAGGCCCTTTATATTTCACCAAAAAAAAAGAATTGCCCTGTCAGAATGTTGTCATTATACAAAAGGGTTGGGTACGTGATTTCGATGCCGATTATGCTGGCGGTCAGAATCTTGTCAGAGTAATCCTGAGAGCCGAAATCCCGATGCATGCAGGTAAGTATTCTAACCCTTTCCCTAACCCACTTTTCCCGCAGCCTAACCCTAACTGCCCCCTTACAGCCTGACTCTAACCATCCCCTCCTGCAGCCTAATCCTAACTGCCCCCCCCCAGGCCCGGCACTAACCCTCCCCTCTTGTAGCCTAACCCTAAGGGTCCCCCCGCCGCAGCCTGACCCTAACCCTCTTCCTAGTGCCTAACCCCAAACCTAACCCTAACTTTAATACTTACCGTTAGGATCGCAGCCGTTGGGATTCTGGAGGTGGTATTGCCGGGATTGTGACCACCTGCATTGTGTCTGCGCCGGGAGGCTGACTACATCCCATACAAGATGTACTGAAATGTGATTAGTATGAATAAATAGTGGTTTGGGAACTTCCTAAATGATACATTATTGAAACATAATTGACAGACATAAAAACTAGTTGTTACAAATTTACAAACTGATGTGCAAGGAAAACCAAAAAGACACAGTTTTCATAGTGTTATATATGTTATATATTTATTTATTGTGTAAGTAAACTTGGTAATATTAGTATATAAGCAGGAGCTGTATAAAAAAAAAGGTACTTGTGTACTTAAAGGACTCACTGCAGAGAGAACCCAATGAATGTTTTAAATGGTACTTGTGTACTTTACGTACACAAGTACCGAAAGTTGTCCCCACCTAAAGAAGAAACTTGTCCGCTCGCCACGCTTCGGGCTCCATGGCTCGCTACGCTCGCAACAAAGTTATATGCCCACTTGGATGGTAGGGAATGACGCTGGACACTGGCTGATGACATCAGGGTCCTCTCCCTGAAGGGGATTTAGACAATACCATGATTGATAATAATAATGAGTATAGGACACTTGGGTTCTCTCTGCAATGAGTCCGTAACGTACACAAGTACCAAAAAAAAAAAACCCAACAGAAAGTAAAATACACAATTTCTTTCTTAAATAGGATTATTCCATATACTTAGACTGCACAGTAGCATAATGGTTAGCATGGCTACTTCACAGCAGTGCTTTCCTAGGTTCTACTAATGCCCAGTGTGGAGTTGTATGTTCTCCCTGTGTTTACATGAGTTTCCTCTAGGTGCTCCGATTTCCTCTCCGAAGACATACAGGTAGGTTAATTGACTACTGAGAAAATTAGCCCTGCTATGTGTGTTCATATTGTCTGGGGCCTAATAGAATTATTTCATTTTTGCCCATTTTATGCATCCACACTTCACCTAATGTTTTTTTTTGTGTGTGTGTTTGTATGTACAGTATATTACTTTTTTTTATGACTTTCAGTGAGGAACTTATTGATGACCCTCACCCACATTGTTGGAGTCTTCCTCCTTCTGGGAAGAAATGGCGATTCAGGAGCTGATTCAGACCCTCTCGCTACGATGCGCTCGCAAACCACTGTGAAAGATCGGGAAGCGTTCGCTCACCCAGCATAGACAGCCCAGCAGAATGAGTGACAGGAGAGGTCGTTTGTGGGTGGTGACAGGGGCAGACCACCAGTAACGGAAGAGTGGAGGTGCGAACGCAGGCATGTCTGAGTGTTGCAACGCCGTTTCAGTGGTGTACATAATTAAAAGGCAGCGACCACAGTGCTTCACGCAGGGTATAGTCAACCTCAAGCGCTGTGATCGCATCCGATGGTGCTCGATGTACCAATGTTTTCATGCACTTCCAGGAGATGACGTGCGCAAGTGGGCATCTTATGAATGGCTGGTGGGTATCTGCATACACATAGTGATCGCACGCCAAGCCATAGTGGGCTAGGTAATGCCTTGCAGTACGATCGCCTGCCTTGCTGGGCGTGCGCTGGATTTGCATACGCATCGAGCGAGCGTTCGCATCTAGTGAGAGGGTCTGAATGAGCTCCTCGGTTCCCCAGGGGAAGCATGCACCACCTTAAAGGATAAAAGAGCTTACCCAAGCATTGGTTGTAGGCCTGAAGATCCTTGCAATCCCAAGTCACTTTATGGCTTGTGGGGTGACTGGGTTCCCCCCTAGCTTTGGCAAAGCAGGACCTGAAGTTTCTTTCTCTTTTTCTCCCTAACTGGCCTTATGGCTCTGGGAAATGTGGAGAAACAGGTATCTTCTCTTTTTTTGTCCAAAAACTCAAACCTGGGTTGGAGCATGCACCTTGGGCTTCAAAATATCAAAAACAACAAAAAAGTGTATGTCCATGTGATAGGGAATATAAATTGAAAGCTCCGATGTGACAGTGACGGATGTGAATGATTATATATTCTATGTAAAGTGCTGTGGAATATATAGGTGCTATATAAATAACAAAAAATAATACATACTTTCTGCTTAAAATCACATCTGTAGTATTGTATTTGTGTATTGCTTCTCTTTAATTGCTTCTTAATTGCTTGTTTTTTTTTTGTTTCGGTTTTTTAGATACTGCCCTAAGATTTGGCTTCAGTAGACATCCAACCTTCCTAGCCATGGCTTCAATCTATGAGATTGACTGTAGTGAACACACACATTTTGTATTTACATTACCCTGCTACACCAAAAAGATCTGACAAGCACTTTTATGATTTTAATATGGCCACAGCAAAATCTTTGTTAGAGCACTTTTCCTCTACTAACTCTTCTCCCATGACTGTCTCACTTTCCTTTGTTCTCTCTCCCTCACCTGTCTCTTTAATCTCTGTTCCACATTTCCGTATCTCTCTCTCTCATAGCTGCCCCCTTCCCCCTCCTAGTGGTATATTTACTAAAGTGCAGGTTTTTAGAAGTGGAGATGTTGCCCATAGCCCATGAGTACCCAGAAACCCCCCCTGACAGACTGGAGTGTAGACACCATGTTCTTAAGCCCCGCCCCCTCACAGGAAATAGCCGCGATTCGCGAGTCAATATGGAGGAGGCGGAGCCAATATGATGCAATTTCATTGGAATCGAGTCATTTGGTGCCAGCCTGCTAGGTCCTGTACCGATCAGATCTGCTGCAAGGCAAGTTTGTTTTTAATGTATATGTGACATACTGTATGTGTGTGTATATATGTGTGTGCGTGTAAGGTATGTGTGACATATGTATGTGTGTGCATGTATATATGTGTGTGTATATATATATATATATATATACATACATACATAACCCCCCCATAAAATCCTGCGTTTGTCCCTGCCACCTATCTCTCTCTCTTTCTCTCTCTCATCTCTGCCCCTCTGCTCCTGTCTCTCTCATCTCTGTCCCACACCCCGCACATCTCTCTCTCTCTGGGCAAGATGCGTCAATGCAGTTTTTGAGGTCAAAACTCAGAAAATTTTATTTTCCCACTTACCGCATATGCATCAAGCTCTGGAATGTGATACGGTGGATGCAGTGGACAATGCCATCTTTATATGGCGTGGCCCAATAAGAAGCCTATGGGCTTCTATTTGCACTTCCCCCTGGGAGGGAACCAATCGTATCCCTCCCTGCACCATCTACGGCGTGTGCGTCACTCAACGCTGAGCAAAAGGACTTCTGGGTCATAAACCCAGAAGTCCTTCTATCACAAAGGACAGCTCTTACCGGGAGAGCTGTCCTTTGTGAGGTTATACATACATATCGGCATACGCCAGCGTGCATGTGATGAATGGCAGGATGCGCGAACGCTTGATGCATTCCGCCACAAATAATCTTATTCTCCTCTCCCCATCTATTGGGGAAGAAGAAGGAGCTGCTCCTGTTGCTGACAGGAGGGAACAGTCCTGTACAACCACACAGAGCTGGGTGGAGAAGACAGGCTGTGTCTGGGCATCAGGCAGCCAGTGAGTGCTGTGAGGTGAGTATGGGACATGGCTCCCTCTAGCTATCACTGCGCTTGTGATAGATGGACACAGTAGCATATTATATAATAGCCTTTTCTGTTTCAAACATATACTGTACATTTAGTATATCCCCATAATAAAATTAGATTTATGGGATAATTTTAACACCTGTTTAGTGGACTTGCACCCACTACTAACAGTTGGTTTGATTTACTAAATGGAACCCACCATCGATCCCTGGCAGTTTCTAAATACCTATCCTGCTGCAAAACCGCTGTGGTCTGCAAGCCTGCACAGATCTCTGAGATCTGTTCAGGCTTGTGGGGTCTATTAACTAAGCAGTATTAGGAGACAGAGTGAAAAGTGATAAGAAAGTGATAAGGTGCCAGCCAATCAGCTCCCAACTGTAATTTTTCAAACACAGCCTGTGAGATGACAGTTGGGAGCTGATTGGCTGGCACCTTATCACTTTCTTATCACTTTTCACTCTGTATATGTAAAAATGATGGCGAGACCAATATGGACATATATGTCCAGGGAAGGACTGGGGCTGCTGAGCAGCCCTGGCATCAAAAGAGGATTGGCCTCACCTCTAAAAGGGCGTGGCCTCACGGAACATCCCCGTCTTTCAGTATCCCAGGCCAAGCAGAGCACCGGGAGGCGGATCTGCTTGGCCAAGGTTTGAAGCTGGACCGGAAGTGCCAGATGGGCAGTCCGGCCCTGTATATGTCCAGGGCAGTGCTAGGTTCTTGTGCTGCTCCCTCAGACTCCCAGACTTACTCCAATGCGCTGGAATGGTGCTGACATCTGAAATCATGCAGCTCAGGTAGGAAGGCCCTACTGCCAAATCTAATAGCTACTGTGATCGCTGGTCCTGTATATGCTGGAATTATGACACACAATACACTTTGTATGACACATATTACAGCTGGTTAAGTGCTAATTATGCCCTCTTCATGGACTGGCCACTGGCTCAAACATTTGGAAACCTCTCTCTAGAAATCCTGCGTTTGCCACTGAGAATATGGCCCCCAATCAGGGATGGATTATGGGCGGCGCGACCGGGGCGGTCGTCCCGGGACCCCCACACGAATCGAGGGTAGTACGGACCGCTACAAACACACTGCTGCCGGTTGCCTGCGGTGGTGTGTTTGTTGTTACTACAAACACACCGCCGCTGAAATCCGGCGGCAGTGTGTTTGTTTTGGCAGCCAATAAGAGTCACACAGACTCTCATTGGCTGCTGCACCCACGGAGGGGGTCGGGCTGGAGCTCACTCATGAGCTCCGCCTTAAAGTTGCCGCAGAGGGTGAAGGGAGAGACGTCATGACGTCTCTCCTCATGACATCTCTCACACAGAGCTGGCCAGAGGAGCGGGGATTCATGTAAGTGTTGTTTTTTTTTTATTTTTGTGTATCTGTAAGGGGGCACTACTGGGGGCACTGGCACTGCATGGGGGCACTACTGGGGGCACTGGCACTTCATAGAGGGGCCACTACTGGGGGCACCTGCACTGCATAGGGGGGCCACTACTGGGGGCAGTGGCACTGCATAGGGGGGGCCACTACTGGGGGCACTGCATAGGGGGGAGTACTACTGGGGGGTACTATATAAGGGGAACTACTGGGAGCACTGCATGGGGGGACTAGTTCTGGGGGCACAATATAATGGGCACTACTGGGGGCACAGCATAGGGGGGACCATTACTTGGGGCACTGCATAAAAGGGACTACTATTGGGGACACTGCATAAAGGGCACTACTGCGGGCACTGCATAGTGAGGACTACTACTGGGGGCACTATATAAGGGGCACTGCATAGGGGGGGACCACTATTGGGGCTACTACAGGGAGCACTGCATAAGGGGGACCACTACTGGGGGCTCTACTGAGAGCACTGCATAGGGGGACCACTACTGGGGGCACTATATAATGAGCACTGTATAAGGGGCACTACTGAGAGCACTGCATAGGGGAAACCACTACTGGGGGCACTATATAAGGAGCACTGTATAAGGGGCACTACTGAGAGCACTGTATAGGGGGGACCACTACTGGGGGCACTATATAAGGGGCATTGTATAGGGGGGACTACTACTTGGGGCCTTATATAAGGAGCACTGCATAGGGGCCGACCACTACTGGGGGCACTATATAAGGGGCACTACTGGGGACACTGTATAGGGGGACCACTACTGGGGGCACTGCATAGGGGGGACCAGTACTGGAGGCACTGCATTGGGGGGACTACTACTGTGGGCACTATATAAGGGGCACTACTGGGGGCACTGCATAGGGGGACCACTACTGAGGGCACTGCATAAGGGGAACTACTACAGGGGGCACTGCATAAGGGGGACCATTACAGGGTGCACTGCTACTGGGGACATTGCATAAGGGGCACTACTACAGTGGGCATTGCAAGAGGGGCATTTCTACGGGGGGCATTAAGGTGCATAGAAAGAAAGAATTGTTCCTAGGGTGACAAGAAATGGTGGTATATAGGGGCCACAACAAGATTGTTGCCTGGGGGCCCCCACAGACCTTAATCCGACCCTGACCCCAATGTAAGCGATTAATGCCCATATTTAATTTGAGGCAAAATGTCGGAATCAGTGATAATTTTTCGCAGATTACGTAATTTTCGCCTATTTGAAATATCCCCGTATTCAATTACATTGACGTTTCGCCGGTGCGAAAAGTCAATATTAAAAAAACGGGGATAATTTTTCTCCAGCCTTTAGCGGGCGAAAAAAAATACAGAATTTGGGTTTAGGGGGTGCAGGCTTAAAAACAAATAGCCTGCACCCTTGGGAATGCCCCCTTAAAATGAAATGTGCAAAAGAAAGTAAAAAAAAATATTTACAATTTTTAGAAAAAAAAAAAAGGGAAACAGTGTTTAAAAATAGCAAAACAGCTTATGGGGTATTCTGTAACTATGCAGCTGGTGTTTTCAATTATAGGCTATTAGCGGCAGGTGCTTATTTGCAGAATTTATTAAAAATTTGTTTAGGGACTTAAAAATATGCTAGTACCCATTTTCATGTACCCCAAATTTGATGGGACCACTTTTAAAAATGAAAAAAAAAAAGCTAAGTGCTCTTCTGCATCATCAATGTCGGGAAAAAAACACCTACCGTGGCTATTTAAAAATGCAGAACACATTCTGCAGGGCTAAACCGGGGTACCCAGACTGAACCCCGATGTCTGGACATCTTTAGGGGGGTCCTAGGAACAAAACCCGAAAATTTACATGACTTTTCGCCGATCCAGGTTTTGCCGGTTCCCGATTTCGCCTACTTTGGAATTGAATACGGGGCATAGTGGGCACATGCGCGATACTTTTCCACCTGGAAAACAGGCGAAGGAGGCAAAAAGTCCAGCACCACTCACAAATGCACTTCCTGTCAATCACTCTGCCATGGGTCTGCGTTTCCTGTCGCGATCGCAGTGGCTAGTACGCGGACGTGCACTGCGATGCATACGCAGCAATCGACCAACTGCGTTCCTTGCTGAATCAGGCACTCCGTGCATACGTTCCGTGGGACACATGTGCTATGCAACTTTTTAATGAATTACTGTAGATGTGCAGTTGAAGAACATTGACCATTTGCGTGAATAATTGCATTGCGGGCGACTCGGTATCAGGCCTCAAATTTGTCCTTCAAAAAAGAGATGTGTCTTCTGAAACTTTGCCAATGACTGTGACACATTGTGGAAGTTACTACTGTCATATTAGTGTGTCAATGGAGCTAATTTAGATTAAATCCAGCTACTGGGTAAAACATTGGCACTAAAGCTGCATACACACGTAAAAATTTTCTGTCCAACCATCCAACTAGTTGATTGGTTGGAATGAAAATCTGGTAACATTTGGGAGTAACTGATGATCAGCAATTTGCTCCTAAATGCCAGAAAGATGAAAATGGTCGTTAGACAAGTTTGTTAAATGTTTCTAACGATCTAAACCACAGGTTCTCAAACTCGGTCCTCAGGACCCCAAACAGTGCATGTTTTGCAGGTCTCCTCACATAATTACTAGTGAAATAGTTATCTGCACCTGTAGATCTTTTAAAATGTGTCAGTGAGTAATGAATACACCTGTGCACCTGCTGGGTGACCTGCAAAAAGTGAACTGTGTGGCGTCCTGAGGACCGAGTTTGAGAACCACTGATCTAAACAGTTTGTTCAAACAACAATTTTTGTCCATTTTCTGGCATTTGGGAGCAAATTGCTGATTGTCATTTGCTTTCATACCTTACCAGATTTTCATTCCAACCAATCAACAAGTTGGATGGTTGTACAGAAAATCTTTACGTGTGTATGCACCTTTAGAAAACCCATGTTGTGCTGTATCTTGTCAACTAGAAATTGTGACTGCTCTGAGAAAATTGCAACTGCTGGCATGTGTTGTGCAATATACCTATCATATAAGTCATACTTTCGTGACACATTTGTGTTAAAAGTAAACATGTGATAAATAGAACTGGAAGCCATGAAAAATTTGAGAAACCAGGGCAAATTTTAGTTATTTCTTTACTGGTCTATTAAAATGTATGTTTCATATCCCCATTGCATACCCTTATTTTCTTCTCTCATGCTTTTCTAAACCATAACAAATTGGTGGAGAATACTGTAGCTCCAAATACTCAGATTCAATAAATGTAAAAATTAAGTAATATAATCAATCAACCAACCAATAAAATGACTCGGAAAAAGACCACTGTAGCTTTTTGTAGTTTGTACCCCTGGAAACATTCATAAATAATCATTAACGCCGTTTGCTTTCAATACTGTTAATTTAGAAAATGGACAGTAAATCAGTGACTTTATTGTGAATTTAAACGGCCATTGACGTGTGCTCAATCCAAGACTCCCCACTACACATACGGTTTGTCCTTGATCACCCAGTGAAGTCCTAGCCCTTTACCTTTTCCATATGGAACCCTTTTAAGTTGATATTTTCATTAGAACAAATAGCAAAGGCTTTATTTACGAAGCGGTGACTTTTGTAAACTGCCGGGCATGCTTTGCGCTGATTGCGAGTGCCGCTTTAGTTTTCATTTCCAACCTGCTGAATGAAGCAGCGTCTTTTTGTAAATAAATCCCCAAGCATTACAGCACTAGCAACTCCTGGCTAATCTGCAGAAGATATATATTGCACATAGGCAAATGCAGGGGGAGGGCGAGGGGATTTCTATCTTATTATTTCATTTGTAGTACTGAGAAGAACTATTACTATTTCTATTGTGGTCATGGTGTGGAAACCCCCCTCCCCAGCCCACACCACGGCCACAATAGAAATAGTAATATAATAGAATATTACTAGTGCTGCATGTTGTTCTTAGTATAACAAATGAAATAATCAGTACCACCTGTGTATCTTTTAACAAGTGTCAGCCAATAATAAATACGCCTGTGCACCAACTAGGAGATCTGGAAAACATGCTCTGTTAGAGGTGTATTGCTGTAGACCATCAATAGGGTTAATTATTAATACTGTATAATAATACACTATCCAGTGCATAAAGAGACCAATATATACCTATATGTCCAGGGCAGTGCTAGGTTCTTTTGCTGCTCCCTAGATTCCTAAACTTGTTCCAATACTCTGGAATGGTGCCCACATCTGAAATAAAAAACATTCAGCACAGGCAGGATGGCCCTACTGCTGCATTTGATTGCTTACTGCACAGGTTCTCAAACTTATGGGCCCCATCCAACTGCGATGGATTGGCGCGATCCCGCGATGCTGCAACCCGGCGTCGCGGGATCGCAGAGATCCAACATGTTGGATTTTGCCGATTTGACGATCGGTGATCGGAAATTTCCGATCGCATCCCTGCATCGCGCTGATCTGTTGCAGATGTATGGGCACCTTAAAGCTGCATACACACACAACGATTGAGTTAATGAACAATTTTAGTAAATGATTTTCTACCTTGAAAAAATTAACTAAAATCGTTTACTAAAGTTGTTCATTTACTATGTTCATTTAAATGTAATGAACGATTTTTATGAACTACAAACGATTTTTGCATATTAACTTAATGAAAATCGTTGTGTGTGTATGCACCTTTTGTCTTCAGAACCCCAAACAGTGCATGTTTTCCAAGTCTCCTCACAGAATCACAAGTGAAATAATTTGCTCCACCTGTGGCTCTTTTAAAATGTGTCAGTGAGTAATGATTACACCTCTGCACCTGTGAGGTAACCTGCAAAACATGAATTGTGTGGGGTCCTGAGGACCGAGTTTGAGAACCACTGCCTTACTGTCATCGCTGGTCCAGTATATGCTGGAATTATGACACATAATACACTTTGTATGATGCATATTACAGCTGGTTAAGTTCTAATTCTGCCCTCTTCATAGACTGGCCACACTCGCTCTAAAATCAAGCATTTGGAAACTCCTCTCCAGAAATTCTGCATTGCCACTGATGCATGTGCAAAAGGGGTCAAAGACAGAGCCAGAGTCTTCTGCATATACATCATATTTCAGATGACTACTTTGGCACCAGCACCATATTTCTGAAGGAATCACTGGAAACATGGCACAGGCAACCACCGGACAAGACAATGCAATGTGTGCAGACTGGGCTGCACAGGTCACCCGACTCAGGGGCACCTGTACACGGCACACCCTGTAGATGTTATAGCAATTAACATATTTCAATTGTTTTGATACTGTTCACTTGGATCTCTTTGGACACTGGGCCTCATTCAAAACACAAAGGACAAAGCATGACTCTCAATACTGGTGCAATTAGATTTTTTGATTATATTTTGTGGAAAAAAAGATAAAGGTTTGGAGAGGACACAAATTTAGGGCATTTCTTGCTTTTCGGATGGGTGCATAGCCATTTTCACTCCTCAAGACCACTTGAATCTTGCATCAGGACCAGGCTGGCAGAGACCATGGCTTGTACACGTAATAGGATGCATTTGGCACCTTCTAATTACAGGGCAGGCACTAGGAGAAGCGTATTTCTGGGTGCAAATTGTTTAATGTGAAAAAAAGCTTCCAGGAGACAAAAGTCTTACATATAAATATTATTATTATCAATTACTTATATAGCGCTAGAATATGCCATTGCGTTTTACAATTGGGAACAAGCAGTAATAGAACAGGACTGGGTAATAACAGACAGACATAGAGGTAAGAGGGCCCTGCTCACAAGCTGACAATCTATAGGGAAATAGGCATTGATACATATGGCAAAAAAGTGTCCTGATGTTACGTTACACTCATGATTAATTCAAGCCATAAATGAGGCGAAACCAAGCAGTATTTCAGGACTTTGATGCGATGTTTACATTTTTGTACACTATGGGGTATATTTACTAAAGTGGTTTTAGAAGTGGAGATTTTGCCCATAGCAACCAATCAGAGTCTACTTAACATTTAACTAGCACCTTCTAGAAGATAATAGCTAGAATCTGATTGGTTGCTATGGGCAACATCTCCACTTCTAAAAACTCTCAATTTAGGAAATATACCCCTATGGCTGATGCAGTGTGAGAATGCATCAGTCCTATAGCGTATATTGCATAAATTGCTCAGTGCATGCACAGAAAACTGACCGTACACATATGCACCTATACAGATTCATGTGATTGTGGCACTTATGTCAGTGAGTGGAGTTCTAAAGTGACGATGCACTTCCCGCCGGCACCGCCTCCCTGCTGATCGCATATGCACTAACATATGCGATCAGTAGCACAAGGGACAGCTCTTCTGATAACAGCTGTCCTGTGTGATCTGCCCTGCGCTGTGGACTTCCGGGTTTATGACCCGGGAGTCCATCTGCACATGCGCAGAGTGATGCGACGGCCACGGGGCATGCTAGGAGGGATCCGATCGGATCCCTCATAGCAGCACGATGCAGTAGAAGCCCATAGGCTACTATAGGGTAACGCGTTGCCCTCCGCATCGGAGCCCGGCGGCCAGGAGATTGATGCATATGGAAAATGCAGTAAACAGGGGTTTTACCGCATTTTCCGTTTAGTGCATCCCAGCGAACCATAAAGACATGTTCACTCAATTGTGAAAAAGCACAGGCCACCATATAGACCATATAGACACAAATATACCTGTGAAAGATGTATTATTTGTGGGTGGTCAAGAGCAGCTGAATATACAGGATAATGATGACGGTTACAGCACTAGTGAACATTCCCATGTTTATAAATGGATGATGGTGAATGCATCACTAACGCTGAAAGGTCAATTACATTTTTGTAAGTGTCATTTGGCAAGTAAATTAATAAATTTTCTGGAATTCGATTTATGGAAGCCTAATAGCAAGTGTGTATATCACTAGAAAGGCAAATATTAAAAACATGGGGGTTAGGGTAAACCTTGCACATTTGCTAGTGGTGCTGACCTGTACGCATCTTGCAATAGTTGAAGCTTTGCCTATTCACTGTGCATCAGCCTCACCGTGTACATAAATTCCGGTGCCAGCATCCCAACAGTAAGTAATGGTGTTAGGGGTTAGGCACTAAGGAAAGGGTTAGGTTTAGGGTGCAGAGGGGGGAAGTTGGGTTTAGGCAGCGAGGAGAGAGGGTTAGGGGTAGGGGGAGGATTAGCATACTGACCGACAGGTGTTGGTATCCTAACCCTGTTGAGATGATTTTTCAGAGTTTGCTGAATATCAGAGGGTCCATTTGTGACCCCTGATGATGAATAGCCCGGTAACCTAAATATGTGGAAAGTACTACTGGAAACTAGTGTTTCCGCATGGTTACCGGGATACTTATTGGGTAATGAATAGGCCTCTGAGACATTTGTTCCAGCGGAAACATAAAGTAACCGAATATGTCATGGGTCATATACTGATCTATTGGCAAAATGGGAGTCGCTCCTTTTGGATGTATTTGCAAATTATCCTTGTGCTTGGAGCCCTGGGTGTCTTAAAGTGAACTTGCCCTAGTCAGAAACATATAGTCTGTCTTCCCCAGTGTCCAGGCATCAGAGTTGTTGGAAAGAGATGAGCAGTATAGGGAATCAGGTGTTGGATGAAGTTTCAGTGGTAAAACAGTTTGAAGTTTGTTTGAGAAATAAAGTGAATCATGCTTTGCAGTACTTTAGGGCACTGGTTCTGAATTCCCTGAAGCTCTGAAACTCCCTGAAACAGATCAGTTTTCCAGCATATCTCTGCTTTATCACAAGGGTATCCAATGTGCACTCATGTAACCGTAAAAAAACAAAGCCACTAAATAACCCTTCCAAGGCTCGAAGTATTAGTAAGTGCAGACATTGTGCCCGAAAAAGGTAAGAAGGACTCTTATGCATTGCAGAGACACACACAGCATTTTCTTTATTAAATATTAATAGTACATTTACATTCATTCACTATTTGCAGGCAGTCATTTGTGGCATGGGATGGGTATGTGGTGGTGCAGGCCCACTGATCATAGTTACAATTTAGAAGTAACCAGCACTGTTATTTGCTCTGTTTCTTCTTCATGGGCTGCTAGAGAGAGTGCATATTGAAGAAGAAACAGGTGCAACCAATAACACTGCTAGATGATTCCAGGTAGGAGTGATGGAGAATGGAGTAAAGCTGAGTACACACTTGTCCATTTCTCATCCATTCCAACCTCAGACTTATGACCTACCAGTTGGTCAGACATTGGTAGAGTGTGTACACTCACATGACCACTGCTTTCATCCAATCCTGGTCATCTGGTCTTGTCAAGAGATTTTTAAACCGGCTGAAAAATCAGGAGATCCAATCAACAATCACCCGACCAATATAGAAGTTTGTACAATTCTTCTCCCAATTTGTGTGTGTGTTTGGCAGCCGCCCTGCCAAAGATTGGACGAGTGTGTACAGTAACACAATACTTTCAGCAGATGCAGATTGGAGATCTGCAGCAAAATTGGACAGGTGTGTACACATAGATTGGGTGTTGTATCTGCGACCTAGGTCTCCAGTAGGATTGTGTCAAATGTCTGGTCTGGAGGTGGATCCCTGGAGAATTGGACACGTTTGTACCCAGCTTTAGAGTAAGGATAACTGTGGGCTATATAAAATAATTGAGGTTGCATAGGGTTCTTCAGTTGACAGTCAATGGTGTATTGCACAGGTGCTTTGTATTTCTGAGTGCATACTGGTCTGGGGTATTTCAAATTAATTAAAACTCTAATGTGAATGACACCAAAACTAGGGATGTGCGCCGGACCATTTTTGCCGGATTTGGATTTGGATTTGGTTCTAATTCGTCGTCCGGCTTTGGATTTGGATTTGGATTTGCCAAACTGCGGTGACTGGCTTTGGATTTGGATTTTTTTACAAAAATGTACAAAAAAAGCTAAAATCACATAAATTGGTTTTTTTTTCTTCCTAGAGTATTATTAACCTCAATAACATTAATTTCCAGTCAATTTAGACCATATCACAGCTTATAATATTGTTTTCAACATTATTGGCCAAAGGTTGCAGTGAGCTGACTGGTTACTAAGCGACAAAGCAGCGGCACAACGACACAGACACCACAGTATAAAGCACATCTATGACACATTGCCACACAGCAGTGGCAGAAATGAAAAGTAGTGCACCCACCCAGTGGGGTACGGCCAGCAGAGTCACAGTACTTGTTTACAAAGTGGGCTACGGCCCTAGGAGTCACAGTGCACAATCTTATTCGCATTACACCGCACATAGGGCCTGATTCACATTACACCATAAAGTAGTGTCTCTTATTTATGTTACGACACACAGTAGTGCCCCTTTTACACAATGCCCACAGTAGTGACCCTTTTACACAATGCCCACAGTAGCGGTGTCCCTTACACAATGTCCCCCAGCAGTGGTGCCCCCTATGCAGTCCCCTTAGTAGTAGGGTCCACTATGCAGTGCCCCCAGTAGAATGCCCCCCAGTAGTATGCCCCCCATTAGCATGCCCCCCAGTAGTATGCCCCCCATTAGCATGCCACCCAGTAGTATGCCCCCCATTAGCAGGCCCCCCCAGTAGTATGCCCCCCAGTAGTATGCCCCCCCAGTAGTATGGCCCCCCCAGTAGTATGGCCCCCCCAGTAGTAGGCTGCCCCAGTAGCAGGCGCCCCCCAGTAGTAGGCTGCCCCAGTAGTAGCCCCCCCTGTAGTATGGGCCCCCCTGTAGTATGGCCCCCCTGTAGTAGGCTGCCCCAGTAGCAGGCCCCCCCCCAGTAGTAGTAAGCCCCCCCAGTAGTATGGCCCCCCCAGTAGCAGGCCCCTCAGTAGTATGGCCCCCCCAGTAGCAGACCCCCCCCAGTAGTATAGCCCCCCCCAGTAGCAGGCCCCTCTGTAGTATGGACCCCCCAGTAGTATAGCCCCCCCAGTAGCAGACCCCCCCAGTAGTGCAGACCCCCCAGTAGTATGGCCCCCCCGCACCCCCAGTAGCAGACCCCCCCCCCCAGTAGCGCCCCCGGCCCTTGCACAAATTAAAAAATAAAAACTTACCTGTATCCCCGCTCCCGCGCCGTCCGCTCTGTCACACGCTGAGGAGGGAGCCGGAAGACGGAGCTCATGTGTGAGCTCCAGCCAGCTCCCTCCATGCAGCAGCCAATGAGAGTCTGTGTGACTCTCATTGGCTGCTGTAACAAACACACAGCTGCCGCTGGCGGCAAAGTGTCTGTGTAGGGCAGAGCGCTATCACTGCGCTCTGCCCTACACGCGAGGAGACCTGATGTCGGATTCCCTAGTGAGAATCCGACATCAGGCGGCCGCCGTTCGGCCACGAACGAGGATCCGAGTCAGGCGGTGAACACCCGAACAGGGTTCGGGTGGACTCGGATCCCCAATGTTCGGAGCGGTTCGGATTCCACAGAATCCGAACCGCTCATCTCTAACCAAAACCCATAGCTTCATGTACAAGGTAACAAGGGAGCATTGATTAACGAACATTAGTGTCTCCTTTTAATTCTAAGAATAAGTATATTGCATGGTTGTCAGTGGCGGCTCCAGGGGTGGGGTTGCAGGGGAGTCTAAAATTCAAATAGGGGAGCCACTTGAACTGCCAGTGAGTCCCAGCCATCTAGGTTTGGCAGCATTTCAAATGGCTGTTGGTGTGGCTCCCCTATTTGAATTTTTTACTGCGCTGCAGCGTCACCCCTGGAGCCACCACTGCTGGTTGTCAATATTTAAACATTTAAAATAGTTTTCAGGGATGCTTTTAATGTACAACACTTTCTCAGTTCCTCTTCACTGTGGGATCTATTCAGTTAGGATCAAATTGCGGGCAGTGTCCGTGATGTGCCATTGTGACATCATTAGAATGGCACAGCAACTGCACCCTAAGTCACCTCCTGATTTAACCCCTAACCTGAGCATAATAGTTGGCAGGCCCGGAAGTACAACCACAAATGCGACTGTATGGCTGACATCACTCCCGATTGAATCAACCCCTACAGTGCAGTAAATATGAACATAGGCTCTGATTCAGCAAAGAACGCTAATGCGATCGCAGCTGCAATTTTGCATGGAACACAGCTGCGAAAATATGCTAATGCTTGCCAAACCTCAGACACACCTACGTTTCCCCCCCCCCCCTCATCACCTCTCCCAAACGCTGACAGCCTGTCTCTCATTTTGCGATGGATTCCTCTTTGTGTTCGGAATATCAATGCAATCACTGCGCACACGCAGTGTGGCTAACACGCATGAGCGATAGCAAACAATCAGGTCTGAGCCCGTAATCGCCATGGTGTCCGCTGCTGAATCGGGCCCATAATACAGTGGTAGATGAGCCACCTAATAATGCATACGTGCAGTGTATTAATATTTGATTTTCCTTGAACTCATTAGTACAAAAGACATGGATGCATTGCTTTGCAGAGCTCTCTGGCAGTGAATGAGTTAATGGTTTGTGACCTCTGACCTTTCAGTAGGCTACATAGTAGGGTCATACAGCTGCAGCGCCACCACACTGACATTTCTCCCCACCGCCTAGTGAACTAAATTCTCCCATTGTCTTCTCTGGTTTGTCTGCTTTCTCCTGTTGACAGCTAAGGACGATTGGCAGAGAGCATAGAAAGGGCGGTGGAGGGCGGGGGGGGGGCCTGTGCTGGCACGCAGCATCCTATCAATGCCTCATTGTGTGCTGGAGAACTAGTTATACTTACCAGCTGTAAGAGGAAAACAAGTGCTACATAATCACAGCTAACCCACCTAAGAGGAAGCACTGGAATGGCTTTAGAGGCTGAGATGTAAATAAATACACAAGGTACCTGACATTTATTAATAGACTAATAGGTACAGTACAAACATTAAACACAAAATAGACTAATGTAAGAAATAAAAACAAAACCTACAAGTTTATTCTTTTAGAGCCAATATTTTAACCACTAGTTCTCTCTTGTATCTCAGGTTTCCTCTTAAGTAAGCAACACATGCAGCATTTTAGCTATTACTGAACTACAACCCCCATCATTCTCTGGCCTCCTTAGCACTGGACACTTTTGTTATAGCTAAAAGAGAACGTACAAAACGTTTATGTGAAAAGGTGACACTATTCATGTACCTGCCAATCTGACTGATGTTCGCTGTGTGTTAAAACTAGGGGTGAGCGGGTTCGGATTTCTGAAATCCGAACCCCCCCGAGCCCCCCCGATCCGAGGCCGATCCGAGTCAGGCTCGAATTTTCCAGCCTGACTCGGATATGAAATCGAGGCAAAACGTCATCATCCCGCCTTCCGGGTCTCGCGGGTTTTGGATTCTATATAAGGTACCCTCGTCGGCGCCATTTTCTCACTCGGCTGTGGACAGTGAAGAGGGAGGGTGGGAGTTAGGACTGGCTGGGCTGTGTAGTGTAGTGCAGTGTAGTGTTGTGCTGTGCTGCGCTGTGCTGCTGTTGTCTATAGTGGCTGTGTCCACTCCTCCAAAGTCCATACGGGCTGGCTGTGTTGTGCTGTGCTGCTGTTGTCCATAGGGGCTGTGTCCACTCCTTCAAAGTCCATAGGGGCTGGCTGGACTGTGTTGTGCAGTCAGTTGTCCATAGGGGCTGTGTCCACTCCAAAGTCCTGTGCAGTGTCCCAGTCCTAAAAGGGGTGCTGTAGTGTTGTCCAGGGGGTGCTCTGTCCATCAGGGGTGCTCCCCCCAAGTGCAAAAAAAAAATATTTTTTTTGTGTTTGTGAATTGTGTGTGCAGTAGCCGCACGTGCATCAACAAAGTAGCGCCAAGCGTGCGTCTGTGTCATAAGTAAAGGGCCGGCTGGCTTGACCGTTAAAGGGTGCTGTAACCCCCAAAGTGCACTCCAAACAAAATAAAAAACTATTTTCTGTGTTTGTGAATTGTGTGCACTGTGGCTGCACGTGCATCAACAAAAGAGCAGCGCCAAGCGTGCGCCTGTGTCCCATAAGTAAAGGGCTGGCTGGCTTGTCCGTTAAAAGGTGTTGTAACCCCCAAAGTGCACTCCAAAAAAAATAAAAATATATTTTTTTGTGTGTGTTTGAATTGTGTGCGAGGTAGCCGCACGTGCATCAGCAAAGTAGCGCCAAGCGTGCGCCTGTGTCATAAGTAAAGGGCCGGCTGGCTTGACAGTTAAAGGGTGCTGTAATCCCCAAAGTGCACTCCAAACAAAATAAAAAAATATTTTCTGTGTTTGTGAATTGTGGGACTCATTCAGACCTGCTCGCGAGCGCAGGACGCTCGCAAGCGGGTCGATGGTCCCCAAATGCATATGCGCATGACGGAGGGAGCTCCGTCATGCGCATGCGCGAGACCCGGCTAGCGACAGCCAGGCTGTCACTCCGGGTCTCGCACCAAAGGGGGCGCGCTGTCGATGGTGATTGACAGCACGCCCCCTTTGGTGGGTGTGCCGGGGGCGTGGCTGCCAGATGGAGGTGTTCTCATGGTGATGTCAGTGGGAGTGATTTTGGCTCTGATAGAGCCAAAATCACTCCAGGGCTTGCGGCAACGAGACCCTACCGCAGGGTCTCGTCGCAAGCCCGAAGGTCGTGATGGTCTTGACCATCGCGACCATCATCATGGACGCTCGCATAAGCTGTGGGTGGTAACCCACAGCTATGCGAGCGTCCAAGAGGCCGCTCCAAGTTTAGGTAGGAGGGCCCTGATTCAGAGCGAGTGCTCTGGTCAGAGCGTCCGGCTCTAAATCAGGCCCTGTGTGCACTGTGGCTGCACGTGCTTCAACAAGGAGCAGCGCCAAGCATGCGCCTGTGTCATAAGTAAAGGGCCGGCTGGCTTGTCCGTTAAAGGGTGGTGTAACCCTCAAAGTGTGCTCCACAAAAAATAAAAAGTTCTCCAGTTTTTTTCTGTCTTTGTGAATTGTGTGGGCTGTAGCTGCACCTGCATCCTCAAAGTAGCAGCGACAAGCGTGTGCCTCTCTGTTAAAGGGTGGTGTAACCCCCAAAGTGCACTCCAACAAAAATAAAACATTTTCTTCTGTGTTTGTGAATTGTCTGCACTGTACGTGCATCCTCAAAGCAGCAGCGCCAAGCGTGCGTCTGTCTGTTAAAGGTTGGTGTAACCCTCAAAGTGCGCTCCACAAAGAATAAAAAATTCGTCTTTTTTTTCTCTCTTTGTGAATTGTGTGGGCTATAGCCACACCTGCATCCTCAAAGCAGCAGCGACAAGCATGCGTCTGTCTGTTAAAGGGTGGTGTAACCCTCCAAAGTGCACTCCAACAAAAATAAAATATTTTCTTCTGTGTTTGTGAATTGTGTGCACTGTACGTGCATCCTCAAAGCAGCAGCGCCAAGCATGCGCCTGTGTCCCATAAGTAAAGAGCCGGCTGGCTCATTTCTTAAAGGGTAGTGTAACCCACAAAGTGCACTAGTCTCCAACAAAAATAAAAAATTATTTTCTGTGTTTGTGTGCGCCTTAGCCGCATATATATATCAATATAACATAAATTGAGGACCAAACTTTCTCCGATAAAAATAAAATAGGGAAAGATCAAAAACCACTTCCTCCTAGTGCTGAAGCTGCTGCCACTAGTCATGACATAGACGATAACATGCCATCAACGTCGTCTGCCAAGGCCGATGCCCAATGTCATAGTAGAGGGCACATACAATCCCAAATGACAAAGTTCAGGAAAATGACCTTAAAATTTTTTTTAAATCATCTGAGGAGAAACGTAAACTTGCCAATATGCCATTTACGACACGGAGTGGCAAGGAACGGCTAAGGTCTTTCCCTATGTTCATGACTAGTGGTTCAGCTTCACATGACGATAGAAGCCCTCCTCCTGCTAAAAAAATCAAACGAGTTAAGCTGGCAAAAGCACAGTGAAGAACTGTGCGTTCTAAGAAGATATCACAAATCCCCAAGGAGAGTCCAAGTGTGGTGGCGGTTGCGATGCCTGACCTTCCCAGCACTGGACGGGAAGAGGTGGCTCTTTCCACCATTTGCACGCCCCCTGCAAGTGCTGAAAGGAGCACCCACAGTCCACTTGCTGATATGCAAATTGAAGATGTCACTGTTGAAGTACAACAGGATGAGGATACTGGTGTAGCTGGCGCTGAGGAGGAAGTTGGCGAGGAGGATTCTGATGGTGATGTGGTTTGTTTAAATCAGGCTCCGGGGGAGACAGTTGTTGTCCGTGGGATGAAAAAGCCCATCACGGTCATGCCTGGGCAGAAGACCAAACATTCCACTTCTTTGGTCTGGCAATTTTTCTATCCAAATCCGGACAACAACTGTCTTGCCATATGTACCATATGTAAAGGTGAAATAAGTAGGGGTAGGGACGTTAACCACCTAGGAACATCCTCCCTTATACGGCACCTGCAGCGCGTTCATAAAAAGTTACTGTCAAGTTCAGAAACTTTGGCTAAGACCGTAAGCAGTCCAGGGACACCTAAATCCCGTTGTCCTGTTGTATCCAAGCGCCTGCAAACCACACCGTCAACTCCCTCCTCGTCAATTTCCTCCTTAGTCAGGATCGGAAGTAGTCCTGCAGGCCACGTCACTGGCATGACTGACTCTCCTATCCGGGATTCCTCCGGAGGATCCTGCATTGCTACGCCTACTGCTGCCGCTGCTGCTGTTGCTGCTGCTGGGAGTCGTTCATCATCCCAGAGAGGAAGTAGGAACACCACTACTTTTACTAAACAATTGACTCTCCAACAGTCCTTAGCGAGGAGGATGAATTACGACAGCAGTCATCCTGAAGGAAAACGTATAACTGTGGCCTTGACTGCTATGTTGGTGTTAGATGTGCGTCCGGTATCCGCCATTAGTGCAGTGGGATTTAGACAATTGATGGAGGTAGTGTGTCCCTGGTTCCAAATCCCGTCTAGATTCCACTTCACTAGGCAGGCGATACCGAGACTGTACAGAAACGTCAGAAAAAGTGTCCCCAGTGTACTGAAAAATGCGGTTGTACCCAATGTCCACTTAACCACAGACATGTGGACAAGTGGAACAGGGCAGACTAAGGACTATATGACTGTGACAGCCCACTGGGTAGATGTATCACCTTACGCAGCAACAACAGCAGCGTCACCAGTAGCAGCATCTCAGAAACACCAGCTCGTTCCAAGGCAGGCTACACTGTGTATAACCGGTTTCAGTAAGAGGCACACCACCAACAACCTCTTAGAGAAACTGAGGGAAATCATCGCCCAGTGGCTTACCCCACTTAGACTCTCCTGGGGATTTGTGATATCTGACAACGCCACCAATATTGTGCGGGAATTACATCTGGGCAAATTCCAGCATGTCCCATGTTTTGCTCACACAATAAACTTGGTGGTGCAGAATTTTCTGAAAAGCGACAGGGGCGTGCAGGAGACGCTTTGGGTGGCCCAAAAATTTCTGCCCACTTTCGCCATTCAGCGACTGCGTGCCAAAGACTGGAGCACCAGCAAACACTCTTGAACCTGCCCCGCCATCACCTGAAGCAAGAGGCTGTGACGCGGTGGAACTCAACCCTCTATATGCTTCAGAGGATGGAGGAGCAGCAAAAGGCCATTCAAGCCTTTACATCCACCTATAATATAGGCAAAGGAGGGGGTATGCACCTGACTCAAACGTAGTGGCGAATGATTTCCGTGTTGTGCAAGGTTTTCCAGCCCTTCAAACTTGCCACACGTGAAGTCAGTTCAGACACTGCCAGCTTGAGTAGGTCATTCCCCTCATCAGGCTTTTGCAGAAGCAGCTGGAGAAAGTGAAGGAGGAGCTAAGATGGAGCGATTACGCTCTTCATGTGGGACTTGTGGATGAAGCCTTTCATTAGTTTTGCCAGGATTCCAGGGTGATCAATCTGTTGAAATCAGACCACTACATTTTGGCCACCGTGCTCGATCCTAGGTTTAAAGCCTATGTGGTGTCTCTCTTTCCGGCCGACACAAGCCTGCAGAGGTGCAAAGACCTGCTGGTGAAAACACTGTCAGCTGAAGCAGAACGTGACACGTCAACAGCTCCTTCTTTATTTTCTCCCGCAACTGGGGCTGCCAGGAAAAAACTTAGGTATCCTAAGCAACCCGCTGGCAGTGATGCAGGGCAGGCAGGACCAAGTTTGGACATCTGGTCCGGACTGAAGGACCTGGCAACAATTTCTGACATGTCTACTGTCACTGCATATGATACTGTCACCATTGACAGAATGGTGGAGGATTACATCAGTGACAGCATCCAAGTAGGCATGTCAGACAGTCCGTACCTGTACTGGCAGGAAAAAGAGGCAATTTGGAGGCCCCTGTACAAACTGGCTCTATTTTACCTGAGTTGTCCCCCCTCCAGTGTGTACTCCGAAAGAGTGTTTAGTGCAGCCGGGAACCTTGTCAGCGAAAGGCGTAGGAGGTTGCTTCCACAAAATGTGGAGAAGATGATGTTCATAAAAATGAATTATCAACTCTTCCAGGGAGACCAGCCTCCAGAACGTACAGAGGGACCTGTGGTGGTGGATTCCAGCAGGGACAAATTAATACTCTGTGAGGATGAGGATGTACACAACACTGAAGAGGGTGAGGAATCGGTGAATGAGGACGACATCTTGCCTCCGTAGAGCCAGTTTGTGCAGAGACAGATTATTTGCCAGCTTGTTTTGTGGGGGCCCAAACGAACCAATCATTTCAGCCACAGTCATGTGGCAGACCCTGGCGCTGAAATGATTGGTTTGTTAAAGTGTGCATGTCCTATTTATACAACATAAGGGTGTGTGGGAGGGCCCAAGGACAATTCCATCTTGCATCTCTTTTTTTTTCTTTGCATTATGTACTGTTTGGGGCCTAGTTTTTCAAACTGCCATCCTGTCTGCCACTGCAGTGTCACTCCTAGATGGGCCACGTGTTTGTGACGCCCACTCGTGTCTCTTAGCATAGTCATCCAGCTACCTCGGTGCAACCTTTTGGACATAAAAACACTATTGTGAGGTGTGAGGTGTTCAGAATAGACTGGAAATGAGTGGAAATTAAGGTTATTGAGATTAATAATAGCATAGGAGCAGAAAAACCCACAAATTCTGTGATTTTAGCTGTGTTTATGCTTTTTTTTCTCCAAAAAAATACAGATCCAAAACACAAAACCCAGAACCCAGAACCCAAAACACGGAAGGGTGATTTTGGCAAAACCAATCCAGATCCAAAACACGAAAAAAGATCCAGATCCAAAACCAAAACGCGAAAAGTGGCCGGTGCACACCCCTAGTTAAAACTCTTCTGCTTTTCCAAATTACTTCTCATTTGCTGTAACTTAGATAGAATTGATGTAAAAATGCCTTTAGCTGTAGTTACACTATTTCAATCCAGATAATTGTAATGCATTGAAAATTCATTACATTTTTAAGTTGCTCTCCCTATGCCTTATACTGTTTAAGTTTTATAATATAAAGATGAAATAAGAGTTTGTTATTCTCATTGTACATATATATAAAGAATGCATACCAAGTATAACTCAGCAGAAATACAGTTTACCAAAGTTTTGATTTCTAGTGTTCTGCAGTCAAACAAACCCTAACACAGGTGATTCTAATCCACATAAAGATACAGTAATAACGAAAATCAATGTTACTAAACTTACAATTGTAAATACTGTATATAAAGTAAATGCACACAATCACTAATATATGCAATATGTTAGGAACATCTTTTAATATTGCCATATTACCTGGGATGAAAATACTGTATGTTATTCCAAACAAAATAAAGAAAATACTTTGTTTTACTTCTAAAATGTTAGTATCTAAACTGGTAAAAAAAAGTCTCATAATGCTTCAAAGCTATTTAGCGGCACATTTACTATATACAATTTTGACAACTTATCATACTCAAAGTTAAATATACTTACCTGTCACTAAATGCCAGAAATTTTCTATTTACTCTGAAAATTGCTGTAACTGCATAGTGCCATATTTATGTGAATACCTGTCTCACGTCCCAAGTCATTAGCCTAAAATGCCTCTTAGGGCTATTACACACACACAACGGTTTTGTCCAGACAGAAAAAAAAAAGAGACAGGTTTTTTTTCCTGTGGATCATTCTCTTTCACAAGTAACAGTTTTGTGCCGTGTGTAATGTTATTGCTGTGTGTTTGAACTGCTTATCAATCTGTAAAACTAAAGACCGTACATGGCAGTCGTCCTAGTCAGTGGTTATTCGCGGCTGTAATACGGCAACCATGCCGTATTCATACCATCTGGAAGTATATGTGTATTTCTGTGTTTGATTACAAACACTACGGAAAAAAAACGAAGGTTTTCTTCCATCCAGACAAAACCATTGTGTGTGAAAAGAGCCTTAGAGGTGTATGAATATATTGTATTTGTACCAGGTATGCAAGTATGCTTACATTTAAAGATAATGAAAAGATAGTTTTAGTAGTAAATTCTAAATTCACATTACCCTGCACATACAATATAATTTATTAAAAGTTGCTTATATATATATATATATATATATATATATATCACACACATACAAGTATTACACCATGCTTTATACAAGCTATTTCAGTCATTCACTTCAGTCCCTGCCCTGTGAATCTGTATTCACATGGACACACATACTCACTAGAGTAATTTTGTCAAAAGCCAATTAACCTAACAGTATGTTAGTGCCTCGCTGAGGGATTGAACTCTCCAGCTCATGACTGTGAGGCAATGCTTACCACTATGCCAACCATGCTATCCATCTAATAATGTTAGAAAATGTCATATACACAAGCAAGAATAGTGTCTTGACTGTTAGTTTAAAATTGCATGTTCCAAATAAAATGACATTAAATACAAACATCTTCAAACCAGGTGTTTACTCCTTTAAATTAGCAATATTCTTTCCAATTGCAGTGCAAATGGAAAGGGTTGGGTAGAGCATCCCGATGGTCAGAATCCAGATGGTCAGAATGCCGACAGTGGAATAGCGACTTGTAAAAATGCTGGCAATGTCGGCGAAAACCCTAACCTCAACCATAAACCCAACCCACCCCTCCCGCAGCCTAACCCTAACTGCCTCCCCCTGCAGCCTAACCCTAACCCTCCACCTTTGGCATCCTAATAATCCTCCCCTCCCGTAGTCTAACCCTAAACCAAATACAAATACTTACCATTTGAAGTGGTCGGCATTTTGCCCCGTCAGGATCACCCAGCCGGTATAGTGAGCATCTTGATTCTGACTGTCGGGATGCTGACTACATCCCAATGGAAATGACAAACACATAATTTTAATAGATGGCCACAATTTGATATACTGCAATTCAAATTATTTAATTCAACTGTAAGCATCAATATACAAACTACCAATCACAAGCAGTTAGATAGTGCAGCTGAGTGTCATTATTAGGTAGCTCCATTCCTGTAGCTGCAAGACATGTACCTACTAAGAGACGTATCTGCATATCTACACGTACTTTATATATTCACTTTACGCTAGGGATGTGCAGGCTCGGATAGGTTAGAGTTTGCACGTTGAGTTCGGATTTTTCCCTCCAAAAAAACAAAAGTCCAGGAATGATGATGTTCGTCCATGCAAGATGACGTTTTGCCTCTTTCTGAGTTCAGTTTTTTTGGAGGGAAAAATCTGAACTCATCGTGCAAACTCGAACCTATCCGAGCCTGCACATCCCTACTACGCTTACCTGCCCCTACCGACCTGTGAGCTTTACATCAGTAGCAGGGAAAATAATAGAATGACTATTAAAAGAAAGAGTTGTGGAATATCTCAAATCCAGCAAATTACAGGATCCCAATCAGCATGGATTTACTGGGGGGAGATCAATCCAAACAAATCTTATTGACATTTTTGACAGGGTGACTAAAATAATAGATCATAGGTTCTCAAACTAGGTCCTCAGGACCCCAAACAGTGCATGTTTTCCAAGTCTCCTCACAGAATCATAAGTGAAATAATTAGCTCCACCTGTGGATCTTTTAAAATGTGTCAGTGAGTAATGAATACGCCTGTTTACCTGTTGGGTGACCTGGAAAACGTGACCTGTGTGGGGCCCTGAGGACCAAGTTTGAGAACCACTGTCATAGATTAAAGGGGGGCTTCATAGATGTAGCTTATCAAGACTTTAGTAAGGTTTTGACATGGTCCCACATCACTGCTATATAAACTCGAAAGTGTGGGCTAAGAGTCTAATTCCCCTTTTACACCAGCGCTAAAATCCGGGTTAATGCAGGGTTAACCCGGGTAGCTCCTTGGTGTAAAAGGGGACAGGGCTAGATTCCCGGGTCAAGTGACCCGGCAATCCAACCCAGATAACTTGCAGGGTTTAACACGGGAATGACCCATGAAATCCTGCAGTGTAAACGGCGCGATCCGGGTCATGGTGACCTGGAGTGCGCTTCATGCCGGCCAATGGGTCAGCTTAAGTGGCGCTTGGAGATGATGTCATCTACAAGTGTCCACTTCCACGCTGGAAGAGCTGGGTCACTGCAGACCCGGCTCCAGTGTGAAAGGCGCCGACTAGGGAATATCCTGGGTCGGCGCCGGCTAAATTTCAGGTCTAATCCGGTTTAGAATCCTGTTCCAACCTATGGGTCAGACCCAGAATTTACGTATAAAAGCGGTATAACAGTTGAATGGAGAAGTACTAGGTTGCAGGATAGGAAATAGAGGGGGAGATGTACTAAGCCTTGGAGAGAGATAAAATACCAACCAACCAGCTCCTGTCATTTTCCAAACACAGGGCCTCATTTATCAACAAGTTTTATCATACGCAACAAGTTTTAAAACTCGTTGTATATGATAATTGGTGCTCCAGCCAATCAGCTCCCAACTGTCATTTTTCAAAAAGATGACAGTTGGGAGCTGATTAGCTGGAGCACCATTATCATATGCAACAAGTTTTAAACCTCATTGCGTATGATAAAACTCGTTGATAAATGAGGCCCCCAGTAGGTAAAATGACAGGAGCTGATTGGTTGGTACTTTACCAATCTCCAGTTTATTTCTCGCCTAAGCTTAGTACATCTTCTCCAGAGAGTTATAGTAAATGGAGTGCAGTCTAAAGAAGGAAATGTTACCAGTGGTGTACCCCAGGGATCTGTGCTTGGTACAGTGCTTTTTAATGTATTTGTTGGTGACATTGCAAATGGTATTGAATAGTGATGAGATTCAGATTCTGTGGAATCCGAACACCCTGAACAGCGGGGATCCGAGATGGAATATGATCCTGTATTCTCTTCACCGTATACTGAGGCACTTGACACTTTAACACTGTTTTCTTTTATTTAAGCAACAATTTGAGAACACAGTTTACAATAGTACTTTTCTGAACATCAAGCACGTGAAACAGCATAAAATCACACTTTCAATACACAGATAACACACAACTTTACTGCGAGTTTTATTAAACCGGAACAATCTCCACTCCAAGGGGTAAATTTACTAAGAATCGAGTTTGGCCGAGATGACAATCTTGGGTGAGTTTAGGCATGTTTTTCATCTCGCAAATTTACTAAAGGCAAAGTCGGGTGAGTTATAGAGAGATTTCTCTCATCTCACTCGCAAAACTCGGGAGTGCTAGCAGACTCGAATCTTCTCACTAACGGCCAAACTCTGAAGTACTTTTCACCTAAAAGATACATCTCGCAAATTTACTAAGAATCGAGATGACAATCTCTGGTGAGATGACAGCAAACTCTCTGCCAAATTGACGTTTTAAACACTCACCTGCAGATCTGCGAGTTTGGCTGAAACATACACAAATCATTATGATTTGTGTATGTTTTTTTTTTTAACTTATATTATTTTTAATTCTTTTTAAAAAAATTACGTGAGGTCCTCCCCAAAAAGACTATCCAGTCCTGGACTTGTCAGCTTGTCCTGGTTCTTAAAATTACAGGGAAAAAATGTGTATGGTTCCACTGTAATTTAAGAACCAGCACCAGGCAGCAGGGCTAGACCTGGTTTTAAGTAGGGGTGAGCGTAAAGTGGCGATAAGAACCGAGTAAAACCGAGTAAAACCGAACCCGCTCACCCCTAGTTTTAAGTATATGGATAAAATATTTGCGTGAGGTTCACCATATATTTAAAACCAGCTCTGGACCCTTTCTAGTGGGGGACTGATGCCACAGTCAGGGGAGCCCTTTCACCGGGCCCCCCAGCCGCAGCATCAGCCCTGACCGCTAGTCAGCCCAGGCCTGGGATCCCTGGGGAGTTGGGGAAACCTCCAATAAAAGGGTCCCCTCTCCAGGGCACCCCTGGTCTAGGCTGATAGCCCGGGGCTATTCCCGCCACCCCTGGGCGGTGGGTGGCGGGTGGATAGTGTAGGTATAGTGTGTAAAATTTTGAATATTTCACATTGTCTTCACAGTGGAACTACAGGTCCCAGCAAACCTCCCCCTGCATGCTGGTACTTCGAGAACTACAAGTACCAGCATGCGGGGCATTAAGGGCTCAATGGTACTTGTAGTTCACCTGTAAAGAAATGTGCAAAAAAACACAGTGAACCTCTATGGGCGGCACCGTCGACATCCCACGGCCCCTGTTTCTGACTGCAGGGTGCCTGTAACGGCGCCCTGCGGCCAGCATCACTGCAGCAGTACCGCCTGTACGCTACAGGCAGGCACCCTGCCATAATTAAGACGCTCTGGGCACCGCTTGAGTTTCAATTACCAGCGGCCCCGTCCCCTTGTGCGCAATGTCATGACGTCACATGCAAAAAGGGGCGAGGCATGCAAAAAGGGGTGGGGGTGGCAGAGGGCGCTCAGAGCGCCAGCTATGACTCTGCAGCCCAGCGGGTGCTGGGCTGCTGTGATGTAAGATGGGGGGGGGAGCAGTGCCGGACCCGGGCCCCTGTCGGGCCTCTCCAGCAAGCCCGGGTAATTAGTACCTGCTACCCCCCCTTTTGGCACCCATGAGGAAAAGGATATGTGTTATAAACATTGCTGCATTCTCAATCATAATACCCAAGGGATAGGTGCCATTGTAGGCAGTGGGGATAAGTGAGGGAAGGGAAAACACATGAGGGAAGAGGGCTCTGCTCGTGAGAGCTTACAGTCCAAAGGGAAGGGGCAGACAGACACAGGTGACAGAGGGGAGAGACAGTGAGTAAAGAGCAGTGGGTTAGGATGAGAGCTGGGACGCTTTGCTAAAGAAGTGAGTCTTGCAAGCCTATTTGAAGTTTTGTAGAGAGGTAGAGAGTCTAATATGGAGAGAGAGAGAGCTCCAGAGGAAAGTAGCAGCACAGGCAACGTCTTGGAGACGAGAGTGTCCTTGCATGGCACAGTTCCCCAAAGTCAGAACAATTGGGAATATGTAAATATTCATTTACTGTAAGGCATGGATCTGTGATTCCCCACACACACTGATTTCTCCACCACAGTGGTCAGTATGAACAGAGGCCCTGATTCAGAGCCGGACGCTCTGACAGAGCGCTCACTCTGAATCAGGGCCATCCCTCTTACTTTTTGGAGCGGCCTCCTGGCCGCTCGCATAGCTGTAGGTGACCACCCACAGCTATAGTGAGCGGCCAAAATGATGGTCGCTGGGAATATGTAAATATTCATTTACTGTAAGGCATGGATCTGTGATTCCCCACACACACTGATTTCTCCACCACAGTGGTCAGTATGAACAGAGGCCCTGATTCAGAGCCGGACGCTCTGACAGAGCGCTCACTCTGAATCAGGGCCGTCCCTCTTACTTTTTGGAGCGGCCTCCTGGCCGCTCGCATAGCTGTGGGTGACCACCCACAGCTATAGTGAGCGGCCAAAATGATGGTCGCGATTGTCAAGACCATCGCGACCATCGGGCTTGCGACAAGACCCTTGTGGTAGGGTCTCGTCTGCCACAAGCCCTGGAGTGCTTTTGGCTCTATCAGAGCCAAAAGCACTCCCACTAACATCACTAGTGATGTCAGTGGGGCCGGCCCCAGACGGTAGGTGTTCCGATGGGAACGCCTCCGTCTGGGCAGCCACGTGTCCGGCGCGCCCACCAAAGGGGGAGTGCTGTCAATCACCATCGACAGCACGCCCCCTTTGGTGCGAGACCCATAACGACGGCTTGGCCGTCGTTATTCTGGTCTCGCGCATACGCACGATGGAGCCGCCTCCATCGTGCGCATGCGCACTTGGGCAACATCGACCCGCTTGCGAGCGCTCAGCGCTCGCGAGCGGGTCTGAATCAAGCCCAGAGTGCAATTACAAACTCTTCCTCTGACCTGATCAGAGGGTCCCCAAGCTTTGCAGATGGTAGAAATGTGGTGCAGTACAAATGATTCTACCAGTATTGGGTGCCAGACCAACTCTTATGCAAAAATATGAAAACTTTATTTACACGACTTTCCCTCACTTAAATCTTGATGGCTGTATAACAAAATATATTTACATATCCAGTGCCATTCTCCTCCAGCATAAATTGTAATGGTTTTAAGCTTACTTTAATGTTTTCTCACTCCAGCACAGGGATGGCCAGACTTTCAGACTAGGTGATCTACTCTAAAGCATGAAAATCTTTTGCGATCCACCATAGTACATAATACAATACTTTTTAGGGCTAGGAGTCAAAGAAACATTAAAGTAACAAAACAAATCAATTTTAACATAATTAAAGGATGTTTTTTACTCATGATCTTATTGGTAATGTGAAGTTGATGCATGAGTCTACATGACTTGCATTAACTTGCTAAAAGACGGTTTGATTTTAGTTAGGCATATGCAGGGGTGGATTGGGATGGAAAACCAGCCCGGGAAGTTTATGGAAGCAGCGCTAATGGGGGGTGGGGTCTATCAAGAGGGGTGGGATACTCCCTCCTCATAGGGCCTGATTCTTAGTTGGAGGCAGTCGCGGCCTTACGTGCTTCTTCTACCACAAGGGTTTCGTCGCAAGCCCGATGGTCGCGATGGTCTTGACCATCGTGACCATCTTCCTTGCCGCTCGCTATAGCTGTGGGTGGTCACCCACAGCTATGCGAGCGGCCAGGAGGCCGTTCTTAAAAAAAAAAAAGACCGGCCCTGATTCAGAGCGAGCGCTCTGTCAGAGCGTCCGGCCCTGAATCAGGGCCTCTGGGCCTGATTCAGAGCCTCTCGTAAGCAGCCGCTCGTTCGCTATGAGCGATGTTCGCACAACTGCGCATGCGTATGGGTCGTAATGCACATGCACAAACCAGTCATTGCGGTCAGAAATCGTGCGCTCGCAAAATAGTGAGGGGCTGCTAATTTGATTGACAGAATGTACCGTTTGTGGGTGGTAACAGGGGAAGGTGCTTGAAAACGGGGGAGTGGAGATCTGAACGCAGGCGTGCCTAATGGTCAAAAGGGCGTTTAATGGGAGTGCATAATTCGTAAAGGAGCGTCATCGACCACGTCATTTGGTTGTCTTTTAGCCTGAACTACTCGCAGTGATAGCGGGAAGAAAATCCTACCACAAGCACTGCGAGCATTTCACATGCCTTTCGATGTTCACGATTAATCTATTAAATACCGGAGATAACGTGTGGTGTGTACGGCAAAGGGGCGTCTTTACAAAATAGCGAGCGCATTTTTCATTCGCTCGCTCAGACATAGAGGCATCAACAAACCGCAAAGAGCGAGCTCTCAATTTAAATAGCCGGCCCCTTTTATGGAACGACCATCCGCAAATAGCGTCCGGCTCTGAATCAGTCCCTCTGTATGCAACCACTTTCAGCAACACACCCATGTCCCTCAAATAACACGCCCATACTATGTTACATCTGTGTCTAATTAGGAAAACAAACACTATGGCACCCACGGGGGAAAAAAAAGCACACAACTGCCCCCACAGTGAAAATGCACACACATTGGCTTACACATGAAAAAATAAAACACATTAATTCAATGATTGCTCCCACAGGGAAAATAATAAATAACACAAACAATGATTCCCTCCAGGCCCTCAGTAACTTATCACCGCCCTCAGCCCTTGTCACCTCATCACAATCTTCTGCTCCTCAGCCCCTGACCCCCATCCTCAGCCCCTCACCCCCCTCGCCATTCCCCAGCCCCTGTCTCTCACCCTCAACATTCCCCAGCCCTGTATCTTCAGCTCCAAACCCCTTCTCCCCCTTGACACTAGGCAGATAGATTTATTAGATCAAGTTTACTTACTGAATATTGACTGTCACACTACTGTGACTCAGTCAGAACTGGCGGGACGGCGCTGGCTCTTTGTCCTCCTTGACTTCTACTACGGTGTGCACTGACTGAGCAGGGCTGCAGGCTGCTGTTGTGCAGTGAAGGCTGGAGAGTGATGGAGGCGGGCCGCGGACTGGCTGGAGGAGGAGCCATCAGTTGTGACTGACTGCTCCGCAAAGGCTTATGGGAGGAGCTGCTGCGGGTGGGCATGCGCAGCAGCTCCCCTGTCGGCCATTTTTATTTAACTACATCTAGTAAATGCTGCCCGATCGGAGCCAATCGTGGCAGCGGCCAGCACTGCAGAGCAGGAGACTGAAGGGTGACCACACACACAGGGACCGGCCCAGCGGGAAACAGCCCGGTGTCCCGGCGGCCCAATCCACCCCTGGGCATATGTGAAGGCAGCATTTTAAAAGTTCATTGGTTAGACGGCTTCTGGTTCTTGATTTAATTATCTTCTTCTGGGAGAAAGTGGAATCACAAAGGTAGGTTGATCCTAAAAAATTAAAAAAATGCTCTCAAATGAAGAGCTAGTGATCTCAAGCCTGGGTACAGTTCTGCACAGAGTAGTTTCCAGAATTGAATGTCAAATGCTCTTGCTTTCGATGGATATCAGTAGAGATGTGCGCCGACGCCCATGTTTTGGTTCTAATTCGTCATCGGATATTGGTTTTGCCAAAACCGCCCTCACGTGTTTTGGTTCGGTTTTCAAAAATTTATTAAAAAAACAGTTAAAATCACATTTTTGGGCCTGATTTTGTTCCTACAGTATTATTAACCTCAATAACATTATATTAACATTAATTTTGAGTCACTTTTGATCACCTCAAAGTGTGTTTGCAGAAGCCTGCACAGATCAGTGTGACCTGCGCAGTGATTCTCTGTGTGTAAAAGTAAATAAAGGGTTATTAAGGCATTAGTGTGTGTGTGTCTCCAAAGCTGAACCAGTGCCAGGCTTTTTTGAGCCGGTTCTGGTTATGAAAATATGGGGGGGGGGGCATAGTGGTCCCCTGTATTTTACACAACCAGCACCAAGCTCCTGAGCTGGTCCTGGTTGTGAAAATACAGGGAAAAATTACATTGGAGCCCCCGTAAGCCCCCTGCCAAACCCCCGACTCTCTCAGCCAATGAACGCTCTCTCTCCACTGTTTTCAATGGTCGTTTCTCCCAGTTAGCAGTCATTCAGGTAGTAGTGGCTGTACAGGTCACTACAAAGTCCATGGACTCTGTGTGTGTGTGTGTTTTTTTTTTTAAGAAGACCCTGAATGCCTACATGGACCAAAGAGGACATGACACAAGGGGTAGTTGCATGTGAATTTTTTATATTACAGCGATCGTGGATGCTACTGGACAAGAGGACAGAATGGCTACAGGGAGTGAAGGTATGTATTAGTGTTAATGTGTGTGAATGTGTTATGAAATAAAACAATATCAGCCTGGACCTGGGGGGTCCCCACTTCCCGAGGAATCCCCAGCCTTGGCTGAATGCTTTGGCTGGGGGTACAAATATAAGCGTGCCCTCAGGCTGTGGCATTACATCCCTGCTAGAAAGAGCCCGGTGCTGGTTATGTATAATACATGGCACCCCTATGCAACTGAACCCCCACAGCGCTCGAATTCGGGTCTGAATCAGGCCCATAATTCTTCCCCCATATTCTCACAACTAGGAATGGCTTTGACAGCCCAGTGCTTGGTAGTGCAAATTACGGGGGACCCCAATGTTTTTTTTCCCCCCTATATTTTCCAACCAGGACTAGCTCAAAAGTCTGGCTGAGCTTTGTGGGGGGGGGGGCATTTTTTATTACACTTGTCAGCCACTAACAGGGGGTGTGATATGTATTAATTGGCTGGCGGTTCAATTCCCCACAGCGGCTGCCCGACAAAGGAGGAAATCCTGATCATCCTAAACGTAAGTATCAACTAACCTAACATAACCTCCCTAACCCTAACCCTCCTTAGGGGTGCCTAAACCCTAACCTCCCCACTGTGCCTAACCCTACCCCTCCTCTAAGTGCCTAACCTAACCCCCCCCTCGCCGCTGCCTAAACCTAAGTCCCCCGGGGGAGTGCCTAACCTCCCCCCAGGGGTGATTAACCCTAACCCTCCTTCCCCCTAGCCTAACCCTAACCTCCCGGGGGGGTACCTAACCCTAAGTCCCCCCGTGAGCCCTAAACCTAACCCTCCCCCGCGCGGCTGTCTGCTGCGGCGCCCGGGATCACTTCGATCGGGATGCCGGGCGCTGGTCTCCCAGCGTCGGTAAAATGACAGGCATCTAGATTTAGATACCTGTCATTCAACCCTCACCGGGATTAAGTAGTCTGGAAGCTGGCAGTCGGCATTTAGACCGTCGGCTTCCAGACTACATCCCCTAACAGGCTGCTGGTTGGCTGAGAATGGCTGTCACTCTGCCAGCGCTTCCTCATAGACTTCAATGGGCCCATTGAAGTCTATGGGGACCCATTGATTGGGTTGGAATGGCTGTCTCTCAGTCAACCAGTGGCCTATTACCAGTGGCGTAACTAGGGTATTTGGAGCCCAGGGCAAATTTGAAAATGGAGCCCCCCCACCCCTCTATGCACGCGCTGTAAAAAAAAGGGCGTGGCCGCTGAAAAATGGTGTGTGTCAACATACACACACACACCCCTTTCTTGTCACTGGGAACATTTCTTTCCATTTGCACCTTAATGCAGTGCCCCTTATACAGTTCCCCATATGCAGTGCCGCTAGTAGTGGTCCCCCTTATGCAGGCCCCCAGTAGTGCCGCTTATACTGTACCCCCAGTAGTGGTCACCCTTATGCAGCCCCCGATTAGTTCCCCTTATACAGGCCCCCAGTAGTGGTCCGCCATATGCAGTGCCCCTTACACAGTGCCCCCTGTAGTGGTCCCCCTTATGCAGCCCCCATTAGTTCCCCTTATACAGTGCCCCCAGTAGTGATCCCCCATATGCAGGCCCCCAGTAGTGATCCCCCATATACAGTGCCCCCAGTAGTTGTCCCCCTTATGCAGTACCCCCTGTAGTGGTTCTCCCTTTGCAGTGCCCCCTGTAGTGGTCCCCCCTGTGCAGTACCCCCAGTAGTGAGCCCCTTATTTAGTGCCCCCAGTAGTAGTCCCTCCTATACAGTGCCCTTTATATAGTTCCCCCAGTAGGAGTCCACCTTGATGCAGTGCCCCGTGTAGTAGTCCCGAGTAGTGGTCCCCCAAAATGCAGTGCCCCCAGTAGTATCCCCCCCAGTGGTAGTCCCCAGTAGTGGTCCCCCACGATGCAGTGCCCACAGTAGTATCCCCACCCCAGTAGTATCCCCCCAGTAGTGGTCCCCCCTGAAGCCGTGCCCCAGTAGTATCCCCCCCAGTAGTTGTCCCCAGTAGTGGTCCCCCACGATGCAGTGCCCACAGTAGTATCCCCCCAGTAGTAGTCCCCAGTAGTGGTCCCCCCCGAAGCAGTGCCCCCAGTAGTATCCCCCCCAGCAGTATCCCCCCCAGTAGTGGTCCCCCACCAGAAGCAGTGCCCACAGTAGTATCCCCCCTCCAGTAGTAGTCCCCAGCAGTGGTCCCCCCCGAAGCAATGCCCCCAGTAGGTAGTCCCCAGTAGTGGTCCCCCCCCACTTGAAGCAGTGCCTCCAGTAGTATCCCCCCCAGTAGTTCCCCCAGTAGTAGTCCCCTCCTTTGTAATAGAGCGCGCCCCCCCCCCGAAATACACACTGAAAAGAAACAAAAGAAAAATACTTACCTGTAGCCACGCTCCTGCTCCCGCCGCCGTCTGCACGCCCATCCTCCCAGGCCGGACCGCTCTGCATTATGGGAGAGACGTCATGTCATGACGACTCTCCCATTACCCACTGCAGGAGCTGGACGGAAGCCCAGCTCTTGCAGTGGGCGCACAGCAGTCAATGAGAGTCTCTCTGACTCTCATTGGCTGCTGATTAACACACACATCGCCGCCAGTGCTGGCGGCGATGTGTGTGTTATGAACAGCCTGAGTCCGCCTGCCACCCTCCTCCTGGCGCTATTGGGCAAGCGCTCAGGGGGAGGGAAGGGGCTCAGCTGTGCAGCACAGGACCGGTGCTGGAAGCCTAGTGCCGGTCCTGTGTAAATGTGTAGCGCTGACCACACTCACTGCGGTTGGCGCTACACTGGCTAACTAGGGCGGGCCGGTACCGTGTTCGGCGGTGCCCCCCCACGCTACCGGTCCCACGGCGCCCAGTGCACGTACCCCGCTCGCCCTGCCCTAGTTATGCCACTGCCTATTACAATGGTACAGGGACGCTGGTTTGATCTGACAGTCTGGACTCGGATCCTAAACACGGGAGATCCGACACCAGTGTTTTTGGTTACGGAGTGGGCGAGGAGATCCCAGCCAGGACCCAGATCTACTTGAAACAGGTAAGTTTGGGTGGGTTCGGTTTCCAGAAAAAACGGGACCCGCTCATCTCTAGATATCAGATTGTAGCGTTAATATTTCTTTCTTTAAGGGGTATATTTACTAAAGTGCAGGAATTTAGAAGTGGAGATGTTGCCCATAGCAATCAATCAGATTCTAGCTAATATCCTCTATAAGGTGCTAACTAGATAAATGTTAACTAGAATCTTATTGGTTGCTATTAGGGGTGTGCACCGGCCACTTTTCGTGTTTTGGTTTTGGATCTGGATCTTTCTTCGTGTTTTGGATCTGGATTGGTTTTGCCAAAACCACCCTTCCGTGTTTTGGGTTCTGGGTTTTGTGTTTTGGATCTGTATTTTTAAAAAAAAAAAAGAATAAAAACAGCTAAAATCACAGAATTTGTGGGTTTTTCTACTCCTATGCTATTATTAACCTCAATAACCTTAATTTCCACTCATTTCCAGTCTATTCTCACCTCACACCTCACAATAGTGTTTTTATGTCCAAAAGGCTATGCTAAGCGACACGAGTGGGCGGCACAAACACGTGGCCCATCTAGGAGTGGCACTGCAGTGGCAGACAGGATGGCATTTTGAAAAACTAGGCCCCAAACAGTACATAATGCAAAGAAAATAAAGAGGTGCAAGATGGAATTGTCCTTGGGCAATCCCACCCACCCTTATGTTGTATAAACAGGACATGCACACTTTAACAAACCAATCATTTCAGCGCCAGGGTCTGCCACACGACTGTGGCTGAAATTATTGGTTCATTTGGGCCCCCACAAAACAAGCTGGCAATTAATCTGTCCCTGCACAAACTGGCTCTATGGAGGCAAGATGTCGTCCTCATCCTCCTCATCCACCTATTCCTCATCCTCTTTAGTGTTGTGTACATCCTCATCCTCATAGACTATTAACTCGTCCCCGCTGGAATCCACCACCACAGGTCCCTCTGTACGTTCTGGAGGCTGGTCTCCCTGGAAGAGTTGGTAATTCATTTTTATGAACATCATCTTCTCCACATTTTGTGGAAGCAACCTCCTACGCCTTTCGCTGACAAGGTTCCCGGCTGCACTAAACACTCTTTCGGAGTACACACTGGAGGAGGGGCAACTCAGGTAAAATAGAGCCAGTTTGTACAGGGGCCTCCAAATTGCCTCTTTTTCCTGCCAGTACAGGTACGGACTGTCTGACATGCCTACTTGGATGCTGTCACCGATGTAATCCTCCACCATTCTGTCAATGATGACAGTATCATATGCAATGACAGTAGACATGTCAGAAATTGTTGCCAGGTCTTTCAGTCCGGACCAGATGTCCAAACTTGGTCCTGCCCTGTATCACCGCCAGAGGGTTGCTTAGGATACCTAAGTTTTTTCCTGGCAGCCCCAGTTGTGGGAGAAAATGAAGAAGGAGCTGTTGACGTGTCACGTTCCGCTTCAGCTGACAGTGTTTTCACCAGCAGGTCTTTGCACCTCTGCAGGCTTATGTCGGTCGCAAAGAGAGACACCACATAGGCTTTAAACCTAGGATCGAGCATGGTGGCCAAAATGTAGTGGTCTGATTTCAACAGATTGACCACCCTGGAATCCTGGCAAAGCGAATGAAGGGCTTCATCCACAAGTCCCACATGCCGAGCGGAATCGCTCCGTCTTAGCTCCTCCTTCACTTTCTCCAGCTGCTTCTGCAAAAGCCTGATGAGGGGAATGACCTGACTCAAGCTGGCAGTGTCTGAACTGACTTCACGTGTGGCAAGTTCGAAGGGCTGGAGAACCTTGCACAACATGGAAACCATTCTCCACTGCGCTTGAGTCAGGTGCATACCCCCTTCTTTGCCTATGTCATAGGTGGATGTATAGGCTTGAATGGCCTTTTGTTGCTCCTCCATCCTCTGAAGCATATAGAGGGTTGAGTTCCACCGCGTCACAACATCTTGCGTCAGGTGATGGCGGGGCAGGTTCAAGAGTGTTTGCTGGCGCTCCAGTCTTCGGCACGCAGTCGCTGAATGGCGAAAGTGGCCAGAAATTTTTCGGGCCACCCAAAGCGTCTCCTGCACGCCCCTGTCGCTTTTCAGAAAATTCTGCACCACCAAGTTTATTGTGTGAGCAAAACATGGGACGTGCTGGAATTTGCCCAGATGTAATTCCCGCACAATATTGGTGGCATTGTCAGATATAACAAATCCCCAGGAGAGTCTAAGTGGGGTAAGCCACTGGGCGATGATTTCCCTCAGTTTCTCTAAGAGGTTGTCGGCGGTGTGCCTCTTACTGAAACCGGTGATACACAGCGTAGCCTGCCTTGGAACGAGCTAGTGTTTCTGAGATGCTGCTACTGGTGACGCTGCTGTTGTTGCTGCGTAAGGTGATACATCTACCCAGTGGGCTGTCACAGTCATATAGTCCTTAGTCTGCCCTGTTCCACTTGTCCACATGTCCGTGGGTTAAGGGGACATTGGGTACAACCGCATTTTTCAGGACACTGAGGACAATTTTTCTGACGTTTCTGTACAGTCTCGGTATCACCTGCCTAGTGAAGTGGAATCTAGACGGGATTTGGAACCGGGGACACACTACCTCCATCAATTGTCTAAATCCCACTGCACTAATGGCAGATACTGGATGCACGTCTAACACCAACATAGCAGTCAAGGCCTCAGTTATACGTTTTGCTTCAGGATGACTGCTGTCGTACTTCATCCTCCTCGCAATGGACTGTTGGAGGGTCAATTGTTTAGTAAAAGTAGTGGTGTTCCTACTTCCTCTCTGGGATGATGAACGATCCCAGCAGCAGCAACAGCAGCAGCAGCAGCAGCAGCAGGAGGCGTAGCAATGCAGGATCCTCCGGAGGAATCCCGGATAGGAGAGTCAGTCATGCCAGTGACATGGCCTGCAGGACTACTTCCGATCCTGACTAAGGAGGAAATTGACGAGGAGGGAGTTGACGGTGTGGTTTGCAGGCGCTTGGATACAACAGGACAACGGGATTTAGGTGTCTCTGGACTGCTTACGATCTTAGCCAAAGTTTCTGAACTTGACAGTAACTTTTTATGAACGCGCTGCAGGTGCCGTATAAGGGAGGATGTTCCTAGGTGGTTAACGTCCCTACCCCTACTTATTTCACTTTTACATATGGTACATATGGCAAGACTGTTGTTGTCCAGATTTGGATATAAATATTGCCAGACCAAAGAGGTGGAATGTTTGGTCTTCTGCCCAGGCATGACCGTGATGGGCTTTTTCATCCCACGGACAACAACTGTCTCCCCCGGAGCCTGATTTAAACAAACCACATCACCATCAGAATCCTCCTCGCCAACTTCCTCCTCAGCGCTAGTTACACCAGTATCCTCATCCTGTTGTACTTCAACAGTGACATCTTCAATTTGCATATCAGCAAGTGGACTGTGGGTGCTCCTTTCAGCACTTGCAGGGGGCGTGCAAATGGTGGAAAGAGCCACCTCTTCCCGTCCAGTGCTGGGAAGGTCAGGCATCGCAACCGCCACCGCACTTGGACTCTCCTTGGGGATTTGTGATATCTTCTAAGAATGCACAGTTCTTCGCTGTGCTTTTGCCAGCTTAACTCATTTGATTTTTTTAGCATGAGGAGGGCTTCCATCGTCATGTGAAGCTGAACCACTAGTCATGAACATAGGGAAAGACCTTAGCCGTTCCTTGCCACTCCGTGTCGTAAATGGCATATTGGCAAGTTTACATTTATCCTCAGATGATTTAAATGTTTTTTTCAAGGTCATTTTCCTGAACTTTGTCATTTGGGATTGTATGTGCCCTCTACTATGACATTGGGCATCGGCCTTGGCAGACGACGTTGATGGCATGTTATCGTCTATGTCATGACCAGTGGCAGCAGCTTCAGCACTAGGAGGAAGTGGTTCTTGATCTTTCCCTATTTTATTTTTATCGGAGAAAGTTTGGTCCTCCATTTATGTTATATTGATATATACGTGCGGCTAAGGTGCACACAAACACAGAAAATATTTTTTTTTTTTGTTGGAGACTAGTGCACTTTGTGGGTTACACCACCCTTTAAGAAATGAGCCAGCCGGCTTTTTACTTATGGGACACAGGCGCACGCTTGGCGCTGCTCCTTTGTTGATGCACGTGCAGCTACAGCCCACACAATTCACAAAGACAGAAAAAAAAAGACAAATTTTTTATTCTTTGTGGAGCGCACTTTGGGGGTTACACCACCTTTTAACAGACAGACGAATGCTTGGCGCTGCTGCTTTGAGGATGCACGTACAGTGCAGACAATTCACAAACACAGAAGAAAATGTTTTATTTTTGTTGGAGTGCACTTTGGGGGTTAGACCACCCTTTAACAGACAGATGCACGCTTGGCGCTGCTCCTTTGTTGATGCACGTGCAGCCACAGTGCACACAATTCACAAACACAGAAAATATTTTTTTATTTTGTTTGGAGTGCACTCTGTCGGTTACAGCACCCTTTAACGGTCAAGCCAGCCGTCCCTATACTTATGACACAGGCGCACGCTTGGCACTACTTTGTTGATGCATGTGCGGCTACTGCACACACAATTCACAAACACAAAAAAAGATATATTTTTATTTTGTTTGGAGTGCCCTTTGGGGGTTACAGTACCCTTCAACGGACAAGCCAGCCGGCCCTTTACTTATGGGACACAGGCGCACGCTTGGCGCTGCTCCTTTGTTGATGCACGTGCAGCCACAGTGCACACAGGGCCTGATTCAGAGCCAGACGCTATTTGCGCTCGCTCGTTCAGAAAAAGGGGCCAGCTATTTAAATTGAGCGCTCGCTCTTTGCGGTCTGTTGACGCCTCTATGTCTGAACGAGCGAACAAAACATGTGCTCGCTATTTTGTAAAGACGCCCCCTGGCCGCTCGCATCATATGTCATCTCCGCTATTTATAAGATTAATCGAGTACACCGAAAGACGTATGAACTGCTCGCAGTGCTTGTGGTTGGATTTTCCTACCGCAATCATGCGAACAGTTCAGGCTAAGAAACAACCAAGTGACGTTGCCGATGACCCTGCTTTGTTAATTATGCACACCCTTAAAACGCCCATTTTGACCGTTTGGCACGCCTGCATTCGGATCTCCACTCCCCGTTTTCAAGCACCTTCCCCTGTTACCACCCACAAACGCCTCATCCTGTCACTGAAATTAGCAGGCACTCGCTATTTTGCGAGCACTCGTTTTCTGACCGCAAGGACTGGTTGGTGCATGCGCATTACGATCCATACACATGCACAGATGTGCGAACATCGCTCGGAGCGAAAGAGCGGCCGCTTACGAGCGGCTCTGAATCAGGCCCACAATTCACAAACACAGAAAATATTTTTTTATTTTGTTTGGAGTGCCCTTTGGGGGTTACAGCACCCTTTAACGGACAAGCCAGCCGGCCCTTTACTTATGGGACACAGGCGCACGCTTGGCGCTGCTCCTTTGTTGATGCACGTGCAGCCACAGTGCATACAATTCACAAACACAGAAAATATTTTTTTATTTTGTTTGGAGTGCACTTTGGGGGTTACAGCACCCTTTAACGGTCAAGCCAACCGGCCCTTTACTTATGACACAGGCGCATGCTTAGCACTACTTTGTTGATGCACGTGCGGCTACTGTGCACACAATTCACAAACACAAAAAAATATATTTTTTTATTTTGTTTGGAGTGCACTTGGGGGTTACAGCACCCTTTAATGGTCAAGCCAGCTGGCCCTTTACTTATGACACAGGTGCACGCTTGGCACGACTTTGTTGATGCACGTGCGGCTACTGCGCACAAAATTCACAAACAGAAAAAATATTTATTTTTTTTGCACTTGGGGGAGCACCCCTGATGGACAGAGCACCCCTGGACAACACTACAGCACCCCTTTAGGACTGGGACACTGCACAGGACTTTGGAGTGGACACAGCCCCAATGGACAACTGACTGCACAACACAGTCCAGCCAGCCCCTATGGACTTTGGAGGAGTGGACACAGCCCCTATGGACAACAGCAGCACAGGACACACAGGGGCGCCGAGAGGGGGGGAGCAGGTACAGATTACCCGGGCTTCCTGAGGGGCCCTGCGGGGGCCCGGGTCCGACGCCGCCCCCCTCCCTCACAGCAGCCCAGCATACAGCGTGTGCTGAGCTGCAGTTGGAGACTGCTCGTGGCTGCTGAGCAGCAGCCACAGCAGTCTCCTATGCCTGTGGGGGGGAGTGATCACACTGATTGCGCCCCCCTGGCTTTGCACCGGGCTGAGGGGGCTCAGAGTGACCCCCTCCCCGGCGCTGCAAATCTTTTTTATTTATTTATTTTTCGGCAAGGTGGCGTGGCCACGCCTCCCGAGATTAGGCCACGCCCCCTATTACCGGGGCCTGCCCTGGCTCTTGGCGGCCCTGTGGACACAGCCCCTAAGGACAACAGCAGCACAGTACAACACAGCCAGCCCCTATGGACTTTGGAGGAGTGGACACAGCCCCTATGGACAACAGCAGCAAAGCACAACACAGCCAGCCCCAATGGACTTTGGAGGAGTGGACACAGCCCCTATGGACAACAGCAGCACAGCACAACACTACACTACACTACACAGCCCAGCCAGCCCTAACTCCCACCCTCCCTCTTCACTGTCCACAGCCGAGTGAGAAAATGGAGCCGACGCGGGTATCTTATATAGAATACAAAACCTGCGAGACCCGGAAGGCGGGATGATGACGTTTCGCCTCGATTTCAGATCCGAGTCAGGCGGGAAAAGTCGAGCCTGATTCGGACCGGCCTCGAATCGGTGGGGCTCAGGGGGGTTCGGATTTCAGAAATCCGAACCCGCTCACACCTTCACTTCTATAAACCCGCACTTTAGTAAATATTGCCCTAAATGTGATGTGTTCATATTCTCTCTAGTTCTTGCCTAAGATTATGTATTTCGGCATGGAATGTATCGTAGGTGCTGTTGCTTTCAGGATACTCTTCTATCACTTTTTCAAAATTAGGAAAGTTCCTAAAAATTCTCTTTGCAAGCTGTGACTTTATAAACTGCAATTTTGATTTAAAAGCATTTACGTAACTAATTGGATAATGGTTTTATCCTTGCCCTAAGGTATAAGGTTGAATGTATTGCAGTGACCTGTTAAATCTGTTATACAAGTTAACTTTAGCAACCATGATTCATCATTCAGCTGAGATGGACTTTCTCCAAATGATTCCAAGAAAACCATTATCTCAGGCATCGGGGATTGGAATCATTCTAAGAACTGCCCCTGACTAAGCCACCTGACATAATTATACAACACCAGGTCTTTATATTTAGCTTAATTTCCCACCAGTTGAGTTTGAAAAAGTCGTCTTTGTAAACTCCTTGCATGAACTGAGTTTATGATCTTAACATCAGCCATGTTTAAAACGGAATGGTATTGAAATGCCGCCGGTTCAAATTCCGACAGCGGATGCCCGACTGGATCAAGATCCCAACAGGGGCAGGTAAGTACCCTAATCTCCGCTGTCCCCCCCCCTCCCCGGTGCCTAACCCTAACCTACCCCCTTATTGTCTAACCCTAAACTCCCCCTCGGGGTGCCTAAACCTAACCCTCTCGGTGGTGTCTCACCCTAACCTCCCCCCAGTGATGCCTAACCCTCCCTCCTAGGGGTGCCTAACCCTAATCCCCCCCACCAAACCTAACCCTAGCCCCGCTAAGGGCCCTAATCCTAACCCTCCCCCGCCGTGGCTAAAGCTAAGGGCGCCCCGGACTTATCTTCGTTCGGGCAGGCGTCCTCAACATTCCGGCATTGGGATTAATATAGGTGACGGTATTTTGATGTCTATGTAACTCCTTTGCCGGGATTCTGCTGTCGGGATTGAGACCGACAGCCATGCAGCCGCCGGTCTCATTACTACATCCCATTTAAAACTCTAAAATGTAATAGAATGGAATCCCAGGAGCTGAGGAGGAGATCTTTTTCAGTTACCAATACTTAGCAACTGTGTTGTGTAGCCAGCCCACAAAAACAAGTGAATACAAAAAACCCACAGAGCTCTAGTATTATGGTAAATAAAAACTCAAATGTATAATGAATATAAACACAACTTATTTATGTGATTGTGACTGGTCACCACAGAGAGGAAACTATCTTCCAGATTTGCCAGTTAATTAACATTTAATATCAATAAGCAATGGATTCCCCTTTCTACACCTGGAGGAATACTTTTGTCCCCAATAGTAATTGTTAGTACTCAGTACTGTTATCGGTTGCACGCAGCTCTGTGCCCGCTGCTGTGCTAGGAGATTCATCAGTGGTCCTGTTTGGAAACCCTTACCACATATCAGTGTGCTTTTTTTCCCAACTACAGCAGTAGCTAAGATATCAGTGCCCACAGAAAAAAAAGAGATTTGCCCCCCAGCACACTGCAGCAAAAACAATACTTAAATCCTACATGATAATAGCGATTCAGAGGTATTAGTTACATACATTTGCAAATATATGAATAAGCGCCAGGCCAATCGTCAAGGCTCCTCTATACTGGCGTCCCTAGCATTAAGGGGTTCACGTCCGAGAAGCAAGGCACCCCAAAAAAATTCCAACCAAGGGCCATCCCCAGGGCATCACACGAAAAAGGGAAAAAGGTGATAGTGAAGTATAAAAGATGTGTAAGTATAAATCAATAAGTGTTAATGAAATGAGAAAGAATTAAAATGACACAAATAATATACAAACAAATAGAGAAGTGATAAAGGTATTCTATGTGAATTAAGTGGTGATGCCATGAGAAAGGCCCAGTCAGAACCCCCCCGGGGGCCCCACTCCCAAACGCTCACCCCAAAATAATTATTGCTACATAATGGTAGCACCTACTCTGGGTCATATAATTACAATTGATGTACTGCATGATAACAGTACATATAAAAGCTGAGAGCTAACTTACCTTGGAGGTACCCCAAAAAACCCCCACATGGCACTATAAGCATCAGCACATCCTCCTAATGCTGACTGCCTTCATGCCTCTCCAAACTTGCAAAAAAAATGGTAGTTGCTCAGATCAGCTTAATTGCATAACACAGGTGCTTGTAAAGGGCGGGGTTTACACTGAACACAGAAAAAAAAGAGATTTGCCCCCCAGCACACTGCAGCAAAAACAATACTTAAATCCTACATGATAATAGCGATTCAGAGGTATTAGTTACATACATTTGCAAATATATGAATAAGCGTCAGGCCAATCATCAAGGCTCCTCTATACTGGCGTCCCTAGCATTAAGGGGTTCACGTCCGAGAAGCAAGGCACCCCAAAAAAATTCCAACCAAGGGCCATCCCCAGGGCTTCACACGAAAAAGGGAAAAAGGTGATAGTGAAGTATAAAAGATGTGTAAGTATAAATCAATAAGTGTTAATGAAATGAGAAAGAATTAAAATGACACAAATAATATACAAACAAATAGAGAAGTGATAAAGGTATTCTATGTGAATTAAGTGGTGATGCCATGAGAAAGGCCCAGTCAGAACCCCCCCGGGGGCCCCACTCCCAAACGCTCACCCCAAAATTCATATTTATATATTTGCAAATGTATGTAACTAATACCTCTGAATCGCTATTATCATGTAGGATTTGCGAGCAGTTCTGGCTATAAAATAACCCAGTGACGTGGTCAGTGATGCTGCTGTATTAATTATGCACACCCATAAAACGCCTGTTTTGACCTTTAAGCACACCTGCGTTCTGATCTCCACTCCCCGTTTTCAAGCACCTTCCCCTGTTACCACCCACATACGCCTCCTCCTGTCACTCATATTAGCAGGCATTCGCTATTTAGCGAACAAACGATTTTCGGCCGCACTGACTGGTTCGCGCATGCGTATTACGATCCGTACGCATGCGCAGTTGGGCAAACATCGCTCGGAGCGAACGAGCGGCCGCTTACGAGCGGCTCTGAATCAGGCCCACAATCCGCTAATGTATGGGTATATGCAAGTTCTTCCTATTTTTGGGGAAAAAGTTCCGCCTACCCAACTTTCGCCTACATCGCGTGTTTTCGACGTGAAAACTTATTGTGAACGTCCACGCTTTCCACCCTATTCAATTACTAACCATGCGAAAACGGCAAGCAGCGAATGCAGAACAGGCGGAAAGTACAGTCAGAATAGGGAAAAATCAGTGTGAACTACCCAAAAAGATGCACTAACATTAGGTATCAATGTAGAAGTGTTCCAATAGCCATAATAAAACTATTTGGGCTACTGAAGTTGTTTAAGCGTCCTTGTAAAAGTGGTGAAGAATGGCATTAAGCAGTATTTTTTGGAGAAAAAAAGTAGTCTTGTCAAATTACGGGTACTTGAACATGGCTGTTAGCATTTTTTAAAGTCTCTAAACGTGAAAAATGCACCTGTTACAAGCACCTGCAATCCCAAAAACACCTGACCCATCCTTGCAGACCCCTAAAGAAGTCTATTTCGATAGTTTTTATGCTTGTCCCCCCACTTTGTACTTTTTCACCCCCAAAATGAAAGTATTTTTTGGGGTGTTCTCAGGGACTGGCTGGCAACTTTTAGCCTGGGGGGCAGATGCATGCAGGTGGCCCTGGCAGAGGGTAGCGTTTAGCCAGGGTGCCCGGAGCACGTGCTTAGGCGCCCCTCCCTCAAGTGTTCCAGGGAGGAGGCGGGTCCTTATGGAATTAATATGAAGTAAAAATAAAGATATGGGACAGTCCCCTGTAGCGGTGCCCATATGCAGTGCCCCCTGTACCCCAGGAGAGGACCCCCGTATACAGGCCACCAGTAGTGATCCTCCTATGCAGTGCCCCTTATACAGTGCCCCCAGTAGTGGTCGCCCCTGTGCATGCCCCTTGTGCCACCAGTAGTAAGCTTCTTATATAGTGCCTCCAGTAGTGGTCCCCCCTGTGCAGTGCCCCTTGTGTGTGCCCCCATTAGTAAGCCCCTTTTATAGTGCCCCCAGTAGTGGTACTCCCTATGCAGTGCCCCCAGTGGTAGATCCTGCCCTTGTAGTGCCCCCAGTAGTAGTCCCCCCCCTTGTAGTGCCCCCAGTAGTAGTCCCCCCTTGTAGTGTCCCCAGTAGTGCTCTCTCCCCCTTGTAGTGTCCCCAGTAGTAATCCCCCCCTTTGTAATGCCCCCAGTAGTAATCCCCCCTTGTTGTGCACCCAGTAGTTATAGTAATCCCCTTTGTAGAGCCCCCAGTAGTGCTCTTCACCTTGTACTGCCCCCAGTAGTAGCCCCCCCCACAGTACACACACGTAATAAAAAAAAAAAAACACTTACCTGAATCTCCGCTCCTGCCGCCGCCTCCATCTGCTCCTCCGTCTGCCGCTCTGCATTATGGGAGAGAAGTCATATGATGTCATGACGTCTCTCCCATTACCCACTGCAGGAGCCGGAAGATGGAGCGGCTCCTGCAGTGGGCGCAGCGGCAGGCAGTGAGAGTCTAACGGACTCTCATTGGCTGCCACTCAAAACAAACACACAGCTACCAGAGCCGGCGGCTGTGTGTTTGTCAGTCACTGTGTAGCGCTGTCAGTCACTGTGTAGCGCTGACCGAACTCCGTCCGGTCAGCGCTACACGCGCGGTGCAGTCTGTGTCACAGAGATACAGATTGCCCACGGCCTGCATGGAGCTGTGGCCTGGGAGGCACCCTGCCCCCCGGCCCAACCCGCCACTGGGTGTTCTTATGTTTTTTTCCCAGGATTTTTTGACATAGTTGTCCTTTGGGGGCTGTCCCAAGGGTTCTGAGTGGTTTCCCCACGTTTTGCACCCCAAAATAAAAATGTTGCACTTCTTTTCTCCTGCTATTCAGAGGCAAATCTTGACTTTCTGCGTAGGCGAAAACCGGCTGGAATTGACTTTGGAGATAAGTTCCGACCATGCGAAAAGTCGCAATCGGCGATCCTTTTTCTAATTTAATACGGCCCTATATCTGATATATATAAGATTATACACATTTAAGACCTTTTTATTGGTATATATGAAATGTGGTGAATTATTACTTTGATGGTGAGATTTTTTAGATTATGTTGCATCTACAACAGTTTATTGCAATATTTTATTGTTGTTGATGTACACTGGTCTGCTTAAATAAATAAGTTATATTTATATTCATTATACATTTGAGTTTTTATTTACCATACTAGAGCGCTGTATGTTTTTGGTATTCACACATTTCTTTAGCATACAGTACATTCTGATGTATAACACAATGGATTTTTTTTTTAAATCAGGAAAATCCTCATTTTTTTGGCACAGTGCAAGAAATCCATTGTTCTTGCCAACCATGGCTGGGGTCCCATCAGTAGCAATGCACACAAATTTGTTAAGAGGAAGGCTAGTTTTCCTTGGCAAAAGAAACAAACTAGGCTTGTGGTATTAAAAACTGGTGCTATGTTAAATAGCAGCTAAAGGAAAATGCGTTACAACATTATAGATAGATACGAGCACTGTGTATGATTTAGTGCTGTGTATGAAATGGTGCTTGGGACCAGGGGTATTTTGGATAACGGAATATTCCGTATTTTGGAATATTTGCATACCATAATGAAATATCTTGGGAATGGGACCCCAATATACACACAGAATGTATTTATGTGTTATATACACCTTATACAGACAGCCTGCAGGTAATTTTATACAATATTTTCAATAATTTTGTGGCTCAAGCAAAGTTTGTGTACATACAGTACATGAAATTAATTTATGTTTCATATACACCTTATACACACAGCCTGATGGTAATTTTATACAATATTTTTTAATAATTTGTGCCTTAGACAAAGTTTGTGTACATTGAACCATCAAAAATCAAAGGTTTCATTATCTCAGTCATGCCAAAATTATTCCGTGTTTCGGAATATTCCGTATTTCGGAATATTTGGATATGGGAGACTCAACCTGTACATAGAAATACAATTGCAATATAATGTGCAATTAAGCAAAAAACAGTAAGAGGAGTCAATTAAACTAGTTTCTGATTGCAACAATGTTTTTTAAGGTCTTTTTAGAATAAGTAGGTGCTTCTATGAAGCCGTGTGGTGCGAGAAATATAACAAACTGGCTAGAGAGCCTTCTTACCCTATACTGTCCCTGTTACTTTTTTGGTCCTCTCAATGGTGCTGTTGGCATCCTCTTCATGCTGATACTTCTGTGCTCTCCGATGCGTGTGAACCGGAAGAAGCCGGATAAAGCCAGCGTGTGGGATTGGCCGCCCGCATCTCTGTTATGGTCTTGGTCGCTTCAGTTGTGCACTGATGTTTCCAGTCTCTGTGCTCTCCTGTGGCTCTCCTGTGATCGGGAGCTGAAGGTAGGTGGATACTGTTAGCTTGGAATTCAAGGTCCACATCGCTTATTAGCTTCAATGTGTTTCATATGATTAGTACTTTTTAAAGGATTTTTTTTCAGATGTTCTGCAGCAGTGGCACAGCCACTCAGGAGTCAGGATTATACTATCCCATAACCATGTCCTACACCATAGACCAAACCATTCCCTATGCCAGGGCTTGAATCTGTTGCCAAGTCACAGCAGCCCCCACTCACAGTATGGAAGCACTTTACCAGGGGGCTTGCTATCTGCCACTGCTACCTTTATAATTCAGGGGCAGTCACTTCCTCATACAGGGGCCTATTCATCAAATGATAAATCGCCCGGTAAGTTACCGGGCCATTCATCATCAGGGGTCCAATAGGACCCTCTTGGATTTCAGCAAACTCCAAAAACTGAAAGAACTTCCTATGGGAGGAAGTTCCGGGAATGCAAAGAGGGATCTGAGCAGATCCCTCCATTGCCTCCTCACTACCTCCCCGGTGGCTTTGCACATGCGTGACCCGAGGTCACGCATGCGTAGCCGGGACAACGAGGAGCAGGTAAGTACTCCAGCTACATCTGTAGCTGCAATACTAACCGAGGGGACAGCTGCTTTTCGGAGCAGTTGTCCCCTCACCGGAGCAATGATGAATTGCTCCGGTGTCACGTTTCACCCGCTGCGAGTTGGATACTTAAGTATCCCTCACAGCGAGTTCAATACTTCATCATCGGAGGCAATATGGCCTTCGATGATGAATATCCCCACAGTAGCCTTGCTTCTGCTGGTAAACAAGGTACATCTCTCCCCCATATACGGGAGCTTCTCCAGCAAGCAATGAGGCTCCATCTCTCCTAAGCAGCCATGCTGACTGATGCAGTGGATCCCCCAATGAAATGGAGGTTTACACCAGGTTTACACAGGAGGTTTACACCAGGTTTACACATTCATAGTTACACCAGGCTTTCATACTGGTGTAACTATGGATGGCCATTGATGGTTTGCTATCAATGCTCGATGGTTCAATGGTTCTCCACCATTGATGGCAGTCTATCAGCAATTTTTTTCTTCATTGTGCCCCATGTCACCTCCCAAACCTGATTGGCCAGCTGACCACTTTTCTCCACAGCAGGGATAGCCTTTGACGGGTGCAAGCCATTGATAATTCCATAACATCAAGAGCACCAGAAATGGTGAATATTGATGATTAGTGCACCAAGGACCATCCTTAGGTGTACCTCTTCACCTTCATCAGTCACTTTAAGCCATCCTGCCAGATTGTAGCTCCCCTCCTCCATCCTCACAGTATTGGGATCTTTTCATGGGGCTCTTCCTTGCTATAAACACACACACACACACACACACACAAACACAGACACACACACACACACACACACACACACAAACACTCAGCCTCTTGGGGATGCTCCCCTTTTTGTTTTTCTGTTTAGTATGACCCCTCCCTTTCATGCACCTGAAGAGTATTGCCAAATTGATTTGAGCAGCTTCCATTTTATGTTTGCTGTTTTGAGAGGCATGAATGAACCAGCATCTGGAGGGCATGCTGGCTCTTCTAGTGCTAGTTGGAGTTCCCAGGAGTGACTCCCAGGTAAACTGGCTCTCTTGGATGCATTTCTGTATGTGTCTTTATCATGAGGCCTTACAACAGATAATTACACGACCCAGAGAGGGCACTGTTATCATGCAAAGTAGGGACTGCCAGTATCAGAGAAGCCGTGAAGTGGCCTGGCAGCTTACCATGTAATTATAAATGCATGCAACAAATATCTCTGAATTTCTATTACCATATAGTTTTCATGTATTGTTGCAGGTACAATTTAGTGTGCTGCGGTAACTCTAGGGGATATTCCCCTTTTTGTTTTCATTTTATAACTTCTGCAAGTGTATAAGATTTTGGCAAACAACTTTACCTCAAGGTCAAGTAGAGAGATTGGTCAATATTTACCACAAATTTTCACATCTCTTAATGGTTTGGGAATAATTAAAATCTCCCCTCCCTGGTGGTTGTACTGCCAAATGTATTGCCTTTTATTATGGTATTTAACAAATCAGTTAAAGCATAACTACAGTACAATATCTTTTGAACTTTATACTTTAAGGGGTCTATGTACTAAGCATTGGATGGAGATAAAGTGAACGGAGATAAAGTACCAGCCAATCAGCTCCTAACTGCCATGTCACAGGCTGTGTTTGAAAAATTACAGTTAGGAGTTGATTGGCTGGTACCTTATCTCCGTTCACTTTATCTCCATCCAAGGCTTAGTGAATAGACCCCTATGATTTTTAAGAGTCATGATAGTGTTTGTATTCCTCTAAAGAGTCTTACCTCTGCTCTTTTCAGAGTTAGGGTATTTATCAAAGAAATTTACTGTCTCCATGAGTTGCCATAGAATATCATGGGCTTCATTTATTAAGAAGTTTTATCATTCACGAGTGATAAAACTCATTGCGTATGATAAATGGTGCTCCAACCAATCAGCTCCCAACTGTCATTTTTGAAACAGATGACAGTTAGGAGCTGATTGGCTGGAGCACCATTATCATACACAACAGGTTTTATCACTCGTTGTGAATGATTAAAACTCGTTAATAAATGAGGCCCCATATCGGACCAGGTTTTGTAGTTTTATGAATGGATTTGGAAGGCATTTTGTGATATGCTTCAAATAAACAGATATTTATTCACTACTAATCAACTAATGGATAAATAGAACAATCAACCAGATAATGGAACAGTATCTCAGAACAAATATTTGCTTTCAGCAAGATCACCAGTCTTATTGACTACTGAAAGATCAGTTTGTATACAAAAACACTCTAAACCAATCCACCGACTGGACACCGAACTGACAATTATGGTTTTCATCCAAGGGCCTACCATGAGCTGTCTATAATCTATTAGCTATTCCTGAGATGCATCAAAATATCCATGAGACACACTGATCATTACAAGAATCTCTTTCAAGGTTTCAACAGTCCTTCAAGACCTAAGCAGAACATATTTGGTCTGCCTGGCATCCAGACCAAGTAAGCCAACAAGTATGACTCTCCACAGACAAAAGGCACACAAAAAAGCTATATTGGTACTACTCACATTACAAAGACACTTTCTGTTGTTAGATTTGAATTTCAGCTGCCCAAGCCCCATGCAAAAGATACATTCAATGTTTATTTAATCCTGCACATCCATCCTCTCTAAAACTTCTCCACTAATTTGAGTCCAGGCACTTCTAGTGGAGGATATGCTTGATTCCCACAAGGTGAAAAGTCAGTTCCACTACTTTGCAGGTACTCCGATGTTTTACCTCACCTGGTGCTGGCAATTCACTGGATGGCATGTCTCCACTGGCCAGTCATCTCAGGATGTTTTTGTTTGTTACAACTTCAGAATATAGTTCCTGTGGTCCGGGCTGCATGGGCACTCCATCTTGCATGAGGTCAGCTAACATTATTGTTAGCATTCATATAGACCTACTTTTTACATGACTCCAGTAACCAATCCAAGTGCCTTGCAGTTTCCACACTGCAAGCATCTACAGCTCCACTCTGCATACCAGAGCAATTCTCACATTGCCACCTCCTAGCCTGCAACCAGCTATCCATTACAAACCTGAATCAGTGCTTCCCTGCTACAGCTACCAGGTGCACATCATTACCACAAACCGCATGAGCGTTTGGGCGTAGGGCCCCCGAGGCTACGCTGGCTGGACCTTCTCAGGGCATCACCACTTAATACACATAGTTACTTTTCACATCACCTTATATGTTTGTTTTTCATGCATGTATTTTTTCACATATATTTTAATCTCTTTCATCACTTATTACTTACTCGCACACATCTATACTTTACACTGCACTGTCACTCTTTTTCCATTTTCGTGTGATGCCCTGGGGGGGTCCTGGGCTGGACGTCAAAATGGCGTTTAATGGGTATGCATAATTAGCAAAGTAGCGTCATTACACACGTGACTAGGTTGCATTTTAGCCTGAACTGCTCGCAATGTTGTGGTGGGAAAAGGCTACCACAAGCACTGCGAGCAGCTCCAATGGCTCTCGATGTTCCCGATTAATCCTACAACTGCCAGAGATGACGTGTGTTGCGAGTAGCAAAGGGGCATCTTTATACAGGTGCGAGCGCATAGTGCGGACGCTCGCTATTACTTAGTGGGCGGCTTTACGTGATGCAGTGCGAGAGCATGATTTAAATAGCCGGCCCCTTTTAGCCAGCGAGCGGCAGCAAATAGTGTCCGGGTCTGAATCAGGCCCTCAGTCTTGAGTACCAGTTAAACTCTTCAAGTGTGTCCCACTATATTGATTTGATCCTGTGTTCAGTGCTATTGCATTACAAGCAGTGTGCTCCATCTATAGTTACCCACTGTAGCCAGTCCTGCATTCAGCTCTATTCCATTTACAAGCAGTGGCTCCATCTCTACTTACCACAGCTATTGCGTTGGGTACGGGACCCTGACGGTCACAATGCTGATGGTCAGAATAGTGACAGCGGCCCACCCATCTCAGAGTCTAACCCACCCCTCCTGCAGCTTAACCCACCCCTACCGCAACCTAACCCACCCCTCCCGCAGCCTAACTCACACCTCCTGCAGCATAACCCACCCCTCCTGCAGCATAACCCTAACCGTCCCATCCCACACCCTAACCCTAATACTCAACATCGGAATCTGTCAGGATTGTGACCGTCAGGATCCTGACTACATCCCCTGCTATCCATTCTGGCCTCCGCTCCATTCAGTTTACACTAGTGTTCTCTCTGCTTCCAGTGTGCTGTCAGCTACCATCTTCAATTACCAATGTGCGCTGTCTGTTACCATCTGCATTTACTATTGTGTGCTGTCAGCTACCATTTGCATTTACTACTTGCGCTGGCAGCCATAGACTGCTTAACATCTTTCACTATTCATTACAGTCTGCATTCCATCCTGTGTGCCTATCACTGCTCTACATCAGTGTGCAATTCCAGTTACACCCACAGATACCTGTGTGCAGTACATATCTCTATCAACAGTCTACAAGTTAACTTTAGCAGATTGCACAAGCCACTAGTGTGTATTCCATAGACTTATTCTTTCCCTGTCATGTTGCTGACATGTCTCCTGTTCCTCACTCCAGTTCCTACAAGACTTGCCAGTAGTCCCAGTACTGTGCCCACAACAAACACGGAATCTGACACTTGTCAAGTGGTAAGGCTATATTGTGGCTGAAAGGTTCTGGGACCCTACAGCAGATATTCATGAGTGAAAAGCTTTCACTCCTCTCACTCAGACACTCTGGACATCTGGAAGAAGGAGATTCCAAGCTGGTACAATGCCTGACTCATCCTGTTGTATTAGACTCATATGGACTGAAAGCCTCACTATTACCACACAGAGGACGTCATTTAAAATCACAATATTTTGAGCTCTATACCTTCCATGCTGCTTTCTGTGTTTTTACAACTGAGTTTTGGATGACTACCTTCTCTGGCATCTTTCCCCTGGCTCTTGGACAACCAGCTTCTCTATCTCTAGACCCCTGCCTATTCCTGAACTTTGTTATTCCTAAGTCCTAAAGGCTGTTCCTGCTATTAAAATCTTACAAACCAGTATCCATTATACAAATACCATAAGCCCGGCACAAGGAGACATCACACTTTTTTCCTTAACAACACATATTTTGTGCAAATTACAGATCAAGGGCTATAAGCTTGAACCTGAGGAGGTGGCAACTTTATGGACATATTGCACCCTAAGTCTGTCAAACCTGACTAGCAACTTGAGATGTACAAAATATATAATTTATTAATACAATGTGTACACCGGCCAACCAAAGCCAATCTATCAATCATTCCAAATAAATTGTTGAAACATTTCTAAAGCATCAGCTGAGGCAGCTCCTTGCATTGTGAGGGAAGGCTTCACATTTATCTAGCAATGAAAGCTTTGAGACTTCAAGCGGATACACCCACCCTTAGTTTTATGCATCCCAGGCTTTAACACATGAACTGTCTAGTTTGGTTGGTTGATTATCTAAATGGCAGATCCTAATACAAGACTGTTTAAGGGTAAAGGATGCAATAATCCAATCTGTCCTGCTGTATCTTTACTGGCAAAGAATAAGCTATGGGCACTTTAGAAACATAGAATTTGACGGCAGATAAAAACCACTCGGTCCATCTAGTCTGCCCTTCCATAGCACAGATACAGTCAGGTGCATAAATATTGGGACATTGACAGAATTTTCATATTTTGGCCTCTATTCACCACCACAATGGCTTTGAAATTAAACAAACAAGATGTGTTTTAACTGCAGACTTTCAGATTTAATTTGAGGGTAATTACATCCAAACCAGCTGAATGGTGTAGGAATTACAATGGTTTCTATATCTGCCTCCCACTTTTTAAGGGGCCAAAAGTAATGGGACAAACTAAACAATACTAATCTAACTTTCACTTTTTAATACTTTGTTGCAAATCCTTTGCAGGCAATTACAGCATGAAGTCTGGAACGCATAGACATCACCAGACGCTGGGTTTCATCCCTGGTGATGCTCTGCCAGGCCTCTACTGCAAATGTCTTTAGTTCCTGCTTGTTCTTGGGGTTCTGAAGCATTTGACTGAATATGAGCATATAATATTGCCTGAAACACTTCAGAATTCACTCTGCTGTTTTTGTCAGCAGTCACATCATCAATAAATACAAGGGAACCAGTTCCATTGGCAGCCATACATGCCCATGCCATGACACTACCACCACCATGCTTCACTGATGAGGTGGTATGTTTTGGATCATGAGCAGTTGCTTTCCTTCTCCATACTCTTCTCTTCCCATCACTCTGGTACAAGTTGATCTTTGTCTCATCTGTCCATAGGATGTTGTTCCACGACTGTAATAGCTTTTTTAGATGTTGTTTGGCAAACTCTAATCTGGTCTTCCTGTTTTTGAGGCTCACCAATGGTTTACATCTTGTGGTGAACCCTCTATATTCAGTCTTGTGGTGAACCCTCTATATTCTCTTGTTTGTTGACTTTGACACATATACACCTACCTCCTGGAGAGTGTTCTTGATTTGGCCAACTGTTGTGAAGGGGTTTTTCTTCACCAGGGAAATAATTCTTCTGTCAACCACCACAGTTGTTTTCCGTGGTCTTCCGGGTCTTTGGTGTTGCTGAGCTCTCCGGTGCATTCTTTCTTTTCAAGAATGTTCCAAACAGTTGATTTGGCCACACCTAATGTTTTTGCTATCTCTCTGATGGGTTTGTTTTGATTTTTCAGCCTAATGATGGCTTGCTTCACTGATAGTGACAGCTCTTTGGATCTTATATTGAGATTCGACAGCAACTGATTCCAAATGCAAATGTCACACCTAGAATCAACTCCAGACATTTTACCTGCTTAATTGATAATGAAATAAGGAGGGAATAGCCCACACCTGTCCATGAAATAGCTTTTGAGTTGATAGTCCCATTACTTTTGGCCCCTTAAAAAGTGGGAGCCACATATAGAAACCGTTGTAATTCCTACACCGTTCACCTGATTTGGATGTAATTACCCTCAAATTAAATCTGAAAGTCTGCAGTTAAAGCACATCTTGTTTGTTTCATTTCAAAGCCATTGTGGTGGTGGATAGAGGCCAAAATATGAAAATTCTGTCAATGTCCCAATATTTATGCACCTGACTGTATATAAGCAGCTAAAGACTACTACTGACCTGTTTGCAACAGTGGGAACATATTTCATAGCACCATATTCAAGGCTGTGTTTGTAAAATGACAGGAGCTGATTGGTTGGTACTTTATCTCCATCCACTTTATCTCTCTCCAAGGCTTAGTACATAGATCCCTATATTCCTACAACTGTTTTGCTAGGCATGTATTTAGATAGAATACTTCAAAAATGCTAAGTAGAGTCAGGACGAGAAGGCACAACTGCGACTGATTCACAGTTGCTCATGAGGCAGAGATCAGTCTGATTTCAGATAAATAGCTTGCACCTCTTATAGCGCTGATGCACATGCGTGCTGTTAGTAAATGGATAGGGGCAGTGCAACTGCATAGTTGAGGCCAACTCTAATTACAGAAGGAGATCCTCATTTATTTCCAAGCACGCAATGCGGCCAGCCTGAGTCTGACTCTGGATCAGCCCCTATGTCTCTTACACATCTTTGTTACATTTTGATTCACCAGAATGAAAAATATTTTTATAAGGTAATGTGATCTGATTAGGTATACAATGTAACTGGCAGGGAGGGCAGAAGGGAAATGTGGGCCTGATTCATAGTTGTACACTATGACGATGTTTTCGCAGTTGAGCGATAATTGGCAATCTGCACTTACATCTACGTTGCATGGTGCATGCATCAAGGTACATTACTGTAGTAACTTGCAGCGACTATTTATTCACAGTGTGATTGACAATCAGGGAAGTATTAGGGGGTGGCGGCAAAGAGCGTAGGTGTGTGTGATGATGGTTTTGGGGGCATGTCACCCTGCAACTGCAATCTCGTACTCAGGAAACATGACTCTGGCATATCACTTCCCACGTCCATCATGCGGGACCATAGGCCTATTCAGGACTGCGACAATTGGATGATCCGAGTCTTTTTAGGCAGATGCTGCAACATTTTACGCAGATGCTTGGCTTTCCAAAGCCGCAGGTGAGCGTCCCAGATCTTGCATGTTTTGTATCCGATGTAAGTCCTTCCCACAGTGAGTTAGGCACCACGGGAGGTGTAGGAAGGCTATTACCTTAATATTATCTGTGCAGTGCATTGCAGTTGGTGGGCAGTTTGTTTTCTATTCTACCAAAAAAATTGGTGTGTTCAAAAAACTTCAGGCATGATACTGTGTTTATTTAAGTCTAACACTAACAGCCAGTAGGACAAGGGCCACCACCTTAATTTTGGGACATTTTCGCCAATTCAGCAGCTGCATGTAGAAGATTGCAGCAGCTGCATGTAGAATATTGCAGCAGCTGCAAAAAAAGGTTCAATTTGCCATGCCATGCCAACAAGGTGGAATTCCACCCTTTATATAATTGATTTTCAACCTTTTTCAACTGGCGGCACACCAAACAAGATTTTAAAATAAATTGCTGGGGCACACCATCAGTACTCCATGGGGAAAATAACACACCCATTGCCCCTATGAGAAAAAACACACGTTGGCCCCGACAGGAAAAAAATACTCACACACTGGCCACCACAGAAAAATAAGCACACATGTTGTACCCCCCTACAGCAAAAAAAATGGCCCCTGCAGTAATAAAGAATTGTCCCCTACTGTAATTGTCCCCAACAGTAATTACACTCACATTGGCCCCCATTGTAATAACAAAGCTGGTCCCCACAGTAATTACACAAATTGGCCCCCATAGTACAGTAATTACACACATGTTGGCCCCCACAGTACAGTAATTACACTCATTGGCCCCCATAGTACAGTAATTACACACACTGGCCCCATAGTAATAACACACATTGGCCCCCATTACACAGATTGGCCCCCTCACTAATAAAACAAACACTTTGGCCCCCCAAAGTAATTACACACACATTGTCCACCACAGTAATAAAATAAATAAAAATGCACTGGCCCCTACTTTGAAGGAGCTCTGTTTTCCTCCCCCTCCTTCAGCGGCAGGAGTTTATGCAGAGGGAGTGTCAGAGTGCTTGTCTTTCTTGGTTACAGAGCATTGGAGCAGGAGCAACACTAGCCTGGGCAGGAGAGAAGGCAAGGAGCAGCCCTGGGTGGGTGGGAAGGCAACATGACATGCGTGACCTATGAGTCATAGGTTATCTGTCAGGTCGCATCGCGTCTGGGTGCCTGAAAATCCGCAGCACTGCCCAAAGCCAATATTGCAGTAATAACGATTGCAGTAGCAGCACTTGGGATCGCATCATCGCGGCACGCTTGGGAGCCGCTCGTGGCACAGCAGTTGAAAAACACTGCTTTATATGCTTCAGCAAATGAGGAAACAGCAATAAGCCATCCGAACCTACATAACATGCCATGACATAGGTATTAAAAGATGCAAAGAGATCCTGGTGACCAAGTTGTCAACTCAAGTGGCACATGACACTACAACATCTCCTCCTTCAGTGTCTCTGGCAACTGTGGCTGCCAGGAAAAAACTGAGCTTTTCCAAGAGACCAACTGGTAATGTGGATGAGTCAACACAACAGTTTGACATCTGGTCAGGTCCAAAAGAGTTGCCCAATATTAGTGACACTACAGTAATGCAATTTGATATGGTCACCATCCATAGATTGGTGGAGGATTATTTTAATGTACAAATAGACATGTTAGACAGTCCCTTTGACTACTTGGTTGAAAAAAAAGACAATTTGGAAGCTCTTGTACAAGCTAGCTTTGTTTTACTTAAGCTTCCCACCCTTGAGTGTGTACTCAGAAAGAGTTGTCAGCACAGCCAGAAACCTTGTCACCTACTCCCTCAAATGTGGAAAAGATGAAAAGATTATGTTCATCAAAATGAGCTACAAATTCCATGAGGAAGACCTTCACTGACAATTACGTCAAAGTACAGATTCCAGCGGAGATTAATTAATATTGTGCGAAGATGATGTACAAACTGATAATGGTGAAGATGAGGATGATAATGACAATGACATTTTTTCACTGTAGAAATCATTGACAGCACAATTAGTTTAGCTCCCTTAAGCCCATCATTAACAACAACAACACTGTTAGCTGCTTTAATCCCATCATTAACAACACTGCTAGTGCCCATTGGTAGCTTGTTTCGTGGGGCCCAAACAAACCAATCACTTCAGCCACAAAAATGGGTCCATGTCCCTGAAGTGATTGGTTTGTTAAACAGTGCATGTCCTATTAATATACAACATAAGGGTGGGTGGAAGGGCTCAAGGACAATTCCACCCTGCACCTCTTTTCTTTGCATTATGCACTGTTTGGGGAATTAATGACTGTCTTTTTTGCAAATAATTAAAATAAGTTACAAATCCTTCCTTCCTTTGCCTGCCTTCCACGACACACATACTCCACCTCCCTCAGACTTCTGATCTAGTTCCTAATTAATGAAAACATTCTTGGTTTCTGTGGGATCGTGTAATTTATTAAACTGACCTCATGTCTGCCACTGCAGTGCCACTCTGTTTCTTAGATGTGGCATGTTGGAAGCTGAACTGCCACAGCTGCTGAAATCTTCAACATGCAGTTGCTGAATGCCGAAAATCTTCACAAATTTTTTTGACCACAGACAGCATCTCCTGCATACCCCTTTACATTTTTTACAAAATTCTGAACCACCAAGTTTATTCTGTGGACAAAACATGGGACATGTTCACCTAGTTGTAATGCTCTCCCCTCCTTCATAAATTTGCTTCAGAATCAAGTAATTTAATTTAAATTTACAAACTATTCAATCCTTACTTCATTTACCTGCCTTCAACTATATACATACTCCACTTCCCTTGGGCCTCTGATCTAGTTCTTGATTAATGAAAACATTCTTGATTTCTATGGGGTCTATTAAACTACCATCCTGTTTGACACCTCCAGGCCGCTCGCATAGCTGTGGGTTACAACCCACAGCTTTTGTGAGCGGCCTGGCGATGGTCGCGATTATTGCGACCATTGGGCTTGCGTTGATACCCTTGTGGTAGGGTCTTGGTTTCTGTAAGCCCCAGTGAACTTCCTGCTCTAATAGAGCAGGAAGTTCACTACTGACATCACGAATGATGTCAGTAGGGCCACCCACAAATGGCAGGCGTTCCTTCGGGAATGCTTCCATTTGTCCAGCCACCCCCCCGAGCTGTCGATAAACATCGACAGCTGCCCCATTTTGTAGTGAGCCCCGGACCGAGTGAAGTTCTCACTCACACCGGGGCTCACGCACGCGCATTGCGCACGCAGCGCATGTGCACTAGCCGACCATTGACCCACTTGTGAGTGCTATGCACTCGTGAGCGGGTCTGAATCAGGCCCTAAGTCCTTTATTCATTTGACAGGATCCAAGGGTTGTCAGAATATTAAAATTGGATCACTACATTTTGGTGACTATAGTTTTATGTCGTACATCATGTCTTTCCTTCCAACTGACATAGATATTAAAAGATGCAAAGAGCTCCTGGTGACCAAGTTGTCAACTCAAGTGGCACATGACACTACAACATCTCCTCCTTCAGTGTCTCTGGCAACTGTGGCTGCCAGGAAAAAACTGAGCTTTTCCAAGAGACCAACTGGTAATGTGGATGAGTCAACACAACAGTTTGACATCTGGTCAGGTCCAAAAGAGTTGCCCAATATTAGTGACACTACAGTAATGCAATTTGATATGGTCACCATCCATAGATTGGTGGAGGATTATTTTAATGTACAAATAGACATGTTAGACAGTCCCTTTGACTACTTGGTTGAAAAAAAAGACAATTTGGAAGCTCTTGTACAAACTAGCTTTGTTTTACTTAAGCTTCCCACCCTTGAGTGTGTACTCAGAAAGAGTTTTCAGCACAGCCAGAAACCTTGTCACCTACTCCCTCAAATGTGGAAAAGATGAAAAGATTATGTTCATCAAAATGAGCTACAAATTCCATGAGGAAGACCTTCACTGACAATTACGTCAAAGTACAGATTCCAGCGGAGATTAATTAATATTGTGCGAAGATGATGTACAAACTGATAATGGTGAAGATGAGGATGATAATGACAATGACATTTTTCACTGTAGAAATCATTGACAGCACAATTAGTTTAGCTCCCTTAAGCCCATCATTAACAACAACAACACTGTTAGCTGCTTTAATCCCATCATTAACAACACTGCTAGTGCCCATTGGTAGCTTGTTTCGTGGGGCCCAAACAAACCAATCACTTCAGCCACAAAAATGGGTCCCTGTCCCTGAAGTGATTGGTTTGTTAAACAGTGCATGTCCTATTAATATACAACATAAGGGTGGGTGGAAGGGCTCATGGACTATTCCACCCTGCACCTCTTTTCTTTGCATTATGCACTGTTTGGGGAATTAATGACTGTCTTTTTTGCAAATAATTAAAATAAGTTACAAATCCTTCCTTCCTTTGCCTGCCTTCCACTACACACATACTCCACCTCCCTCAGACTTCTGATCTAGTTCCTAATTAATGAAAACATTCTTGGTTTCTGTGGGATCGTGTAATTTATTAAACTGACCTCATGTCTGCCACTGCAGTGCCACTCTGTTTCTTAGATGTGGCATGTTGGAAGCTGACCTGCCACAGCTGCTGAAATCTTCGACATGCAGTTGCTGAATGCCGAAAATCTTCACAAATTTGTTTGACCACAGACAGCATCTCCTGCATACCCCTTTACATTTTTTAAAAAATTCTGAACCACCAAGTTTATTCTGTGGACAAAACATGGGACATGTTCACCTAGTTGTAATGCTCTCCCCTCCTTCATAAATTTGCTTCAGAATCAAGTAATTTAATTTAAATTTACAAACTATTCAATCCTTACTTCATTTACCTGCCTTCAACTATATACATACTCCACTTCCCTTGGGCCTCTGATCTAGTTCTTGATTAATGAAAACATTCTTGATTTCTATGGGGTCTATTAAACTGCCATCCTGTTTGCCACCTCCAGGCCGCTTGCATAGCTGTGGGTTACAACCCACAGCTTTTGTGAGCGGCCTGGCGATGGTCGCGATTATTGTGACCATTGGGCTTGCGTTGATACCCTTGTGGTAGGGTCTTGGTTTCCGTAAGCCCCAGTGAACTTCCTGCTCTAATAGAGCAGGAAGTTCACTACTGACATCACGAATGATGTCAGTAGGGCCACACACAAATGGCAGGCGTTCCTTCGGGAATGCTTCCATTTGTCCAGCCACCCCCCCGAGCTGTCGATAAACATCGACAGCTGCCCCGTTTTGTAGTGAGCCCTGGACCGAGTGCAGTTCTCACTCACAACGGGGCTCACGCACGTGCATTGCGCACGTAGCGCATGTGCACTAGCCGACCATTGACCCACTTGTGAGTGCTATGCACTCGTGAGTGGGTCTGAATCAGGCCCTAAGTCCTTTATTCATTTGACAGGATCCAAGGGTTGTCAGAATATTAAAATTGGATCACTACTTTTTGGTGACTATAGTTTTATGTCGTACATCATGTCTTTCCTTCCAACTGACATAGATATTAAAAGATGCAAAGAGCTCCTGGTGACCAAGTTGTCAACTCAAGTGGCACATGACACTACAACATCTCCTCCTTCAGTGTCTCTGGCAACTGTGGCTGCCAGGAAAAAACTGAGCTTTTCCAAGAGACCAACTGGTAATGTGGATGAGTCAACACAACAGTTTGACATCTGGTCAGGTCCAAAAGAGTTGCCCAATATTAGTGACACTACAGTAATGCAATTTGATATGGTCACCATCCATAGATTGGTGGAGGATTATTTTAATGTACAAATAGACATGTTAGACAGTCCCTTTGACTACTTGGTTGAAAAAAAAGACAATTTGGAAGCTCTTGTACAAACTAGCTTTGTTTTACTTAAGCTTCCCACCCTTGAGTGTGTACTCAGAAAGAGTTTTCAGCACAGCCAGAAACCTTGTCACCTACTCCCTCAAATGTGGAAAAGATGAAAAGATTATGTTCATCAAAATGAGCTACAAATTCCATGAGGAAGACCTTCACTGACAATTACGTCAAAGTACAGATTCCAGCGGAGATTAATTAATATTGTGCGAAGATGATGTACAAACTGATAATGGTGAAGATGAGGATGATAATGACAATGACATTTTTTCACTGTAGAAATCATTGACAGCACAATTAGTTTAGCTCCCTTAAGCCCATCATTAACAACAACAACACTGTTAGCTGCTTTAATCCCATCATTAACAACACTGCTAGTGCCCATTGGTAGCTTGTTTCGTGGGGCCCAAACAAACCAATCACTTCAGCCACAAAAATGGGTCCCTGTCCCTGAAGTGATTGGTTTGTTAAACAGTGCATGTCCTATTAATATACAACATAAGGGTGGGTGGAAGGGCTCATGGACTATTCCACCCTGCACCTCTTTTCTTTGCATTATGCACTGTTTGGGGAATTAATGACTGTCTTTTTTGCAAATAATTAAAATAAGTTACAAATCCTTCCTTCCTTTGCCTGCCTTCCACTACACACATACTCCACCTCCCTCAGACTTCTGATCTAGTTCCTAATTAATGAAAACATTCTTGGTTTCTGTGGGATCGTGTAATTTATTAAACTGACCTCATGTCTGCCACTGCAGTGCCACTCTGTTTCTTAGATGTGGCATGTTGGAAGCTGAACTGCCACAGCTGCTGAAATCTTCGACATGCAGTTGCTGAATGCCGAAAATCTTCACAAATTTTTTTGACCACAGACAGCATCTCCTGCATACCCCTTTACATTTTTTACAAAATTCTGAACCACCAAGTTTATTCTGTGGACAAAACATGGGACATGTTCACCTAGTTGTAATGCTCTCCCCTCCTTCATAAATTTGCTTCAGAATCAAGTAATTTAATTTAAATTTACAAACTATTCAATCCTTACTTCATTTACCTGCCTTCAACTATATACATACTCCACTTCCCTTGGGCCTCTGATCTAGTTCTTGATTAATGAAAACATTCTTGATTTCTATGGGGTCTATTAAACTGCCATCCTGTTTGCCACCTCCAGGCCGCTCGCATAGCTGTGGGTTACAACCCACAGCTTTTGTGAGCGGCCTGGCGATGGTCGCGATTATTGCGACCATTGGGCTTGTGTTGATACCCTTGTGGTAGGGTTTTGGATTCTGTAAGCCCCAGTGAACTTCCTGCTCTAATAGAGCAGGAAGTTCACTACTGACATCACGAATGATGTCAGTAGGGCCACCCACAAATGGCAGGCGTTCCTTCGGGAATGCTTCCATTTGTCCAGCCACCCCCCCGAGCTGTCGATAAACATCGACAGCTGCCCCGTTTTGTAGTGAGCCCCGGACCGAGTGAAGTTCTCACTCACACCGGGGCTCACGCACGCGCATTGCGCACGCAGCGCATGTGCACTAGCCGACCATTGACCCACTTGTGAGTGCTATGCACTCGTGAGCGGGTCTGAATCAGGCCCTAAGTCCTTTATTCATTTGACAGGATCCAAGGGTTGTCAGAATATTAAAATTGGATCACTACATTTTGGTGACTATAGTTTTATGTCGTACATCATGTCTTTCCTTCCAACTGACATAGATATTAAAAGATGCAAAGAGCTCCTGGTGACCAAGTTGTCAACTCAAGTGGCACATGACACTACAACATCTCCTCCTTCAGTGTCTCTGGCAACTGTGGCTGCCAGGAAAAAACTGAGCTTTTCCAAGAGACCAACTGGTAATGTGGATGAGTCAACACAACAGTTTGACATCTGGTCAGGTCCAAAAGAGTTGCCCAATATTAGTGACACTACAGTAATGCAATTTGATATGGTCACCATCCATAGATTGGTGGAGGATTATTTTAATGTACAAATAGACATGTTAGACAGTCCCTTTGACTACTTGGTTGAAAAAAAAGACAATTTGGAAGCTCTTGTACAAACTAGCTTTGTTTTACTTAAGCTTCCCACCCTTGAGTGTGTACTCAGAAAGAGTTTTCAGCACAGCCAGAAACCTTGTCACCTACTCCCTCAAATGTGGAAAAGATGAAAAGATTATGTTCATCAAAATGAGCTACAAATTCCATGAGGAAGACCTCCACTGACAATTACGTCAAAGTACAGATTCCAGCGGAGATTAATTAATATTGTGCGAAGATGAGGTACAAACTGATAATGGTGAAGATGAGGATGATAATGACAATGACATTTTTTCACTGTAGAAATCATTGACAGCACAATTAGTTTAGCTCCCTTAAGCCCATCATTAACAACAACAACACTGTTAGCTGCTTTAATCACATCATTAACAACACTGCTAGTGCCCATTGGTAGCTTGTTTCGTGGGGCCCAAGCAAACCAATCACTTCAGCCACAAAAATGGGTCCCTGTCCCTGAAGTGATTGGTTTGTTAAACAGTGCATGTCCTATTAATATACAACATAAGGGTGGGTGGAAGGGCTCATGGACTATTCCACCCTGCACCTCTTTTCTTTGCATTATGCACTGTTTGGGGAATTAATGACTGCCTTTTTTGCAAATAATTAAAATAAGTTACAAATCCTTCCTTCCTTTGCCTGCCTTCCACTACACACATACTCTACCTCCCTCAGACTTCTGATCTAGTTCCTAATTAATGAAAACATTCTTGGTTTCTGTGGGATCATGTAATTTATTAAACTGACCTCATGTCTGCCACTGCAGTGCCACTCTGTTTCTTAGATGTGGCATGTTGGAAGCTGAACTGCCACAGCTGCTGAAATCTTCGACATGCAGTTGCTGAATGCCGAAAATCTTCACAAATTTTTTTTGACCACAGACAGCATCTCCTGCATACCCCTTTACATTTTTTACAAAATTCTGAACCACCAAGTTTATTCTGTGGACAAAACATGGGACATGTTCACCTAGTTGTAATGCTCTCCCCTCCTTCATAAATTTGCTTCAGAATCAAGTAATTTAATTTAAATTTACAAACTATTCAATCCTTACTTCATTTACCTGCCTTCAACTATATACATACTCCACTTCCCTTGGGCCTCTGATCTACTTCTTGATTAATGAAATCATTCTTGATTTCTATGGGGTCTATTAAACTGCCATCCTGTTTGCCACCTCCAGGCCGCTCGCATAGCTGTGGGTTACAACCCACAGCTTTTGTGAGCGGCCTGGCGATGGTCGCGATTATTGCGTCCATTGATACCCTTGTGGTAGGGTCTTGGTTTCTGTAAGCCCCAGTGAACTTCCTGCTCTAATAGAGCAGGAAGTTCACTACTGACATCACGAATGATGTCAATAGGGCCACCCACAAATGGCAGGCGTTCCTTCGGGAATGCTTCCATTTGTCCAGCCACCCCCCCGAGCTGTCGATAAACATCGACAGCTGCCCCATTTTGTAGTGAGCCCCGGACCGAGTGAAGTTCTCACTCACACCGGGGCTCACGCACGCGCATTGCGCACACAGCGCATGTGCACTAGCCGACCATTGACCCACTTGTGAGTGCTATGCACTCGTGAGCGGGTCTGAATCAGGCCCTAAGTCCTTTATTCATTTGACAGGATCCAAGGGTTGTCAGAATATTAAAATTGGATCACTACATTTTGGTGACTATAGTTTTATGTCGTACATCATGTCTTTCCTTCCAACTGACATAGATATTAAAAGATGCAAAGAGCTCCTGGTGACCAAGTTGTCAACTCAAGTGGCACATGACACTACAACATCTCCTCCTTCAGTGTCTCTGGCAACTGTGGCTGCCAGGAAAAAACTGAGCATTTCCAAGAGACCAACTGGTAATGTGGATGAGTCAACACAACAGTTTGACATCTGGTCAGGTCCAAAAGAGTTGCCCAATATTAGTGACACTACAGTAATGCAATTTGATATGGTCACCATCCATAGATTGGTGGAGGATTATTTTAATGTACAAATAGACATGTTAGACAGTCCCTTTGACTACTTGGTTGAAAAAAAAGACAATTTGGAAGCTCTTGTACAAACTAGCTTTGTTTTACTTAAGCTTCCCACCCTTGAGTGTGTACTCAGAAAGAGTTTTCAGCACAGCCAGAAACCTTGTCACCTACTCCCTCAAATGTGGAAAAGATGAAAAGATTATGTTCATCAAAATGAGCTACAAATTCCATGAGGAAGACCTTCACTGACAATTACGTCAAAGTACAGATTCCAGCGGAGATTAATTAATATTGTGCGAAGATGAGGTACAAACTGATAATGGTGAAGATGAGGATGATAATGACAATGACATTTTTTCACTGTAGAAATCATTGACAGCACAATTAGTTTAGCTCCCTTAAGCCCATCATTAACAACAACAACACTGTTAGCTGCTTTAATCCCATCATTAACAACACTGCTAGTGCCCATTGGTAGCTTGTTTCGTGGGGCCCAAACAAACCAATCACTTCAGCCACAAAAATGGGTCCCTGTCCCTGAACTGATTGGTTTGTTAAACAGTGCATGTCCTATTAATATACAACATAAGGGTGGGTGGAAGGGCTCATGGACTATTCCACCCTGCACCTCTTTTCTTTGCATTATGCACTGTTTGGGGAATTAATGACTGTCTTTTTTGCAAATAATTAAAATAAGTTACAAATCCTTCCTTCCTTTGCCTGCCTTCCACTACACACATACTCCACCTCCCTCAGACTTCTGATCTAGTTCCTAATTAATGAAAACATTCTTGGTTTCTGTGGGATCGTGTAATTTATTAAACTGACCTCATGTCTGCCACTGCAGTGCCACTCTGTTTCTTAGATGTGGCATGTTGGAAGCTGAACTGCCACAGCTGCTGAAATCTTCGACATGCAGTTGCTGAATGCCGAAAATCTTCACAAATTTTTTTGACCACAGACAGCATCTCCTGCATACCCCTTTACATTTTTTACAAAATTCTGAACCACCAAGTTTATTCTGTGGACAAAACATGGGACATGTTCACCTAGTTGTAATGCTCTCCCCTCCTTCATAAATTTGCTTCAGAATCAAGTAATTTAATTTAAATTTACAAACTATTCAATCCTTACTTCATTTACCTGCCTTCAACTATATACATACTCCACTTCCCTTGGGCCTCTGATCTAGTTCTTGATTAATGAAAACATTCTTGATTTCTATGGGGTCTATTAAACTGCCATCCTGTTTGCCACCTCCAGGCCGCTCGCATAGCTGTGGGTTACAACCCACAGCTTTTGTGAGCGGCCTGGCGATGGTCGCGATTATTGCGACCATTGGGCTTGCGTTGATACCCTTGTGGTAGGGTCTTGGTTTCCGTAAGCCCCAGTGAACTTCCTGCTCTAATAGAGCAGGAAGTTCACTACTGACATCACGAATGATGTCAGTAGGGCCACCCACAAATGGCAGGCGTTCCTTCGGGAATGCTTCCATTTGTCCAGCCACCCCCCGAGCTGTCGATAAACATCGACAGCTGCCCCGTTTTGTAGTGAGCCCCGGACCGAGTGCAGTTCTCACTCACACCGGGGCTCACGCACGCGCATTGCGCACGCAGCGCATGTGCACTAGCCGACCATTGACCCACTTGTGAGTGCTATGCACTCGTGAGCGGGTCTGAATCAGGCCCTAAGTCCTTTATTCATTTGACAGGATCCAAGGGTTGTCAGAATATTAAAATTGGATCACTACATTTTGGTGACTATAGTTTTATGTCGTACATCATGTCTTTCCTTCCAACTGACATAGATATTAAAAGATGCAAAGAGCTCCTGGTGACCAAGTTGTCAACTCAAGTGGCACATGACACTACAACATCTCCTCCTTCAGTGTCTCTGGCAACTGTGGCTGCCAGGAAAAAACTGTGCTTTTCCAAGAGACCAACTGGTAATGTGGATGAGTCAACACAACAGTTTGACATCTGGTCAGGTCCAAAAGAGTTGCCCAATATTAGTGACACTACAGTAATGCAATTTGATATGGTCACCATCCATAGATTGGTGGAGGATTATTTTAATGTACAAATAGACATGTTAGACAGTCCCTTTGACTACTTGGTTGAAAAAAAAGACAATTTGGAAGCTCTTGTACAAACTAGCTTTGTTTTACTTAAGCTTCCCACCCTTGAGTGTGTACTCAGAAAGAGTTTTCAGCACAGCCAGAAACCTTGTCACCTACTCCCTCAAATGTGGAAAAGATGAAAAGATTATGTTCATCAAAATGAGCTACAAATTCCATGAGGAAGACCTTCACTGACAATTACGTCAAAGTACAGATTCCAGCAGAGATTAATTAATATTGTGCGAAGATGATGTACAAACTGATAATGGTGAAGATGAGGATGATAATGACAATGACATTTTTTCACTGTAGAAATCATTGACAGCACAATTAGTTTAGCTCCCTTAAGCCCATCATTAACAACAACAACACTGTTAGCTGCTTTAATCCCATCATTAACAACACTGCTAGTGCCCATTGGTAGCTTGTTTCGTGGGGCCCAAACAAACCAATCACTTCAGCCACAAAAATGGGTCCCTGTCCCTGAAGTGATTGGTTTGTTAAACAGTGCATGTCCTATTAATATACAACATAAGGGTGGGTGGAAGGGCTCAAGGACAATTCCACCCTGCACCTCTTTTCTTTGCATTATGCACTGTTTGAGGAATTAATGACTGTCTTTTTTGCAAATAATTAAAATAAGTTACAAATCTTTCCTTCCTTTGCCTGCCTTCCACTACACACATACTCCACCTCCCTCAGACTTCTGATCTAGTTCCTAATTAATGAAAACGTTCTTGGTTTCTGTGGGATTGTGTAATTTATTAATCTGACCTCATGTCTGCCACTGCAGTGCCACTCTGTTTCTTAGATGTGGCATGTTGGAAGCTGAACTGCCACAGCTGCTGAAATCTTCGACATGCAGTTGCTGAATGCCGAAAATCTTCACAAATTTTTTTGACCACAGACAGCATCTCCTGCATACCCCTTTACATTTTTTACAAAATTCTGAACCACCAAGTTTATTCTGTGGACAAAACATGGGACATGTTCACCTAGTTGTAATGCTCTCCCCTCCTTCATAAATTTGCTTCAGAATCAAGTAATTTAATTTAAATTTACAAACTATTCAATCCTTACTTCATTTACCTGCCTTCAACTATATACATACTCCACTTCCCTTGGGCCTCTGATCTAGTTCTTGATTAATGAAAACATTCTTGATTTCTATGGGGTCTATTAAACTGCCATCCTGTTTGACACCTCCAGGCCGCTCGCATAGCTGTGAGTTACAACCCACAGCTTTTGTGAGCGGCCTGGCGATGGTCGCGATTATTGCGACCATTGGGCTTGCGTTGATACCCTTATGGTAGGGTCTTGGTTTCTGTAAGCCCCAGTGAACTTCCTGCTCTAATAGAGCAGGAAGTTCACTACTGACATCACGAATGATGTCAGTAGGGCCACCCACAAATGGCAGGCGTTCCTTCGGGAATGCTTCCATTTGTCCAGCCACCCCCCCGAGCTGTCGATAAACATCGACAGCTGCCCCGTTTTGTAGTGAGCCCCGGACCGAGTGCAGTTCTCACTCACACCGGGGCTCACGCACGCGCATTGCGCACGCAGCGCATGTGCACTAGCCGACCATTGACCCACTTGTGAGTGCTATGCACTCGTGAGCGGGTCTGAATCAGGCCCTAAGTCCTTTATTCATTTGACAGGATCCAAGGGTTGTCAGAATATTAAAATTGGATCACTACATTTTGGTGACTATAGTTTTATGTCGTACATCATGTCTTTCCTTCCAACTGACATAGATATTAAAAGATGCAAAGAGCTCCTGGTGACCAAGTTGTCAACTCAAGTGGCACATGACACTACAACATCTCCTCCTTCAGTGTCTCTGGCAACTGTGGCTGCCAGGAAAAAACTGTGCTTTTCCAAGAGACCAACTGGTAATGTGGATGAGTCAACACAACAGTTTGACATCTGGTCAGGTCCAAAAGAGTTGCCCAATATTAGTGACACTACAGTAATGCAATTTGATATGGTCACCATCCATAGATTGGTGGAGGATTATTTTAATGTACAAATAGACATGTTAGACAGTCCCTTTGACTACTTGGTTGAAAAAAAAGACAATTTGGAAGCTCTTGTACAAACTAGCTTTGTTTTACTTAAGCTTCCCACCCTTGAGTGTGTACTCAGAAAGAGTTTTCAGCACAGCCAGAAACCTTGTCACCTACTCCCTCAAATGTGGAAAAGATGAAAAGATTATGTTCATCAAAATGAGCTACAAATTCCATGAGGAAGACCTTCACTGACAATTACGTCAAAGTACAGATTCCAGCAGAGATTAATTAATATTGTGCGAAGATGATGTACAAACTGATAATGGTGAAGATGAGGATGATAATGACAATGACATTTTTTCACTGTAGAAATCATTGACAGCACAATTAGTTTAGCTCCCTTAAGCCCATCATTAACAACAACAACACTGTTAGCTGCTTTAATCCTATCATTAACAACACTGCTAGTGCCCATTGGTAGCTTGTTTCGTGGGGCCCAAACAAACCAATCACTTCAGCCACAAAAATGGGTCCCTGTCCCTGAAGTGATTGGTTTGTTAAACAGTGCATGTCCTATTAATATACAACATAAGGGTGGGTGGAAGGGCTCAAGGACAATTCCACCCTGCACCTCTTTTCTTTGCATTATGCACTGTTTGAGGAATTAATGACTGTCTTTTTTGCAAATAATTAAAATAAGTTACAAATCCTTCCTTCCTTTGCCTGCCTTCCACTACACACATACTCCACCTCCCTCAGACTTCTGATCTAGTTCCTAATTAATGAAAACGTTCTTGGTTTCTGTGGGATTGTGTAATTTATTAATCTGACCTCATGTCTGCCACTGCAGTGCCACTCTGTTTCTTAGATGTGGCATGTTGGAAGCTGAACTGCCACAGCTGCTGAAATCTTCGACATGCAGTTGCTGAATGCCGAAAATCTTCACAAATTTTTTTGACCACAGACAGCATCTCCTGCATACCCCTTTACATTTTTTACAAAATTCTGAACCACCAAGTTTATTCTGTGGACAAAACATGGGACATGTTCACCTAGTTGTAATGCTCTCCCCTCCTTCATAAATTTGCTTCAGAATCAAGTAATTTAATTTAAATTTACAAACTATTCAATCCTTACTTCATTTACCTGCCTTCAACTATATACATACTCCACTTCCCTTGGGCCTCTGATCTAGTTCTTGATTAATGAAAACATTCTTGATTTCTATGGGGTCTATTAAACTGCCATCCTGTTTGACACCTCCAGGCCGCTCGCATAGCTGTGAGTTACAACCCACAGCTTTTGTGAGCGGCCTGGCGATGGTCGCGATTATTGCGACCATTGGGCTTGCGTTGATACCCTTATGGTAGGGTCTTGGTTTCTGTAAGCCCCAGTGAACTTCCTGCTCTAATAGAGCAGGAAGTTCACTACTGACATCACGAATGATGTCAGTAGGGCCACCCACAAATGGCAGGCGTTCCTTCGGGAATGCTTCCATTTGTCCAGCCACCCCCCCGAGCTGTCGATAAACATCGACAGCTGCCCTGTTTTGTAGTGAGCCCCGGACCGAGTGAAGTTCTCACTCACACCGGGGCTCACGCATGCGCATTGCGCACGCAGCGCATGTGCACTAGCCAACCATTGACCCACTTGTGAGTGCTATGCACTCGTGAGCGGGTCTGAATCAGGCCCTAAGTCCTTTATTCATTTGACAGAATCCAAGGGTTGTCAGAATATTAAAATTGGATCACTACATTTTGGTGACTATAGTTTTATGTCGTACATCATGTCTTTCCTTCCAACTGACATAGATATTAAAAGATGCAAAGAGCTCCTGGTGACCAAGTTGTCAACTCAAGTGGCACATGACACTACAACATCTCCTCCTTCAGTGTCTCTGGCAACTGTGGCTGCCAGGAAAAAACTGAGCTTTTCCAAGAGACCAACTGGTAATGTGGATGAGTCAACACAACAGTTTGACATCTGGTCAGGTCCAAAAGAGTTGCCCAATATTAGTGACACTACAGTAATGCAATTTGATATGGTCACCATCCATAGATTGGTGGAGGATTATTTTAATGTACAAATAGACATGTTAGACAGTCCCTTTGACTACTTGGTTGAAAAAAAAGACAATTTGGAAGCTCTTGTACAAACTAGCTTTGTTTTACTTAAGCTTCCCACCCTTGAGTGTGTACTCAGAAAGAGTTTTCAGCACAGCCAGAAACCTTGTCACCTACTCCCTCAAATGTGGAAAAGATGAAAAGATTATGTTCATCAAAATGAGCTACAAATTCCATGAGGAAGACCTTCACTGACAATTACGTCAAAGTACAGATTCCAGCGGAGATTAATTAATATTGTGCGAAGATGATGTACAAACTGATAATGGTGAAGATGAGGATGATAATGACAATGACATTTTTTCACTGTAGAAATCATTGACAGCACAATTAGTTTAGCTCCCTTAAGCCCATCATTAACAACAACAACACTGTTAGCTGCTTTAATCCCATCATTAACAACACTGCTAGTGCCCATTGGTAGCTTGTTTCGTGGGGCCCAAACAAACCAATCACTTCAGCCACAAAAATGGGTCCCTGTCCCTGAAGTGATTGGTTTGTTAAACAGTGCATGTCCTATTAATATACAACATAAGGGTGGGTGGAAGGGCTCAAGGACAATTCCACCCTGCACCTCTTTTCTTTGCATTATGCTCTGTTTGAGGAATTAATGACTGTCTTTTTTGCAAATAATTAAAATAAGTTACAAATCCTTCCTTCCTTTGCCTGCCTTCCACTACACACATACTCCACCTCCCTCAGACTTCTGATCTAGTTCCTAATTAATGAAAACATTCTTGGTTTCTGTGGGATTGTGTATATTATTAAACTGACCTCATGTCTGCCACTGCAGTGCCACTCTGTTTCTTAGATGTGGCATGTTGGAAGCTGAACTGCCACAGCTGCTGAAATCTTCGACATGCAGTTGCTGAATGCCGAAAATCTTCACAAATTTTTTTGACCACAGACAGCATCTCCTGCATACCCCTTTACATTTTTTACAAAATTCTGAACCACCAAGTTTATTCTGTGGACAAAACATGGGACATGTTCACCTAGTTGTAATGCTCTCCCCTCCTTCATAAATTTGCTTCAGAATCAAGTAATTTAATTTAAATTTACAAACTATTCAATCCTTACTTCATTTACCTGCCTTCAACTATATACATACTCCACTTCCCTTGGGCCTCTGATCTACTTCTTGATTAATGAAATCATTCTTGATTTCTATGGGGTCTATTAAACTGCCATCCTGTTTGCCACCTCCAGGCCGCTCGCATAGCTGTGGGTTACAACCCACAGCTTTTGTGAGCGGCCTGGCGATGGTCGCGATTATTGCGACCATTGATACCCTTGTGGTAGGGTCTTGGTTTCTGTAAGCCCCAGTGAACTTCCTGCTCTAATAGAGCAGGAAGTTCACTACTGACATCACGAATGATGTCAATAGGGCCACCCACAAATGGCAGGCGTTCCTTCGGGAATGCTTCCATTTGTCCAGCCACCCCCCCGAGCTGTCGATAAACATCGACAGCTGCCCCATTTTGTAGTGAGCCCCGGACCGAGTGAAGTTCTCACTCACACCGGGGCTCACGCACGCGCATTGCGCACGCAGCGCATGTGCACTAGCCGACCATTGACCCACTTGTGAGTGCTATGCACTCGTGAGCGGGTCTGAATCAGGCCCTAAGTCCTTTATTCATTTGACAGGATCCAAGGGTTGTCAGAATATTAAAATTGGATCACTACATTTTGGTGACTATAGTTTTATGTCGTACATCATGTCTTTCCTTCCAACTGACATAGATATTAAAAGATGCAAAGAGCTCCTGGTGACCAAGTTGTCAACTCAAGTGGCACATGACACTACAACATCTCCTCCTTCAGTGTCTCTGGCAACTGTGGCTGCCAGGAAAAAACTGAGCATTTCCAAGAGACCAACTGGTAATGTGGATGAGTCAACACAACAGTTTGACATCTGGTCAGGTCCAAAAGAGTTGCCCAATATTAGTGACACTACAGTAATGCAATTTGATATGGTCACCATCCATAGATTGGTGGAGGATTATTTTAATGTACAAATAGACATGTTAGACAGTCCCTTTGACTACTTGGTTGAAAAAAAAGACAATTTGGAAGCTCTTGTACAAACTAGCTTTGTTTTACTTAAGCTTCCCACCCTTGAGTGTGTACTCAGAAAGAGTTTTCAGCACAGCCAGAAACCTTGTCACCTACTCCCTCAAATGTGGAAAAGATGAAAAGATTATGTTCATCAAAATGAGCTACAAATTCCATGAGGAAGACCTTCACTGACAATTACGTCAAAGTACAGATTCCAGCGGAGATTAATTAATATTGTGCGAAGATGATGTACAAACTGATAATGGTGAAGATGAGGATGATAATGACAATGACATTTTTTCACTGTAGAAATCATTGACAGCACAATTAGTTTAGCTCCCTTAAGCCCATCATTAACAACAACAACACTGTTAGCTGCTTTAATCCCATCATTAACAACACTGCTAGTGCCCATTGGTAGCTTGTTTCGTGGGGCCCAAACAAACCAATCACTTCAGCCACAAAAATGGGTCCCTGTCCCTGAACTGATTGGTTTGTTAAACAGTGCATGTCCTATTAATATACAACATAAGGGTGGGTGGAAGGGCTCATGGACTATTCCACCCTGCACCTCTTTTCTTTGCATTATGCACTGTTTGGGGAATTAATGACTGTCTTTTTTGCAAATAATTAAAATAAGTTACAAATCCTTCCTTCCTTTGCCTGCCTTCCACTACACACATACTCCACCTCCCTCAGACTTCTGATCTAGTTCCTAATTAATGAAAACATTCTTGGTTTCTGTGGGATCGTGTAATTTATTAAACTGACCTCATGTCTGCCACTGCAGTGCCACTCTGTTTCTTAGATGTGGCATGTTGGAAGCTGAACTGCCACAGCTGCTGAAATCTTCGACATGCAGTTGCTGAATGCCGAAAATCTTCACAAATTTTTTTGACCACAGACAGCATCTCCTGCATACCCCTTTACATTTTTTACAAAATTCTGAACCACCAAGTTTATTCTGTGGACAAAACATGGGACATGTTCACCTAGTTGTAATGCTCTCCCCTCCTTCATAAATTTGCTTCAGAATCAAGTAATTTAATTTAAATTTACAAACTATTCAATCCTTACTTCATTTACCTGCCTTCAACTATATACATACTCCACTTCCCTTGGGCCTCTGATCTAGTTCTTGATTAATGAAAACATTCTTGATTTCTATGGGGTCTATTAAACTGCCATCCTGTTTGCCACCTCCAGGCCGCTCGCATAGCTGTGGGTTACAACCCACAGCTTTTGTGAGCGGCCTGGCGATGGTCGCGATTATTGCGACCATTGATACCCTTGTGGTAGGGTCTTGGTTTCTGTAAGCCCCAGTGAACTTCCTGCTCTAATAGAGCAGGAAGTTCACTACTGACATCACGAATGATGTCAATAGGGCCACCCACAAATGGCAGGCGTTCCTTCGGGAATGCTTCCATTTGTCCAGCCACCCCCCCGAGCTGTCGATAAACATCGACAGCTGCCCCATTTTGTAGTGAGCCCCGGACCGAGTGAAGTTCTCACTCACACCGGGGCTCACGCACGCGCATTGCGCACGCAGCGCATGTGCACTAGCCGACCATTGACCCACTTGTGAGTGCTATGCACTCGTGAGCGGGTCTGAATCAGGCCCTAAGTCCTTTATTCATTTGACAGGATCCAAGGGTTGTCAGAATATTAAAATTGGATCACTACATTTTGGTGACTATAGTTTTATGTCGTACATCATGTCTTTCCTTCCAACTGACATAGATATTAAAAGATGCAAAGAGCTCCTGGTGACCAAGTTGTCAACTCAAGTGGCACATGACACTACAACATCTCCTCCTTCAGTGTCTCTGGCAACTGTGGCTGCCAGGAAAAAACTGTGCTTTTCCAAGAGACCAACTGGTAATGTGGATGAGTCAACACAACAGTTTGACATCTGGTCAGGTCCAAAAGAGTTGCCCAATATTAGTGACACTACAGTAATGCAATTTGATATGGTCACCATCCATAGATTGGTGGAGGATTATTTTAATGTACAAATAGACATGTTAGACAGTCCCTTTGACTACTTGGTTGAAAAAAAAGACAATTTGGAAGCTCTTGTACAAACTAGCTTTGTTTTACTTAAGCTTCCCACCCTTGAGTGTGTACTCAGAAAGAGTTTTCAGCACAGCCAGAAACCTTGTCACCTACTCCCTCAAATGTGGAAAAGATGAAAAGATTATGTTCATCAAAATGAGCTACAAATTCCATGAGGAAGACCTTCACTGACAATTACGTCAAAGTACAGATTCCAGCAGAGATTAATTAATATTGTGCGAAGATGATGTACAAACTGATAATGGTGAAGATGAGGATGATAATGACAATGACATTTTTTCACTGTAGAAATCATTGACAGCACAATTAGTTTAGCTCCCTTAAGCCCATCATTAACAACAACAACACTGTTAGCTGCTTTAATCCCATCATTAACAACACTGCTAGTGCCCATTGGTAGCTTGTTTCGTGGGGCCCAAACAAACCAATCACTTCAGCCACAAAAATGGGTCCCTGTCCCTGAAGTGATTGGTTTGTTAAACAGTGCATGTCCTATTAATATACAACATAAGGGTGGGTGGAAGGGCTCAAGGACAATTCCACCCTGCACCTCTTTTCTTTGCATTATGCACTGTTTGAGGAATTAATGACTGTCTTTTTTGCAAATAATTAAAATAAGTTACAAATCCTTCCTTCCTTTGCCTGCCTTCCACTACACACATACTCCACCTCCCTCAGACTTCTGATCTAGTTCCTAATTAATGAAAACGTTCTTGGTTTCTGTGGGATTGTGTAATTTATTAATCTGACCTCATGTCTGCCACTGCAGTGCCACTCTGTTTCTTAGATGTGGCATGTTGGAAGCTGAACTGCCACAGCTGCTGAAATCTTCGACATGCAGTTGCTGAATGCCGAAAATCTTCACAAATTTTTTTGACCACAGACAGCATCTCCTGCATACCCCTTTACATTTTTTACAAAATTCTGAACCACCAAGTTTATTCTGTGGACAAAACATGGGACATGTTCACCTAGTTGTAATGCTCTCCCCTCCTTCATAAATTTGCTTCAGAATCAAGTAATTTAATTTAAATTTACAAACTAATCAATCCTTACTTCATTTACCTGCCTTCAACTATATACATACTCCACTTCCCTTGGGCCTCTGATCTAGTTCTTGATTAATGAAAACATTCTTGATTTCTATGGGGTCTATTAAACTGCCATCCTGTTTGACACCTCCAGGCCGCTCGCATAGCTGTGAGTTACAACCCACAGCTTTTGTGAGCGGCCTGGCGATGGTCGTGATTATTGCGACCATTGGGCTTGCGTTGATACCCTTATGGTAGGGTCTTGGTTTCTGTAAGCCCCAGTGAACTTCCTGCTCTAATAGAGCAGGAAGTTCACTACTGACATCACGAATGATGTCAGTAGGGCCACCCACAAATGGCAGGCGTTCCTTCGGGAATGCTTCCATTTGTCCAGCCACCCCCCCGAGCTGTCGATAAACATCGACAGCTGCCCCGTTTTGTAGTGAGCCCCGGACCGAGTGCAGTTCTCACTCACACCGGGGCTCACGCACGCGCATTGCGCACGCAGCGCATGTGCACTAGCCGACCATTGACCCACTTGTGAGTGCTATGCACTCGTGAGCGGGTCTGAATCAGGCCCTAAGTCCTTTATTCATTTGACAGGATCCAAGGGTTGTCAGAATATTAAAATTGGATCACTACATTTTGGTGACTATAGTTTTATGTCGTACATCATGTCTTTCCTTCCAACTGACATAGATATTAAAAGATGCAAAGAGCTCCTGGTGACCAAGTTGTCAACTCAAGTGGCACATGACACTACAACATCTCCTCCTTCAGTGTCTCTGGCAACTGTGGCTGCCAGGAAAAAACTGTGCTTTTCCAAGAGACCAACTGGTAATGTGGATGAGTCAACACAACAGTTTGACATCTGGTCAGGTCCAAAAGAGTTGCCCAATATTAGTGACACTACAGTAATGCAATTTGATATGGTCACCATCCATAGATTGGTGGAGGATTATTTTAATGTACAAATAGACATGTTAGACAGTCCCTTTGACTACTTGGTTGAAAAAAAAGACAATTTGGAAGCTCTTGTACAAACTAGCTTTGTTTTACTTAAGCTTCCCACCCTTGAGTGTGTACTCAGAAAGAGTTTTCAGCACAGCCAGAAACCTTGTCACCTACTCCCTCAAATGTGGAAAAGATGAAAAGATTATGTTCATCAAAATGAGCTACAAATTCCATGAGGAAGACCTTCACTGACAATTACGTCAAAGTACAGATTCCAGCAGAGATTAATTAATATTGTGCGAAGATGATGTACAAACTGATAATGGTGAAGATGAGGATGATAATGACAATGACATTTTTTCACTGTAGAAATCATTGACAGCACAATTAGTTTAGCTCCCTTAAGCCTATCATTAACAACAACAACACTGTTAGCTGCTTTAATCCCATCATTAACAACACTGCTAGTGCCCATTGGTAGCTTGTTTCGTGGGGCCCAAACAAACCAATCACTTCAGCCACAAAAATGGGTCCCTGTCCCTGAAGTGATTGGTTTGTTAAACAGTGCATGTCCTATTAATATACAACATAAGGGTGGGTGGAAGGGCTCAAGGACAATTCCACCCTGCACCTCTTTTCTTTGCATTATGCACTGTTTGAGGAATTAATGACTGTCTTTTTTGCAAATAATTAAAATAAGTTACAAATCCTTCCTTCCTTTGCCTGCCTTCCACTACACACATACTCCACCTCCCTCAGACTTCTGATCTAGTTCCTAATTAATGAAAACGTTCTTGGTTTCTGTGGGATTGTGTAATTTATTAATCTGACCTCATGTCTGCCACTGCAGTGCCACTCTGTTTCTTAGATGTGGCATGTTGGAAGCTGAACTGCCACAGCTGCTGAAATCTTCGACATGCAGTTGCTGAATGCCGAAAATCTTCACAAATTTTTTTGACCACAGACAGCATCTCCTGCATACCCCTTTACATTTTTTACAAAATTCTGAACCACCAAGTTTATTCTGTGGACAAAACATGGGACATGTTCACCTAGTTGTAATGCTCTCCCCTCCTTCATAAATTTGCTTCAGAATCAAGTAATTTAATTTAAATTTACAAACTATTCAATCCTTACTTCATTTACCTGCCTTCAACTATATACATACTCCACTTCCCTTGGGCCTCTGATCTAGTTCTTGATTAATGAAAACATTCTTGATTTCTATGGGGTCTATTAAACTGCCATCCTGTTTGACACCTCCAGGCCACTCGCATAGCTGTGAGTTACAACCCACAGCTTTTGTGAGCGGCCTGGCGATGGTCGCGATTATTGCGACCATTGGGCTTGCGTTGATACCCTTATGGTAGGGTCTTGGTTTCTGTAAGCCCCAGTGAACTTCCTGCTCTAATAGAGCAGGAAGTTCACTACTGACATCACGAATGATGTCAGTAGGGCCACCCACAAATGGCAGGCGTTCCTTCGGGAATGCTTCCATTTGTCCAGCCACCCCCCCGAGCTGTCGATAAACATCGACAGCTGCCCTGTTTTGTAGTGAGCCCTGGACCGAGTGAAGTTCTCACTCACACCGGGGCTCACGCATGCGCATTGCGCACGCAGCGCATGTGCACTAGCCAACCATTGACCCACTTGTGAGTGCTATGCACTCGTGAGCGGGTCTGAATCAGGCCCTAAGTCCTTTATTCATTTGACAGAATCCAAGGGTTGTCAGAATATTAAAATTGGATCACTACATTTTGGTGACTATAGTTTTATGTCGTACATCATGTCTTTCCTTCCAACTGACATAGATATTAAAAGATGCAAAGAGCTCCTGGTGACCAAGTTGTCAACTCAAGTGGCACATGACACTACAACATCTCCTCCTTCAGTGTCTCTGGCAACTGTGGCTGCCAGGAAAAAACTGAGCTTTTCCAAGAGACCAACTGGTAATGTGGATGAGTCAACACAACAGTTTGACATCTGGTCAGGTCCAAAAGAGTTGCCCAATATTAGTGACACTACAGTAATGCAATTTGATATGGTCACCATCCATAGATTGGTGGAGGATTATTTTAATGTACAAATAGACATGTTAGACAGTCCCTTTGACTACTTGGTTGAAAAAAAAGACAATTTGGAAGCTCTTGTACAAACTAGCTTTGTTTTACTTAAGCTTCCCACCCTTGAGTGTGTACTCAGAAAGAGTTTTCAGCACAGCCAGAAACCTTGTCACCTACTCCCTCAAATGTGGAAAAGATGAAAAGATTATGTTCATCAAAATGAGCTACAAATTCCATGAGGAAGACCTTCACTGACAATTACGTCAAAGTACAGATTCCAGCGGAGATTAATTAATATTGTGCGAAGATGATGTACAAACTGATAATGGTGAAGATGAGGATGATAATGACAATGACATTTTTTCACTGTAGAAATCATTGACAGCACAATTAGTTTAGCTCCCTTAAGCCCATCATTAACAACAACAACACTGTTAGCTGCTTTAATCCCATCATTAACAACACTGCTAGTGCCCATTGGTAGCTTGTTTCGTGGGGCCCAAACAAACCAATCACTTCAGCCACAAAAATGGGTCCCTGTCCCTGAAGTGATTGGTTTGTTAAACAGTGCATGTCCTATTAATATACAACATAAGGGTGGGTGGAAGGGCTCAAGGACAATTCCACCCTGCACCTCTTTTCTTTGCATTATGCTCTGTTTGAGGAATTAATGACTGTCTTTTTTGCAAATAATTAAAATAAGTTACAAATCCTTCCTTCCTTTGCCTGCCTTCCACTACACACATACTCCACCTCCCTCAGACTTCTGATCTAGTTCCTAATTAATGAAAACATTCTTGGTTTCTGTGGGATTGTGTATATTATTAAACTGACCTCATGTCTGCCACTGCAGTGCCACTCTGTTTCTTAGATGTGGCATGTTGGAAGCTGAACTGCCACAGCTGCTGAAATCTTCGACATGCAGTTGCTGAATGCCGAAAATCTTCACAAATTTTTTTGACCACAGACAGCATCTCCTGCATACCCCTTTACATTTTTTACAAAATTCTGAACCACCAAGTTTATTCTGTGGACAAAACATGGGACATGTTCACCTAGTTGTAATGCTCTCCCCTCCTTCATAAATTTGCTTCAGAATCAAGTAATTTAATTTAAATTTACAAACTATTCAATCCTTACTTCATTTACCTGCCTTCAACTATATACATACTCCACTTCCCTTGGGCCTCTGATCTACTTCTTGATTAATGAAATCATTCTTGATTTCTATGGGGTCTATTAAACTGCCATCCTGTTTGCCACCTCCAGGCCGCTCGCATAGCTGTGGGTTACAACCCACAGCTTTTGTGAGCGGCCTGGCGATGGTCGCGATTATTGCGACCATTGATACCCTTGTGGTAGGGTCTTGGTTTCTGTAAGCCCCAGTGAACTTCCTGCTCTAATAGAGCAGGAAGTTCACTACTGACATCACGAATGATGTCAATAGGGCCACCCACAAATGGCAGGCGTTCCTTCGGGAATGCTTCCATTTGTCCAGCCACCCCCCCGAGCTGTCGATAAACATCGACAGCTGCCCCATTTTGTAGTGAGCCCCGGACCGAGTGAAGTTCTCACTCACACCGGGGCTCACGCACGCGCATTGCGCACGCAGCGCATGTGCACTAGCCGACCATTGACCCACTTGTGAGTGCTATGCACTCGTGAGCGGGTCTGAATCAGGCCCTAAGTCCTTTATTCATTTGACAGGATCCAAGGGTTGTCAGAATATTAAAATTGGATCACTACATTTTGGTGACTATAGTTTTATGTCGTACATCATGTCTTTCCTTCCAACTGACATAGATATTAAAAGATGCAAAGAGCTCCTGGTGACCAAGTTGTCAACTCAAGTGGCACATGACACTACAACATCTCCTCCTTCAGTGTCTCTGGCAACTGTGGCTGCCAGGAAAAAACTGAGCATTTCCAAGAGACCAACTGGTAATGTGGATGAGTCAACACAACAGTTTGACATCTGGTCAGGTCCAAAAGAGTTGCCCAATATTAGTGACACTACAGTAATGCAATTTGATATGGTCACCATCCATAGATTGGTGGAGGATTATTTTAATGTACAAATAGACATGTTAGACAGTCCCTTTGACTACTTGGTTGAAAAAAAAGACAATTTGGAAGCTCTTGTACAAACTAGCTTTGTTTTACTTAAGCTTCCCACCCTTGAGTGTGTACTCAGAAAGAGTTTTCAGCACAGCCAGAAACCTTGTCACCTACTCCCTCAAATGTGGAAAAGATGAAAAGATTATGTTCATCAAAATGAGCTACAAATTCCATGAGGAAGACCTTCACTGACAATTACGTCAAAGTACAGATTCCAGCGGAGATTAATTAATATTGTGCGAAGATGATGTACAAACTGATAATGGTGAAGATGAGGATGATAATGACAATGACATTTTTTCACTGTAGAAATCATTGACAGCACAATTAGTTTAGCTCCCTTAAGCCCATCATTAACAACAACAACACTGTTAGCTGCTTTAATCCCATCATTAACAACACTGCTAGTGCCCATTGGTAGCTTGTTTCGTGGGGCCCAAACAAACCAATCACTTCAGCCACAAAAATGGGTCCCTGTCCCTGAACTGATTGGTTTGTTAAACAGTGCATGTCCTATTAATATACAACATAAGGGTGGGTGGAAGGGCTCATGGACTATTCCACCCTGCACCTCTTTTCTTTGCATTATGCACTGTTTGGGGAATTAATGACTGTCTTTTTTGCAAATAATTAAAATAAGTTACAAATCCTTCCTTCCTTTGCCTGCCTTCCACTACACACATACTCCACCTCCCTCAGACTTCTGATCTAGTTCCTAATTAATGAAAACATTCTTGGTTTCTGTGGGATCGTGTAATTTATTAAACTGACCTCATGTCTGCCACTGCAGTGCCACTCTGTTTCTTAGATGTGGCATGTTGGAAGCTGAACTGCCACAGCTGCTGAAATCTTCGACATGCAGTTGCTGAATGCCGAAAATCTTCACAAATTTTTTTGACCACAGACAGCATCTCCTGCATACCCCTTTACATTTTTTACAAAATTCTGAACCACCAAGTTTATTCTGTGGACAAAACATGGGACATGTTCACCTAGTTGTAATGCTCTCCCCTCCTTCATAAATTTGCTTCAGAATCAAGTAATTTAATTTAAATTTACAAACTATTCAATCCTTACTTCATTTACCTGCCTTCAACTATATACATACTCCACTTCCCTTGGGCCTCTGATCTAGTTCTTGATTAATGAAAACATTCTTGATTTCTATGGGGTCTATTAAACTGCCATCCTGTTTGCCACCTCCAGGCCGCTCGCATAGCTGTGGGTTACAACCCACAGCTTTTGTGAGCGGCCTGGCGATGGTCGCGATTATTGCGACCATTGATACCCTTGTGGTAGGGTCTTGGTTTCTGTAAGCCCCAGTGAACTTCCTGCTCTAATAGAGCAGGAAGTTCACTACTGACATCACGAATGATGTCAATAGGGCCACCCACAAATGGCAGGCGTTCCTTCGGGAATGCTTCCATTTGTCCAGCCACCCCCCCGAGCTGTCGATAAACATCGACAGCTGCCCCATTTTGTAGTGAGCCCCGGACCGAGTGAAGTTCTCACTCACACCGGGGCTCACGCACGCGCATTGCGCACGCAGCGCATGTGCACTAGCCGACCATTGACCCACTTGTGAGTGCTATGCACTCGTGAGCGGGTCTGAATCAGGCCCTAAGTCCTTTATTCATTTGACAGGATCCAAGGGTTGTCAGAATATTAAAATTGGATCACTACATTTTGGTGACTATAGTTTTATGTCGTACATCATGTCTTTCCTTCCAACTGACATAGATATTAAAAGATGCAAAGAGCTCCTGGTGACCAAGTTGTCAACTCAAGTGGCACATGACACTACAACATCTCCTCCTTCAGTGTCTCTGGCAACTGTGGCTGCCAGGAAAAAACTGTGCTTTTCCAAGAGACCAACTGGTAATGTGGATGAGTCAACACAACAGTTTGACATCTGGTCAGGTCCAAAAGAGTTGCCCAATATTAGTGACACTACAGTAATGCAATTTGATATGGTCACCATCCATAGATTGGTGGAGGATTATTTTAATGTACAAATAGACATGTTAGACAGTCCCTTTGACTACTTGGTTGAAAAAAAAGACAATTTGGAAGCTCTTGTACAAACTAGCTTTGTTTTACTTAAGCTTCCCACCCTTGAGTGTGTACTCAGAAAGAGTTTTCAGCACAGCCAGAAACCTTGTCACCTACTCCCTCAAATGTGGAAAAGATGAAAAGATTATGTTCATCAAAATGAGCTACAAATTCCATGAGGAAGACCTTCACTGACAATTACGTCAAAGTACAGATTCCAGCGGAGATTAATTAATATTGTGCGAAGATGATGTACAAACTGATAATGGTGAAGATGAGGATGATAATGACAATGACATTTTTTCACTGTAGAAATCATTGACAGCACAATTAGTTTAGCTCCCTTAAGCCCATCATTAACAACAACAACACTGTTAGCTGCTTTAATCCCATCATTAACAACACTGCTAGTGCCCATTGGTAGCTTGTTTCGTGGGGCCCAAACAAACCAATCACTTCAGCCACAAAAATGGGTCCCTGTCCCTGAACTGATTGGTTTGTTAAACAGTGCATGTCCTATTAATATACAACATAAGGGTGGGTGGAAGGGCTCATGGACTATTCCACCCTGCACCTCTTTTCTTTGCATTATGCACTGTTTGGGGAATTAATGACTGTCTTTTTTGCAAATAATTAAAATAAGTTACAAATCCTTCCTTCCTTTGCCTGCCTTCCACTACACACATACTCCACCTCCCTCAGACTTCTGATCTAGTTCCTAATTAATGAAAACATTCTTGGTTTCTGTGGGATCGTGTAATTTATTAAACTGACCTCATGTCTGCCACTGCAGTGCCACTCTGTTTCTTAGATGTGGCATGTTGGAAGCTGAACTGCCACAGCTGCTGAAATCTTCGACATGCAGTTGCTGAATGCCGAAAATCTTCACAAATTTTTTTGACCACAGACAGCATCTCCTGCATACCCCTTTACATTTTTTACAAAATTCTGAACCACCAAGTTTATTCTGTGGACAAAACATGGGACATGTTCACCTAGTTGTAATGCTCTCCCCTCCTTCATAAATTTGCTTCAGAATCAAGTAATTTAATTTAAATTTACAAACTATTCAATCCTTACTTCATTTACCTGCCTTCAACTATATACATACTCCACTTCCCTTGGGCCTCTGATCTAGTTCTTGATTAATGAAAACATTCTTGATTTCTATGGGGTCTATTAAACTGCCATCCTGTTTGCCACCTCCAGGCCGCTCGCATAGCTGTGGGTTACAACCCACAGCTTTTGTGAGCGGCCTGGCGATGGTCGCGATTATTGCGACCATTGATACCCTTGTGGTAGGGTCTTGGTTTCTGTAAGCCCCAGTGAACTTCCTGCTCTAATAGAGCAGGAAGTTCACTACTGACATCACGAATGATGTCAATAGGGCCACCCACAAATGGCAGGCGTTCCTTCGGGAATGCTTCCATTTGTCCAGCCACCCCCCCGAGCTGTCGATAAACATCGACAGCTGCCCCATTTTGTAGTGAGCCCCGGACCGAGTGAAGTTCTCACTCACACCGGGGCTCACGCACGCGCATTGCGCACGCAGCGCATGTGCACTAGCCGACCATTGACCCACTTGTGAGTGCTATGCACTCGTGAGCGGGTCTGAATCAGGCCCTAAGTCCTTTATTCATTTGACAGGATCCAAGGGTTGTCAGAATATTAAAATTGGATCACTACATTTTGGTGACTATAGTTTTATGTCGTACATCATGTCTTTCCTTCCAACTGACATAGATATTAAAAGATGCAAAGAGCTCCTGGTGACCAAGTTGTCAACTCAAGTGGCACATGACACTACAACATCTCCTCCTTCAGTGTCTCTGGCAACTGTGGCTGCCAGGAAAAAACTGAGCATTTCCAAGAGACCAACTGGTAATGTGGATGAGTCAACACAACAGTTTGACATCTGGTCAGGTCCAAAAGAGTTGCCCAATATTAGTGACACTACAGTAATGCAATTTGATATGGTCACCATCCATAGATTGGTGGAGGATTATTTTAATGTACAAATAGACATGTTAGACAGTCCCTTTGACTACTTGGTTGAAAAAAAAGACAATTTGGAAGCTCTTGTACAAACTAGCTTTGTTTTACTTAAGCTTCCCACCCTTGAGTGTGTACTCAGAAAGAGTTTTCAGCACAGCCAGAAACCTTGTCACCTACTCCCTCAAATGTGGAAAAGATGAAAAGATTATGTTCATCAAAATGAACTACAAATTCCATGAGGAAGACCTTCACTGACAATTACGTCAAAGTACAGATTCCAGCGGAGATTAATTAATATTGTGCGAAGATGAGGTACAAACTGATAATGGTGAAGATGAGGATGATAATGACAATGACATTTTTTCACTGTAGAAATCATTGATAGCACAATTAGTTTAGCTCCCTTAAGCCCATCATTAACAACAACAACACTGTTAGCTGCTTTAATCCCATCATTAACAACACTGCTAGTGCCCATTGGTAGCTTGTTTCGTGGGGCCCAAACAAACCAATCACTTCAGCCACAAAAATGGGTCCCTGTCCCTGAACTGATTGGTTTGTTAAACAGTGCATGTCCTATTAATATACAACATAAGGGTGGGTGGAAGGACTCATGGACTATTCCACCCTGCACCTCTTTTCTTTGCATTATGCACTGTTTGGGGAATTAATGACTGTCTTTTTTGCAAATAATTAAAATAAGTTACAAATCCTTCCTTCCTTTGCCTGCCTTCCACTACACACATACTCCACCTCCCTCAGACTTCTGATCTAGTTCCTAATTAATGAAAACATTCTTGGTTTCTGTGGGATCGTGTAATTTATTAAACTGACCTCATGTCTGCCACTGCAGTGCCACTCTGTTTCTTAGATGTGGCATGTTGGAAGCTGAACTGCCACAGCTGCTGAAATCTTCGACATGCAGTTGCTGAATGCCGAAAATCTTCACAAATTTTTTTGACCACAGACAGCATCTCCTGCATACCCCTTTACATTTTTTACAAAATTCTGAACCACCAAGTTTATTCTGTGGACAAAACATGGGACATGTTCACCTAGTTGTAATGCTCTCCCCTCCTTCATAAATTTGCTTCAGAATCAAGTAATTTAATTTAAATTTACAAACTATTCAATCCTTACTTCATTTACCTGCCTTCAACTATATACATACTCCACTTCCCTTGGGCCTCTGATCTAGTTCTTGATTAATGAAAACATTCTTGATTTCTATGGGGTCTATTAAACTGCCATCCTGTTTGCCACCTCCAGGCCGCTCGCATAGCTGTGGGTTACAACCCACAGCTTTTGTGAGCGGCCTGGCGATGGTCGCGATTATTGCGACCATTGATACCCTTGTGGTAGGGTCTTGGTTTCTGTAAGCCCCAGTGAACTTCCTGCTCTAATAGAGCAGGAAGTTCACTACTGACATCACGAATGATGTCAATAGGGCCACCCACAAATGGCAGGCGTTCCTTCGGGAATGCTTCCATTTGTCCAGCCACCCCCCCGAGCTGTCGATAAACATCGACAGCTGCCCCATTTTGTAGTGAGCCCCGGACCGAGTGAAGTTCTCACTCACACCGGGGCTCACGCACGCGCATTGCGCACGCAGCGCATGTGCACTAGCCGACCATTGACCCACTTGTGAGTGCTATGCACTCGTGAGCGGGTCTGAATCAGGCCCTAAGTCCTTTATTCATTTGACAGGATCCAAGGGTTGTCAGAATATTAAAATTGGATCACTACATTTTGGTGACTATAGTTTTATGTCGTACATCATGTCTTTCCTTCCAACTGACATAGATATTAAAAGATGCAAAGAGCTCCTGGTGACCAAGTTGTCAACTCAAGTGGCACATGACACTACAACATCTCCTCCTTCAGTGTCTCTGGCAACTGTGGCTGCCAGGAAAAAACTGAGCATTTCCAAGAGACCAACTGGTAATGTGGATGAGTCAACACAACAGTTTGACATCTGGTCAGGTCCAAAAGAGTTGCCCAATATTAGTGACACTACAGTAATGCAATTTGATATGGTCACCATCCATAGATTGGTGGAGGATTATTTTAATGTACAAATAGACATGTTAGACAGTCCCTTTGACTACTTGGTTGAAAAAAAAGACAATTTGGAAGCTCTTGTACAAACTAGCTTTGTTTTACTTAAGCTTCCCACCCTTGAGTGTGTACTCAGAAAGAGTTTTCAGCACAGCCAGAAACCTTGTCACCTACTCCCTCAAATGTGGAAAAGATGAAAAGATTATGTTCATCAAAATGAGCTACAAATTCCATGAGGAAGACCTTCACTGACAATTACGTCAAAGTACAGATTCCAGCGGAGATTAATTAATATTGTGCGAAGATGAGGTACAAACTGATAATGGTGAAGATGAGGATGATAATGACAATGACATTTTTTCACTGTAGAAATCATTGACAGCACAATTAGTTTAGCTCCCTTAAGCCCATCATTAACAACAACAACACTGTTAGCTGCTTTAATCCCATCATTAACAACACTGCTAGTGCCCATTGGTAGCTTGTTTCGTGGGGCCCAAACAAACCAATCACTTCAGCCACAAAAATGGGTCCCTGTCCCTGAACTGATTGGTTTGTTAAACAGTGCATGTCCTATTAATATACAACATAAGGGTGGGTGGAAGGGCTCATGGACTATTCCACCCTGCACCTCTTTTCTTTGCATTATGCACTGTTTGGGGAATTAATGACTGTCTTTTTTGCAAATAATTAAAATAAGTTACAAATCCTTCCTTCCTTTGCCTGCCTTCCACTACACACATACTCCACCTCCCTCAGACTTCTGATCTAGTTCCTAATTAATGAAAACATTCTTGGTTTCTGTGGGATCGTGTAATTTATTAAACTGACCTCATGTCTGCCACTGCAGTGCCACTCTGTTTCTTAGATGTGGCATGTTGGAAGCTGAACTGCCACAGCTGCTGAAATCTTCGACATGCAGTTGCTGAATGCCGAAAATCTTCACAAATTTTTTTGACCACAGACAGCATCTCCTGCATACCCCTTTACATTTTTTACAAAATTCTGAACCACCAAGTTTATTCTGTGGACAAAACATGGGACATGTTCACCTAGTTGTAATGCTCTCCCCTCCTTCATAAATTTGCTTCAGAATCAAGTAATTTAATTTAAATTTACAAACTATTCAATCCTTACTTCATTTACCTGCCTTCAACTATATACATACTCCACTTCCCTTGGGCCTCTGATCTACTTCTTGATTAATGAAAACATTCTTGATTTCTATGGGGTCTATTAAACTGCCATCCTGTTTGACACCTCCAGGCCGCTCGCATAGCTGTGAGTTACAACCCACAGCTTTTGTGAGCGGCCTGGCGATGGTCGCGATTATTGCGACCATTGGGCTTGCGTTGATACCCTTATGGTAGGGTCTTGGTTTCTGTAAGCCCCAGTGAACTTCCTGCTCTAATAGGGCAGGAAGTTCACTACTGACATCACGAATGATGTCAGTAGGGCCACCCACAAATGGCAGGCGTTCCTTCGGGAATGCTTCCATTTGTCCAGCCACCCCCCCGAGCTGTCGATAAACATCGACAGCTGCCCCGTTTTGTAGTGAGCCCCAGACCGAGTGAAGTTCTCACTCACACCGGGGCTCACGCACGCGCATTGCGCACGCAGCGCATGTGCACTAGCCAACCATTGACCCACTTGTGAGTGCTATGCACTCGTGAGCGGGTCTGAATCAGGCCCTAAGTCCTTTATTCATTTGACAGGATCCAAGGGTTGTCAGAATATTAAAATTGGATCACTACATTTTGGTGACTATAGTTTTATGTCGTACATCATGTCTTTCCTTCCAACTGACATAGATATTAAAAGATGCAAAGAGCTCCTGGTGACCAAGTTGTCAACTCAAGTGGCACATGACACTACAACATCTCCTCCTTCAGTGTCTCTGGCAACTGTGGCTGCCAGGAAAAAACTGAGCTTTTCCAAGAGACCAACTGGTAATGTGGATGAGTCAACACAACAGTTTGACATCTGGTCAGGTCCAAAAGAGTTGCCCAATATTAGTGACACTACAGTAATGCAATTTGATATGGTCACCATCCATAGATTGGTGGAGGATTATTTTAATGTACAAATAGACATGTTAGACAGTCCCTTTGACTACTTGGTTGAAAAAAAAGACAATTTGGAAGCTCTTGTACAAACTAGCTTTGTTTTACTTAAGCTTCCCACCCTTGAGTGTGTACTCAGAAAGAGTTTTCAGCACAGCCAGAAACCTTGTCACCTACTCCCTCAAATGTGGAAAAGATGAAAAGATTATGTTCATCAAAATGAGCTACAAATTCCATGAGGAAGACCTTCACTGACAATTACGTCAAAGTACAGATTCCAGCAGAGATTAATTAATATTGTGCGAAGATGATGTACAAACTGATAATGGTGAAGATGAGGATGATAATGACAATGACATTTTTTCACTGTAGAAATCATTGACAGCACAATTAGTTTAGCTCCCTTAAGCCCATCATTAACAACAACAACACTGTTAGCTGCTTTAATCCCATCATTAACAACACTGCTAGTGCCCATTGGTAGCTTGTTTCGTGGGGCCCAAACAAACCAATCACTTCAGCCACAAAAATGGGTCCCTGTCCCTGAAGTGATTGGTTTGTTAAACAGTGCATGTCCTATTAATATACAACATAAGGGTGGGTGGAAGGGCTCAAGGACAATTCCACCCTGCACCTCTTTTCTTTGCATTATGCTCTGTTTGAGGAATTAATGACTGTCTTTTTTGCAAATAATTAAAATAAGTTACAAATCCTTCCTTCCTTGCCTGCCTTCCACTACACACATACTCCACCTCCCTCAGACTTCTGATCTAGTTCCTAATTAATGAAAACATTCTTGGTTTCTGTGGGATTGTGTATATTATTAAACTGACCTCATGTCTGCCACTGCAGTGCCACTCTGTTTCTTAGATGTGGCATGTTGGAAGCTGAACTGCCACAGCTGCTGAAATCTTCGACATGCAGTTGCTGAATGCCGAAAATCTTCACAAATTTTTTTGACCACAGACAGCATCTCCTGCATACCCCTTTACATTTTTTACAAAATTCTAAACCACCAAGTTTATTCTGTGGACAAAACATGGGACATGTTCACCTAGTTGTAATGCTCTCCCCTCCTTCATAAATTTGCTTCAGAATCAAGTAATTTAATTTAAATTTACAAACTATTCAATCCTTACTTCATTTACCTGCCTTCAACTATATACATACTCCACTTCCCTTGGGCCTCTGATCTACTTCTTGATTAATGAAAACATTCTTGATTTCTATGGGGTCTATTAAACTGCCATCCTGTTTGCCACCTCCAGGCCGCTCGCATAGCTGTGGGTTACAACCCACAGCTTTTGTGAGCGGCCTGGCGATGGTCGCGATTATTGCGACCATCGGGCTTGCGTTGATACCCTTGTGGTAGGGTCTTGGTTTCCGTAAGCCCCAGTGAACTTCCTGCTCTAATAGAGAAGGAGGTTCACTACTGACATCACGAATGATGTCAGTAGGGCCACCCACAAATGGCAGGCATTCCTTCGGGAATGCTTCCATTTGTCCAGCCACCCCCCCGAGCTGTCGATAAACATCGACAGCTGCCCCGTTTTGTAGTGAGCCCCGGACCGAGTGAAGTTCTCACTCACACCGGGGCTCACGCACGCGCATTGTGCACGCAGCGCATGTGCACTAGCCGACCATTGACCCACTTGTGAGTGCTATGCACTCGTGAGCGGGTCTGAATCAGGCCCTAAGTCCTTTATTCATTTGACAGGATCCAAGGGTTGTCAGAATATTAAAATTGGATCACTACATTTTGGTGACTATAGTTTTATGTCGTACATCATGTCTTTCCTTCCAACTGACATAGATATTAAAAGATGCAAAGAGCTCCTGGTGACCAAGTTGTCAACTCAAGTGGCACATGACACTACAACATCTCCTCCTTCAGTGTCTCTGGCAACTGTGGCTGCCAGGAAAAAACTGAGCTTTTCCAAGAGACCAACTGGTAATGTGGATGAGTCAACACAACAGTTTGACATCTGGTCAGGTCCAAAAGAGTTGCCCAATATTAGTGACACTACAGTAATGCAATTTGATATGGTCACCATCCATAGATTGGTGGAGGATTATTTTAATGTACAAATAGACATGTTAGACAGTCCCTTTGACTACTTGGTTGAAAAAAAAGACAATTTGGAAGCTCTTGTACAAACTAGCTTTGTTTTACTTAAGCTTCCCACCCTTGAGTGTGTACTCAGAAAGAGTTTTCAGCACAGCCAGAAACCTTGTCACCTACTCCCTCAAATGTGGAAAAGATGAAAAGATTATGTTCATCAAAATGAGCTACAAATTCCATGAGGAAGACCTTCACTGACAATTACGTCAAAGTACAGATTCCAGCGGAGATTAATTAATATTGTGCGAAGATGATGTACAAACTGATAATGGTGAAGATGAGGATGATAATGACAATGACATTTTTTCACTGTAGAAATCATTGACAGCACAATTAGTTTAGCTCCCTTAAGCCCATCATTAACAACAACAACACTGTTAGCTGCTTTAATCCAATCATTAACAACACTGCTAGTGCCCATTGGTAGCTTGTTTCGTGGGGCCCAAACAAACCAATCACTTCAGCCACAAAAATGGGTCCCTGTCCCTGAAGTGATTGGTTTGTTAAACAGTGCATGTCCTATTAATATACAACATAAGGGTGGGTGGAAGGGCTCAAGGACAATTCCACCCTGCACCTCTTTTCTTTGCATTATGCACTGTTTGGGGAATTAATGACTGTCTTTTTTGCAAATAATTAAAATAAGTTACAAATCCTTCCTTCCTTTGCCTGCCTTCCACTACACACATACTCCACCTCCCTCAGACTTCTGATCTAGTTCCTAATTAATGAAAACATTCTTGGTTTCTGTGGGATCGTGTAATTTATTAAACTGACCTCATGTCTGCCACTGCAGTGCCACTCTGTTTCTTAGATGTGGCATGTTGGAAGCTGAACTGCCACAGCTGCTGAAATCTTCAACATGCAGTTGCTGAATGCCGAAAATCTTCACAAATTTTTTTGACCACACACAGCATCTCCTGCATACCCCTTTACATTTTTTACAAAATTCTGAACCACCAAGTTTATTCTGTGGACAAAACATGGGACATGTTCACCTAGTTGTAATGCTCTCCCCTCCTTCATAAATTTGCTTCAGAATCAAGTAATTTAATTTAAATTTACAAACTATTCAATCCTTACTTCATTTACCTGCCTTCAACTATATACATACTCCACTTCCCTTGGGCCTCTGATCTAGTTCTTGATTAATGAAAACATTCTTGATTTCTATGGGGTCTATTAAACTGCCATCCTGTTTGACACCTCCAGGCCGCTCGCATAGATGTGGGTTACAACCCACAGCTTTTGTGAGCGGCCTGGCGATGGTTGCGATTATTGCGACCATTGGGCTTGCGTTGATACCCTTGTGGTAGGGTCTTGGTTTCTGTAAGCCCCAGTGAACTTCCTGCTCTAATAGAGCAGTAAGTTCACTACTGACATCACGAATGATGTCAGTAGGGCCACCCACAAATGGCAGGCATTCCTTCGGGAATGCTTCCATTTGTCCAGCCACCCCCCCGAGCTGTCGATAAACATCGACAGCTGCCCCGTTTTGTAGTGAGCCCCGGACCGAGTGAAGTTCTCACTCACACCGGGGCTCACGCACGCGCATTGCGCACGCAGCGCATGTGCACTAGCCGACCATTGACCCACTTGTGAGTGCTATGCACTCGTGAGCGGGTCTGAATCAGGCCCTAAGTCCTTTATTCATTTGACAGGATCCAAGGGTTGTCAGAATATTAAAATTGGATCACTACATTTTGGTGACTATAGTTTTATGTCGTACATCATGTCTTTCCTTCCAACTGACATAGATATTAAAAGATGCAAAGAGCTCCTGGTGACCAAGTTGTCAACTCAAGTGGCACATGACACTACAACATCTCCTCCTTCAGTGTCTCTGGCAACTGTGGCTGCCAGGAAAAAACTGAGCTTTTCCAAGAGACCAACTGGTAATGTGGATGAGTCAACACAACAGTTTGACATCTGGTCAGGTCCAAAAGAGTTGCCCAATATTAGTGACACTACAGTAATGCAATTTGATATGGTCACCATCCATAGATTGGTGGAGGATTATTTTAATGTACAAATAGACATGTTAGACAGTCCCTTTGACTACTTGGTTGAAAAAAAAGACAATTTGGAAGCTCTTGTACAAACTAGCTTTGTTTTACTTAAGCTTCCCACCCTTGAGTGTGTACTCAGAAAGAGTTTTCAGCACAGCCAGAAACCTTGTCACCTACTCCCTCAAATGTGGAAAAAATGAAAAGATTATGTTCATCAAAATGAGCTACAAATTCCATGAGGAAGACCTTCACTGACAATTACGTCAAAGTACAGATTCCAGCGGAGATTAATTAATATTGTGCGAAGATGATGTACAAACTGATAATGGTGAAGATGAGGATGATAATGACAATGACATTTTTTCACTGTAGAAATCATTGACAGCACAATTAGCTTAGCTCCCTTAAGCCCATCATTAACAACAACAACACTGTTAGCTGCTTTAATCCCATCATTAACAACACTGCTACTGCCCATTGGTAGCTTGTTTCATGGGGCCCAAACAAACCAATCACTTCAGCCACAAAAATGGGTCCCTGTCCCTGAAGTGATTGGTTTGTTAAACAGTGCATGTCCTATTAATATACAACATAAGGGTGGGTGGAAGGGCTCATGGACTATTCCACCCTGCACCTCTTTTCTTTGCATTATGCACTGTTTGGGGAATTAATGACTCTCTTTTTTGCAAATAATTAAAATAAGTTGCAAATCCTTCCTTCCTTTGCCTGCCTTCCACTACACACATACTCCACCTCCCTCAGACTTCTGATCTAGTTCCTAATTAATGAAAACATTCTTGGTTTCTGTGGGATCGTGTAATTTATTAAACTGACCTCATGTCTGCCACTGCAGTGCCACTCTGTTTCTTAGATGTGGCATGTTGGAAGCTGAACTGCCACAGCTGCTGAAATCTTCGACATGCAGTTGCTGAATGCCGAAAATCTTCACAATTTTTTTTGACCACAGACAGCATCTCCTGCATACCCCGTTACATTTTTTACAAAATTCTGAACCACCAAGTTTATTCTGTGGACAAAACATGGGACATGTTCACCTAGTTGTAATGCTCTCCCCTCCTTCATAAATTTGCTTCAGAATCAAGTAATTTAATTTAAATTTACAAACTATTCAATCCTTACTTCATTTACCTGCCTTCAACTATATACATACTCCACTTCCCTTGGGCCTCTGATCTACTTCTTGATTAATGAAAACATTCTTGATTTCTATGGGGTCTATTAAACTGCTAACCTGTTTGCCACCTCCAGGCCGCTCGCATAGCTGTGGGTTACAACCCACAGCTTTTGTGAGTGGCCTGGCGATGGTCGCGATTATTGCGACCATCGGGCTTGCGTTGATACCCTTGTGATAGGGTCTTGGTTTCCGTAAGCCCCAGTGAACTTCCTGCTCTAATAGAGAAGGAGGTTCACTACTGACATCACGAATGATGTCAGTAAGGCCACCCACAAATGGCAGGCGTTCCTTCGGGAATGCTTCCATTTGTCCAGCCACCCCCCCGAGCTGTCGATAAACATCGACAGCTGCCCCGTTTTGTAGTGAGCCCCGGACCGAGTGAAGTTCTCACTCACACCGGGGCTCACGCACGCGCATTGCGCACGCAGCGCATGTGCACTAGCCGACCATTGACCCACTTGTGAGTGCTATGCACTCGTGAGCGGGTCTGAATCAGGCCCTAAGTCCTTTATTCATTTGACAGGATCCAAGGGTTGTCAGAATATTAAAATTGGATCACTACATTTTGGTGACTATAGTTTTATGTCGTACATCATGTCTTTCCTTCCAACTGACATAGATATTAAAAGATGCAAAGAGCTCCTGGTGACCAAGTTGTCAACTCAAGTGGCACATGACACTACAACATCTCCTCCTTCAGTGTCTCTGGCAACTGTGGCTGCCAGGAAAAAACTGAGCTTTTCCAAGAGACCAACTGGTAATGTGGATGAGTCAACACAACAGTTTGACATCTGGTCAGGTCCAAAAGAGTTGCCCAATATTAGTGACACTACAGTAATGCAATTTGATATGGTCACCATCCATAGATTGGTGGAGGATTATTTTAATGTACAAATAGACATGTTAGACAGTCCCTTTGACTACTTGGTTGAAAAAAAAGACAATTTGGAAGCTCTTGTACAAACTAGCTTTGTTTTACTTAAGCTTCCCACCCTTGAGTGTGTACTCAGAAAGAGTTTTCAGCACAGCCAGAAACCTTGTCACCTACTCCCTCAAATGTGGAAAAAATGAAAAGATTATGTTCATCAAAATGAGCTACAAATTCCATGAGGAAGACCTTCACTGACAATTACGTCAAAGTACAGATTCCAGCGGAGATTAATTAATATTGTGCGAAGATGATGTACAAACTGATAATGGTGAAGATGAGGATGATAATGACAATGACATTTTTTCACTGTAGAAATCATTGACAGCACAATTAGCTTAGCTCCCTTAAGCCCATCATTAACAACAACAACACTGTTAGCTGCTTTAATCCCATCATTAACAACACTGCTACTGCCCATTGGTAGCTTGTTTCATGGGGCCCAAACAAACCAATCACTTCAGCCACAAAAATGGGTCCCTGTCCCTGAAGTGATTGGTTTGTTAAACAGTGCATGTCCTATTAATATACAACATAAGGGTGGGTGGAAGGGCTCATGGACTATTCCACCCTGCACCTCTTTTCTTTGCATTATGCACTGTTTGGGGAATTAATGACTCTCTTTTTTGCAAATAATTAAAATAAGTTGCAAATCCTTCCTTCCTTTGCCTGCCTTCCACTACACACATACTCCACCTCCCTCAGACTTCTGATCTAGTTCCTAATTAATGAAAACATTCTTGGTTTCTGTGGGATCGTGTAATTTATTAAACTGACCTCATGTCTGCCACTGCAGTGCCACTCTGTTTCTTAGATGTGGCATGTTGGAAGCTGAACTGCCACAGCTGCTGAAATCTTCGACATGCAGTTGCTGAATGCCGAAAATCTTCACAATTTTTTTTGACCACAGACAGCATCTCCTGCATACCCCGTTACATTTTTTACAAAATTCTGAACCACCAAGTTTATTCTGTGGACAAAACATGGGACATGTTCACCTAGTTGTAATGCTCTCCCCTCCTTCATAAATTTGCTTCAGAATCAAGTAATTTAATTTAAATTTACAAACTATTCAATCCTTACTTCATTTACCTGCCTTCAACTATATACATACTCCACTTCCCTTGGGCCTCTGATCTACTTCTTGATTAATGAAAACATTCTTGATTTCTATGGGGTCTATTAAACTGCCATCCTGTTTGCCACCTCCAGGCCGCTCGCATAGCTGTGGGTTACAACCCACAGCTTTTGTGAGTGGCCTGGCGATGGTCGCGATTATTGCGACCATCGGGCTTGCGTTGATACCCTTGTGATAGGGTCTTGGTTTCCGTAAGCCCCAGTGAACTTCCTGCTCTAATAGAGAAGGAGGTTCACTACTGACATCACGAATGATGTCAGTAAGGCCACCCACAAATGGCAGGCGTTCCTTCGGGAATGCTTCCATTTGTCCAGCCACCCCCCCGAGCTGTCGATAAACATCGACAGCTGCCCCGTTTTGTAGTGAGCCCCGGACCGAGTGAAGTTCTCACTCACACCGGGGCTCACGCACGCGCATTGTGCACGCAGCGCATGTGCACTAGCCGACCATTGACCCACTTGTGAGTGCTATGCACTCGTGAGCGGGTCTGAATCAGGCCCTAAGTCCTTTATTCATTTGACAGGATCCAAGGGTTGTCAGAATAATAAAATTGGATCACTACATTTTGGCGACTATAGTTTTAGGTCGTACATCATGTCTTTCCTTCCAACTGACATAGATATTAAAAGATGCAAAGAGCTCCTGGTGACCAAGTTGTCAACTCAAGTGGCACATGACACTACAACATCTCCTCCTTCAGTGTCTCTGGCAACTGTGGCTGCCAGGAAAAAACTGAGCTTTTCCAAGAGACCAACTGGTAATGTGGATGAGTCAACACAACAGTTTGACATCTGGTCAGGTCCAAAAGAGTTGCCCAATATTAGTGACACTACAGTAATGCAATTTGATATGGTCACCATCCATAGATTGGTGGAGGATTATTTTAATGTACAAATAGACATGTTAGACAGTCCCTTTGACTACTTGGTTGAAAAAAAAGACAATTTGGAAGCTCTTGTACAAACTAGCTTTGTTTTACTTAAGCTTCCCACCCTTGAGTGTGTACTCAGAAAGAGTTTTCAGCACAGCCAGAAACCTTGTCACCTACTCCCTCAAATGTGGAAAAGATGAAAAGATTATGTTCATCAAAATGAGCTACAAATTCCATGAGGAAGACCTTCACTGACAATTACGTCAAAGTACAGATTCCAGCGGAGATTAATTAATATTGTGCGAAGATGATGTACAAACTGATAATGGTGAAGATGAGGATGATAATGACAATGACATTTTTTCACTGTAGAAATCATTGACAGCACAATTAGTTTAGCTCCCTTAAGCCCATCATTAACAACAACAACAACACTGTTAGCTGCTTTAATCCCATCATTAACAACACTGCTAGTGCCCATTGGTAGCTTGTTTCGTGGGGCCCAAACAAACCAATCACTTCAGCCACAAAAATGGGTCCCTGTCCCTGAAGTGATTGGTTTGTTAAACAGTGCATGTCCTATTAATATACAACATAAGGGTGGGTGGAAGGGCTCAAGGACAATTCCACCCTGCACCTCTTTTCTTTGCATTATGCACTGTTTGGGGAATTAATGACTGTCTTTTTTGCAAATAATTAAAATAAGTTACAAATCCTTCCTTCCTTTGCCTGCCTTCCACTACACACATACTCCACCTCCCTCAGACTTCTGATCTAGTTCCTAATTAATGAAAACATTCTTGGTTTCTGTGGGATCGTGTAATTTATTAAACTGACCTCATGTCTGCCACTGCAGTGCCACTCTGTTTCTTAGATGTGGCATGTTGGAAGCTGAACTGCCACAGCTGCTGAAATCTTCGACATGCAGTTGCTGAATGCCGAAAATCTTCACAATTTTTTTTGACCACAGACAGCATTTCCTGCATACCCCGTTACATTTTTTACAAAATTCTGAACCACCAAGTTTATTCTGTGGACAAAACATGGGACATGTTCACCTAGTTGTAATGCTCTCCCCTCCTTCATAAATTTGCTTCAGAATCAAGTAATTTAATTTAAATTTACAAACTATTCAATCCTTACTTCATTTACCTGCCTTCAACTATATACATACTCCACTTCCCTTGGGCCTCTGATCTACTTCTTGATTAATGAAAACATTCTTGATTTCTATGGGGTCTATTAAACTGCCATCCTGTTTGCCACCTCCAGGCCGCTCGCATAGCTGTGGGTTACAACCCACAGCTTTTGTGAGTGGCCTGGCGATGGTCGCGATTATTGCGACCATCGGGCTTGCGTTGATACCCTTGTGGTAGGGTCTTGGTTTCCGTAAGCCCCAGTGAACTTCCTGCTCTAATAGAGAAGGAGGTTCACTACTGACATCACGAATGATGTCAGTAGGGCCACCCACAAATGGCAGGCGTTCCTTCGGGAATGCTTCCATTTGTCCAGCCACCCCCCCGAGCTGTCGATAAACATCGACAGCTGCCCCGTTTTGTAGTGAGCCCCGGACCGAGTGAAGTTCTCACTCACACCGGGGCTCACGCACGCGCATTGTGCACGCAGCGCATGTGCACTAGCCGACCATTGACCCACTTGTGAGTGCTATGCACTCGTGAGCGGGTCTGAATCAGGCCCTAAGTCCTTTATTCATTTGACAGGATCCAAGGGTTGTCAGAATATTAAAATTGGATCACTACATTTTGGCGACTATAGTTTTAGGTCGTACATCATGTCTTTCCTTCCAACTGACATAGATATTAAAAGATGCAAAGAGCTCCTGGTGACCAAGTTGTCAACTCAAGTGGCACATGACACTACAACATCTCCTCCTTCAGTGTCTCTGGCAACTGTGGCTGCCAGGAAAAAACTGAGCTTTTCCAAGAGACCAACTGGTAATGTGGATGAGTCAACACAACAGTTTGACATCTGGTCAGGTCCAAAAGAGTTGCCCAATATTAGTGACACTACAGTAATGCAATTTGATATGGTCACCATCCATAGATTGGTGGAGGATTATTTTAATGTACAAATAGACATGTTAGACAGTCCCTTTGACTACTTGGTTGAAAAAAAAGACAATTTGGAAGCTCTTGTACAAACTAGCTTTGTTTTACTTAAGCTTCCCACCCTTGAGTGTGTACTCAGAAAGAGTTTTCAGCACAGCCAGAAACCTTGTCACCTACTCCCTCAAATGTGGAAAAGATGAAAAGATTATGTTCATCAAAATGAGCTACAAATTCCATGAGGAAGACCTTCACTGACAATTACGTCAAAGTACAGATTCCAGCGGAGATTAATTAATATTGTGCGAAGATGATGTACAAACTGATAATGGTGAAGATGAGGATGATAATGACAATGACATTTTTTCACTGTAGAAATCATTGACAGCACAATTAGTTTAGCTCCCTTAAGCCCATCATTAACAACAACAACAACAGCACTGTTAGCTGCTTTAATCCCATCATTAACAACACTGCTAGTGCCCATTGGTAGCTTGTTTCGTGGGGCCCAAACAAACCAATCACTTCAGCCACAAAAATGGGTCCCTGTCCCTGAAGTGATTGGTTTGTTAAACAGTGCATGTCCTATTAATATACAACATAAGGGTGGGTGGAAGGGCTCAAGGACAATTCCACCCTGCACCTCTTTTCTTTGCATTATGCACTGTTTGGGGAATTAATGACTGTCTTTTTTGCAAATAATTAAAATAAGTTACAAATCCTTCCTTCCTTTGCCTGCCTTCCACTACACACATACTCCACCTCCCTCAGACTTCTGATCTAGTTCCTAATTAATGAAAACATTCTTGGTTTCTGTGGGATCGTGTAATTTATTAAACTGACCTCATGTCTGCCACTGCAGTGCCACTCTGTTTCTTAGATGTGGCATGTTGGAAGCTGAACTGCCACAGCTGCTGAAATCTTCAACATGCAGTTGCTGAATGCCGAAAATCTTCACAAATTTTTTTGACCACACACAGCATCTCCTGCATACCCCTTTACATGTTTTACAAAATTCTGAACCACCAAGTTTATTCTGTGGACAAAACATGGGACATGTTCACCTAGTTGTAATGCTCTCCCCTCCTTCATAAATTTGCTTCAGAATCAAGTAATTTAATTTAAATTTACAAACTATTCAATCCTTACTTCATTTACCTGCCTTCAACTATATACATACTCCACTTCCCTTGGGCCTCTGATCTAGTTCTTGATTAATGAAAACATTCTTGATTTCTATGGGGTCTATTAAACTGCCATCCTGTTTGACACCTCCAGGCCGCTCGCATAGCTGTGGGTTACAACCCACAGCTTTTGTGAGCGGCCTGGCGATGGTCACGATTATTGCGACCATTGGGCTTGCGTTGATACCCTTGTGGTTGGGTCTTGGTTTCTGTAAGCCCCAGTGAACTTCCTGCTCTAATAGAGCAGGAAGTTCACTACTGACATCACGAATGATGTCAGTAGGGCCACCCACAAATGGCAGGCGTTCCTTCGGGAATGCTTCCATTTGTCCAGCCACCCCCCCGAGCTGTCGATAAACATCGACAGCTGCCCCGTTTTGTAGTGAGCCCCGGACCGAGTGAAGTTCTCACTCACACCGGGGCTCACGCACGCGCATTGCGCACGCAGCGCATGTGCACTAGCCGACCATTGACCCACTTGTGAGTGCTATGCACTCATGAGTGGGTCTGAATCAGGCCCTAAGTCCTTTATTCATTTGACAGGATCCAAGGGTTGTCAGAATATTAAAATTGGATCACTACATTTTGGTGACTATAGTTTTATGTCGTACATCATGTCTTTCCTTCCAACTGACATAGATATTAAAAGATGCAAAGAGCTCCTGGTGACCAAGTTGTCAACTCAAGTGGCACATGACACTACAACATCTCCTCCTTCAGTGTCTCTGGCAACTGTGGCTGCCAGGAAAAAACTGAGCTTTTCCAAGAGACCAACTGGTAATGTGGATGAGTCAACACAACAGTTTGACATCTGGTCAGGTCCAAAAGAGTTGCCCAATATTAGTGACACTACAGTAATGCAATTTGATATGGTCACCATCCATAGATTGGTGGAGGATTATTTTAATGTACAAATAGACATGTTAGACAGTCCCTTTGACTACTTGGTTGAAAAAAAAGACAATTTGGAAGCTCTTGTACAAACTAGCTTTGTTTTACTTAAGCTTCCCACCCTTGAGTGTGTACTCAGAAAGAGTTTTCAGCACAGCCAGAAACCTTGTCACCTACTCCCTCAAATGTGGAAAAGATGAAAAGATTATGTTCATCAAAATGAGCTACAAATTCCATGAGGAAGACCTTCACTGACAATTACGTCAAAGTACAGATTCCAGCGGAGATTAATTAATATTGTGCGAAGATGATGTACAAACTGATAATGGTGAAGATGAGGATGATAATGACAATGACATTTTTTCACTGTAGAAATCATTGACAGCACAATTAGTTTAGCTCCCTTAAGCCCATCATTAACAACAACAACACTGTTAGCTGCTTTAATCCCATCATTAACAACACTGCTACTGCCCATTGGTAGCTTGTTTCGTGGGGCCCAAACAAACCAATCACTTCAGCCACAAAAATGGGTCCCTGTCCCTGAAGTGATTGGTTTGTTAAACAGTGCATGTCCTATTAATATACAACATAAGGGTGGGTGGAAGGGCTCATGGACTATTCCACCCTGCACCTCTTTTCTTTGCATTATGCACTGTTTGGGGAATTAATGACTGTCTTTTTTGCAAATAATTACAATAAGTTACAAATCCTTCCTTCCTTTGCCTGCCTTCCACTACACACATACTCCACCTCCCTCAGACTTCTGATCTAGTTCCTAATTAATGAAAACATTCTTGGTTTCTGTGGGATCGTGTAATTTATTAAACTGACCTCATGTCTGCCACTGCAGTGCCACTCTGTTTCTTAGATGTGGCATGTTGGAAGCTGAACTGCCACAGCTGCTGAAACCTTCAACATGCAGTTGCTGAATGCCGAAAATCTTCACAAATTTTTTTGACCACACACAGCATCTCCTGCATACCCCTTTACATTTTTTACAAAATTCTGAACCACCAAGTTTATTCTGTGGACAAAACATGGGACATGTTCACCTAGTTGTAATGCTCTCCCCTCCTTCATAAATTTGCTTCAGAATCAAGTAATTTAATTTAAATTTACAAACTATTCAATCCTTACTTCATTTACCTGCCTTCAACTATATACATACTCAACTTCCCTTGGGCCTCTGATCTAGTTCTTGATTAATGAAAACATTCTTGATTTCTATGAGGTCTATTAAACTGCCATCCTGTTTGACACCTCCAGGCCGCTCGCATAGCTGTGGGTTACAACCCACAGCTTTTGTGAGTGGCCTGGCGATGGTCGCGATTATTGCGACCATTGGGCTTGCGTTGATACCCTTGTGGTTGGGTCTTGGTTTCTGTAAGCCCCAGTGAACTTCCTGCTCTAATAGAGCAGGAAGTTCACTACTGACATCACGAATGATGTCAGTAGGGCCACCCACAAATGGCAGGCGTTCCTTCGGGAATGCTTCCATTTGTCCAGCCACCCCCCCGAGCTGTCGATAAACATCGACAGCTGCCCCGTTTTGTAGTGAGCCCCGGACCGAGTGAAGTTCTCACTCACACCGGGGCTCATGCACGCGCATTGCGCACGCAGCGCATGTGCACTAGCCGACCATTGACCCACTTGTGAGTGCTATGCACTCGTGAGCGGGTCTGAATCAGGCCCTAAGTCCTTTATTCATTTGACAGGTTCCAAGGGTTGTCAGAATATTAAAATTGGATCACTACATTTTGGTGACTATAGTTTTATGTCGTACATCATGTCTTTCCTTCCAACTGACATAGATATTAAAAGATGCAAAGAGCTCCTGGTGACCAAGTTGTCAACTCAAGTGGCACATGACACTACAACATCTCCTCCTTCAGTGTCTCTGGCAACTGTGGCTGCCAGGAAAAAACTGAGCTTTTCCAAGAGACCAACTGGTAATGTGGATGAGTCAACACAACAGTTTGACATCTAGTCAGGCCCAAAAGAGTTGCCCAATATTAGTGACACTACAGTAATGCAATTTGATATGGTCACCATCCATAGATTGGTGGAGGATTATTTTAATGTACAAATAGACATGTTAGACAGTCCCTTTGACTACTTGGTTGAAAAAAAAAGACAATTTGGAAGCTCTTGTACAAACTAGCTTTGTTTTACTTAAGCTTCCCACCCTTGAGTGTGTACTCAGAAAGAGTTTTCAGTACAGCCAGAAACCTTGTCACCTACTCCCTCAAATGTGGAAAAGATGAAAAGATTATGTTCATCAAAATGAGCTACAAATTCCATGAGGAAGACCTTCACTGACAATTACGTCAAAGTACAGATTCCAGCGGAGATTAATTAATATTGTGCGAAGATGATGTACAAACTGATAATGGTGAAGATGAGGATGATAATGACAATGACATTTTTTCACTGTAGAAATCATTGACAGCACAATTAGCTTAGCTCCCTTAAGCCCATCATTAACAACAACAACACTGTTAGCTGCTTTAATCCCATCATTAACAACACTGCTACTGCCCATTGGTAGCTTGTTTCGTGGGGCCCAAACAAACCAATCACTTCAGCCACAAAAATGGGTCCCTGTCCCTGAAGTGATTGGTTTGTTAAACAGTGTATGTCCTATTAATATACAACATAAGGGTGGGTGGAAGGGCTCATGGACTATTCCACCCTGCACCTCTTTTCTTTGCATTATGCACTGTTTGGGGAATTAATGACTGTCTTTTTTGCAAATAATTAAAATAAGTTACAAATCCTTCCTTCCTTTGCCTGCCTTCCACTACACACATACTCCACCTCCCTCAGACTTCTGATCTAGTTCCTAATTAATGAAAACATTCTTGGTTTCTGTGGGATCGTGTAATTTATTAAACTGACCTCATGTCTGCCACTGCAGTGCCACTCTGTTTCTTAGATGTGGCATGTTGGAAGCTGAACTGCCACAGCTGCTGAAATCTTCGACATGCAGTTGCTGAATGCCGAAAATCTTCACAAATTTTTTTGACCACAGACAGCATCTCCTGCATACCCCTTTACATTTTTTACAAAATTCTGAACCACCAAGTTTATTCTGTGGACAAAACATGGGACATGTTCACCTAGTTGTAATGCTCTCCCCTCCTTCATAAATTTGCTTCAGAATCAAGTAATTTAATTTAAATTTACAAACTATTCAATCCTTACTTCATTTACCTGCCTTCAACTATATACATACTCCACTTCCCTTGGGCCTCTGATCTATTTCTTGATTAATGAAAACATTCTTGATTTCTATGGGGTCTATTAAACTGCCATCCTGTTTGACACCTCCAGGCCGCTCGCATAGCTGTGGGTTACAACCCACAGCTTTTGTGAGCGGCCTGGCGATGGTCGCGATTATTACGACCATTGGGCTTGCGTTGATACCCTTGTGGTAGGGTCTTGGTTTCTGTAAGCCCCAGTGAACTTCCTGCTCTAATAGAGCAGGAAGTTCACTACTGACATCACGAATGATGTCAGTAGGGCCACCCACAAATGGCAGGCGTTCCTTCGGGAATGCTTCCATTTGTCCAGCCACCCCCCCGAGCTGTCGATAAACATCGACAGCTGCCCCATTTTGTAGTGAGCCCCGGACCGAGTGAAGTTCTCACTCACACCGGGGCTCACGCACGCGCATTGCGCACGCAGCGCATGTGCACTAGCCGACCATTGACCCACTTGTGAGTGCTATGCACTCGTGAGCGGGTCTGAATCAGGCCCTAAGTCCTTTATTCATTTGACAGGATCCAAGGGTTGTCAGAATATTAAAATTGGATCACTACATTTTGGCGACTATAGTTTTATGTCGTACATCATGTCTTTCCTTCCAACTGACATAGATATTAAAAGATGCAAAGAGCTCCTGGTGACCAAGTTGTCAACTCAAGTGGCACATGACACTACAACATCTCCTCCTTCAGTGTCTCTGGCAACTGTGGCTGCCAGGAAAAAACTGAGCTTTTCCAAGAGACCAACTGGTAATGTGGATGAGTCAACACAACAGTTTGACATCTGGTCAGGTCCAAAAGAGTTGCCCAATATTAGTGACACTACAGTAATGCAATTTGATATGGTCACCATCCATAGATTGGTGGAGGATTATTTTAATGTACAAATAGACATGTTAGACAGTCCCTTTGACTACTTGGTTGAAAAAAAAGACAATTTGGAAGCTCTTGTACAAACTAGCTTTGTTTTACTTAAGCTTCCCACCCTTGAGTGTGTACTCAGAAAGAGTTTTCAGCACAGCCAGAAACCTTGTCACCTACTCCCTCAAATGTGGAAAAGATGAAAAGATTATGTTCATCAAAATGAGCTACAAATTCCATGAGGAAGACCTTCACTGACAATTACGTCAAAGTACAGATTCCAGTGGAGATTAATTAATATTGTGCGAAGATGATGTACAAACTGATAATGGTGAAGATGAGGATGATAATGACAATGACATTTTTTCACTGTAGAAATCATTGACAGCACAATTAGTTTAGCTCCCTTAAGCCCATCATTAACAACAACAACACTGTTAGCTGCTTTAATCCCATCATTAACAACACTGCTAGTGCCCATTGGTAGCTTGTTTCGTGGGGCCCAAACAAACCAATCACTTCAGCCACAAAAATGGGTCCCTGTCCCTGAAGTGATTGGTTTGTTAAACAGTGCATGTCCTATTAATATACAACATAAGGGTGGGTGGAAGGGCTCAAGGACAATTCCACCCTGCACCTCTTTTCTTTGCATTATGCACTGTTTGGGGAATTAATGACTGTCTTTTTTGCAAATAATTAAAATAAGTTACAAATCCTCCCTTCCTTTGCCTGCCTTCCACTACACACATACTCCACCTCCCTCAGACTTCTGATCTAGTTCCTAATTAATGAAAACATTCTTGGTTTCTGTGGGATCGTGTAATTTATTAAACTGACCTCATGTCTGCCACTGCAGTGCCACTCTGTTTCTTAGATGTGTCATGTTGGAAGCTGAACTGCCACAGCTGCTGAAATCTTCAACATGCAGTTGCTGAATGCCGAAAATCTTCACAAATTTTTTAGACCACACACAGCATCTCCTGCATACCCCTTTAAATTTTTTACAAAATTCTGAACCACCAAATTTATTCTGTGGACAAAACATGGGACATGTTCACCTAGTTGTAATGCTCTCCCCTCCTTCATAAATTTGCTTCAGAATCAAGTAATTTAATTTAAATTTACAAACTATTCAATCCTTACTTCATTTACCTGCCTTCAACTATATACATACTCCACTTCCCTTGGGCCTCTGATCTATTTCTTGATTAATGAAAACATTCTTGATTTCTATGGGGTCTATTAAACTGCCATCCTGTTTGACACCTCCAGGCCGCTCGCATAGCTGTGGGTTACAACCCACAGCTTTTGTGAGCGGCCTGGCGATGGTCGCGATTATTGCGACCATTGGGCTTGCGTTGATACCCTTGTGGTAGGGTCTTGGTTTCTGTAAGCCCCAGTGAACTTCCTGCTCTAATAGAGCAGGAAGTTCACTACTGACATCACGAATGATGTCAGTAGGGCCACCCACAAATGGCAGGCGTTCCTTCGGGAATGCTTCCATTTGTCCAGCCACCCCCCCGAGCTGTCGATAAACATCGACAGCTGCCCCATTTTGTAGTGAGCCCCGGACCGAGTGAAGTTCTCACTCACACCGGGGCTCACGCACGCGCATTGCGCACGCAGCGCATGTGCACTAGCCGACCATTGACCCACTTGTGAGTGCTATGCACTCGTGAGCGGGTCTGAATCAGGCCCTAAGTCCTTTATTCATTTGACAGGATCCAAGGGTTGTCAGAATATTAAAATTGGATCACTACATTTTGGTGACTATAGTTTTATGTCGTACATCATGTCTTTCCTTCCAACTGACATAGATATTAAAAGATGCAAAGAGCTCCTGGTGACCAAGTTGTCAACTCAAGTGGCACATGACACTACAACATCTCCTCCTTCAGTGTCTCTGGCAACTGTGGCTGCCAGGAAAAAACTGAGCTTTTCCAAGAGACCAACTGGTAATGTGGATGAGTCAACACAACAGTTTGACATCTGGTCAGGTCCAAAAGAGTTGCCCAATATTAGTGACACTACAGTAATGCAATTTGATATGGTCACCATCCATAGATTGGTGGAGGATTATTTTAATGTACAAATAGACATGTTAGACAGTCCCTTTGACTACTTGGTTGAAAAAAAAGACAATTTGGAAGCTCTTGTACAAACTAGCTTTGTTTTACTTAAGCTTCCCACCCTTGAGTGTGTACTCAGAAAGAGTTTTCAGCACAGCCAGAAACCTTGTCACCTACTCCCTCAAATGTGGAAAAGATGAAAAGATTATGTTCATCAAAATGAGCTACAAATTCCATGAGGAAGACCTTCACTGACAATTACGTCAAAGTACAGATTCCAGCGGAGATTAATTAATATTGTGCGAAGATGATGTACAAACTGATAATGGTGAAGATGAGGATGATAATGACAATGACATTTTTTCACTGTAGAAATCATTGACAGCACAATTAGTTTAGTTCCCTTAAGCCCATCATTAACAACAACACTGTTAGCTGCTTTAATCCCATCATTAACAACACTGCTACTGCCCATTGGTAGCTTGTTTCGTGGGGCCCAAACAAACCAATCACTTCAGCCACAAAAATGGGTCCCTGTCCCTGAAGTGATTGGTTTGTTAAACAGTGCATGTCCTATTAATATACAACATAAGGGTGGGTGGAAGGGCTCATGGACTATTCCACCCTGCACCTCTTTTCTTTGCATTATGCACTGTTTGGGGAATTAATGACTGTCTTTTTTGCAAATAATTAAAATAAGTTACAAATCCTTCCTTCCTTTGCCTGCCTTCCACTACACACATACTCCACCTCCCTCAGACTTCTGATCTAGTTTCTAATTAATGAAAACATTCTTGGTTTCTGTGGGATCATGTAATTAATTAAACTGACCTCATGTCTGCCACTGCAGTGCCACTCTGTTTCTTAGAAGTGGCATGTTGGAAGCTGAACTGCCACAGCTGCTGAAATCTTCGACATGCAGTTGCTGAATGCCGAAAATCTTCACAAATTTTTTTGACCACAGACAGCATCTCCTGCATATCCCTTTACATTTTTTACAAAATTCTGAACCACCAAGTTTATTCTGTGGACAAAACATGGGACATGTTCACCTAGTTGTAATGCTCTCCCCTCCTTCATAAATTTGCTTCAGAATCAAGTAATTTAATATAAATTTACAAACTATTCAATCCTTACTTCATTTACCTGCCTTCAACTATATACATACTCCACTTCCCTTGGGCCTCTGATCTTCTTCTTGATTAATGAAAACATTCTTGATTTCTATGGGGTCTATTAAACTGCCATCCTGTTTGCCACCTCCAGGCCGCTCGCATAGCTGTGGGTTACAACCCACAGCTTTTGTGAGCGGCCTGGCGATGGTCGTGATTATTGCGACCATCGGGCTTGCGTTGATACCCTTGTGGTAGGGTCTTGGTTTCCGTAAGCCCCAGTGAACTTCCTGCTCTAATAGAGCAGGAGGTTCACTACTGACATCACGAATGATGTCAGTAGGGCCACCCACAAATGGCAGGCGTTCCTTCGGGAATGCTTCCATTTGTCCAGCCACCCCCCCGAGCTGTCGATAAACATCGACAGCTGCCCCGTTTTGTAGTGAGCCCCGGACCGAGTGAAGTTCTCACTCACACCGGGGCTCATGCACGCGCATTGCGCACGCAGCGCATGTGCACTAGCCGACCATTGACCCACTTGTGAGTGCTATGCACTCGTGAGCGGGTCTGAATCAGGCCCTAAGTCCTTTATTCATTTGACAGGATCCAAGGGTTGTCAGAATATTAAAATTGGATCTCTACATTTTGGTGACTATAGTTTTATGTCGTACATCATGTCTTTCCTTCCAACTGACATAGATATTAAAAGATGCAAAGAGCTCTTGGTGACCAAGTTGTCAACTCAAGTGGCACATGACACTACAACATCTCCTCCTTCAGTGTCTCTGGCAACTGTGGCTGCCAGGAAAAAACTGAGCTTTTCCAAGAGACCAACTGGTAATGTGGATGAGTCAACACAACAGTTTGACATCTGGTCAGGTCCAAAAGAGTTGCCCAATATTAGTGACACTACAGTAATGCAATTTGATATGGTCACCATCCATAGACTGGTGGAGGATTATTTTAATGTACAAATAGACATGTTAGACAGTCCCTTTGACTACTTGGTTGAAAAAAAAGACAATTTGGAAGCTCTTGTACAAACTAGCTTTGTTTTACTTAAGCTTCCCACCCTTGAGTGTGTACTCAGAAAGAGTTTTCAGCACAGCCAGAAACCTTGTCACCTACTCCCTCAAATGTGGAAAAGATGAAAAGATTATGTTCATCAAAATGAGCTACAAATTCCATGAGGAAGACCTTCACTGACAATTACGTCAAAGTACAGATTCCAGCGGAGATTAATTAATATTGTGCGAAGATGATGTACAAACTGATAATGGTGAAGATGAGGATGATAATGACAATGACATTTTTTCACTGTAGAAATCATTGACAGCACAATTAGTTTAGCTCCCTTAAGCCCATCATTAACAACAACACTGTTAGCTGCTTTAATCCCATCATTAACAACACTGCTAGTGCCCTTTGGTAGCTTGTTTCGTGGGGCCCAAACAAACCAATCACTTCAGCCACAAAAATGGGTCCCTGTCCCTGAAGTGATTGGTTTGTTAAACAGTGCATGTCCTATTAATATACAACATAAGGGTGGGTGGAAGGGCTCAAGGACAATTCCACCCTGCACCTCTTTTCTTTGCATTATGCACTGTTTGGGGAATTAATGACTGTCTTTTTTGCAAATAATTAAAATAAGTTACAAATCCTTCCTTCCTTTGCCTGCCTTCCACTACACACATACTCCACCTCCCTCAGACTTCTGATCTAGTTCCTAATTAATGAAAACATTCTTGGTTTCTGTGGGATCGTGTAATTTATTAAACTGACCTCATGTCTGCCACTGCAGTGCCACTCTGTTTCTTAGATGTGGCATGTTGGAAGCTGAACTGCCACAGCTGCTGAAATCTTCGACATGCAGTTGCTGAATGCCGAAAATCTTCACAAATTTTTTTGACCACAGACAGCATCTCCTGCATAACCCTTTACATTTTTTACAAAATTCTGATCCACCAAGTTTATTCTGTGGACAAAACATGGGACATGTTCACCTAGTTGTAATGCTCTCCCCTCCTTCATAAATTTGCTTCAGAATCAAGTAATTTAATTTAAATTTACAAACTATTCAATCCTTACTTCATTTACCTGCCTTCAACTATATACATACTCCACTTCCCTTGGGCCTCTGATCTACTTCTTGATTAATGAAAACATTCTTGATTTCTATGGGGTCTATTAAACTGCCATCCTGTTTGACACCTCCAGGCCGCTCGCATAGCTGTGGGTTACAACCCACAGCTTTTGTGAGCGGCCTGGCGATGGTCGCGATTATTGCGACCATCAGGCTTGCGTTGATACCCTTGTGGTAGGGTCTTGGTTTCCGTAAGCCCCAGTGAACTTCCTGCTCTAATAGAGCAGGAGGTTCACTACTGATATCACGAATTATGTCAGTAGGGCCACCCACAAATGGCAGGCATTCCTTCGGGAATGCTTCCATTTGTCCAGCCACCCTCCTGAGCTGTCGATAAACATCGACAGCTGCCCCGTTTTGTAGTGAGCCCCGGACCGAGTGAAGTTCTCACACACACCGGGGCTCACGCACGCGCATTGCGCACGCAGCGCATGTGCACTAGCCGACCATTGACCCACTTGTGAGTGCTATGCACTCGTGAGCGGGTCTGAATTAGGCCCTAAGTCCTTTATTCATTTGACAGGATCCAAGGGTTGTCAGAATATTAAAATTGGATCACTACATTTTGGCGACTATAGTTTTATGTCGTACATCATGTCTTTCCTTCCAACTGACATAGATATTAAAAGATGCAAAGAGCTCCTGGTGACCAAGTTGTCAACTCAAGTGGCACATGACACTACAACATCTCCTCCTTCAGTGTCTCTGGCAACTGTGGCTGCCAGGAAAAAACTGAGCTTTTCCAAGAGACCAACTGGTAATGTGGATGAGTCAACACAACAGTTTGACATCTGGTCAGGTCCAAAAGAGTTGCCCAATATTAGTGACACTACAGTAATGCAATTTGATATGGTCACCATCCATAGATTGGTGGAGGATTATTTTAATGTACAAATAGACATGTTAGACAGTCCCTTTGACTACTTGGTTGAAAAAAAAGACAATTTGGAAGCTCTTGTACAAACTAGCTTTGTTTTACTTAAGCTTCCCACCCTTGAGTGTGTACTCAGAAAGAGTTTTCAGCACAGCCAGAAACCTTGTCACCTACTCCCTCAAATGTGGAAAAGATGAAAAGATTATGTTCATCAAAATGAGCTACAAATTCCATGAGGAAGACCTTCACTGACAATTACGTCAAAGTACAGATTCCAGCGGAGATTAATTAATATTGTGCGAAGATGATGTACAAACTGATAATGGTGAAGATGAGGATGATAATGACAATGACATTTTTTCACTGTAGAAATCATTGACAGCACAATTAGTTTAGCTCCCTTAAGCCCATCATTAACAACAACAACACTGTTAGCTGCTTTAATCCCATCATTAACAACACTGCTAGTGCCCATTGGTAGCTTGTTTCGTGGGGCCCAAACAAACCAATCACTTCAGCCACAAAAATGGGTCCCTGTCCCTGAAGTGATTGGTTTGTTAAACAGTGCATGTCCTATTAATATACAACATAAGGGTGGGTGGAAGGGCTCAAGGACAATTCCACCCTGCACCTCTTTTCTTTGCATTATGCACTGTTTGGGGAATTAATGACTGTCTTTTTTGCAAATAATTAAAATAAGTTACAAATCCTTCCTTCCTTTGCCTGCCTTCCACTACACACATACTCCACCTCCCTCAGACTTCTGATCTAGTTCCTAATTAATGAAAACATTCTTGGTTTCTGTGGGATTGTGTAATTTATTAAACTGACCTCATGTCTGCCACTGCAGTGCCACTCTGTTTCTTAGATGTGGCATGTTGGAAGCTGAACTGCCACAGCTGCTGAAATCTTCGACATGCAGTTGCTGAATGCCGAAAATCTTCACAAATTTTTTTGACCACACACAGCATCTCCTGCATACCCCTTTACATTTTTTACAAAATTCTGAACCACCAAGTGTATTCTGAGGACAAAACATGGGACATGTTCACCTAGTTGTAATGCTCTCCCCTCCTTCATAAATTTGCTTCAGAATCAAGTAATTTAATTTAAATTTACAAACTATTCAATCCTTACTTCATTTACCTGCCTTCAACTATATACATACTCCACTTCCCTTGGGCCTCTGATCTAGTTCTTGATTAATGAAATATTCTTGATTTCTATGGGGTCTATTAAACTGCCATCCTGTTTGCCACCTCCAGGCCGCTCGCATAGCTGTGGGTTACAACCCACAACTTTTGTGAGCGGCCTGGCGATGGTCGCGATTATTGCGACCATTGGGCTTGCGTTGATACCCTTGTGGTAGGGTCTTGGTTTCCGTAAGCCCCAGTGAACTTCCTGCTCTAATAGAGCAGGAAGTTCACTACTGACATCACGAATGATGTCAGTAGGGCCACCCACAAATGGCAGGCGTTCCTTCGGGAATGCTTCCATTTGTCCAGCCACCCCCCCGAGCTGTCGATAAACATCGACAGCTGCCCCGTTTTGTAGTGAGCCCCGGACCGAGTACAGTTCTCACTCACACCGGGGCTCACGCACGCGCATTGCGCACGCAGCGCATGTGCACTAGCCGACCATTGACCCACTTGTGAGTGCTATGCACTCGTGAGCGGGTCTGAATCAGGCCCTAAGTCCTTTATTCATTTGACAGGATCCAAGGGTTGTCAGAATATTAAAATTGGATCACTACATTTTGGTGACTATAGTTTTATGTCGTACATCATGTCTTTCCTTCCAACTGACATAGATATTAAAAGATGCAAAGAGCTCCTGGTGACCAAGTTGTCAACTCAAGTGGCACATGACACTACAACATCTCCTCCTTCAGTGTCTCTGGCAACTGTGGCTGCCAGGAAAAAACTGAGCTTTTCCAAGAGACCAACTGGTAATGTGGATGAGTCAACACAACAGTTTGACATCTGGTCAGGTCCAAAAGAGTTGCCCAATATTAGTGACACTACAGTAATGCAATTTGATATGGTCACCATCCATAGATTGGTGGAGGATTATTTTAATGTACAAATAGACATGTTAGACAGTCCCTTTGACTACTTGGTTGAAAAAAAAGACAATTTGGAAGCTCTTGTACAAACTAGCTTTGTTTTACTTAAGCTTCCCACCCTTGAGTGTGTACTCAGAAAGAGTTTTCAGCACAGCCAGAAACCTTGTCACCTACTCCCTCAAATGTGGAAAAGATGAAAAGATTATGTTCATCAAAATGAGCTACAAATTCCATGAGGAAGACCTTCACTGACAATTACGTCAAAGTACAGATTCCAGCGGAGATTAATTAATATTGTGCGAAGATGATGTACAAACTGATAATGGTGAAGATGAGGATGATAATGACAATGACATTTTTTCACTGTAGAAATCATTGACAGCACAATTAGTTTAGCTCCCTTAAGCCCATCATTAACAACAACAACACTGTTAGCTGCTTTAATCCCATCATTAACAACACTGCTAGTGCCCATTGGTAGCTTGTTTCGTGGGGCCCAAACAAACCAATCACTTCAGCCACAAAAATGGGTCCCTGTCCCTGAAGTGATTGGTTTGTTAAACAGTGCATGTCCTATTAATATACAACATAAGGGTGGGTGGAAGGGCTCAAGGACAATTCCACCCTGCACCTCTTTTCTTTGCATTATGCACTGTTTGAGGAATTAATGACTGTCTTTTTTGCAAATAATTAAAATAAGTTACAAATCCTTCCTTCCTTTGCCTGCCTTCCACTACACACATACTCCACCTCCCTCAGACTTCTGATCTAGTTCCTAATTAATGAAAACATTCTTGGTTTCTGTGGGATCGTGTAATTTATTAAACTGACCTCATGTCTGCCACTGCAGTGCCACTCTGTTTCTTAGATGTGGCATGTTGGAAGCTGAACTGCCACAGCTGCTGAAATCTTCGACATGCAGTTGCTGAATGCCGAAAATCTTCACAAATTTTTTTGACCACACACAGCATCTCCTGCATACCCCTTTACATTTTTTACAAAATTCTGAACCACCAAGTTTATTCTGTGGACAAAACATGGGACATGTTCACCTAGTTGTAATGCTCTCCCCTCCTTCATAAATTTGCTTCAGAATCAAGTAATTTAATTTAAATTTACAAACGATTCAATCCTTACTTCATTTACCTGCCTTCAACTATATACATACTCCACTTCCCTTGGGCCTCTGATCTACTTCTTGATTAATGAAAACATTCTTGATTTCTATGGGGTCTATTAAACTGCCATCCTGATTGCCACCTTCAGGCCGCTCGCATAGCTGTGGGTTACAACCCACAGCTTTTGTGAGCGGCCTGGCGATGGTCGCGATTATTGCAACCATCGGGCTTGTGTTGATACCCTTGTGGTAGGGTCTTGGTTTCCGTAAGCCCCAGTGAACTTCCTGCTCTAATAGAGCAGGAGGTTCACTACTGACATCACGAATGATGTCAGTAGGGCCACCCACAAATGGCAGGCGTTCCTTCGGGAATGCTTCCATTTGTCCAGCCCCCCCCCCCCCGAGCTGTCGATAAACATCGACAGCTGCCCCGTTTTGTAGTGAGCCCCGGACCGAGTGAAGTTCTCACTCACACCGGGGCTCACGCACGCGCATTGCGCACGCAGCGCATGTGCACTAGCTGACCATTGACCCACTTGTGAGTGCTATGCACTCGTGAGCGGGTCTGAATCAGGCCCTAAGTCCTTTATTCATTTGACAGGATCCAAGGGTTATCAGAATATTAAAATTGGATCACTACATTTTGGCGACTATAGTTTTATGTCGTACATCATGTCTTTCCTTCCAACTGACATAGATATTAAAAGATGCAAAGAGCTCCTGGTGACCAAGTTGTCAACTCAAGTGGCACATGACACTACAACATCTCCTCCTTCAGTGTCTCTGGCAACTGTGGCTGCCAGGAAAAAGCTGAGCTTTTCCAAGAGACCAACTGGTAATGTGGATGAGTCAACACAACAGTTTGACATCTGGTCAGGTCCAAAAGAGTTGCCCAATATTAGTGACACTACAGTAATGCAATTTGATATGGTCACCATCCATAGATTGGTGGAGGATTATTTTAATGTACAAATAGACATGTTAGACAGTCCCTTTGACTACTTGGTTGAAAAAAAAGACAATTTGGAAGCTCTTGTACAAACTAGCTTTGTTTTACTTAAGCTTCCCACCCTTGAGTGTGTACTCAGAAAGAGTTTTCAGCACAGCCAGAAACCTTGTCACCTACTCCCTCAAATGTGGAAAAGATGAAAAGATTATGTTCATCAAAATGAGCTACAAATTCCATGAGGAAGACCTTCACTGACAATTACGTCAAAGTACAGATTCCAGCAGAGATTAATTAATATTGTGTGAAGATGATGTACAAACTGATAATGGTGAAGATGAGGATGATAATGACAATGACATTTTTTCACTGTAGAAATCATTGACAGCACAATTAGTTTAGCTCCCTTAAGCCCATCATTAACAACAACAACACTGTTAGCTGCTTTAATCCCATCATTAACAACACTGCTAGTGCCCATTGGTAGCTTGTTTCGTGGGGCCCAAACAAACCAATCACTTCAGCCACAAAAATGGGTCCCTGTCCCTGAAGTGATTGGTTTGTTAAACAGTGCATGTCCTATTAATATACAACATAAGGGTGGGTGGAAGGGCTCAAGGACAATTCCACCCTGCACCTCTTTTCTTTGCATTATGCACTGTTTGGGGAATTAATGACTGTCTTTTTTGCAAATAATTAAAATAAGTTACAAATCCTTCCTTCCTTTGCCTGCCTTCCACTACACACATACTCCACCTCCCTCAGACTTCTGATCTAGTTCCTAATTAATGAAAACATTCTTGGTTTCTGTGGGATCGTGTAATTTATTAAACTGACCTCATGTCTGCCACTGCAGTGCCACTCTGTTTCTTAGATGTGGCATGTTGGAAGCTGAACTGCCACAGCTGCTGAAATCTTCGACATGCAGTTGCTGAATGCCGAAAATCTTCACAAATTTTTTTGACCACACACAGCATCTCCTGCATACCCCTTTACATTTTTTACAAAATTCTGAACCACCAAGTGTATTCTGTGGACAAAACATGGGACATGTTCACCTAGTTGTAATGCTCTCCCCTCCTTCATAAATTTGCTTCAGAATCAAGTAATTTAATTTAAATTTACAAACTATTCAATCCTTACTTCATTTACCTGCCTTCAACTATATACATACTCCACTTCCCTTGGGCCTCTGATCTAGTTCTTGATTAATGAAAACATTCTTGATTTCTATGGGGTCTATTAAACTGCCATCCTGTTTGCCACCTCCAGGCCGCTCGCATAGCTGTGGGTTACAACCCACAGCTTTTGTGAGCGGCCTGGCGATGGTCGCGATTATTGCGACCATTGGGCTTGCGTTGATACCCTTGTGGTAGGGTCTTGGTTTCCGTAAGCCCCAGTGAACTTCCTGCTCTAATAGAGCAGGAAGTTCACTACTGACATCACGAATGATGTCAGTAGGGCCACCCACAAATGGCAGGCGTTCCTTCGGGAATGCTTCCATTTGTCCAGCCACCCTCCCGAGCTGTCGATAAACATCGACAGCTGCCCCGTTTTGTAGTGAGCCCCGGACCGAGTACAGTTCTCACTCACACCGGGGCTCACGCACGCGCATTGCGCACGCAGTGCATGTGCACTAGCCGACCATTGACCCACTTGTGAGTGCTATGCACTCGTGAGCGGGTCTGAATCAGGCCCTAAGTCCTTTATTCATTTGACAGGATCCAAGGGTTGTCAGAATATTAAAATTGGATCACTACATTTTGGTGACTATAGTTTTATGTCGTACATCATGTCTTTCCTTCCAACTGACATAGATATTAAAAGATGCAAAGAGCTCCTGGTGACCAAGTTGTCAACTCAAGTGGCACATGACACTACAACATCTCCTCCTTCAGTGTCTCTGGCAACTGTGGCTGCCAGGAAAAAACTGAGCTTTTCCAAGAGACCAACTGGTAATGTGGATGAGTCAGCACAACAGTTTGACATCTGGTCAGGTCCAAAAGAGTTGCCCAATATTAGTGACACTACAGTAATGCAATTTGATATGGTCACCATCCATAGATTGGTGGAGGATTATTTTAATGTACAAATAGACATGTTAGACAGTCCCTTTGACTACTTGGTTGAAAAAAAAGACAATTTGGAAGCTCTTGTACAAACTAGCTTTGTTTTACTTAAGCTTCCCACCCTTGAGTGTGTACTCAGAAAGAGTTTTCAGCACAGCCAGAAACCTTGTCACCTACTCCCTCAAATGTGGAAAAGATGAAAAGATTATGTTCATCAAAATGAGCTACAAATTCCATGAGGAAGACCTTCACTGACAATTACGTCAAAGTACAGATTCCAGCGGAGATTAATTAATATTGTGCGAAGATGATGTACAAACTGATAATGGTGAAGATGAGGATGATAATGACAATGACATTTTTTCACTGTAGAAATCATTGACAGCACAATTAGTTTAGCTCCCTTAAGCCCATCATTAACAACAACAACACTGTTAGCTGCTTTAATCCCATCATTAACAACACTGCTAGTGCCCATTGGTAGCTTGTTTCGTGGGGCCCAAACAAACCAATCACTTCAGCCACAAAAATGGGTCCCTGTCCCTGAAGTGATTGGTTTGTTAAACAGTGCATGTCCTATTAATATACAACATAAGGGTGGGTGGAAGGGCTCAAGGACAATTCCACCCTGCAACTCTTTTCTTTGCATTATGCACTGTTTGGGGAATTAATGACTGTCTTTTTTGCAAATAATTAAAATAAGTTACAAATCCTTCCTTCCTTTGCCTGCCTTCCACTACACACATACTCCACCTCCCTCAGACTTCTGATCTAGTTCCTAATTAATGAAAACATTCTTGGTTTCTGTGGGATTGTGTAATTTATTAAACTGACCTCATGTCTGCCACTGCAGTGCCACTCTGTTTCTTAGATGTGGCATGTTGGAAGCTGAACTGCCACAGCTGCTGAAATCTTTGACATGCAGTTGCTGAATGCCGAAAATCTTCACAAATTTTTTTGACCACACACAGCATCTCCTGCATACCCCTTTACATTTTTTACAAAATTCTGAACCACCAAGTTTATTCTGTGGACAAAACATGGGACATGTTCACCTAGTTGTAATGCTCTCCCCTCCTTCAAAAATTTGCTTCAGAATCAAGTAATTTAATTTAAATTTACAAACTATTCAATCCTTACTTCATTTACCTGCCTTCAACTATATACATACTCCACTTCCCTTGGGCCTCTGATCTACTTCTTGATTAATGAAAACATTCTTGATTTCTATGGGGTCTATTAAACTGCCATCCTGATTGCCACCTTCAGGCCGCTCGCATAGCTGTGGGTTACAACCCACAGCTTTTGTGAGCAGCCTGGCGATGGTCGCGATTATTGCAACCATCGGGCTTGCGTTGATACCCTTGTGGTAGGGTCTTGGTTTCCGTAAGCCCCAGTGAACTTCCTGCTGTAATAGAGCAGGAGGTTCACTACTGACATCACGAATGATGTCAGTAGGGCCACCCACAAATGGCAGGCGTTCCTTCGGGAATGCTTCCATTTGTCCAGCCCCCCCCCCGAGCTGTCGATAAACATCGACAGCTGCCCCGTTTTTTAGTGAGCCCCGGACCGAGTGAAGTTCTCACTCACACCGGGGCTCACGCACGCGCATTGCGCACGCAGCGCATGTGCACTAGCTGACCATTGACCCACTTGTGAGTGCTATGCACTCGTGAGCGGGTCTGAATCAGGCCCTAAGTCCTTTATTCATTTGACAGGATCCAAGGGTTGTCAGAATATTAAAATTGGATCACTACATTTTGGCGACTATAGTTTTATGTCGTACATCATGTCTTTCCTTCCAAGTGACATAGATATTAAAAGATGCAAAGAGCTCCTGGTGACCAAGTTGTCAACTCAAGTGGCACATGACACTACAACATCTCCTCCTTCAGTGTCTCTGGCAACTGTGGCTGCCAGGAAAAAGCTGAGCTTTTCCAAGAGACCAACTGGTAATGTGGATGTGTCAACACAACAGTTTGACATCTGGTCAGGTCCAAAAGAGTTGCCCAATTTTAGTGACACTACAGTAATGCAATTTGATATGGTCACCATCCATAGATTGGTGGAGGATTATTTTAATGTACAAATAGACATGTTAGACAGTCCCTTTGACTACTTGGTTGAAAAAAAAGACAATTTGGAAGCTCTTGTACAAACTAGCTTTGTTTTACTTAAGCTTCCCACCCTTGAGTGTGTACTCAGAAAGAGTTTTCAGCACAGCCAGAAACCTTGTCACCTACTCCCTCAAATGTGGAAAAGATGAAAAGATTATGTTCATCAAAATGAGCTACAAATTCCATGAGGAAGACCTTCACTGACAATTACGTCAAAGTACAGATTCCAGCAGAGATTAATTAATATTGTGTGAAGATGATGTACAAACTGATAATGGTGAAGATGAGGATGATAATGACAATGACATTTTTTCACTGTAGAAATCATTGACAGCACAATTAGTTTAGCTCCCTTAAGCCCATCATTAACAACAACAACACTGTTAGCTGCTTTAATCCCATCATTAACAACACTGCTAGTGCCCATTGGTAGCTTGTTTCGTGGGGCCCAAACAAACCAATCACTTCAGCCACAAAAATGGGTCCCTGTCCCTGAAGTGATTGGTTTGTTAAACAGTGCATGTCCTATTAATATACAACATAAGGGTGGGTGGAAGGGCTCAAGGACAATTCCACCCTGCACCTCTTTTCTTTGCATTATGCACTGTTTGGGGAATTAATGACTGTCTTTTTTGCAAATAATTAAAATAAGTTACAAATCCTTCCTTCCTTTGCCTGCCTTCCACTACACACATACTCCACCTCCCTCAGACTTCTGATCTAGTTCCTAATTAATGAAAACATTCTTGGTTTCTGTGGGATCGTGTAATTTATTAAACTGACCTCATGTCTGCCACTGCAGTGCCACTCTGTTTCTTAGATGTGGCATGTTGGAAGCTGAACTGCCACAGCTGCTGAAATCTTCGACATGCAGTTGCTGAATGCCGAAAATCTTCACAAATTTTTTTGACCACACACAGCATCTCCTGCATACCCCTTTACATTTTTTACAAAATTCTGAACCACCAAGTTTATTCTGTGGACAAAACATGGGACATGTTCACCTAGTTGTAATGCTCTCCCCTCCTTCAAAAATTTGCTTCAGAATCAAGTAATTTAATTTAAATTTACAAACTATTCAATCCTTACTTCATTTACCTGCCTTCAACTATATACATACTCCACTTCCCTTGGGCCTCTGATCTACTTCTTGATTAATGAAAAAATTCTTGATTTCTATGGGGTCTATTAAACTGCCATCCTGATTGCCTCCTTCAGGCCACTCGCATAGCTGTGGGTTACAACCCACAGCTTTTGTGAGCGGCCTGGCGATGGTCGCGATTATTGCAACCATCGGGCTTGCGTTGATACCCTTGTGGTAGGGTCTTGGTTTCCGTAAGCCCCAGTGAACTTCCTGCTCTAATAGAGCAGGAGGTTCACTGCTGACATCACGAATGATGTCAGTAGGGCCACCCACAAATGGCAGGCGTTCCTTCGGGAATGCTTCCATTTGTCCAGCCACCCCCCCGAGCTGTCGATAAACATCGACAGCTGCCCCGTTTTGTAGTGAGCCCTGGACCGAGTAAAGTTCTCACTCACACCGGGGCTCACGCACGCGCATTGCGCACGCAGCGCATGTGCACTAGCTGACCATTGACCCACTTGTGAGTGCTATGCACTTGTGAGCGGGTCTGAATCAGGCCCTAAGTCCTTTATTCATTTGACAGGATCCAAGGGTTGTCAGAATATTAAAATTGGATCACTACATTTTGGCGACTATAGTTTTATGTCGTACATCATGTCTTTCCTTCCAACTGACATAGATATTAAAAGATGCAAAGAGCTCCTGGTGACCAAGTTGTCAACTCAAGTGGCACATGACACTACAACATCTCCTCCTTCAGTGTCTCTGGCAACTGTGGCTGCCAGGAAAAAGCTGAGCTTTTCCAAGAGACCAACTGGTAATGTGGATGAGTCAACACAACAGTTTGACATCTGGTCAGGTCCAAAAGAGTTGCCCAATATTAGTGACACTACAGTAATGCAATTTGATATGGTCACCATCCATAGATTGGTGGAGGATTATTTTAATGTACAAATAGACATGTTAGACCTTTGACTACTTGGTTGAAAAAAAAGACAATTTGGAAGCTCTTGTACAAACTAGCTTTGTTTTACTTAAGCTTCCCACCCTTGAGTGTGTACTCAGAAAGAGTTTTCAGCACAGCCAGAAACCTTGTCACCTACTCCCTCAAATGTGGAAAAGATGAAAAGATTATGTTCATCAAAATGAGCTACAAATTCCATGAGGAAGACCTTCACTGACAATTACGTCAAAGTACAGATTCCAGCAGAGATTAATTAATATTGTGCGAAGATGATGTACAAACTGATAATGGTGAAGATGAGGATGATAATGACAATGACATTTTTTCACTGTAGAAATCATTGACAGCACAATTAGTTTAGCTCCCTTAAGCCCATCATTAACAACAACAACACTGTTAGCTGCTTTAATCCCATCATTAACAACACTGCTAGTGCCCATTGGTAGCTTGTTTCGTGGGGCCCAAACAAACCAATCACTTCAGCCACAAAAATGGGTCCCTGTCCCTGAAGTGATTGGTTTGTTAAACAGTGCATGTCCTATTAATATACAACATAAGGGTGGGTGGAAGGGCTCAAGGACAATTCCACCCTGCACCTCTTTTCTTTGCATTATGCACTGTTTGAGGAATTAATGACTGTCTTTTTTGCAAATAATTAAAATAAGTTACAAATCCTTCCTTCCTTTGCCTGCCTTCCACTACACACATACTCCACCTCCCTCAGACTTCTGATCTAGTTCCTAATTAATGAAAACATTCTTGGTTTCTGTGGGATCGTGTAATTTATTAAACTGACCTCATGTCTGCCACTGCAGTGCCACTCTGTTTCTTAGATGTGGCATGTTGGAAGCTGAACTGCCACAGCTGCTGAAATCTTCGACATGCAGTTGCTGAATGCCGAAAATCTTCACAAATTTTTTTGACCACAGACAGCATCTCCTGCATACCCCTTTACATTTTTTACAAAATTCTGAACCACCAAGTTTATTCTGTGGACAAAACATGGGACATGTTCACCTAGTTGTAATGCTCTCCCCTCCTTCATAAATTTGCTTCAGAATCAAGTAATTTAATTTAAATTTACAAACTATTCAATCCTTACTTCATTTACCTGCCTTCAACTATATACATACTCCACTTCCCTTGGGCCTCTGATCTACTTCTTGATTAATGAAAACATTCTTGATTTCTATGGGGTCTATTAAACTGCCATCCTGTTTGCCACCTTCAGGCCGCTCGCATAGCTGTGGGTTACAACCCACAGCTTTTGTGAGCGGCCTGGCGATGGTCGCGATTATTGCAACCATCGGGCTTGCGTTGATACCCTTGTGGTAGGGTCTTGGTTTCCGTAAGCCCCAGTGAACTTCCTGCTCTAATAGAGCAGGAGGTTCACTACTGACATCACGAATGATGTCAGTAGGGCCACCCACAAATGGCAGGCGTTCCTTCGGGAATGCTTCCATTTGTCCAGCCACCCCCCCGAGCTGTCGATAAACATCGACAGCTGCCCCGTTTTGTAGTGAGCCCCGGACCGAGTGAAGTTCTCACTCACACCGGGGCTCACGCACGCGCATTGCGCACGCAGCGCATGTGCACTAGCCGACCATTGACCCACTTGTGAGTGCTATGCACTCGTGAGCGGGTCTGAATCAGGCCCTAAGTCCTTTATTCATTTGACAGGATCCAAGGGTTGTCAGAATATTAAAATTGGATCACTACATTTTGGCGACTATAGTTTTATGTCGTACATCATGTCTTTCCTTCCAACTGACATAGATATTAAAAGATGCAAAGAGCTCCTGGTGACCAAGTTGTCAACTCAAGTGGCACATGACACTACAACATCTCCTCCTTCAGTGTCTCTGGCAACTGTGGCTGCCAGGAAAAAACTGAGCTTTTCCAAGAGACCAACTGGTAATGTGGATGAGTCAACACAACAGTTTGACATCTGGTCAGGTCCAAAAGAGTTGCCCAATATTAGTGACACTACAGTAATGCAATTTGATATGGTCACCATCCATAGATTGGTGGAGGATTATTTTAATGTACAAATAGACATGTTAGACAGTCCCTTTGACTACTTGGTTGAAAAAAAAGACAATTTGGAAGCTCTTGTACAAACTAGCTTTGTTTTACTTAAGCTTCCCACCCTTGAGTGTGTACTCAGAAAGAGTTTTCAGCACAGCCAGAAACCTTGTCACCTACTCCCTCAAATGTGGAAAAGATGAAAAGATTATGTTCATCAAAATGAGCTACAAATTCCATGAGGAAGACCTTCACTGACAATTACGTCAAAGTACAGATTCCAGCAGAGATTAATTAATATTGTGCGAAGATGATGTACAAACTGATAATGGTGAAGATGAGGATGATAATGACAATGAAATTTTTTCACTGTAGAAATCATTGACAGCACAATTAGTTTAGCTCCCTTAAGCCCATCATTAACAACAACAACACTGTTAGCTGCTTTAATCCCATCATTAACAACACTGCTAGTGCCCATTGGTAGCTTGTTTCGTGGGGCCCAAACAAACCAATCACTTCAGCCACAAAAATGGGTCCCTGTCCCTGAAGTGATTGGTTTGTTAAACAGTGCATGTCCTATTAATATACAACATAAGGGTGGGTGGAAGGGCTCAAGGACAATTCCACCCTGCACCTCTTTTCTTTGCATTATGCACTGTTTGGGGAATTAATGACTGTCTTTTTTGCAAATAATTAAAATAAGTTACAAATCCTTCCTTCCTTTGCCTGCCTTCCAATACACACATACTCCACCTCCCTCAGACTTCTGATCTAGTTCCTAATTAATGAAAACATTCTTGGTTTCTGTGGGATCGTGTAATTTATTAAACTGACCTCATGTCTGCCACTGCAGTGCCACTCTGTTTCTTAGATGTGGCATGTTGGAAGCTGAACTGCCACAGCTGCTGAAATCTTCGACATGCAGTTGCTGAATGCCGAAAATCTTCACAAATTTTTTTGACCACAGACAGCATCTCCTGCATACCCCTTTACATTTTTTACAAAACTCTGATCCACCAAGTTTATTCTGTGGACAAAACATGGGACATGTTCACCTAGTTGTAATGCTCTCCCCTCCTTCATAAATTTGCTTCAGAATCAAGTAATTTAATTTAAATTTACAAACTATTCAATCCTTACTTCATTTACCTGCCTTCAACTATATACATACTCCACTTCCCTTGGGCCTCTGATCTACTTCTTGATTAATGAAAACATTCTTGATTTCTATGGGGTCTATTAAACTGCCATCCTGTTTGACACCTCCAGGCCGCTCGCATAGCTGTGGGTTACAACCCACAGCTTTTGTGAGCGGCCTGGCGATGGTCGCGATTATTGCGACCATCAGGCTTGCGTTGATACCCTTGTGGTAGGGTCTTGGTTTCCGTAAGCCCCAGTGAACTTCCTGCTCTAATAGAGCAGGAGGTTCACTACTGATATCACGAATTATGTCAGTAGGGCCACCCACAAATGGCAGGCATTCCTTCGGGAATGCTTCCATTTGTCCAGCCACCCTCCTGAGCTGTCGATAAACATCGACAGCTGCCCCGTTTTGTAGTGAGCCCCGGACCGAGTGAAGTTCTCACACACACCGGGGCTCACGCACGCGCATTGCGCACGCAGCGCATGTGCACTAGCCGACCATTGACCCACTTGTGAGTGCTATGCACTCGTGAGCGGGTCTGAATTAGGCCCTAAGTCCTTTATTCATTTGACAGGATCCAAGGGTTGTCAGAATATTAAAATTGGATCACTACATTTTGGCGACTATAGTTTTATGTCGTACATCATGTCTTTCCTTCCAACTGACATAGATATTAAAAGATGCAAAGAGCTCCTGGTGACCAAGTTGTCAACTCAAGTGGCACATGACACTACAACATCTCCTCCTTCAGTGTCTCTGGCAACTGTGGCTGCCAGGAAAAAACTGAGCTTTTCCAAGAGACCAACTGGTAATGTGGATGAGTCAACACAACAGTTTGACATCTGGTCAGGTCCAAAAGAGTTGCCCAATATTAGTGACACTACAGTAATGCAATTTGATATGGTCACCATCCATAGATTGGTGGAGGATTATTTTAATGTACAAATAGACATGTTAGACAGTCCCTTTGACTACTTGGTTGAAAAAAAAGACAATTTGGAAGCTCTTGTACAAACTAGCTTTGTTTTACTTAAGCTTCCCACCCTTGAGTGTGTACTCAGAAAGAGTTTTCAGCACAGCCAGAAACCTTGTCACCTACTCCCTCAAATGTGGAAAAGATGAAAAGATTATGTTCATCAAAATGAGCTACAAATTCCATGAGGAAGACCTTCACTGACAATTACGTCAAAGTACAGATTCCAGCGGAGATTAATTAATATTGTGCGAAGATGATGTACAAACTGATAATGGTGAAGATGAGGATGATAATGACAATGACATTTTTTCACTGTAGAAATCATTGACAGCACAATTAGTTTAGCTCCCTTAAGCCCATCATTAACAACAACTACACTGTTAGCTGCTTTAATCCCATCATTAACAACACTGCTAGTGCCCATTGGTAGCTTGTTTCGTGGGGCCCAAACAAACCAATCACTTCAGCCACAAAAATGGGTCCCTGTCCCTGAAGTGATTGGTTTGTTAAACAGTGCATGTCCTATTAATATACAACATAAGGGTGGGTGGAAGGGCTCAAGGACAATTCCATCCTGCACCTCTTTTCTTTGCATTATGCACTGTTTGGGGAATTAATGACTGTCTTTTTTGCAAATAATTAAAATAAGTTACAAATCCTTCCTTCCTTTGCCTGCCTTCCACTACACACATACTCCACCTCCCTCAGACTTCTGATCTAGTTCCTAATTAATGAAAACATTCTTGGTTTCTGTGGGATCGTGTAATTTATTAAACTGACCTCATGTCTGCCACTGCAGTGCCACTCTGTTTCTTAGATGTGGCATGTTGGAAGCTGAACTGCCACAGCTGCTGAAATCTTCGACATGCAGTTGCTGAATGCCGAAAATCTTCACAAATTTTTTTGACCACACACAGCATCTCCTGCATACCCCTTTACATTTTTTACAAAATTCTGAACCACCAAGTGTATTCTGTGGACAAAACATGGGACATGTTCACCTAGTTGTAATGCTCTCCCCTCCTTCATAAATTTGCTTCAGAATCAAGTAATTTAATTTAAATTTACAAACTATTCAATCCTTACTTCATTTACCTGCCTTCAACTATATACATACTCCACTTCCCTTGGGCCTCTGATCTAGTTCTTGATTAATGAAATATTCTTGATTTCTATGGGGTCTATTAAACTGCCATCCTGTTTGCCACCTCCAGGCCGCTCGCATAGCTGTGGGTTACAACCCACAGCTTTTGTGAGCGGCCTGGCGATGGTCGCGATTATTGCGACCATTGGGCTTGCGTTGATACCCTTGTGGTAGGGTCTTGGTTTCCGTAAGCCCCAGTGAACTTCCTGCTCTAATAGAGCAGGAGGTTCACTACTGACATCACGAATGATGTCAGTAGGGCCACCCACAAATGGCAGGCGTTCCTTCGGGAATGCTTCCATTTGTCCAGCCCCCCCCCCCGAGCTGTCGATAAACATCGACAGCTGCCCCGTTTTGTAGTGAGCCCCGGACCGAGTGAAGTTCTCACTCACACCGGGGCTCACGCACGCGCATTGCGCACGCAGCGCATGTGCACTAGCTGACCATTGACCCACTTGTGAGTGCTATGCACTCGTGAGCGGGTCTGAATCAGGCCCTAAGTCCTTTATTCATTTGACAGGATCCAAGGGTTATCAGAATATTAAAATTGGATCACTACATTTTGGCGACTATAGTTTTATGTCGTACATCATGTCTTTCCTTCCAACTGACATAGATATTAAAAGATGCAAAGAGCTCCTGGTGACCAAGTTGTCAACTCAAGTGGCACATGACAATACAACATCTCCTCCTTCAGTGTCTCTGGCAACTGTGGCTGCCAGGAAAAAGCTGAGCTTTTCCAAGAGACCAACTGGTAATGTGGATGAGTCAACACAACAGTTTGACATCTGGTCAGGTCCAAAAGAGTTGCCCAATATTAGTGACACTACAGTAATGCAATTTGATATGGTCACCATCCATAGATTGGTGGAGGATTATTTTAATGTACAAATAGACATGTTAGACAGTCCCTTTGACTACTTGGTTGAAAAAAAAGACAATTTGGAAGCTCTTGTACAAACTAGCTTTGTTTTACTTAAGCTTCCCACCCTTGAGTGTGTACTCAGAAAGAGTTTTCAGCACAGCCAGAAACCTTGTCACCTACTCCCTCAAATGTGGAAAAGATGAAAAGATTATGTTCATCAAAATGAGCTACAAATTCCATGAGGAAGACCTTCACTGACAATTACGTCAAAGTACAGATTCCAGTAGAGATTAATTAATATTGTGTGAAGATGATGTACAAACTGATAATGGTGAAGATGAGGATGATAATGACAATGACATTTTTTCACTGTAGAAATCATTGACAGCACAATTAGTTTAGCTCCCTTAAGCCCATCATTAACAACAACAACACTGTTAGCTGCTTTAATCCCATCATTAACAACACTGCTAGTGCCCATTGGTAGCTTGTTTCGTGGGGCCCAAACAAACCAATCACTTCAGCCACAAAAATGGGTCCCTGTCCCTGAAGTGATTGGTTTGTTAAACAGTGCATGTCCTATTAATATACAACATAAGGGTGGGTGGAAGGGCTCAAGGACAATTCCACCCTGCACCTCTTTTCTTTGCATTATGCACTGTTTGGGGAATTAATGACTGTCTTTTTTGCAAATAATTAAAATAAGTTACAAATCCTTCCTTCCTTTGCCTGCCTTCCACTACACACATACTCCACCTCCCTCAGACTTCTGATCTAGTTCCTAATTAATGAAAACATTCTTGGTTTCTGTGGGATCGTGTAATTTATTAAACTGACCTCATGTCTGCCACTGCAGTGCCACTCTGTTTCTTAGATGTGGCATGTTGGAAGCTGAACTGCCACAGCTGCTGAAATCTTCGACATGCAGTTGCTGAATGCCGAAAATCTTCACAAATTTTTTTGACCACACACAGCATCTCCTGCATACCCCTTTACATTTTTTACAAAATTCTGAACCACCAAGTGTATTCTGTGGACAAAACATGGGACATGTTCACCTAGTTGTAATGCTCTCCCCTCCTTCATAAATTTGCTTCAGAATCAAGTAATTTAATTTAAATTTACAAACTATTCAATCCTTACTTCATTTACCTGCCTTCAACTATATACATACTCCACTTCCCTTGGGCCTCTGATCTAGTTCTTGATTAATGAAAACATTCTTGATTTCTATGGGGTCTATTAAACTGCCATCCTGTTTGCCACCTCCAGGCCGCTCGCATAGCTGTGGGTTACAACCCACAGCTTTTGTGAGCGGCCTGGCGATGGTCGCGATTATTGCGACCATTGGGCTTGCGTTGATACCCTTGTGGTAGGGTCTTGGTTTCCGTAAGCCCCAGTGAACTTCCTGCTCTAATAGAGCAGGAAGTTCACTACTGACATCACGAATGATGTCAGTAGGGCCACCCACAAATGGCAGGCGTTCCTTCGGGAATGCTTCCATTTGTCCAGCCACCCCCCCGAGCTGTCGATAAACATCGACAGCTGCCCCGTTTTGTAGTGAGCCCCGGACCGAGTACAGTTCTCACTCACACCGGGGCTCACGCACGCGCATTGCGCACGCAGTGCATGTGCACTAGCCGACCATTGACCCACTTGTGAGTGCTATGCACTCGTGAGCGGGTCTGAATCAGGCCCTAAGTCCTTTATTCATTTGACAGGATCCAAGGGTTGTCAGAATATTAAAATTGGATCACTACATTTTGGTGACTATAGTTTTATGTCGTACATCATGTCTTTCCTTCCAACTGACATAGATATTAAAAGATGCAAAGAGCTCCTGGTGACCAAGTTGTCAACTCAAGTGGCACATGACACTACAACATCTCCTCCTTCAGTGTCTCTGGCAACTGTGGCTGCCAGGAAAAAACTGAGCTTTTCCAAGAGACCAACTGGTAATGTGGATGAGTCAGCACAACAGTTTGACATCTGGTCAGGTCCAAAAGAGTTGCCCAATATTAGTGACACTACAGTAATGCAATTTGATATGGTCACCATCCATAGATTGGTGGAGGATTATTTTAATGTACAAATAGACATGTTAGACAGTCCCTTTGACTACTTGGTTGAAAAAAAAGACAATTTGGAAGCTCTTGTACAAACTAGCTTTGTTTTACTTAAGCTTCCCACCCTTGAGTGTGTACTCAGAAAGAGTTTTCAGCACAGCCAGAAACCTTGTCACCTACTCCCTCAAATGTGGAAAAGATGAAAAGATTATGTTCATCAAAATGAGCTACAAATTCCATGAGGAAGACCTTCACTGACAATTACGTCAAAGTACAGATTCCAGCGGAGATTAATTAATATTGTGCGAAGATGATGTACAACTGATAATGGTGAAGATGAGGATGATAATGACAATGACATTTTTTCACTGTAGAAATCATTGACAGCACAATTAGTTTAGCTCCCTTAAGCCCATCATTAACAACAACAACAACACTGTTAGCTGCTTTAATCCCATCATTAACAACACTGCTAGTGCCCATTGGTAGCTTGTTTCGTGGGGCCCAAACAAACCAATCACTTCAGCCACAAAAATGGGTCCCTGTCCCTGAAGTGATTGGTTTGTTAAACAGTGCATGTCCTATTAATATACAACATAAGGGTGGGTGGAAGGGCTCAAGGACAATTCCACCCTGCACCTCTTTTCTTTGCATTATGCACTGTTTGGGGAATTAATGACTGTCTTTTTTGCAAATAATTAAAATAAGTTACAAATCCTTCCTTCCTTTGCCTGCCTTCCACTACACACATACTCCACCTCCCTCAGACTTCTGATCTAGTTCCTAATTAATGAAAACATTCTTGGTTTCTGTGGGATTGTGTAATTTATTAAACTGACCTCATGTCTGCCACTGCAGTGCCACTCTGTTTCTTAGATGTGGCATGTTGGAAGCTGAACTGCCACAGCTGCTGAAATCTTCGACATGCAGTTGCTGAATGCCGAAAATCTTCACAAATTTTTTTGACCACACACAGCATCTCCTGCATACCCCTTTACATTTTTTACAAAATTCTGAACCACCAAGTTTATTCTGTGGACAAAACATGGGACATGTTCACCTAGTTGTAATGCTCTCCCCTCCTTCAAAAATTTGCTTCAGAATCAAGTAATTTAATTTAAATTTACAAACTATTCAATCCTTACTTCATTTACCTGCCTTCAACTATATACATACTCCACTTCCCTTGGGCCTCTGATCTACTTCTTGATTAATGAAAACATTCTTGATTTCTATGGGGTCTATTAAACTGCCATCCTGTTTGCCACCTCCAGGCCGCTCGCATAGCTGTGGGTTACAACCCACAGCTTTTGTGAGCGGACTGGCGATGGTCGCGATTATTGCAACCATCGGGCTTGCGTTGATACCCTTGTGGTAGGGTCTTGGTTTCCGTAAGCCCCAGTGAACTTCCTGCTCTAATAGAGCAGGAGGTTCACTACTGACATCACGAATGATGTCAGTAGGGCCACCCACAAATGGCAGGCGTTCCTTCGGGAATGCTTCCATTTGTCCAGCCCCCCCCCCGAGCTGTCGATAAACATCGACAGCTGCCCCGTTTTTTAGTGAGCCCCGGACCGAGTGAAGTTCTCACTCACACCGGGGCTCACGCACGCGCATTGCGCACGCAGCGCATGTGCACTAGCTGACCATTGACCCACTTGTGAGTGCTATGCACTCGTGAGCGGGTCTGAATCAGGCCCTAAGTCCTTTATTCATTTGACAGGATCCAAGGGTTGTCAGAATATTAAAATTGGATCACTACATTTTGGCGACTATAGTTTTATGTCGTACATCATGTCTTTCCTTCCAACTGACATAGATATTAAAAGATGCAAAGAGCTCCTGGTGACCAAGTTGTCAACTCAAGTGGCACATGACACTACAACATCTCCTCCTTCAGTGTCTCTGGCAACTGTGGCTGCCAGGAAAAAGCTGAGCTTTTCCAAGAGACCAACTGGTAATGTGGATGAGTCAACACAACAGTTTGACATCTGGTCAGGTCCAAAAGAGTTGCCCAATATTAGTGACACTACAGTAATGCAATTTGATATGGTCACCATCCATAGATTGGTGGAGGATTATTTTAATGTACAAATAGACATGTTAGACAGTCCCTTTGACTACTTGGTTGAAAAAAAAGACAATTTGGAAGCTCTTGTACAAACTAGCTTTGTTTTACTTAAGCTTCCCACCCTTGAGTGTGTACTCAGAAAGAGTTTTCAGCACAGCCAGAAACCTTGTCACCTACTCCCTCAAATGTGGAAAAGATGAAAAGATTATGTTCATCAAAATGAGCTACAAATTCCATGAGGAAGACCTTCACTGACAATTACGTCAAAGTACAGATTCCAGCAGAGATTAATTAATATTGTGTGAAGATGATGTACAAACTGATAATGGTGAAGATGAGGATGATAATGACAATGACATTTTTTCACTGTAGAAATCATTGACAGCACAATTAGTTTAGCTCCCTTAAGCCCATCATTAACAACAACAACAACACTGTTAGCTGCTTTAATCCCATCATTAACAACACTGCTAGTGCCCATTGGTAGCTTGTTTCGTGGGGCCCAAACAAACCAATCACTTCAGCCACAAAAATGGGTCCCTGTCCCTGAAGTGATTGGTTTGTTAAACAGTGCATGTCCTATTAATATACAACATAAGGGTGGGTGGAAGGGCTCAAGGACAATTCCACCCTGCACCTCTTTTCTTTGCATTATGCACTGTTTGGGGAATTAATGACTGTCTTTTTTGCAAATAATTAAAATAAGTTACAAATCCTTCCTTCCTTTGCCTGCCTTCCACTACACACATACTCCACCTCCCTCAGACTTCTGATCTAGTTCCTAATTAATGAAAACATTCTTGGTTTCTGTGGGATCGTGTAATTTATTAAACTGACCTCATGTCTGCCACTGCAGTGCCACTCTGTTTCTTAGATGTGGCATGTTGGAAGCTGAACTGCCACAGCTGCTGAAATCTTCGACATGCAGTTGCTGAATGCCGAAAATCTTCACAAATTTTTTTGACCACACACAGCATCTCCTGCATACCCCTTTACATTTTTTACAAAATTCTGAACCACCAAGTGTATTCTGTGGACAAAACATGGGACATGTTCACCTAGTTGTAATGCTCTCCCCTCCTTCATAAATTTGCTTCAGAATCAAGTAATTTAATTTAAATTTACAAACTATTCAATCCTTACTTCATTTACCTGCCTTCAACTATATACATACTCCACTTCCCTTGGGCCTCTGATCTAGTTCTTGATTAATGAAAACATTCTTGATTTCTATGGGGTCTATTAAACTGCCATCCTGTTTGCCACCTCCAGGCCGCTCGCATAGCTGTGGGTTACAACCCACAGCTTTTGTGAGCGGCCTGGCGATGGTCGCGATTATTGCGACCATTGGGCTTGCGTTGATACCCTTGTGGTAGGGTCTTGGTTTCCGTAAGCCCCAGTGAGCTTCCTGCTCTAATAGAGCAGGAAGTTCACTACTGACATCACGAATGATGTCAGTAGGGCCACCCACAAATGGCAGGCGTTCCTTCGGGAATGCTTCCATTTGTCCAGCCACCCCCCCGAGCTGTCGATAAACATCGACAGCTGCCCCGTTTTGTAGTGAGCCCCAGACCGAGTACAGTTCTCACTCACACCGGGGCTCACGCACGCGCATTGCGCACGCAGCGCATGTGCACTAGCCGACCATTGACCCACTTGTGAGTGCTATGCACTCGTGAGCGGGTCTGAATCAGGCCCTAAGTCTTTATTCATTTGACAGGATCCAAGGGTTGTCAGAATATTAAAATTGGATCACTACATTTTGGTGACTATAGTTTTATGTCGTACATCATGTCTTTCCTTCCAACTGACAGATATTAAAAGATGCAAAGAGCTCCTGGTGACCAAGTTGTCTACTCAAGTGGCACATGACACTACAACATCTCCTCCTTCAGTGTCTCTGGCAACTGTGGCTGCCAAAGAAAAAACTGAGCTTTTCCAAGAGACCAACTGGTAATGTGGATGAGTCAACACAACAGTTTGACATCTGGTCAGGTCCAAAAGAGTTGCCCAATATTAGTGACACTACAGTAATGCAATTTGATATGGTCACCATCCATAGATTGGTGGAGGATTATTTTAATGTACAAATAGACATGTTAGACAGTCCCTTTGACTACTTGGTTGAAAAAAAAGACAATTTGGAAGCTCTTGTACAAACTAGCTTTGTTTTACTTAAGCTTCCCACCCTTGAGTGTGTACTCAGAAAGAGTTTTCAGCACAGCCAGAAACCTTGTCACCTACTCCCTCAAATGTGGAAAAGATGAAAAGATTATGTTCATCAAAATGAGCTACAAATTCCATGAGGAAGACCTTCACTGACAATTACGTCAAAGTACAGATTCCAGCGGAGATTAATTAATATTGTGCGAAGATGATGTACAAACTGATAATGGTGAAGATGAGGATGATAATGACAATGACATTTTTTCACTGTAGAAATCATTGACAGCACAATTAGTTTAGCTCCCTTAAGCCCATCATTAACAACAACAACAACACTGTTAGCTGCTTTAATCCCATCATTAACAACACTGCTAGTGCCCATTGGTAGCTTGTTTCGTGGGGCCCAAACAAACCAATCACTTCAGCCACAAAAATGGGTCCCTGTCCCTGAAGTGATTGGTTTGTTAAACAGTGCATGTCCTATTAATATACAACATAAGGGTGGGTGGAAGGGCTCAAGGACAATTCCACCCTGCACCTCTTTTCTTTGCATTATGCACTGTTTGGGGAATTAATGACTGTCTTTTTTGCAAATAATTAAAATAAGTTACAAATCCTTCCTTCCTTTGCCTGCCTTCCACTACACACATACTCCACCTCCCTCAGACTTCTGATCTAGTTCCTAATTAATGAAAACATTCTTGGTTTCTGTGGGATCGTGTAATTTATTAAACTGACCTCATGTCTGCCACTGCAGTGCCACTCTGTTTCTTAGATGTGGCATGTTGGAAGCTGAACTGCCACAGCTGCTGAAATCTTCGACATGCAGTTGCTGAATGCCGAAAATCTTCACAAATTTTTTTGACCACACACAGCATCTCCTGCATACCCCTTTACATTTTTTACAAAATTCTGAACCACCAAGTTTATTCTGTGGACAAAACATGGGACATGTTCACCTAGTTGTAATGCTCTCCCCTCCTTCAAAAATTTGCTTCAGAATCAAGTAATTTAATTTAAATTTACAAACTATTCAATCCTTACTTCATTTACCTGCCTTCAACTATATACATACTCCACTTCCCTTGGGCCTCTGATCTACTTCTTGATTAATGAAAACATTCTTGATTTCTATGGGGTCTATTAAACTGCCATCCTGATTGCCACCTTCAGGCCGCTCGCATAGCTGTGGGTTACAACCCACAGCTTTTGTTAGCGGCCTGGTGATGGTCGCGATTATTGCAACCATCGGGCTTGCGTTGATACCCTTGTGGTAGGGTCTTGGTTTCCGTAAGCCCCAGTGAACTTCCTGCTCTAATAGAGCAGGAGGTTCACTACTGACATCACGAATGATGTCAGTAGGGCCACCCACAAATGGCAGGCGTTCCTTCGGGAATGCTTCCATTTGTCCAGCCACCCCCCCGAGCTGTCGATAAACATCGACAGCTGCCCCGTTTTGTAGTGAGTCCCGGACCGAGTGAAGTTCTCACTCACACCGGGGCTCACGCACGCGCATTGCGCACGCAGCGCATGTGCACTAGCCGACCATTGACCCACTTGTGAGTGCTATGCACTCGTGAGCGGGTCTGAATCAGGCCCTAAGTCCTTTATTCATTTGACAGGATCCAAGGGTTGTCAGAATATTAAAATTGGATCACTACATTTTGGTGACTATAGTTTTATGTCGTACATCATGTCTTTCCTTCCAACTGACATAGATATTAAAAGATGCAAAGAGCTCCTGGTGACCAAGTTGTCAACTCAAGTGGCACATGACACTACAACATCTACTCCTTCAGTGTCTCTGGCAACTGTGGCTGCCAGGAAAAAACTGAGCTTTTCCAAGAGACCAACTGGTAATGTGGATGAGTCAGCACAACAGTTTGACATCTGGTCAGGTCCAAAAGAGTTGCCCAATATTAGTGACACTACAGTAATGCAATTTGATATGGTCACCATCCATAGATTGGTGGAGGATTATTTTAATGTACAAATAGACATGTTAGACCTTTGACTACTTGGTTGAAAAAAAAGACAATTTGGAAGCTCTTGTACAAACTAGCTTTGTTTTACTTAAGCTTCCCACCCTTGAGTGTGTACTCAGAAAGAGTTTTCAGCACAGCCAGAAACCTTGTCACCTACTCCCTCAAATGTGGAAAAGATGAAAAGATTATGTTCATCAAAATGAGCTACAAATTCCATGAGGAAGACCTTCACTGACAATTACGTCAAAGTACAGATTCCAGCAGAGATTAATTAATATTGTGCAAAGATGATGTACAAACTGATAATGGTGAAGATGAGGATGATAATGACAATGACATTTTTTCACTGTAGAAATCATTGACAGCACAATTAGTTTAGCTCCCTTAAGCCCATCATTAACAACAACAACACTGTTAGCTGCTTTAATCCCATCATTAACAACACTGCTAGTGCCCATTGGTAGCTTGTTTCGTGGGGCCCAAACAAACCAATCACTTCAGCCACAAAAATGGGTCCCTGTCCCTGAAGTGATTGGTTTGTTAAACAGTGCATGTCCTATTAATATACAACATAAGGGTGGGTGGAAGGGCTCAAGGACAATTCCACCCTGCACCTCTTTTCTTTGCATTATGCACTGTTTGGGGAATTAATGACTGTCTTTTTTGCAAATAATTAAAATAAATTACAAATCCTTCCTTCCTTTGCCTGCCTTCCACTACACACATACTCCACCTCCCTCAGACTTCTGATCTAGTTCCTAATTAATGAAAACATTCTTGGTTTCTGTGGGATCGTGTAATTTATTAAACTGACCTCATGTCTGCCACTGCAGTGCCACTCTGTTTCTTAGATGTGGCATGTTGGAAGCTGAACTGCCACAGCTGCTGAAATCTTCGACATGCAGTTGCTGAATGCCGAAAATCTTCACAAATTTTTTTGACCACACACAGCATCTCCTGCATACCCCTTTACATTTTTTACAAAATTCTGAACCACAAAGTTTATTCTGTGGACAAAACATGGGACATGTTCACCTAGTTGTAATGCTCTCCCCTCCTTCAAAAATTTGCTTCAGAATCAAGTAATTTAATTTAAATTTACAAACTATTCAATCCTTACTTCATTTACCTGCCTTCAACTATATACATACTCCACTTCCCTTGGGCCTCTGATCTACTTCTTGATTAATGAAAAAATTCTTGATTTCTATGGGGTCTATTAAACTGCCATCCTGATTGCCTCCTTCAGGCCACTCGCATAGCTGTGGGTTACAACCCACAGCTTTTGTGAGCGGCCTGGCGATGGTCGCGATTATTGCAACCATCGGGCTTGCGTTGATACCCTTGTGGTAGGGTCTTGGTTTCCGTAAGCCCCAGTGAACTTCCTGCTCTAATAGAGCAGGAGGTTCACTACTGACATCACGAATGATGTCAGTAGGGCCACCCACAAATGGCAGGCGTTCCTTCGGGAATGCTTCCATTTGTCCAGCCACCCCCCCGAGCTGTCGATAAACATCGACAGCTGCCCCGTTTTGTAGTGAGCCCTGGACCGAGTGAAGTTCTCACTCACACCGGGGCTCACGCACGCGCATTGCGCACGCAGCGCATGTGCACTAGCTGACCATTGACCCACTTGTGAGTGCTATGCACTTGTGAGCGGGTCTGAATCAGGCCCTAAGTCCTTTATTCATTTGACAGGATCCAAGGGTTGTCAGAATATTAAAATTGGATCACTACATTTTGGCGACTATAGTTTTATGTCGTACATCATGTCTTTCCTTCCAACTGACATAGATATTAAAAGATGCAAAGTGCTCCTGGTGACCAAGTTGTCAACTCAAGTGGCACATGACACTACAACATCTCCTCCTTCAGTGTCTCTGGCAACTGTGGCTGCCAGGAAAAAGCTGAGCTTTTCCAAGAGACCAACTGGTAATGTGGATGAGTCAACACAACAGTTTGACATCTGGTCAGGTCCAAAAGAGTTGCCCAATATTAGTGACACTACAGTAATGCAATTTGATATGGTCACCATCCATAGATTGGTGGAGGATTATTTTAATGTACAAATAGACATGTTAGACCTTTGACTACTTGGTTGAAAAAAAAGACAATTTGGAAGCTCTTGTACAAACTAGCTTTGTTTTACTTAAGCTTCCCACCCTTGAGTGTGTACTCAGAAAGAGTTTTCAGCACAGCCAGAAACCTTGTCACCTACTCCCTCAAATGTGGAAAAGATGAAAAGATTATGTTCATCAAAATGAGCTACAAATTCCATGAGGAAGACCTTCACTGACAATTACGTCAAAGTACAGATTCCAGCAGAGATTAATTAATATTGTGCGAAGATGATGTACAAACTGATAATGGTGAAGATGAGGATGATAATGACAATGACATTTTTTCACTGTAGAAATCATTGACAGCACAATTAGTTTAGCTCCCTTAAGCCCATCATTAACAACAACAACACTGTTAGCTGCTTTAATCCCATCATTAACAACACTGCTAGTGCCCATTGGTAGCTTGTTTCGTGGGGCCCAAACAAACCAATCACTTCAGCCACAAAAATGGGTCCCTGTCCCTGAAGTGATTGGTTTGTTAAACAGTGCATGTCCTATTAATATACAACATAAGGGTGGGTGGAAGGGCTCAAGGACAATTCCACCCTGCACCTCTTTTCTTTGCATTATGCACTGTTTGGGGAATTAATGACTGTCTTTTTTGCAAATAATTAAAATAAGTTACAAATCCTTCCTTCCTTTGCCTGCCTTCCACTACACACATACTCCACCTCCCTCAGACTTCTGATCTAGTTCCTAATTAATGAAAACATTCTTGGTTTCTGTGGGATCGTGTAATTTATTAAACTGACCTCATGTCTGCCACTGCAGTGCCACTCTGTTTCTTAGATGTGGCATGTTGGAAGCTGAACTGCCACAGCTGCTGAAATCTTTGACATGCAGTTGCTGAATGCCAAAAATCTTCACAAATTTTTTTGACCACACACAGCATCTCCTGCATACCCCTTTACATTTTTTACAAAATTCTGAACCACCAAGTTTATTCTGTGGACAAAACATGGGACATGTTCACCTAGTTGTAATGCTCTCCCCTCCTTCAAAAATTTGCTTCAGAATCAAGTAATTTAATTTAAATTTACAAACTATTCAATCCTTACTTCATTTACCTGCCTTCAACTATATACATACTCCACTTCCCTTGGGCCTCTGATCTACTTCTTGATTAATGAAAACATTCTTGATTTCTATGGGGTCTATTAAACTGCCATCCTGATTGCCACCTTCAGGCCGCTCGCATAGCTGTGGGTTACAACCCACAGCTTTTGTGAGCGGCCTGGCGATGGTCGCGATTATTGCAACCATCGGGCTTGCGTTGATACCCTTGTGGTAGGGTCTTGGTTTCCGTAAGCCCCAGTGAACTTCCTGCTCTAATAGAGCAGGAGGTTCACTACTGACATCACGAATGATGTCAGTAGGGCCACCCACAAATGGCAGGCGTTCCTTCGGGAATGCTTCCATTTGTCCAGCCACCCCCCCGAGCTGTCGATAAACATCGACAGCTGCCCCGTTTTGTAGTGAGCCCTGGACCGAGTGAAGTTCTCACTCACATCGGGGCTCACGCACGCGCATTGCGCACGCAGCGCATGTGCACTAGCTGACCATTGACCCACTTGTGAGTGCTATGCACTCGTGAGCGGGTCTGAATCAGGCCCTAAGTCCTTTATTCATTTGACAGGATCCAAGGGTTGTCAGAATATTAAAATTGGATCACTACATTTTGGCGACTATAGTTTTATGTCGTACATCATGTCTTTCCTTCCAACTGACATAGATATTAAAAGATGCAAAGAGCTCCTGGTGACCAAGTTGTCAACTCAAGTGGCACATGACACTACAACATCTCCTCCTTCAGTGTCTCTGGCAACTGTGGCTGCCAGGAAAAAGCTGAGCTTTTCCAAGAGACCAACTGGTAATGTGGATGAGTCAACACAACAGTTTGACATCTGGTCAGGTCCAAAAGAGTTGCCCAATATTAGTGACACTACAGTAATGCAATTTGATATGGTCACCATCCATAGATTGGTGGAGGATTATTTTAATGTACAAATAGACATGTTAGACCTTTGACTACTTGGTTGAAAAAAAAGACAATTTGGAAGCTCTTGTACAAACTAGCTTTGTTTTACTTAAGCTTCCTACCCTTGAGTGTGTACTCAGAAAGAGTTTTCAGCACAGCCAGAAACCTTGTCACCTACTCCCTCAAATGTGGAAAAGATGAAAAGATTATGTTCATCAAAATGAGCTACAAATTCCATGAGGAAGACCTTCACTGACAATTACGTCAAAGTACAGATTCCAGCAGAGATTAATTAATATTGTGCGAAGATGATGTACAAACTGATAATGGTGAAGATGAGGATGATAATGACAATGACATTTTTTCACTGTAGAAATCATTGACAGCACAATTAGTTTAGCTCCCTTAAGCCCATCATTAACAACAACAACACTGTTAGCTGCTTTAATCCCATCATTAACAACACTGCTAGTGCCCATTGGTAGCTTGTTTCGTGGGGCCCAAACAAACCAATCACTTCAGCCACAAAAATGGGTCCCTGTCCCTGAAGTGATTGGTTTGTTAAACAGTGCATGTCCTATTAATATACAACATAAGGATGGGTGGAAGGGCTCAAGGACAATTCCACCCTGCACCTCTTTTCTTTGCATTATGCACTGTTTGAGGAATTAATGACTGAAATTTTTTGCAAATAATTAAAATAAGTTACAAATCCTTCCTTCCTTTGCCTGCCTTCCACTACACACATACTCCACCTCCCTCAGACTTCTGATCTAGTTCCTAATTAATGAAAACATTCTTGGTTTCTGTGGGATCGTGTAATTTATTAAACTGACCTCATGTCTGCCACTGCAGTGCCACTCTGTTTCTTAGATGTGGCATGTTGGAAGCTGAACTGCCACAGCTGCTGAAATCTTCGACATGCAGTTGCTGAATGCCGAAAATCTTCACAAATTTTTTTGACCACAGACAGCATCTCCTGCATACCCCTTTACATTTTTTACAAAATTCTGAACCACCAAGTTTATTCTGTGGACAAAACATGGGACATGTTCACCTAGTTGTAATGCTCTCCCCTCCTTCATAAATTTGCTTCAGAATCAAGTAATTTAATTTAAATTTACAAACTATTCAATCCTTACTTCATTTACCTGCCTTCAACTATATACATACTCCACTTCCCTTGGGCCTCTGATCTACTTCTTGATTAATGAAAACATTCTTGATTTCTATGGGGTCTATTAAACTGCCATCCTGTTTGCCACCTTCAGGCCGCTCGCATAGCTGTGGGTTACAACCCACAGCTTTTGTGAGCGGCCTGGCGATGGTCGCGATTATTGCAACCATCGGGCTTGCGTTGATACCCTTGTGGTAGGGTCTTGGTTTCCGTAAGCCCCAGTGAACTTCCTGCTCTAATAGAGCAGGAGGTTCACTACTGACATCACGAATGATGTCAGTAGGGCCACCCACAAATGGCAGGCGTTCCTTCGGGAATGCTTCCATTTGTCCAGCCACCCCCCCGAGCTGTCGATAAACATCGACAGCTGCCCCGTTTTTTAGTGAGCCCCGGACCGAGTGAAGTTTTCACTCACACCGGGGCTCACGCACGCGCATTGCGCACGCAGCGCATGTGCACTAGCCGACCATTGACCCACTTGTGAGTGCTATGCACTCGTGAGCGGGTCTGAATCAGGCCCTAAGTCCTTTATTCATTTGACAGGATCCAAGGGTTGTCAGAATATTAAAATTGGATCACTACATTTTGGTGACTATAGTTTTATGTCGTACATCATGTCTTTCCTTCCAACTGACATAGATATTAAAAGATGCAAAGAGCTCCTGGTGACCAAGTTGTCAACTCAAGTGGCACATGACACTACAACATCTCCTCCTTCAGTGTCTCTGGCAACTGTGGCTGCCAGGAAAAAACTGAGCTTTTCCAAGAGACCAACTGGTAATGTGGATGAGTCAACACAACAGTTTGACATCTGGTCAGGTCCAAAAGAGTTGCCCAATATTAGTGACACTACAGTAATGCAATTTGATATGGTCACCATCCATAGATTGGTGGAGGATTATTTTAATGTACAAATAGACATGTTAGACAGTCCCTTTGACTACTTGGTTGAAAAAAAAGACAATTTGGAAGCTCTTGTACAAACTAGCTTTGTTTTACTTAAGCTTCCCACCCTTGAGTGTGTACTCAGAAAGAGTTTTCAGCACAGCCAGAAACCTTGTCACCTACTCCCTCAAATGTGGAAAAGATGAAAAGATTATGTTCATCAAAATGAGCTACAAATTCCATGAGGAAGACCTTCACTGACAATTACGTCAAAGTACAGATTCCAGCGGAGATTAATTAATATTGTGCGAAGATGATGTACAAACTGATAATGGTGAAGATGAGGATGATAATGACAATGACATTTTTTCACTGTAGAAATCATTGACAGCACAATTAGTTTAGCTCCCTTAAGCCCATCATTAACAACAACAACACTGTTAGCTGCTTTAATCCCATCATTAACAACACTGCTAGTGCCCATTGGTAGCTTGTTTCGTGGGGCCCAAACAAACCAATCACTTCAGCCACAAAAATGGGTCCCTGTCCCTGAAGTGATTGGTTTGTTAAACAGTGCATGTCCTATTAATATACAACATAAGGGTGGGTGGAAGGGCTCAAGGACAATTCCACCCTGCACCTCTTTTCTTTGCATTATGCACTGTTTGGGGAATTAATGACTGTCTTTTTTGCAAATAATTAAAATAAGTTACAAATCCTTCCTTCCTTTGCCTGCCTTCCACTACACACATACTCCACCTCCCTCAGACTTCTGATCTAGTTCCTAATTAATGAAAACATTCTTGGCTTCTGTGGGATCGTGTAATTTATTAAACTGACCTCATGTCTGCCACTGCAGTGCCACTCTGTTTCTTAGATGTGGCATGTTGGAAGCTGAACTGCCACAGCTGCTGAAATCTTCGACATGCAGTTGCTGAATGCCGAAAATCTTCACAAATTTTTTTGACCACAGACAGCATCTCCTGCATACCCCTTTACATTTTTTACAAAATTCTGAACCACCAAGTTTATTCTGTGGACAAAACATGGGACATGTTCACCTAGTTGTAATGCTCTCCCCTCCTTCATAAATTTGCTTCAGAATCAAGTAATTTAATTTAAATTTACAAACTATTCAATCCTTACTTCATTTACCTGCCTTCAACTATATACATACTCCACTTTCCTTGGGCCTCTGATCTAGTTCTTAATTAATGAAAACATTCTTGATTTCTATGGGGTCTATTAAACTGCCATCCTGTTTGCCACCTCCAGGCCGCTCGCATAGCTGTGGGTTACAACCCACAGGTTTTGTGAGCGGCCTGGCGATGGTCGCGATTATTGCGACCATTGGGCTTGCGTTGATACCCTTGTGGTAGGGTCTTGGTTTCCGTAAGCCCCAGTGAACTTCCTGCTCTAATAGAGCAGGAAGTTCACTACTGACATCACGAATGATGTCAGTAGGGCCACCCACAAATGGCAGGCGTTCCTTCGGGAATGCTTCCATTTGTCCAGCCACCCCCCCGAGCTGTCGATAAACATCGACAGCTGCCCCGTTTTGTAGTGAGCCCCAGACCGAGTGAAGTTCTCACTCACACCGGGGCTCACGCACGCGCATTGCGCACGCAGCGCATGTGCTCTAGCCGACCATTGACCCACTTGTGAGTGCTATGCACTCGTGAGCGGGTCTGAATCAGGCCCTAAGTCCTTTATTCATTTGACAGGATCCAAGGGTTGTCAGAATATTAAAATTGGATCACTACATTTTGGTGACTATAGTTTTATGTCGTACATCATGTCTTTCCTTCCAACTGACATAGATATTAAAAGATGCAAAGAGCTCCTGGTGACCAAGTTGTCAACTCAAGTGGCACATGACACTACAACATCTCCTCCTTCAGTGTCTCTGGCAACTGTGGCTGCCAGGAAAAAACTGAGCTTTTCCAAGAGACCAACTGGTAATGTGGATGAGTCAACACAACAGTTTGACATCTGGTCAGGTCCAAAAGAGTTGCCCAATATTAGTGACACTACAGTAATGCAATTTGATATGGTCACCATCCATAGATTGGTGGAGGATTATTTTAATGTACAAATAGACATGTTAGACAGTCCCTTTGACTACTTGGTTGAAAAAAAAGACAATTTGGAAGCTCTTGTACAAACTAGCTTTGTTTTACTTAAGCTTCCCACCCTTGAGTGTGTACTCAGAAAGAGTTTTCAGCACAGCCAGAAACCTTGTCACCTACTCCCTCAAATGTGGAAAAGATGAAAAGATTATGTTCATCAAAATGAGCTACAAATTCCATGAGGAAGACCTTCACTGACAATTACGTCAAAGTACAGATTCCAGCGGAGATTAATTAATATTGTGCGAAGATGATGTACAAACTGATAATGGTGAAGATGAGGATGATAATGACAATGACATTTTTTCACTGTAGAAATCATTGACAGCACAATTAGTTTAGCTCCCTTAAGCCCATCATTAACAACAACAACACTGTTAGCTGCTTTAATCCCATCATTAACAACACTGCTAGTGCCCATTGGTAGCTTGTTTCGTGGGGCCCAAACAAACCAATCACTTCAGCCACAAAAATGGGTCCCTGTCCCTGAAGTGATTGGTTTGTTAAACAGTGCATGTCCTATTAATATACAACATAAGGGTGGGTGGAAGGGCTCAAGGACAATTCCACCCTGCACCTCTTTTCTTTGCATTATGCACTGTTTGGGGAATTAATGACTGTCTTTTTTGCAAATAATTAAAATAAGTTACAAATCCTTCCTTCCTTTGCCTGCCTTCCACTACACACATACTCCACCTCCCTCAGACTTCTGATCTAGTTCCTAATTAATGAAAACATTCTTGGCTTCTGTGGGATCGTGTAATTTATTAAACTGACCTCATGTCTGCCACTGCAGTGCCACTCTGTTTCTTAGATGTGGCATGTTGGAAGCTGAACTGCCACAGCTGCTGAAATCTTCGACATGCAGTTGCTGAATGCCGAAAATCTTCACAAATTTTTTTGACCACAGACAGCATCTCCTGCATACCCCTTTACATTTTTTACAAAATTCTGAACCACCAAGTTTATTCTGTGGACAAAACATGGGACATGTTCACCTAGTTGTAATGCTCTCCCCTCCTTCATAAATTTGCTTCAGAATCAAGTAATTTAATTTAAATTTACAAACTATTCAATCCTTACTTCATTTACCTGCCTTCAACTATATACATACTCCACTTTCCTTGGGCCTCTGATCTAGTTCTTAATTAATGAAAACATTCTTGATTTCTATGGGGTCTATTAAACTGCCATCCTGTTTGCCACCTCCAGGCCGCTCGCATAGCTGTGGGTTACAACCCACAGGTTTTGTGAGCGGCCTGGCGATGGTCGCGATTATTGCGACCATTGGGCTTGCGTTGATACCCTTGTGGTAGGGTCTTGGTTTCCGTAAGCCCCAGTGAACTTCCTGCTCTAATAGAGCAGGAAGTTCACTACTGACATCACGAATGATGTCAGTAGGGCCACCCACAAATGGCAGGCGTTCCTTCGGGAATGCTTCCATTTGTCCAGCCACCCCCCCGAGCTGTCGATAAACATCGACAGCTGCCCCGTTTTGTAGTGAGCCCCAGACCGAGTGAAGTTCTCACTCACACCGGGGCTCACGCACGCGCATTGCGCACGCAGCGCATGTGCTCTAGCCGACCATTGACCCACTTGTGAGTGCTATGCACTCGTGAGCGGGTCTGAATCAGGCCCTAAGTCCTTTATTCATTTGACAGGATCCAAGGGTTGTCAGAATATTAAAATTGGATCACTACATTTTGGTGACTATAGTTTTATGTCGTACATCATGTCTTTCCTTCCAACTGACATAGATATTAAAAGATGCAAAGAGCTCCTGGTGACCAAGTTGTCAACTCAAGTGGCACATGACACTACAACATCTCCTCCTTCAGTGTCTCTGGCAACTGTGGCTGCCAGGAAAAAACTGAGCTTTTCCAAGAGACCAACTGGTAATGTGGATGAGTCAACACAACAGTTTGACATCTGGTCAGGTCCAAAAGAGTTGCCCAATATTAGTGACACTACAGTAATGCAATTTGATATGGTCACCATCCATAGATTGGTGGAGGATTATTTTAATGTACAAATAGACATGTTAGACAGTCCCTTTGACTACTTGGTTGAAAAAAAAGACAATTTGGAAGCTCTTGTACAAACTAGCTTTGTTTTACTTAAGCTTCCTACCCTTGAGTGTGTACTCAGAAAGAGTTTTCAGCACAGCCAGAAACCTTGTCACCTACTCCCTCAAATGTGGAAAAGATGAAAAGATTATGTTCATCAAAATGAGCTACAAATTCCATGAGGAAGACCTTCACTGACAATTACGTCAAAGTACAGATTCTAGCAGAGATTAATTAATATTGTGTGAAGATGATGTACAAACTGATAATGGTGAAGATGAGGATGATAATGACAATGACATTTTTTCACTGTAGAAATCATTGACAGCACAATTAGTTTAGCTCCCTTAAGCCCATCATTAACAACAACAACACTGTTAGCTGCTTTAATCCCATCATTAACAACACTGCTAGTGCCCATTGGTAGCTTGTTTCGTGGGGCCCAAACAAACCAATCACTTCAGCCACAAAAATGGGTCCCTGTCCCTGAAGTGATTGGTTTGTTAAACAGTGCATGTCCTATTAATATACAACATAAGGATGGGTGGAAGGGCTCAAGGACAATTCCACCCTGCACCTCTTTTCTTTGCATTATGCACTGTTTGAGGAATTAATGACTGAAATTTTTTGCAAATAATTAAAATAAGTTACAAATCCTTCCTTCCTTTGCCTGCCTTCCACTACACACATACTCCACCTCCCTCAGACTTCTGATCTAGTTCCTAATTAATGAAAACATTCTTGGTTTCTGTGGGATCGTGTAATTTATTAAACTGACCTCATGTCTGCCACTGCAGTGCCACTCTGTTTCTTAGATGTGGCATGTTGGAAGCTGAACTGCCACAGCTGCTGAAATCTTCGACATGCAGTTGCTGAATGCCGAAAATCTTCACAAATTTTTTTGACCACAGACAGCATCTCCTGCATACCCCTTTACATTTTTTACAAAATTCTGAACCACCAAGTTTATTCTGTGGACAAAACATGGGACATGTTCACCTAGTTGTAATGCTCTCCCCTCCTTCATAAATTTGCTTCAGAATCAAGTAATTTAATTTAAATTTACAAACTATTCAATCCTTACTTCATTTACCTGCCTTCAACTATATACATACTCCACTTCCCTTGGGCCTCTGATCTACTTCTTGATTAATGAAAACATTCTTGATTTCTATGGGGTCTATTAAACTGCCATCCTGTTTGCCACCTTCAGGCCGCTCGCATAGCTGTGGGTTACAACCCACAGCTTTTGTGAGCGGCCTGGCGATGGTCGCGATTATTGCAACCATCGGGCTTGCGTTGATACCCTTGTGGTAGGGTCTTGGTTTCCGTAAGCCCCAGTGAACTTCCTGCTCTAATAGAGCAGGAGGTTCACTACTGACATCACGAATGATGTCAGTAGGGCCACCCACAAATGGCAGGCGTTCCTTCGGGAATGCTTCCATTTGTCCAGCCACCCCCCCGAGCTGTCGATAAACATCGACAGCTGCCCCGTTTTTTAGTGAGCCCCGGACCGAGTGAAGTTTTCACTCACACCGGGGCTCACGCACGCGCATTGCGCACGCAGCGCATGTGCACTAGCCGACCATTGACCCACTTGTGAGTGCTATGCACTCGTGAGCGGGTCTGAATCAGGCCCTAAGTCCTTTATTCATTTGACAGGATCCAAGGGTTGTCAGAATATTAAAATTGGATCACTACATTTTGGTGACTATAGTTTTATGTCGTACATCATGTCTTTCCTTCCAACTGACATAGATATTAAAAGATGCAAAGAGCTCCTGGTGACCAAGTTGTCAACTCAAGTGGCACATGACACTACAACATCTCCTCCTTCAGTGTCTCTGGCAACTGTGGCTGCCAGGAAAAAACTGAGCTTTTCCAAGAGACCAACTGGTAATGTGGATGAGTCAACACAACAGTTTGACATCTGGTCAGGTCCAAAAGAGTTGCCCAATATTAGTGACACTACAGTAATGCAATTTGATATGGTCACCATCCATAGATTGGTGGAGGATTATTTTAATGTACAAATAGACATGTTAGACAGTCCCTTTGACTACTTGGTTGAAAAAAAAGACAATTTGGAAGCTCTTGTACAAACTAGCTTTGTTTTACTTAAGCTTCCCACCCTTGAGTGTGTACTCAGAAAGAGTTTTCAGCACAGCCAGAAACCTTGTCACCTACTCCCTCAAATGTGGAAAAGATGAAAAGATTATGTTCATCAAAATGAGCTACAAATTCCATGAGGAAGACCTTCACTGACAATTACGTCAAAGTACAGATTCCAGCGGAGATTAATTAATATTGTGCGAAGATGATGTACAAACTGATAATGGTGAAGATGAGGATGATAATGACAATGACATTTTTTCACTGTAGAAATCATTGACAGCACAATTAGTTTAGCTCCCTTAAGCCCATCATTAACAACAACAACACTGTTAGCTGCTTTAATCCCATCATTAACAACACTGCTAGTGCCCATTGGTAGCTTGTTTCGTGGGGCCCAAACAAACCAATCACTTCAGCCACAAAAATGGGTCCCTGTCCCTGAAGTGATTGGTTTGTTAAACAGTGCATGTCCTATTAATATACAACATAAGGGTGGGTGGAAGGGCTCAAGGACAATTCCACCCTGCACCTCTTTTCTTTGCATTATGCACTGTTTGGGGAATTAATGACTGTCTTTTTTGCAAATAATTAAAATAAGTTACAAATCCTTCCTTCCTTTGCCTGCCTTCCACTACACACATACTCCACCTCCCTCAGACTTCTGATCTAGTTCCTAATTAATGAAAACATTCTTGGCTTCTGTGGGATCGTGTAATTTATTAAACTGACCTCATGTCTGCCACTGCAGTGCCACTCTGTTTCTTAGATGTGGCATGTTGGAAGCTGAACTGCCACAGCTGCTGAAATCTTCGACATGCAGTTGCTGAATGCCGAAAATCTTCACAAATTTTTTTGACCACAGACAGCATCTCCTGCATACCCCTTTACATTTTTTACAAAATTCTGAACCACCAAGTTTATTCTGTGGACAAAACATGGGACATGTTCACCTAGTTGTAATGCTCTCCCCTCCTTCATAAATTTGCTTCAGAATCAAGTAATTTAATTTAAATTTACAAACTATTCAATCCTTACTTCATTTACCTGCCTTCAACTATATACATACTCCACTTTCCTTGGGCCTCTGATCTAGTTCTTAATTAATGAAAACATTCTTGATTTCTATGGGGTCTATTAAACTGCCATCCTGTTTGCCACCTCCAGGCCGCTCGCATAGCTGTGGGTTACAACCCACAGGTTTTGTGAGCGGCCTGGCGATGGTCGCGATTATTGCGACCATTGGGCTTGCGTTGATACCCTTGTGGTAGGGTCTTGGTTTCCGTAAGCCCCAGTGAACTTCCTGCTCTAATAGAGCAGGAAGTTCACTACTGACATCACGAATGATGTCAGTAGGGCCACCCACAAATGGCAGGCGTTCCTTCGGGAATGCTTCCATTTGTCCAGCCACCCCCCCGAGCTGTCGATAAACATCGACAGCTGCCCCGTTTTGTAGTGAGCCCCAGACCGAGTGAAGTTCTCACTCACACCGGGGCTCACGCACGCGCATTGCGCACGCAGCGCATGTGCTCTAGCCGACCATTGACCCACTTGTGAGTGCTATGCACTCGTGAGCGGGTCTGAATCAGGCCCTAAGTCCTTTATTCATTTGACAGGATCCAAGGGTTGTCAGAATATTAAAATTGGATCACTACATTTTGGTGACTATAGTTTTATGTCGTACATCATGTCTTTCCTTCCAACTGACATAGATATTAAAAGATGCAAAGAGCTCCTGGTGACCAAGTTGTCAACTCAAGTGGCACATGACACTACAACATCTCCTCCTTCAGTGTCTCTGGCAACTGTGGCTGCCAGGAAAAAACTGAGCTTTTCCAAGAGACCAACTGGTAATGTGGATGAGTCAACACAACAGTTTGACATCTGGTCAGGTCCAAAAGAGTTGCCCAATATTAGTGACACTACAGTAATGCAATTTGATATGGTCACCATCCATAGATTGGTGGAGGATTATTTTAATGTACAAATAGACATGTTAGACAGTCCCTTTGACTACTTGGTTGAAAAAAAAGACAATTTGGAAGCTCTTGTACAAACTAGCTTTGTTTTACTTAAGCTTCCCACCCTTGAGTGTGTACTCAGAAAGAGTTTTCAGCACAGCCAGAAACCTTGTCACCTACTCCCTCAAATGTGGAAAAGATGAAAAGATTATGTTCATCAAAATGAGCTACAAATTCCATGAGGAAGACCTTCACTGACAATTACGTCAAAGTACAGATTCCAGCGGAGATTAATTAATATTGTACGAAGATGATGTACAAACTGATAATGGTGAAGATGAGGATGATAATGACAATGACATTTTTTCACTGTAGAAATCATTGACAGCACAATTAGTTTAGCTCCCTTAAGCCCATCATTAACAACAACAACACTGTTAGCTGCTTTAATCCCATCATTAACAACACTGCTAGTGCCCATTGGTAGCTTGTTTCGTGGGGCCCAAACAAACCAATCACTTCAGCCACAAAAATGGGTCCCTGTCCCTGAAGTGATTGGTTTGTTAAACAGTGCATGTCCTATTAATATACAACATAAGGGTGGGTGGAAGGGCTCAAGGACAATTCCAACCTGCACCTCTTTTCTTTGCATTATGCACTGTTTGGGGAATTAATGACTGTCTTTTTTGCAAATAATTAAAATAAGTTACAAATCCTTCCTTCCTTTGCCTGCCTTCCACTACACACATACTCCACCTCCCTCAGACTTCTGATCTAGTTCCTAATTAATGAAAACATTCTTGGCTTCTGTGGGATCGTGTAATTTATTAAACTGACCTCATGTCTGCCACTGCAGTGCCACTCTGTTTCTTAGATGTGGCATGTTGGAAGCTGAACTGCCACAGCTGCTGAAATCTTCGACATGCAGTTGCTGAATGCCGAAAATCTTCACAAATTTTTTTGACCACAGACAGCATCTCCTGCATACCCCTTTACATTTTTTACAAAATTCTGAACCACCAAGTTTATTCTGTGGACAAAACATGGGACATGTTCACCTAGTTGTAATGCTCTCCCCTCCTTCATAAATTTGCTTCAGAATCAAGTAATTTAATTTAAATTTACAAACTATTCAATCCTTACTTCATTTACCTGCCTTCAACTATATACATACTCCACTTTCCTTGGGCCTCTGATCTAGTTCTTAATTAATGAAAACATTCTTGATTTCTATGGGGTCTATTAAACTGCCATCCTGTTTGCCACCTCCAGGCCGCTCGCATAGCTGTGGGTTACAACCCACAGGTTTTGTGAGCGGCCTGGCGATGGTCGCGATTATTGCGACCATTGGGCTTGCGTTGATACCCTTGTGGTAGGGTCTTGGTTTCCGTAAGCCCCAGTGAACTTCCTGCTCTAATAGAGCAGGAAGTTCACTACTGACATCACGAATGATGTCAGTAGGGCCACCCACAAATGGCAGGCGTTCCTTCGGGAATGCTTCCATTTGTCCAGCCACCCCCCCGAGCTGTCGATAAACATCGACAGCTGCCCCGTTTTGTAGTGAGCCCCAGACCGAGTGAAGTTCTCACTCACACCGGGGCTCACGCACGCGCATTGCGCACGCAGCGCATGTGCACTAGCCGACCATTGACCCACTTGTGAGTGCTATGCACTCGTGAGCGGGTCTGAATCAGGCCCTAAGTCCTTTATTCATTTGACAGGATCCAAGGGTTGTCAGAATATTAAAATTGGATCACTACATTTTGGTGACTATAGTTTTATGTCGTACATCATGTCTTTCCTTCCAACTGACATAGATATTAAAAGATGCAAAGAGCTCCTGGTGACCAAGTTGTCAACTCAAGTGGCACATGACACTACAACATCTCCTCCTTCAGTGTCTCTGGCAACTGTGGCTGCCAGGAAAAAACTGAGCTTTTCCAAGAGACCAACTGGTAATGTGGATGAGTCAACACAACAGTTTGACATCTGGTCAGGTCCAAAAGAGTTGCCCAATATTAGTGACACTACAGTAATGCAATTTGATATGGTCACCATCCATAGATTGGTGGAGGATTATTTTAATGTACAAATAGACATGTTAGACAGTCCCTTTGACTACTTGGTTGAAAAAAAAGACAATTTGGAAGCTCTTGTACAAACTAGCTTTGTTTTACTTAAGCTTCCCACCCTTGAGTGTGTACTCAGAAAGAGTTTTCAGCACAGCCAGAAACCTTGTCACCTACTCCCTCAAATGTGGAAAAGATGAAAAGATTATGTTCATCAAAATGAGCTACAAATTCCATGAGGAAGACCTTCACTGACAATTACGTCAAAGTACAGATTCCAGCGGAGATTAATTAATATTGTGCGAAGATGATGTACAAACTGATAATGGTGAAGATGAGGATGATAATGACAATGACATTTTTTCACTGTAGAAATCATTGACAGCACAATTAGTTTAGCTCCCTTAAGCCCATCATTAACAACAACAACACTGTTAGCTGCTTTAATCCCATCATTAACAACACTGCTAGTGCCCATTGGTAGCTTGTTTCGTGGGGCCCAAACAAACCAATCACTTCAGCCACAAAAATGGGTCCCTGTCCCTGAAGTGATTGGTTTGTTAAACAGTGCATGTCCTATTAATATACAACATAAGGGTGGGTGGAAGGGCTCAAGGACAATTCCACCCTGCACCTCTTTTCTTTGCATTATGCACTGTTTGGGGAATTAATGACTGTCTTTTTTGCAAATAATTAAAATAAGTTACAAATCCTTCCTTCCTTTGCCTGCCTTCCACTACACACATACTCCACCTCCCTCAGACTTCTGATCTAGTTCCTAATTAATGAAAACATTCTTGGCTTCTGTGGGATCGTGTAATTTATTAAACTGACCTCATGTCTGCCACTGCAGTGCCACTCTGTTTCTTAGATGTGGCATGTTGGAAGCTGAACTGCCACAGCTGCTGAAATCTTCGACATGCAGTTGCTGAATGCCGAAAATCTTCACAAATTTTTTTGACCACAGACAGCATCTCCTGCATACCCCTTTACATTTTTTACAAAATTCTGAACCACCAAGTTTATTCTGTGGACAAAACATGGGACATGTTCACCTAGTTGTAATGCTCTCCCCTCCTTCATAAATTTGCTTCAGAATCAAGTAATTTAATTTAAATTTACAAACTATTCAATCCTTACTTCATTTACCTGCCTTCAACTATATACATACTCCACTTTCCTTGGGCCTCTGATCTAGTTCTTAATTAATGAAAACATTCTTGATTTCTATGGGGTCTATTAAACTGCCATCCTGTTTGCCACCTCCAGGCCGCTCGCATAGCTGTGGGTTACAACCCACAGGTTTTGTGAGCGGCCTGGCGATGGTCGCGATTATTGCGACCATTGGGCTTGCGTTGATACCCTTGTGGTAGGGTCTTGGTTTCCGTAAGCCCCAGTGAACTTCCTGCTCTAATAGAGCAGGAAGTTCACTACTGACATCACGAATGATGTCAGTAGGGCCACCCACAAATGGCAGGCGTTCCTTCGGGAATGCTTCCATTTGTCCAGCCACCCCCCCGAGCTGTCGATAAACATCGACAGCTGCCCCGTTTTGTAGTGAGCCCCAGACCGAGTGAAGTTCTCACTCACACCTGGGCTCACGCACGCGCATTGCGCACGCAGCGCATGTGCACTAGCCGACCATTGACCCACTTGTGAGTGCTATGCACTCGTGAGCGGGTCTGAATCAGGCCCTAAGTCCTTTATTCATTTGACAGGATCCAAGGGTTGTCAGAATATTAAAATTGGATCACTACATTTTGGTGACTATAGTTTTATGTCGTACATCATGTCTTTCCTTCCAACTGACATAGATATTAAAAGATGCAAAGAGCTCCTGGTGACCAAGTTGTCAACTCAAGTGGCACATGACACTACAACATCTCCTCCTTCAGTGTCTCTGGCAACTGTGGCTGCCAGGAAAAAACTGAGCTTTTCCAAGAGACCAACTGGTAATGTGGATGAGTCAACACAACAGTTTGACATCTGGTCAGGTCCAAAAGAGTTGCCCAATATTAGTGACACTACAGTAATGCAATTTGATATGGTCACCATCCATAGATTGGTGGAGGATTATTTTAATGTACAAATAGACATGTTAGACAGTCCCTTTGACTACTTGGTTGAAAAAAAAGACAATTTGGAAGCTCTTGTACAAACTAGCTTTGTTTTACTTAAGCTTCCCACCCTTGAGTGTGTACTCAGAAAGAGTTTTCAGCACAGCCAGAAACCTTGTCACCTACTCCCTCAAATGTGGAAAAGATGAAAAGATTATGTTCATCAAAATGAGCTACAAATTCCATGAGGAAGACCTTCACTGACAATTACGTCAAAGTACAGATTCCAGCGGAGATTAATTAATATTGTGCGAAGATGATGTACAAACTGATAATGGTGAAGATGAGGATGATAATGACAATGACATTTTTTCACTGTAGAAATCATTGACAGCACAATTAGTTTAGCTCCCTTAAGCCCATCATTAACAACAACAACACTGTTAGCTGCTTTAATCCCATCATTAACAACACTGCTAGTGCCCATTGGTAGCTTGTTTCGTGGGGCCCAAACAAACCAATCACTTCAGCCACAAAAATGGGTCCCTGTCCCTGAAGTGATTGGTTTGTTAAACAGTGCATGTCCTATTAATATACAACATAAGGGTGGGTGGAAGGGCTCAAGGACAATTCCACCCTGCACCTCTTTTCTTTGCATTATGCACTGTTTGGGGAATTAATGACTGTCTTTTTTGCAAATAATTAAAATAAGTTACAAATCCTTCCTTCCTTTGCCTGCCTTCCACTACACACATACTCCACCTCCCTCAGACTTCTGATCTAGTTCCTAATTAATGAAAACATTCTTGGCTTCTGTGGGATCGTGTAATTTATTAAACTGACCTCATGTCTGCCACTGCAGTGCCACTCTGTTTCTTAGATGTGGCATGTTGGAAGCTGAACTGCCACAGCTGCTGAAATCTTCAACATGCAGTTGCTGAATGCCGAAAATCTTCACAAATTTTTTTGACCACAGACAGCATCTCCTGCATACCCCTTTACATTTTTTACAAAATTCTGAACCACCAAGTTTATTCTGTGGACAAAACATGGGACATGTTCACCTAGTTGTAATGCTCTCCCCTCCTTCATAAATTTGCTTCAGAATCAAGTAATTTAATTTAAATTTACAAACTATTCAATCCTTACTTCATTTACCTGCCTTCAACTATATACATACTCCACTTTCCTTGGGCCTCTGATCTAGTTCTTAATTAATGAAAACATTCTTGATTTCTATGGGGTCTATTAAACTGCCATCCTGTTTGCCACCTCCAGGCCACTCGCATAGCTGTGGGTTACAACCCACAGGTTTTGTGAGCGGCCTGGCAATGGTCGCGATTATTGCGACCATTGGGCTTGCGTTGATACCCTTGTGGTAGGGTCTTGGTTTCCGTAAGCCCCAGTGAACTTCCTGCTCTAATAGAGCAGGACATTCACTACTGACATCATGAATGATGTCAGTAGGGCCACCCACAAATGGCAGGCGTTCCTTCGGGAATGCTTCCATTTGTCCAGCCACCCCCCCGAGCTGTCGATAAACATCGACAGCTGCCCCGTTTTGTAGTGAGCCCCGGACCGAGTGAAGTTCTCACTCACACCGGGGCTCACGCACGCGCATTGCGCACGCAGCGCATGTGCACTAGCCGACCATTGACCCACTTGTGAGTGCTATGCACTCGTGAGCGGGTCTGAATCAGGCCCTAAGTCCTTTATTCATTTGACAGGATCCAAGGGTTGTCAGAATATTAAAATTGGATCACTACATTTTGGTGACTATAGTTTTATGTCGTACATCATGTCTTTCCTTCCAACTGACATAGATATTAAAAGATGCAAAGAGCTCCTGGTGACCAAGTTGTCAACTCAAGTGGCACATGACACTACAACATCTCCTCCTTCAGTGTCTCTGGCAACTGTGGCTGCCAGGAAAAAACTGAGCTTTTCCAAGAGACCAACTGGTAATGTGGATGAGTCAACACAACAGTTTGACATCTGGTCAGGTCCAAAAGAGTTGCCCAATATTAGTGACACTACAGTAATGCAATTTGATATGGTCACCATCCATAGATTGGTGGAGGATTATTTTAATGTACAAATAGACATGTTAGACAGTCCCTTTGACTACTTGGTTGAAAAAAAAGACAATTTGGAAGCTCTTGTACAAACTAGCTTTGTTTTACTTAAGCTTCCCACCCTTGAGTGTGTACTCAGAAAGAGTTTTCAGCACAGCCAGAAACCTTGTCACCTACTCCCTCAAATGTGGAAAAGATGAAAAGATTATGTTCATCAAAATGAGCTACAAATTCCATGAGGAAGACCTTCACTGACAATTACGTCAAAGTACAGATTCCAGCGGAGATTAATTAATATTGTGCGAAGATGATGTACAAACTGATAATGGTGAAGATGAGGATGATAATGACAATGACATTTTTTCACTGTAGAAATCATTGACAGCACAATTAGTTTAGCTCCCTTAAGCCCATCATTAACAACAACAACACTGTTAGCTGCTTTAATCCCATCATTAACAACACTGCTAGTGCCCATTGGTAGCTTGTTTCGTGGGGCCCAAACAAACCAATCACTTCAGCCACAAAAATGGGTCCCTGTCCCTGAAGTGATTGGTTTGTTAAACAGTGCATGTCCTATTAATATACAACATAAGGGTGGGTGGAAGGGCTCAAGGACAATTCCACCCTGCACCTCTTTTCTTTGCATTATGCACTGTTTGGGGAATTAATGACTGTCTTTTTTGCAAATAATTAAAATAAGTTACAAATCCTTCCTTCCTTTGCCTGCCTTCCACTACACACATACTCCACCTCCCTCAGACTTCTGATCTAGTTCCTAATTAATGAAAACATTCTTGGCTTCTGTGGGATCGTGTAATTTATTAAACTGACCTCATGTCTGCCACTGCAGTGCCACTCTGTTTCTTAGATGTGGCATGTTGGAAGCTGAACTGCCACAGCTGCTGAAATCTTCGACATGCAGTTGCTGAATGCCGAAAATCTTCACAAATTTTTTTGACCACAGACAGCATCTCCTGCATACCCCTTTACATTTTTTACAAAATTCTGAACCACCAAGTTTATTCTGTGGACAAAACATGGGACATGTTCACCTAGTTGTAATGCTCTCCCCTCCTTCATAAATTTGCTTCAGAATCAAGTAATTTAATTTAAATTTACAAACTATTCAATCCTTACTTCATTTACCTGCCTTCAACTATATACATACTCCACTTCCCTTGGGCCTCTGATCTACTTCTTGATTAATGAAAACATTCTTGATTTCTATGGGGTCTATTAAACTGCCATCCTGTTTGCCACCTCCAGGCCGCTCGCATAGCTGTGGGTTACAACCCACAGCTTTTGTGAGTGGCCTGGCGATGGTCGCGATTATTGCGACCATCGGGCTTGCATTGATACCCTTGTGGTAGGGTCTTGGTTTCTGTAAGCCCCAGTGAACTTCCTGCTCTAATAGAGCAGGAGGTTCACTACTGACATCACGAATGATGTCAGTAGGGCCACCCACAAATGGCAGGCGTTCCTTCGGGAATGCTTCCATTTGTCCAGCCACCCCCCCGAGCTGTCGATAAACATCGACAGCTGCCCCATTTTGTAGTGAGCCCCGGACCGAGTGAAGTTCTCACTCACACCAGGGCTCACGCATGCGCATTGCGCACGCAGCGCATGTGCACTAGCCGACCATTGACCCACTTGTGAGTGCTATGCACTCGTGAGCGGGTCTGAATCAGGCCCTAAGTCCTTTATTCATTTGACAGGATCCAAGGGTTGTCAGAATATTAAAATTGGATCACTACATTTTGGCGACTATAGTTTTATGTCGTACATCATGTCTTTCCTTCCAACTGACATAGATATTAAAAGATGCAAAGAGCTCCTGGTGACCAAGTTGTCAACTCAAGTGGCACATGACACTACAACATCTCCTCCTTCAGTGTCTCTGGCAACTGTGGCTGCCAGGAAAAAACTGAGCTTTTCCAAGAGACCAACTGGTAATGTGGATGAGTCAACACAACAGTTTGACATCTGGTCAGGTCCAAAAGAGTTGCCCAATATTAGTGACACTACAGTAATGCAATTTGATATGGTCACCATCCATAGATTGGTGGAGGATTATTTTAATGTACAAATAGACATGTTAGACAGTCCCTTTGACTACTTGGTTGAAAAAAAAGACAATTTGGAAGCTCTTGTACAAACTAGCTTTGTTTTACTTAAGCTTCCCACCCTTGAGTGTGTACTCAGAAAGAGTTTTCAGCACAGCCAGAAACCTTGTCACCTACTCCCTCAAATGTGGAAAAGATGAAAAGATTATGTTCATCAAAATGAGCTACAAATTCCATGAGGAAGACCTTCACTGACAATTACGTCAAAGTACAGATTCCAGCGGAGATTAATTAATATTGTGCGAAGATGATGTACAAACTGATAATGGTGAAGATGAGGATGATAATGACAATGACATTTTTTCACTGTAGAAATCATTGACAGCACAATTAGTTTAGCTCCCTTAAGCCCATCATTAACAACAACAACACTGTTAGCTGCTTTAATCCCATCATTAACAACACTGCTAGTGCCCATTGGTAGCTTGTTTCGTGGGGCCCAAACAAACCAATCACTTCAGCCACAAAAATGGGTCCCTGTCCCTGAAGTGATTGGTTTGTTAAACAGTGCATGTCCTATTAATATACAACATAAGGGTGGGTGGAAGGGCTCAAGGACAATTCCACCCTGCACCTCTTTTCTTTGCATTATGCACTGTTTGGGGAATTAATGACTGTCTTTTTTGCAAATAATTAAAATAAGTTACAAATCCTTCCTTCCTTTGCCTGCCTTCCACTACACACATACTCCACCTCCCTCAGACTTCTGATCTAGTTCCTAATTAATGAAAACATTCTTGGTTTCTGTGGGATCGTGTAATTTATTAAACTGACCTCATGTCTGCCACTGCAGTGCCACTCTGTTTCTTAGCTGTGGCATGTTGGAAGCTGAACTGCCACAGCTGCTGAAATCTTCGACATGCAGTTGCTGAATGCCGAAAATCTTCACAAATTTTTTTGACCACAGACAGCATCTCCTGCATACCCCTTTACATTTTTTACAAAATTCTGAACCACCAAGTTTATTCTGTGGACAAAACATGGGACATGTTCACCTAGTTGTAATGCTCTCCCCTCCTTCATAAATTTGCTTCAGAATCAAGTAATTTAATTTAAATTTACAAACTATTCAATCCTTACTTCATTTACCTGCCTTCAACTATATACATACTCCACTTCCCTTGGGCCTCTGATCTACTTCTTGATTAATGAAAACATTCTTGATTTCTATGGGGTCTATTAAACTGCCATCCTGTTTGCCACCTTCAGGCCGCTCGCATAGCTGTGGGTTACAACCCACAGCTTTTGTGAGCGGCCTGGCGATGGTCGCGATTATTGCAACCATCGGGCTTGCGTTGATACCCTTGTGGTAGGGTCTTGGTTTCCGCAAGCCCCAGTGAACTTCCTGCTCTAATAGAGCAGGAGGTTCACTACTGACATCACGAATTATGTCAGTAGGGCCACCCACAAATGGCAGGCGTTCCTTCGGGAATGCTTCCATTTGTCCAGCCACCCCCCCGAGCTGTCGATAAACATCGACAGCTGCCCCGTTTTGTAGTGAGCCCCGGACCGAGTGAAGTTCTCACTCACACCGGGGCTCACGCACGCGCATTGCGCACGCAGCGCATGTGCACTAGCCGACCATTGACCCACTTGTGAGTGCTATGCACTCGTGAGCGGGTCTGAATCAGGCCCTAAGTCCTTTATTCATTTGACAGGATCCAAGGGTTGTCAGAATATTAAAATTGGATCACTACATTTTGGCGACTATAGTTTTATGTCGTACATCATGTCTTTCCTTCCAACTGACATAGATATTAAAAGATGCAAAGAGCTCCTGGTGACCAAGTTGTCAACTCAAGTGGCACATGACACTACAACATCTCCTCCTTCAGTGTCTCTGGCAACTGTGGCTGCCAGGAAAAAACTGAGCTTTTCCAAGAGACCAACTGGTAATGTGGATGAGTCAACACAACAGTTTGACATCTGGTCAGGTCCAAAAGAGTTGCCCAATATTAGTGACACTACAGTAATGCAATTTGATATGGTCACCATCCATAGATTGGTGGAGGATTATTTTAATGTACAAATAGACATGTTAGACAGTCCCTTTGACTACTTGGTTGAAAAAAAAGACAATTTGGAAGCTCTTGTACAAACTAGCTTTGTTTTACTTAAGCTTCCCACCCTTGAGTGTGTACTCAGAAAGAGTTTTCAGCACAGCCAGAAACCTTGTCACCTACTCCCTCAAATGTGGAAAAGATGAAAAGATTATGTTCATCAAAATGAGCTACAAATTCCATGAGGAAGACCTTCACTGACAATTACGTCAAAGTACAGATTCCAGCAGAGATTAATTAATATTGTGCGAAGATGATGTACAAACTGATAATGGTGAAGATGAGGATGATAATGACAATGACATTTTTTCACTGTAGAAATCATTGACAGCACAATTAGTTTAGCTCCCTTAAGCCCATCATTAACAACAACAACACTGTTAGCTGCTTTAATCCCATCATTAACAACACTGCTAGTGCCCATTGGTAGCTTGTTTCGTGGGGCCCAAACAAACCAATCACTTCAGCCACAAAAATGGGTCCCTGTCCCTGAAGTGATTGGTTTGTTAAACAGTGCATGTCCTATTAATATACAACATAAGGGTGGGTGGAAGGGCTCAAGGACAATTCCACCCTGCACCTCTTTTCTTTGCATTATGCACTGTTTGGGGAATTAATGACTGTCTTTTTTGCAAATAATTAAAATAAGTTACAAATCCTTCCTTCCTTTGCCTGCCTTCCACTACACACATACTCCACCTCCCTCAGACTTCTGATCTAGTTCCTAATTAATGAAAACATTCTTGGTTTCTGTGGGATCGTGTAATTTATTAAACTGACCTCATGTCTGCCACTGCAGTGCCACTCTGTTTCTTAGATGTGGCATGTTGGAAGCTGAACTGCCACAGCTGCTGAAATCTTTGACATGCAGTTGCTGAATGCCAAAAATCTTCACAAATTTTTTTGACCACACACAGCATCTCCTGCATACCCCTTTACATTTTTTACAAAATTCTGAACCACCAAGTTTATTCTGTGGACAAAACATGGGACATGTTCACCTAGTTGTAATGCTCTCCCCTCCTTCAAAAATTTGCTTCAGAATCAAGTAATTTAATTTAAATTTACAAACTATTCAATCCTTACTTCATTTACCTGCCTTCAACTATATACATACTCCACTTCCCTTGGGCCTCTGATCTACTTCTTGATTAATGAAAACATTCTTGATTTCTATGGGGTCTATTAAACTGCCATCCTGATTGCCACCTTCAGGCCGCTCGCATAGCTGTGGGTTACAACCCACAGCTTTTGTGAGCGGCCTGGCGATGGTCGCGATTATTGCAACCATCGGGCTTGCGTTGATACCCTTGTGGTAGGGTCTTGGTTTCCGTAAGCCCCAGTGAACTTCCTGCTCTAATAGAGCAGGAGGTTCACTACTGACATCACGAATGATGTCAGTAGGGCCACCCACAAATGGCAGGCGTTCCTTCGGGAATGCTTCCATTTGTCCAGCCACCCCCCCGAGCTGTCGATAAACATCGACAGCTGCCCCGTTTTGTAGTGAGCCCTGGACCGAGTGAAGTTCTCACTCACATCGGGGCTCACGCACGCGCATTGCGCACGCAGCGCATGTGCACTAGCTGACCATTGACCCACTTGTGAGTGCTATGCACTCGTGAGCGGGTCTGAATCAGGCCCTAAGTCCTTTATTCATTTGACAGGATCCAAGGGTTGTCAGAATATTAAAATTGGATCACTACATTTTGGCGACTATAGTTTTATGTCGTACATCATGTCTTTCCTTCCAACTGACATAGATATTAAAAGATGCAAAGAGCTCCTGGTGACCAAGTTGTCAACTCAAGTGGCACATGACACTACAACATCTCCTCCTTCAGTGTCTCTGGCAACTGTGGCTGCCAGGAAAAAGCTGAGCTTTTCCAAGAGACCAACTGGTAATGTGGATGAGTCAACACAACAGTTTGACATCTGGTCAGGTCCAAAAGAGTTGCCCAATATTAGTGACACTACAGTAATGCAATTTGATATGGTCACCATCCATAGATTGGTGGAGGATTATTTTAATGTACAAATAGACATGTTAGACCTTTGACTACTTGGTTGAAAAAAAAGACAATTTGGAAGCTCTTGTACAAACTAGCTTTGTTTTACTTAAGCTTCCTACCCTTGAGTGTGTACTCAGAAAGAGTTTTCAGCACAGCCAGAAACCTTGTCACCTACTCCCTCAAATGTGGAAAAGATGAAAAGATTATGTTCATCAAAATGAGCTACAAATTCCATGAGGAAGACCTTCACTGACAATTACGTCAAAGTACAGATTCCAGCAGAGATTAATTAATATTGTGCGAAGATGATGTACAAACTGATAATGGTGAAGATGAGGATGATAATGACAATGACATTTTTTCACTGTAGAAATCATTGACAGCACAATTAGTTTAGCTCCCTTAAGCCCATCATTAACAACAACAACACTGTTAGCTGCTTTAATCCCATCATTAACAACACTGCTAGTGCCCATTGGTAGCTTGTTTCGTGGGGCCCAAACAAACCAATCACTTCAGCCACAAAAATGGGTCCCTGTCCCTGAAGTGATTGGTTTGTTAAACAGTGCATGTCCTATTAATATACAACATAAGGATGGGTGGAAGGGCTCAAGGACAATTCCACCCTGCACCTCTTTTCTTTGCATTATGCACTGTTTGAGGAATTAATGACTGAAATTTTTTGCAAATAATTAAAATAAGTTACAAATCCTTCCTTCCTTTGCCTGCCTTCCACTACACACATACTCCACCTCCCTCAGACTTCTGATCTAGTTCCTAATTAATGAAAACATTCTTGGTTTCTGTGGGATCGTGTAATTTATTAAACTGACCTCATGTCTGCCACTGCAGTGCCACTCTGTTTCTTAGATGTGGCATGTTGGAAGCTGAACTGCCACAGCTGCTGAAATCTTCGACATGCAGTTGCTGAATGCCGAAAATCTTCACAAATTTTCTTGACCACAGACAGCATCTCCTGCATACCCCTTTACATTTTTTACAAAATTCTGAACCACCAAGTTTATTCTGTGGACAAAACATGGGACATGTTCACCTAGTTGTAATGCTCTCCCCTCCTTCATAAATTTGCTTCAGAATCAAGTAATTTAATTTAAATTTACAAACTATTCAATCCTTACTTCATTTACCTGCCTTCAACTATATACATACTCCACTTCCCTTGGGCCTCTGATCTACTTCTTGATTAATGAAAACATTCTTGATTTCTATGGGGTCTATTAAACTGCCATCCTGTTTGCCACCTTCAGGCCGCTCGCATAGCTGTGGGTTACAACCCACAGCTTTTGTGAGCGGCCTGGCGATGGTCGCGATTATTGCAACCATCGGGCTTGCGTTGATACCCTTGTGGTAGGGTCTTGGTTTCCGTAAGCCCCAGTGAACTTCCTGCTCTAATAGAGCAGGAGGTTCACTACTGACATCACGAATGATGTCAGTAGGGCCACCCACAAATGGCAGGCGTTCCTTCGGGAATGCTTCCATTTGTCCAGCCACCCCCCCGAGCTGTCGATAAACATCGACAGCTGCCCCGTTTTTTAGTGAGCCCCGGACCGAGTGAAGTTTTCACTCACACCGGGGCTCACGCACGCGCATTGCGCACGCAGCGCATGTGCACTAGCCGACCATTGACCCACTTGTGAGTGCTATGCACTCGTGAGCGGGTCTGAATCAGGCCCTAAGTCCTTTATTCATTTGACAGGATCCAAGGGTTGTCAGAATATTAAAATTGGATCACTACATTTTGGTGACTATAGTTTTATGTCGTACATCATGTCTTTCCTTCCAACTGACATAGATATTAAAAGATGCAAAGAGCTCCTGGTGACCAAGTTGTCAACTCAAGTGGCACATGACACTACAACATCTCCTCCTTCAGTGTCTCTGGCAACTGTGGCTGCCAGGAAAAAACTGAGCTTTTCCAAGAGACCAACTGGTAATGTGGATGAGTCAACACAACAGTTTGACATCTGGTCAGGTCCAAAAGAGTTGCCCAATATTAGTGACACTACAGTAATGCAATTTGATATGGTCACCATCCATAGATTGGTGGAGGATTATTTTAATGTACAAATAGACATGTTAGACAGTCCCTTTGACTACTTGGTTGAAAAAAAAGACAATTTGGAAGCTCTTGTACAAACTAGCTTTGTTTTACTTAAGCTTCCCACCCTTGAGTGTGTACTCAGAAAGAGTTTTCAGCACAGCCAGAAACCTTGTCACCTACTCCCTCAAATGTGGAAAAGATGAAAAGATTATGTTCATCAAAATGAGCTACAAATTCCATGAGGAAGACCTTCACTGACAATTACGTCAAAGTACAGATTCCAGCGGAGATTAATTAATATTGTGCGAAGATGATGTACAAACTGATAATGGTGAAGATGAGGATGATAATGACAATGACATTTTTTCACTGTAGAAATCATTGACAGCACAATTAGTTTAGCTCCCTTAAGCCCATCATTAACAACAACAACACTGTTAGCTGCTTTAATCCCATCATTAACAACACTGCTAGTGCCCATTGGTAGCTTGTTTCGTGGGGCCCAAACAAACCAATCACTTCAGCCACAAAAATGGGTCCCTGTCCCTGAAGTGATTGGTTTGTTAAACAGTGCATGTCCTATTAATATACAACATAAGGGTGGGTGGAAGGGCTCAAGGACAATTCCACCCTGCACCTCTTTTCTTTGCATTATGCACTGTTTGGGGAATTAATGACTGTCTTTTTTGCAAATAATTAAAATAAGTTACAAATCCTTCCTTCCTTTGCCTGCCTTCCACTACACACATACTCCACCTCCCTCAGACTTCTGATCTAGTTCCTAATTAATGAAAACATTCTTGGCTTCTGTGGGATCGTGTAATTTATTAAACTGACCTCATGTCTGCCACTGCAGTGCCACTCTGTTTCTTAGATGTGGCATGTTGGAAGCTGAACTGCCACAGCTGCTGAAATCTTCGACATGCAGTTGCTGAATGCCGAAAATCTTCACAAATTTTTTTGACCACAGACAGCATCTCCTGCATACCCCTTTACATTTTTTACAAAATTCTGAACCACCAAGTTTATTCTGTGGACAAAACATGGGACATGTTCACCTAGTTGTAATGCTCTCCCCTCCTTCATAAATTTGCTTCAGAATCAAGTAATTTAATTTAAATTTACAAACTATTCAATCCTTACTTCATTTACCTGCCTTCAACTATATACATACTCCACTTTCCTTGGGCCTCTGATCTAGTTCTTAATTAATGAAAACATTCTTGATTTCTATGGGGTCTATTAAACTGCCATCCTGTTTGCCACCTCCAGGCTGCTCGCATAGCTGTGGGTTACAACCCACAGGTTTTGTGAGCGGCCTGGCGATGGTCGCGATTATTGCGACCATTGGGCTTGCGTTGATACCCTTGTGGTAGGGTCTTGGTTTCCGTAAGCCCCAGTGAACTTCCTGCTCTAATAGAGCAGGAAGTTCACTACTGACATCACGAATGATGTCAGTAGGGCCACCCACAAATGGCAGGCGTTCCTTCGGGAATGCTTCCATTTGTCCAGCCACCCCCCCGAGCTGTCGATAAACATCGACAGCTGCCCCGTTTTGTAGTGAGCCCCAGACCGAGTGAAGTTCTCACTCACACCGGGGCTCACGCACGCGCATTGCGCACGCAGCGCATGTGCTCTAGCCGACCATTGACCCACTTGTGAGTGCTATGCACTCGTGAGCGGGTCTGAATCAGGCCCTAAGTCCTTTATTCATTTGACAGGATCCAAGGGTTGTCAGAATATTAAAATTGGATCACTACATTTTGGTGACTATAGTTTTATGTCGTACATCATGTCTTTCCTTCCAACTGACATAGATATTAAAAGATGCAAAGAGCTCCTGGTGACCAAGTTGTCAACTCAAGTGGCACATGACACTACAACATCTCCTCCTTCAGTGTCTCTGGCAACTGTGGCTGCCAGGAAAAAACTGAGCTTTTCCAAGAGACCAACTGGTAATGTGGATGAGTCAACACAACAGTTTGACATCTGGTCAGGTCCAAAAGAGTTGCCCAATATTAGTGACACTACAGTAATGCAATTTGATATGGTCACCATCCATAGATTGGTGGAGGATTATTTTAATGTACAAATAGACATGTTAGACAGTCCCTTTGACTACTTGGTTGAAAAAAAAGACAATTTGGAAGCTCTTGTACAAACTAGCTTTGTTTTACTTAAGCTTCCCACCCTTGAGTGTGTACTCAGAAAGAGTTTTCAGCACAGCCAGAAACCTTGTCACCTACTCCCTCAAATGTGGAAAAGATGAAAAGATTATGTTCATCAAAATGAGCTACAAATTCCATGAGGAAGACCTTCACTGACAATTACGTCAAAGTACAGATTCCAGCGGAGATTAATTAATATTGTATGAAGATGATGTACAAACTGATAATGGTGAAGATGAGGATGATAATGACAATGACATTTTTTCACTGTAGAAATCATTGACAGCACAATTAGTTTAGCTCCCTTAAGCCCATCATTAACAACAACAACACTGTTAGCTGCTTTAATCCCATCATTAACAACACTGCTAGTGCCCATTGGTAGCTTGTTTCGTGGGGCCCAAACAAACCAATCACTTCAGCCACAAAAATGGGTCCCTGTCCCTGAAGTGATTGGTTTGTTAAACAGTGCATGTCCTATTAATATACAACATAAGGGTGGGTGGAAGGGCTCAAGGACAATTCCACCCTGCACCTCTTTTCTTTGCATTATGCACTGTTTGGGGAATTAATGACTGTCTTTTTTGCAAATAATTAAAATAAGTTACAAATCCTTCCTTCCTTTGCCTGCCTTCCACTACACACATACTCCACCTCCCTCAGACTTCTGATCTAGTTCCTAATTAATGAAAACATTCTTGGCTTCTGTGGGATCGTGTAATTTATTAAACTGACCTCATGTCTGCCACTGCAGTGCCACTCTGTTTCTTAGATGTGGCATGTTGGAAGCTGAACTGCCACAGCTGCTGAAATCTTCGACATGCAGTTGCTGAATGCCGAAAATCTTCACAAATTTTTTTGACCACAGACAGCATCTCCTGCATACCCCTTTACATTTTTTACAAAATTCTGAACCACCAAGTTTATTCTGTGGACAAAACATGGGACATGTTCACCTAGTTGTAATGCTCTCCCCTCCTTCATAAATTTGCTTCAGAATCAAGTAATTTAATTTAAATTTACAAACTATTCAATCCTTACTTCATTTACCTGCCTTCAACTATATACATACTCCACTTTCCTTGGGCCTCTGATCTAGTTCTTAATTAATGAAAACATTCTTGATTTCTATGGGGTCTATTAAACTGCCATCCTGTTTGCCACCTCCAGGCCGCTCGCATAGCTGTGGGTTACAACCCACAGGTTTTGTGAGCGGCCTGGCAATGGTCGCGATTATTGCGACCATTGGGCTTGCGTTGATACCCTTGTGGTAGGGTCTTGGTTTCCGTAAGCCCCAGTGAACTTCCTGCTCTAATAGAGCAGGAAGTTCACTACTGACATCACGAATGATGTCAGTAGGGCCACCCACAAATGGCAGGCGTTCCTTCGGGAATGCTTCCATTTGTCCAGCCACCCCCCCGAGCTGTCGATAAACATCGACAGCTGCCCCGTTTTGTAGTGAGCCCCAGACCGAGTGAAGTTCTCACTCACACCGGGGCTCACGCACGCGCATTGCGCACGCAGCGCATGTGCACTAGCCGACCATTGACCCACTTGTGAGTGCTATGCACTCGTGAGCGGGTCTGAATCAGGCCCTAAGTCCTTTATTCATTTGACAGGATCCAAGGGTTGTCAGAATATTAAAATTGGATCACTACATTTTGGTGACTATAGTTTTATGTCGTACATCATGTCTTTCCTTCCAACTGACATAGATATTAAAAGATGCAAAGAGCTCCTGGTGACCAAGTTGTCAACTCAAGTGGCACATGACACTACAACATCTCCTCCTTCAGTGTCTCTGGCAACTGTGGCTGCCAGGAAAAAACTGAGCTTTTCCAAGAGACCAACTGGTAATGTGGATGAGTCAACACAACAGTTTGACATCTGGTCAGGTCCAAAAGAGTTGCCCAATATTAGTGACACTACAGTAATGCAATTTGATATGGTCACCATCCATAGATTGGTGGAGGATTATTTTAATGTACAAATAGACATGTTAGACAGTCCCTTTGACTACTTGGTTGAAAAAAAAGACAATTTGGAAGCTCTTGTACAAACTAGCTTTGTTTTACTTAAGCTTCCCACCCTTGAGTGTGTACTCAGAAAGAGTTTTCAGCACAGCCAGAAACCTTGTCACCTACTCCCTCAAATGTGGAAAAGATGAAAAGATTATGTTCATCAAAATGAGCTACAAATTCCATGAGGAAGACCTTCACTGACAATTACGTCAAAGTACAGATTCCAGCGGAGATTAATTAATATTGTGCGAAGATGATGTACAAACTGATAATGGTGAAGATGAGGATGATAATGACAATGACATTTTTTCACTGTAGAAATCATTGACAGCACAATTAGTTTAGCTCCCTTAAGCCCATCATTAACAACAACAACACTGTTAGCTGCTTTAATCCCATCATTAACAACACTGCTAGTGCCCATTGGTAGCTTGTTTCGTGGGGCCCAAACAAACCAATCACTTCAGCCACAAAAATGGGTCCCTGTCCCTGAAGTGATTGGTTTGTTAAACAGTGCATGTCCTATTAATATACAACATAAGGGTGGGTGGAAGGGCTCAAGGACAATTCCACCCTGCACCTCTTTTCTTTGCATTATGCACTGTTTGGGGAATTAATGACTGTCTTTTTTGCAAATAATTAAAATAAGTTACAAATCCTTCCTTCCTTTGCCTGCCTTCCACTACACACATACTCCACCTCCCTCAGACTTCTGATCTAGTTCCTAATTAATGAAAACATTCTTGGCTTCTGTGGGATCGTGTAATTTATTAAACTGACCTCATGTCTGCCACTGCAGTGCCACTCTGTTTCTTAGATGTGGCATGTTGGAAGCTGAACTGCCACAGCTGCTGAAATCTTCGACATGCAGTTGCTGAATGCCGAAAATCTTCACAAATTTTTTTGACCACAGACAGCATCTCCTGCATACCCCTTTACATTTTTTACAAAATTCTGAACCACCAAGTTTATTCTGTGGACAAAACATGGGACATGTTCACCTAGTTGTAATGCTCTCCCCTCCTTCATAAATTTGCTTCAGAATCAAGTAATTTAATTTAAATTTACAAACTATTCAATCCTTACTTCATTTACCTGCCTTCAACTATATACATACTCCACTTTCCTTGGGCCTCTGATCTAGTTCTTAATTAATGAAAACATTCTTGATTTCTATGGGGTCTATTAAACTGCCATCCTGTTTGCCACCTCCAGGCCGCTCGCATAGCTGTGGGTTACAACCCACAGGTTTTGTGAGCGGCCTGGCGATGGTCGCGATTATTGCGACCATTGGGCTTGCGTTGATACCCTTGTGGTAGGGTCTTGGTTTCCGTAAGCCCCAGTGAACTTCCTGCTCTAATAGAGCAGGAAGTTCACTACTGACATCACGAATGATGTCAGTAGGGCCACCCACAAATGGCAGGCGTTCCTTCGGGAATGCTTCCATTTGTCCAGCCACCCCCCCGAGCTGTCGATAAACATCGACAGCTGCCCCGTTTTGTAGTGAGCCCCAGACCGAGTGAAGTTCTCACTCACACCTGGGCTCACGCACGCGCATTGCGCACGCAGCGCATGTGCACTAGCCGACCATTGACCCACTTGTGAGTGCTATGCACTCGTGAGCGGGTCTGAATCAGGCCCTAAGTCCTTTATTCATTTGACAGGATCCAAGGGTTGTCAGAATATTAAAATTGGATCACTACATTTTGGTGACTATAGTTTTATGTCGTACATCATGTCTTTCCTTCCAACTGACATAGATATTAAAAGATGCAAAGAGCTCCTGGTGACCAAGTTGTCAACTCAAGTGGCACATGACACTACAACATCTCCTCCTTCAGTGTCTCTGGCAACTGTGGCTGCCAGGAAAAAACTGAGCTTTTCCAAGAGACCAACTGGTAATGTGGATGAGTCAACACAACAGTTTGACATCTGGTCAGGTCCAAAAGAGTTGCCCAATATTAGTGACACTACAGTAATGCAATTTGATATGGTCACCATCCATAGATTGGTGGAGGATTATTTTAATGTACAAATAGACATGTTAGACAGTCCCTTTGACTACTTGGTTGAAAAAAAAGACAATTTGGAAGCTCTTGTACAAACTAGCTTTGTTTTACTTAAGCTTCCCACCCTTGAGTGTGTACTCAGAAAGAGTTTTCAGCACAGCCAGAAACCTTGTCACCTACTCCCTCAAATGTGGAAAAGATGAAAAGATTATGTTCATCAAAATGAGCTACAAATTCCATGAGGAAGACCTTCACTGACAATTACGTCAAAGTACAGATTCCAGCGGAGATTAATTAATATTGTGCGAAGATGATGTACAAACTGATAATGGTGAAGATGAGGATGATAATGACAATGACATTTTTTCACTGTAGAAATCATTGACAGCACAATTAGTTTAGCTCCCTTAAGCCCATCATTAACAACAACAACACTGTTAGCTGCTTTAATCCCATCATTAACAACACTGCTAGTGCCCATTGGTAGCTTGTTTCGTGGGGCCCAAACAAACCAATCACTTCAGCCACAAAAATGGGTCCCTGTCCCTGAAGTGATTGGTTTGTTAAACAGTGCATGTCCTATTAATATACAACATAAGGGTGGGTGGAAGGGCTCAAGGACAATTCCACCCTGCACCTCTTTTCTTTGCATTATGCACTGTTTGGGGAATTAATGACTGTCTTTTTTGCAAATAATTAAAATAAGTTACAAATCCTTCCTTCCTTTGCCTGCCTTCCACTACACACATACTCCACCTCCCTCAGACTTCTGATCTAGTTCCTAATTAATGAAAACATTCTTGGCTTCTGTGGGATCGTGTAATTTATTAAACTGACCTCATGTCTGCCACTGCAGTGCCACTCTGTTTCTTAGATGTGGCATGTTGGAAGCTGAACTGCCACAGCTGCTAAAATCTTCGACATGCAGTTGCTGAATGCCGAAAATCTTCACAAATTTTTTTGACCACAGACAGCATCTCCTGCATACCCCTTTACATTTTTTACAAAATTCTGAACCACCAAGTTTATTCTGTGGACAAAACATGGGACATGTTCACCTAGTTGTAATGCTCTCCCCTCCTTCATAAATTTGCTTCAGAATCAAGTAATTTAATTTAAATTTACAAACTATTCAATCCTTACTTCATTTACCTGCCTTCAACTATATACATACTCCACTTTCCTTGGGCCTCTGATCTAGTTCTTAATTAATGAAAACATTCTTGATTTCTATGGGGTCTATTAAACTGCCATCCTGTTTGCCACCTCCAGGCCGCTCGCATAGCTGTGGGTTACAACCCACAGGTTTTGTGAGCGGCCTGGCGATGGTCGCGATTATTGCGACCATTGGGCTTGCGTTGATACCCTTGTGGTAGGGTCTTGGTTTCCGTAAGCCCCAGTGAACTTCCTGCTCTAATAGAGCAGGACATTCACTACTGACATCATGAATGATGTCAGTAGGGCCACCCACAAATGGCAGGCGTTCCTTCGGGAATGCTTCCATTTGTCCAGCCACCCCCCCGAGCTGTCGATAAACATCGACAGCTGCCCCGTTTTGTAGTGAGCCCCGGACCGAGTGAAGTTCTCACTCACACCGGGGCTCACGCACGCGCATTGCGCACGCAGCGCATGTGCACTAGCCGACCATTGACCCACTTGTGAGTGCTATGCACTCGTGAGCGGGTCTGAATCAGGCCCTAAGTCCTTTATTCATTTGACAGGATCCAAGGGTTGTCAGAATATTAAAATTGGATCACTACATTTTGGTGACTATAGTTTTATGTCGTACATCATGTCTTTCCTTCCAACTGACATAGATATTAAAAGATGCAAAGAGCTCCTGGTGACCAAGTTGTCAACTCAAGTGGCACATGACACTACAACATCTCCTCCTTCAGTGTCTCTGGCAACTGTGGCTGCCAGGAAAAAACTGAGCTTTTCCAAGAGACCAACTGGTAATGTGGATGAGTCAACACAACAGTTTGACATCTGGTCAGGTCCAAAAGAGTTGCCCAATATTAGTGACACTACAGTAATGCAATTTGATATGGTCACCATCCATAGATTGGTGGAGGATTATTTTAATGTACAAATAGACATGTTAGACAGTCCCTTTGACTACTTGGTTGAAAAAAAAGACAATTTGGAAGCTCTTGTACAAACTAGCTTTGTTTTACTTAAGCTTCCCACCCTTGAGTGTGTACTCAGAAAGAGTTTTCAGCACAGCCAGAAACCTTGTCACCTACTCCCTCAAATGTGGAAAAGATGAAAAGATTATGTTCATCAAAATGAGCTACAAATTCCATGAGGAAGACCTTCACTGACAATTACGTCAAAGTACAGATTCCAGCGGAGATTAATTAATATTGTGCGAAGATGATGTACAAACTGATAATGGTGAAGATGAGGATGATAATGACAATGACATTTTTTCACTGTAGAAATCATTGACAGCACAATTAGTTTAGCTCCCTTAAGCCCATCATTAACAACAACAACACTGTTAGCTGCTTTAATCCCATCATTAACAACACTGCTAGTGCCCATTGGTAGCTTGTTTCGTGGGGCCCAAACAAACCAATCACTTCAGCCACAAAAATGGGTCCCTGTCCCTGAAGTGATTGGTTTGTTAAACAGTGCATGTCCTATTAATATACAACATAAGGGTGGGTGGAAGGGCTCAAGGACAATTCCACCCTGCACCTCTTTTCTTTGCATTATGCACTGTTTGGGGAATTAATGACTGTCTTTTTTGCAAATAATTAAAATAAGTTACAAATCCTTCCTTCCTTTGCCTGCCTTCCACTACACACATACTCCACCTCCCTCAGACTTCTGATCTAGTTCCTAATTAATGAAAACATTCTTGGCTTCTGTGGGATCGTGTAATTTATTAAACTGACCTCATGTCTGCCACTGCAGTGCCACTCTGTTTCTTAGATGTGGCATGTTGGAAGCTGAACTGCCACAGCTGCTGAAATCTTCGACATGCAGTTGCTGAATGCCGAAAATCTTCACAAATTTTTTTGACCACAGACAGCATCTCCTGCATACCCCTTTACATTTTTTACAAAATTCTGAACCACCAAGTTTATTCTGTGGACAAAACATGGGACATGTTCACCTAGTTGTAATGCTCTCCCCTCCTTCATAAATTTGCTTCAGAATCAAGTAATTTAATTTAAATTTACAAACTATTCAATCCTTACTTCATTTACCTGCCTTCAACTATATACATACTCCACTTCCCTTGGGCCTCTGATCTACTTCTTGATTAATGAAAACATTCTTGATTTCTATGGGGTCTATTAAACTGCCATCCTGTTTGCCACCTCCAGGCCGCTCGCATAGCTGTGGGTTACAACCCACAGCTTTTGTGAGTGGCCTGGCGATGGTCGCGATTATTGCGACCATCGGGCTTGCATTGATACCCTTGTGGTAGGGTCTTGGTTTCTGTAAGCCCCAGTGAACTTCCTGCTCTAATAGAGCAGGAGGTTCACTACTGACATCACGAATGATGTCAGTAGGGCCACCCACAAATGGCAGGCGTTCCTTCGGGAATGCTTCCATTTGTCCAGCCACCCCCCCGAGCTGTCGATAAACATCGACAGCTGCCCCATTTTGTAGTGAGCCCCGGACCGAGTGAAGTTCTCACTCACACCGGGGCTCACGCATGCGCATTGCGCACGCAGCGCATGTGCACTAGCCGACCATTGACCCACTTGTGAGTGCTATGCACTCGTGAGCGGGTCTGAATCAGGCCCTAAGTCCTTTATTCATTTGACAGGATCCAAGGGTTGTCAGAATATTAAAATTGGATCACTACATTTTGGCGACTATAGTTTTATGTCGTACATCATGTCTTTCCTTCCAACTGACATAGATATTAAAAGATGCAAAGAGCTCCTGGTGACCAAGTTGTCAACTCAAGTGGCACATGACACTACAACATCTCCTCCTTCAGTGTCTCTGGCAACTGTGGCTGCCATGAAAAAACTGAGCTTTTCCAAGAGACCAACTGGTAATGTGGATGAGTCAACACAACAGTTTGACATCTGGTCAGGTCCAAAAGAGTTGCCCAATATTAGTGACACTACAGTAATGCAATTTGATATGGTCACCATCCATAGATTGGTGGAGGATTATTTTAATGTACAAATAGACATGTTAGACAGTCCCTTTGACTACTTGGTTGAAAAAAAAGACAATTTGGAAGCTCTTGTACAAACTAGCTTTGTTTTACTTAAGCTTCCCACCCTTGAGTGTGTACTCAGAAAGAGTTTTCAGCACAGCCAGAAACCTTGTCACCTACTCCCTCAAATGTGGAAAAGATGAAAAGATTATGTTCATCAAAATGAGCTACAAATTCCATGAGGAAGACCTTCACTGACAATTACGTCAAAGTACAGATTCCAGCGGAGATTAATTAATATTGTGCGAAGATGATGTACAAACTGATAATGGTGAAGATGAGGATGATAATGACAATGACATTTTTTCACTGTAGAAATCATTGACAGCACAATTAGTTTAGCTCCCTTAAGCCCATCATTAACAACAACAACACTGTTAGCTGCTTTAATCCCATCATTAACAACACTGCTAGTGCCCATTGGTAGCTTGTTTCGTGGGGCCCAAACAAACCAATCACTTCAGCCTCAAAAATGGGTCCCTGTCCCTGAAGTGATTGGTTTGTTAAACAGTGCATGTCCTATTAATATACAACATAAGGGTGGGTGGAAGGGCTCAAGGACAATTCCACCCTGCACCTCTTTTCTTTGCATTATGCACTGTTTGGGGAATTAATGACTGTCTTTTTTGCAAATAATTAAAATAAGTTACAAATCCTTCCTTCCTTTGCCTGCCTTCCACTACACACATACTCCACCTCCCTCAGACTTCTGATCTAGTTCCTAATTAATGAAAACATTCTTGGCTTCTGTGGGATCGTGTAATTTATTAAACTGACCTCATGTCTGCCACTGCAGTGCCACTCTGTTTCTTAGATGTGGCATGTTGGAAGCTGAACTGCCACAGCTGCTGAAATCTTCGACATGCAGTTGCTGAATGCCGAAAATCTTCACAAATTTTTTTGACCACAGACAGCATCTCCTGCATACCCCTTTACATTTTTTACAAAATTCTGAACCACCAAGTTTATTCTGTGGACAAAACATGGGACATGTTCACCTAGTTGTAATGCTCTCCCCTCCTTCATAAATTTGCTTCAGAATCAAGTAATTTAATTTAAATTTACAAACTATTCAATCCTTACTTCATTTACCTGCCTTCAACTATATACATACTCCACTTCCCTTGGGCCTCTGATCTACTTCTTGATTAATGAAAACATTCTTGATTTCTATGGGGTCTATTAAACTGCCATCCTGTTTGCCACCTCCAGGCCGCTCGCATAGCTGTGGGTTACAACCCACAGCTTTTGTGAGTGGCCTGGCGATGGTCGCGATTATTGCGACCATCGGGCTTGCATTGATACCCTTGTGGTAGGGTCTTGGTTTCTGTAAGCCCCAGTGAACTTCCTGCTCTAATAGAGCAGGAGGTTCACTACTGACATCACGAATGATGTCAGTAGGGCCACCCACAAATGGCAGGCATTCCTTCGGGAATGCTTCCATTTGTCCAGCCACCCCCCCGAGCTGTCGATAAACATCGACAGCTGCCCCATTTTGTAGTGAGCCCCGGACCGAGTGAAGTTCTCACTCACACCGGGGCTCACGCATGCGCATTGCGCACGCAGCGCATGTGCACTAGCCGACCATTGACCCACTTGTGAGTGCTATGCACTCGTGAGCGGGTCTGAATCAGGCCCTAAGTCCTTTATTCATTTGACAGGATCCAAGGGTTGTCAGAATATTAAAATTGGATCACTACATTTTGGCGACTATAGTTTTATGTCGTACATCATGTCTTTCCTTCCAACTGACATAGATATTAAAAGATGCAAAGAGCTCCTGGTGACCAAGTTGTCAACTCAAGTGGCACATGACACTACAACATCTCCTCCTTCAGTGTCTCTGGCAACTGTGGCTGCCATGAAAAAACTGAGCTTTTCCAAGAGACCAACTGGTAATGTGGATGAGTCAACACAACAGTTTGACATCTGGTCAGGTCCAAAAGAGTTGCCCAATATTAGTGACACTACAGTAATGCAATTTGATATGGTCACCATCCATAGATTGGTGGAGGATTATTTTAATGTACAAATAGACATGTTAGACAGTCCCTTTGACTACTTGGTTGAAAAAAAAGACAATTTGGAAGCTCTTGTACAAACTAGCTTTGTTTTACTTAAGCTTCCCACCCTTGAGTGTGTACTCAGAAAGAGTTTTCAGCACAGCCAGAAACCTTGTCACCTACTCCCTCAAATGTGGAAAAGATGAAAAGATTATGTTCATCAAAATGAGCTACAAATTCCATGAGGAAGACCTTCACTGACAATTACGTCAAAGTACAGATTCCAGCGGAGATTAATTAATATTGTGCGAAGATGATGTACAAACTGATAATGGTGAAGATGAGGATGATAATGACAATGACATTTTTTCACTGTAGAAATCATTGACAGCACAATTAGTTTAGCTCCCTTAAGCCCATCATTAACAACAACAACACTGTTAGCTGCTTTAATCCCATCATTAACAACACTGCTAGTGCCCATTGGTAGCTTGTTTCGTGGGGCCCAAACAAACCAATCACTTCAGCCTCAAAAATGGGTCCCTGTCCCTGAAGTGATTGGTTTGTTAAACAGTGCATGTCCTATTAATATACAACATAAGGGTGGGTGGAAGGGCTCAAGGACAATTCCACCCTGCACCTCTTTTCTTTGCATTATGCACTGTTTGGGGAATTAATGACTGTCTTTTTTGCAAATAATTAAAATAAGTTACAAATCCTTCCTTCCTTTGCCTGCCTTCCACTACACACATACTCCACCTCCCTCAGACTTCTGATCTAGTTCCTAATTAATGAAAACATTCTTGGTTTCTGTGGGATTGTGTAATTTATTAAACTGACCTCATGTCTGCCACTGCAGTGCCACTCTGTCTCTTAGATGTGGCATGTTGGAAGCTGAACTGCCACAGCTGCTGAAATCTTCGACATGCAGTTGCTGAATGCCGAAAATATTCACAAATTTTTTTGACCACACACAGCATCTCCTGCATACCCCTTTACATTTTTTACAAAATTCTGAACCACCAAGTTTATTCTGTGGACAAAACATGGGACATGTTCACCTAGTTGTAATGCTCTCCCCTCCTTCATAAATTTGCTTCAGAATCAAGTAATTTAATTTAAATTTACAAACTATTCAATCCTTACTTCATTTACCTGCCTTCAACTATATACATACTCCACTTCCCTTGGGCCTCTGATCTAGTTCTTGATTAATGAAAACATTCTTGATTTCTATGGGGTCTATTAAACTGCCATCCTGTTTGCCACTGTAATGCTACACTGTTTCCAAGATGTGCCATGTTGGAAGTTGAATCGCCTTGTGTTTGTGCCACCCACTGCTGTCACTTAGCTTAGTCAGCCAGTTAGCTCGGTGAAACCTTTTGGCCAAAACTGGATGAAAATTACATTTTGTGGGTTGTGAAGGGGTCAAAATTGACTGGAAATGACTGGAAATAAATGTTAATGAGGTTAATAATACTGTAGGAACAAAAACAGACTCTATTTATGTGATTTTAGCTCTTTTTATCATTTTGGGGAAAAAAATACAGATCCAAAACAGGTGAGGGCGGTTTTGGCAAAACCAAACCCGATAACAAATTAGAACCAAAACCAAAACACGGACCATGGTGCACATCTCTAATTTATATGCAAACGTGAGATATTTATATTTGGAAGTCAGTCGTCACGTCAAGTGTTTAAACTGTTTATCACTGTCATTACTAAATATATGCCATTGTACTTACTGTAATCTCTGATTCTTTTGTCATTATTGTCATTGGCAATACAGGTTGCATCTCCCATTATAAAAAATGCTTGGGACCCCGGTTATTTTGAATATCGGAATATTCCGTATTTTGGAATATTTGTATACCATATTGAAATGTTTTAAGAATAGGGCCAAAATCTAAACACAGAATGCTTTTATGATTCATATACACCTTATACACACAGCTAAAGGAAATTTTATACAATATTTTCAATAATTTTGTGGCTCAAACAAAGTTTGCGTACGCACATGAAATTCATTTGTGTGTCATATACACCTTATACACACAGCCTATAGGTCATTTTATACTTTATTTTTAATAATTTTGTGCCTTAAATAAAGTTTGTGTACATTGAACCATCAAAAATCAAAGGTTTCACTATCTCAGTCATGTTAAATATATTCCGTATTTCGGAATATTTCGTATTTCGGAATATTTGGATATGGGAGACTCAACCTGTACTTTTATTGCATGGTTTTGCCAAATTTAATTATTTTATGCCATTAGTGACTGCTAAATTATTGTATTATTCTTCAGCTAGTCTTTTACTGCAATATTATTTTATTATAATCAATTTATATTTCATAGTTACAGTCATCTTAGTTACTTTCACACTGTCAATGAGCAGAGTTATTTTCTCTGCACTTTGTTTATTAAACATCTGGCCTTGCATTTATGTGGTCATTTCATTAATATGCCAAGTGAATTATCGTTTTATGGTGTGTGTATGTGTCATCACCAGCCATTTACGGTGATTTGGGCTAGGGTTTTCTGAATAAAACTCTGGTAGACCTTGATTTGCAAGCCTAAAGATTGAACATAACTCAGATGGAGACATTGGGGGTCATTCAGACCCGGTCGCAAGCGCTGAGCTCTCGCAGCAGGGTCAATGTTTCCCCACTGGGCATGCACACATCGGAGCCATCTCCGACGTGCGCATGCGCGAGACCTGGCTAGCGATGGGCGCTCCGTTGCTACGGGTCTCGCACCAAAGGGGGTGAGCTGTCGATGGTGAGTGACAGCTAGCCCCATTTGGGAGGCTGGCAGGGGGCATGGCTGGCCAAACGGAGGCGTTCCCAATGAAATGGTTGCCGTTTGGGGGCTGCCCCACTGACATCAGCAATGATGTCAGTGGGGAGCTTCCTGCTCGATCAGAGCAGGAAGCTCCCTGGGGCATGCGGTTGATGAGACCCAACCTTAGGGTCTCGTCGCAAGCCCCATTGGTCACGATGGTCTTGACCATCGCGACCATCACCCTGGTCGATCGCAAGAGCTGTGGGTGGTAACCCACAGCTTAGCGATTGACCAGGAGGCGGCACTTAAAAAAGTAAGCGGCCGCCCTCATTCAGAGCGAACGCTAGCAGCAAGTGCTCGACTCTGAATGAGGTCCATTGTGTTTGAGAAGAGATGAGACTAAACTAACTATTTATTTACCTCCTGCAATGCTAAGGTAACTGGCAGTGCAGGGGCTACATTTATTTATGAAACTTAAAGGAAACAAAAGTTCTATGGTTGCTAATCTGGCATAATTTCTTGTAATGATCACTTTGTTATACATTTTATTTTATTTGGTTGTAATAGACCTATTAATTAACTAATAGTTTATTTTTATTATATATATTCTTTCCCCTATCCTTAATGATATAATATCTTTAGCAAGTACATTTTTTCTTATTAAAAATTACGGGAGGCTGGGCAGAGTAAGTGGAGTAAATTTAAGCTAAAATTAGGAACATTCAGTCACACTGACAAGGTCAGTGGTCACTGTAAATATGTCCCTGGTTTGGATTTGTGCTTAGAATACTTAAGATCGGGGCTTCTGAGACTTTGGGTAAGCCCATGCGCTGGGGGGGTGTGGCCACTGGAGGGGGCATGGCTGCGCCCCTCATATACATTACTATGGTCCACACTGTCAGAGAGTGGACCTCTAATGAGGCATTCCCGGGGGTCGAGGTTGGTTACGGTTACCGTGCACTCCCAGGCCACTAGAAGGGCTCGGCCTGGGTATCTGTGCCCACTCTTCCCCTTTCTGTGCTTCCGCTTAAAATTGCATAAACCACCAATGTGTTATAGTGTTTGAAGACACCATTTTCACAATTACATGTTTTATACAATAAAATATTTAGTCTGGCTGGAAAATAGTATGCCACATATAAAGGGAATTTCCACCTTCAAATGACTATTATTTTGTTGGCTATTTTCCATGTCTTCCTGCAATTTGCTGTTTTATCTTTTCAGATCCTTTCTGTGGTTTGTAGCTACGCATTTCTATCAATAGAGTTGTTTAATGTTTGACCTATCACACCCATACACCACAACCCTGTTATACTCTATACAATAACTACAGCACATTTGCTTATTTTGTGCATCTATTAATGTCTATTGGGCAACTGGAAGGGGGCCTGGTGGTTTAATATGCATCATCACAGCATGAACCATTGCTGCAAAATTTGTGGCATCAGACAGGATGATGCTGCGATGCATCATCTCGCGGACCAAACAATTTCACTAGGGAAATGGATGGGGTCAGCAAGATTGGTCTACTCTCCCATAGTCCGAGACAATGTCCTAAGTTTTGTGAGTCTCACAGACATTCCTAGAGTGTCGGCAAGTATGGAATACAGTTGTAAATAGAGGCCAGCCTTGTGTCGTATTTGTGGTCAATAAAAATAAGTAGATCTCATTATATAAATGCATGGCTGAAAAGTATGGAAATAGGCTAAAGAAACAAACCCACTAATTTAGGGAATGTTGCAGGGGGACATCTACACTCTTTTACTGCAATGGAATCCCTAAGAAGCATTGGAGGTGCAGTGTCAAAATCACATATGCAATGACGGACATATTGAAATACTAGCGTAAATGATATCCCTACAACCTGTCATGTTACTGCGCCTTGCAGAAATGTTGGTCTAATACGCAAAGTATGGAATTCATCTTATTCCCAGATTACATTTATTTACCTCCTTTTACTGAGCGTAAGTGACGACATGCTTTCATTGCCAGTAATAAACAGAATTTACCTAATGGCAACCAATCTAATTACTACACAATCATATTTAGTAATCCCACAAAAATATTTTCTTATTGATATTTTCCTCCAGGTGGATAACCGCTTGTTACTATAATAACTACTCAACGGAATGTGGTCAGGTAGAAAGAAAACAATGAATAGGATAACAGGAAACCTATAAATATACTGGATATGCCAAGTGAAACTAGGACTTTAAATTATGGTGCTGGCATCTCCTTCTGTGATCTTGAACATCCGTCCCACACGATGTCACAGCTAGAAAACAATTATCCCTTATTATGTGCAATTATTTCATTGCACTTGCTTCCGTCAAAAAGGCCCTTCCTGTAGTCATATGATGTCCTTGGTAAACTCTGATAAACAAAGGAAATTTCCCCTGAGGCCAATTATTAGCACTTGTCTCTTATTGTTTTGTCCAATATCTGTTATAATTGATCTCTGATGCACCTATCGCCCTTATACACCATTATGGAGCCAGCCATTGCTCAAACGAAACCGATATTCTGGAAAATATAGCCTTTACTTGAAACCAGACACTGCATTCTGAATTAATGATTAAGTCAAGAAAAATTGAAGCTTTCACTTTATAAGTAATTATTATATCATCAATGCTTATTTATGGCTGCGATAAGCTCATATTTGACTCTACAGGTCCTCAAATGCTTTGCAAGACTGTCCCAAAACTGAGAAATGTATTCACTCAGTTGCCCAGTATGCAATTAAATTCTGGACTCTCACTTTGGAGACCAAATGGAACACATAATCATTGCTTGCATACTTTAATGATAATCTTAATTCCCTAAACAATCCCACCTCCATGGAGGGGACTTATCGCCATTTGCATTTAGTTCGACATCCGCATTCAGGAGCTGCATCGGAAAGAGATGGTTACTCTACATAGAGCTGTTGGAGGCTAAATGACTGAGGGGTCTATTTACTAAGCAGTGTTAGGAGACAGAGTGAAAAGTGATAAGAAAGTGATAAGGTGCCAGCCAATCAGCTCCCAACTGTCATCTCACAGGCTGTGTTTGAAAAATGAAAGTTGGGAGCTGATATACTGTTTGCTCAGTTGTGTGATACATTACATACAAGGCAGGCTACTGTGAAGAGGCTGGCTGGCTACTGTTGTCCATACATAGGGGCTGGCTGGTGTCCTGTCCTTAGGGGCTGGCAGAGGGAGGGAGCTGGGAGCTGTTGGCTACTAATAAAATTAATAAACTTAGTAGTACACTACTACTTATAGTTATATACATTACAATACTGGACTGGCTGGCTACTGTGAAGAGGGAGGGAGCTGGGAGCTGTTGCTGACACTGGCTGGCTGGTAACTGTTGTCCACTCCATATACAAAGGGGCTGGCTGGCTACTGTTGTCCATATAGGGGCTGGCTGTTGTCCTGTCCATAGGGGCTGGCTGTAGTGCTGTGTTCATGAGGTGCTCGTCCTTCAGGGGAGCTCTCTTCACCAGTGTTAAAAAATATATATTTTCTGTGTGTGTGCCGTGTTAGCCAGCCACACTTGTCATCGGCATAGGTAGGTGCGCAGGGGTGTTCCCTCCAAAATCAGAGATGGGTGCATACAGGTTGTTTCCAATGAGGTGAATAACTCACAGTCAATGGAATCCCAATCTGCCGTCACCTGACTCTACTAGCCAATCCCAGCCTAACCCAGGGTATTTAAAGAAGTTCCCAGCACTGTGCATGCTGTCATTGCAATGCTGTATTCAGCCTAGCTGTGAGATACCATTTGAGCTCCTGCAGAATTCTCTGTTAATCAGAGCAGATTCCCAGCTTGCTGCACTGCTGGCTCCAGTTGCTATCTATTTGCATCCCGGTAATTCTGCCCAGTTCCATCCCAGTAATCCTGTCCAGTTTCATTCTGGTAATCCTGTTCCAGCTCTATCCCGGTGTATCCAGTCTTGGCCTATTCCGGTGTATCCAGTACAGTTCCATTTTGGTGTATCCAGTCCATTTCCATTCCACTGTATCCAGTCTGTTTCATTACGGTTTATCCAATCTGGTCCCATCCCAGTGTATTCAGTCCGGTTCCATCCAAGTGTTTCCAGTCTGGTCCCATTCTGGAGTATCCAGTCCGGTCCTATTCCGGTGATCCTATCCGGTCCCATTCCAGTCCGACATATACATCCCTATCCAGAGTGTTCCTCATTATCTCAGTCTCTGCCCAGTATTTGGAAACCCAAGCAGGGGACCGCGACCGTAAGTCAAGCGTAGCTAAGCCCAAATTATATTCTGCTCCTTTGACTTGGGTCTCAATCAACTTTCCAGATACTAGTCTACCTTCAACCAATCAGTAATTATTCCATGAGTCAAAGCTACATCAAACCTCCCAGTTTCACTGTCCACACTTCTGAACCCTCGCCTACCAGTGACTACAGCTCGGGTCCACACGCAAATCACACAAATGTGACACACTCTATCCTTATTTCCACACCCTCTGCAAATGTGGGGATGAGCAGCAGTATAAGTAAAGATGGCAACTTAGAAATTGACGATGGTACTGTGGAAGTGCAGCAGGATGAGGGGATATTTGTTCATATGACACTAATGAGGATATTGATGATAAGGATGTTGTTTGTGTAAAAGTAAGTCTACCACTAGTGGCAGCAGTTTTTGCATGTAATAAGAAGAAGGCCATTTCATGCCTGGGCATAAGACCAAAACAGCCACCTCTTTCATGTAGAATAATTTTTACCCAAATCCTGACAACATTTGTCAAGTCATCTGTACCATTTGTGAAGTTAAAGTAAGTAGAGATAGGGATATTAACCATCTAGGAACCTTCTTCCTATTTTGTCAGCAAGTTCATGCAAATTTGGGAAAATCTCAAAAATCCTGTAAAATGATACCAAGCAGTCCAGCATCAGCTAGTAGCAGCATGGATAGATCAAAGCACATGTAAACTCCACTGCCAACACCATCAGCAATCTTCTTATTAATGATTGGAGGTAGTCCTCGCTAACTGACTCCTCCCATATCTAAGATTCTCCAGAAGAATCCTTACATGCTAGGGCTGCTGCTGCTGCTGAGGGTGAATCTTCATCCCAGAAAAGGACCAAGAAGACTAGTTTCAAATAACAGTTGACTGCAAGAGAAAGCAAGTATGAAAGATGCCATCCAGTTGCACAGCAGATCACTGATTAGATCTGCTAGCTAATGAAGTGAGTTCAGATACTGCCAGCTTGAGTCAGGTGATTCCCTTAATAAAAATACTGAAAGATCAGCTACAGAAACTAAAGGAGAATATGAAATGAATATGAAATGAAGTGATTCCGCTAAGTATGTAGGACTTGCAGATCAAGGGCCCGCCCGCTCTGAATCAGGGTGTTTTTTTTTTTTTTTTTTTGGTGCGTCCTCCTGGACGCTCGCATAGCTGTGGATTACCACCCACAGCTTATGCGAGCATCCATGATGATGGTCGCGATGGTCAAGACCATCGCAACCATTGGGCTGCGGTAGGGTCTCAGAGCCAAAATCACTCCCACTGACATCACTAGTGATGTCAGTGGGGCCGGACCCAGACGGTAGGCGTTCCCAAGGGAACGCCTCCGTCTGGCAGCCATGCCCCCGGCACACCCACCAAAGGGGGCATGCTGTCACTCACCATCGACAGCACGCCCCCTTTGGTGCGAGACCCGGAGCAACAGCTTGGCTGTCGCTATCCGGGTCTCGCGCATGCACACGTTGGAGCTCCCTCCGTCGTGCGCATGCACACAAGGGCACCATCGACCCGCTTGCGAGTGCTCAGCACTCGCGAGCGGGTCTGAATCAGGCCCTGTTCTTTATTTACTTCGCCAGGATCAATGGCTTGTCAAGATCTTGTAATTGGATCACTACATTTTGGCAACCATGCTTGATTCTATGTTTAAGTCATATGTAATTTCTTTCTTTCAACTGGCACAGATCTTAAGAGATGCAAATAGCTCCTTGGCAGCAAGTTGTTAGCTAAAATGGCACATGACATGATGACTTCTCCTGCTTCAGTTTCTCCTGCAAATGCTGCTGTCATGAAAAAAACTGACCTTTTTGAAAAGAGACCCACTAGGGGAGAGAATGATGAGTCAACTCAGTGCACCAAAGTGAAACACAATTTTGATATCTGGTCAGCCTTCAAATAATTGCCCAAAATGATTGACATCTTTACCGTGATTCAATCTGATACACTAAGCATCAATAGAATGGTGGAGGAAAATGATTTTAATGACAATGTGCAAATTAGCATGTCACACAGTTCTTTTGATTACTGGGAGGAAAAAAAGGCAATTTGGAGTCACTTGTACAAGCTAGCTTTGGTGTACTTAAGCTGCCCACCCTCCAGTGTGTACTTGGAAAGAGTGTTTAGCACAGCTGGGAACCTTAGGAGGATACTTCTCACAATGTGGAAAAACTAATGTTCATAAAAATGTACTACAAATTCTATAAAGAAGACCTTTGCTGCCAAATGCAGCAAAGTACATTGGGAGGAATTCAATTGTTTTATAGTACCCTATCTACCGACTAAAGTGTCAAGAGATCGGGGTGCGATATTCCATTGTTTTAGGGTGCTCATGCAGATCACGCATGTCGGGCCCAAATAGACAGGGTTTGGCCACGGAAAATGGCTATACCCATCTAAAGTCCTGCTTTTGGCACCCAAACTCCCGTTTGGGCACCCAAAGTGATGACTTATTACAAACTTTTGCTTGCCTGCCCAGGGGGCTGAGAACAGAAACGTGTGCTCCTGCAGCTGTACATGCCCAAACAGAGGAACAATTGCATTGCTCTGTTGGGACCCCGGCACTTACAGCCACAGATGAAAATAATTGAATTCCCCTGAGAGACTTCTGTAATGGTGGACTCCAGTGGGGATGAGCTAATATTGTGTGATAATGATGTTAACACTGATGAGGGTGAGTGTCACGGCCAGGGTTTCTTGGCATGGTGGTCATCGGGTATTACCTGTGAGGTCACTATGGCGGGGGATGTCTGGCGGTGGCACTGGTGTTTGGCGAGGGGCATTGGCTGCGCGTGTTTCTGTGCGGGCACATTGTCACTCACAGCTGGCGGTGTTTCCGGTGTTTGCCAGTGCAACATGTATCTCAGCTTAGCTGAGAGGGAGTTCTCTGTGCTCACCTCTTGTTACCTGTGAAAACGCTACCTGCCAGCCTGCTTTTCAGCTCCAAAAACCTGCTGGACTACCCTGCATCCTTTTCCCCTGCCTGAGTGCCTGAGCCTGCTGACACCCTGCACCTTGCCTCCATTTCACTCTCAGCTGGACTCATCACCTCTGCCTGTGTTTTTTCAGCTCACTAACCTGTATACTGGACTGTTCTTATCTGCCACTATCTGGACATTATCCTCACTACAGTTTTCAAGTGCACTTTAGTGCTAAACCTGGACTTTTGCTTTTGCCATTCCCATGTCTGCTAAATCACTCATTAAAGATTCTATCTTTTTATTTAAATCCTCTTCTGTATCTGCTCCTGTCACCACCCCGGGTCCACAACTAAACCAGAACATTACAGTTTGCACTGGCCTCATGGATCCGGCCACTGAACAAGGAGTCTGGAGTGGATTTATTCCGGTGCATTTCTGGTCGTCTAGAAAACCTGGAAACTATGCAGTATCAAATGGCTCAATTTCTGCAAGAGATGTCTAATTTACAAACTTCCTTATCCACCCCTGGAGTACCAGCAACTACATCTGCTTCAGCATCTGGGAATACAGGAGGCAGGTTGTCTCCCCGCTTACATCTCCCTATGCCAAGCAAGTTCGACGACAATCCTAAAATCTGTCGCGGATTCCAAAATCGGTGTGATATACACTTCACTCTACAGCCTGATAACTTTTTAACTGCAAAAACCAAAGTGGCTTACAACGTGTCTCTCTACTGTCAGGCCCGGCCTTGGATTGGGCTTCACCACTCTGGGAGCGTTCAGATCTGTTACTGGATAACTACGCAGGCTTTGTGTCATCATTTAGGAGGATTTTTGATGAACCTGGACATACTTTATCAGCATCGTCTAGCATCATGACACTGAAACAAGGAATCCATCCCGTCAGCCAATATGCCGTGCAGTTTCAAATTTTGGCATCAGAACTCAAATGGAATGAGGAAGCCCTCACAGCCTTTTGGCATGGCCTGTCAGATCGACTAAAAGATGACCTGGTCACCCGGGAGCTTCCTACTAACTTAAACAACATGATTTCACTTTCTAATAAAATTGAACAGCGCTTCAGAGAACATCAGGCTAAAAAGCATAGAACTGACCAGCAAAGGTCATTCCCCCCTTCCTTTCCTACCTGTCCTATTCCTTCCCCTACAGATGAAGAGCCAATGCAGGTGAATCATACCCACCTCTCCAAAGAGGAACGTCTGGGAAGATTACAAAAAAACCTCTGTCTGTACTGCGGAGAGTCAGGTCACCTGGTAGTCTCTTGCCCCCGTAAACCGGGAAATGCCAAATCCTAACTGACCCCGGGGACATCAAGTTAGGAGTTATGAGCCCGTCCTCAAATACTAAAGATTTTAAAATTACTTTAGCTTTAGATCTGCAACCTAAACCTGTCTTTGTTACTACTCTTCTTGGCTCTGGAGCAGCCGGAAATTTCATGACTTCCAGCTTGATCGATAAATGACCTCTCAATCAAGCTATTTCCCTGACCTCTGTAGATGGACGTCCTCTAACTAATGGAATAGTCACCAAAGAGACTCAACCAATTCTAGTCCGAATCGGAGCACTTCATTCTGAGTCTTTAAGGTTCTTAGTGATACCAGAGGCTTCTCAAGAAATCATCCTAGGTCTACCCTGGTTACGCCAGCATAATCCCAGGATAGACTGGTGTTCCATGCAGATTCTTTCGTGGGGTTCAGACTGTCAGAAATCCTGTCTTCCCAAAATACGACCTGTAAGGAAGACTGCTCCATTAATATCACGTGCCATTCCAATGGAATACCAGATGTTTGCTGGTGTGTTTTCTGAGCAACAAGCGAATGTCTTACCTCCCCAGAGAGAATGGGATTGTCCGATCGATCTAATACCTGACAAGATACCTCCTCGTGGTTGTACCTATCCGTTATCCTTGCCTGAGAAGCAAGCCATGTCCAAATACATCCGGGACAACCTGGCAAAGGGTTTTATTCGACCTTCCACCTCACCTGCTGGAGCTGGGTTTTTTCTTTGGCAAGAAAGATGGTGGCCTGAGACCTTGTATAGATTTCCGGGGTCTCAATGACATAACAGTAAAGAATCGTTACCCACTTCCCCTGATTACAGAGTTGTTTGACAGGGTCAAGGGTTCCATCATATTTTCAAAACTTGATCTAATAGGGGCTTATAATCTCATCCGTATTCGGGCTGGCGACGAATGGAAGACCGCCTTTAATACCAGGGATGGACATTTCGAATACTTGGTGATGCCCTTTGGATTATGTAACGCTCCTGCTGTTTTTCAGAGTTTTCTTAATGAGATTTTTTGGGACCTGTTATACATCTCAGTTGTTGTCTACCTGGACGATATATTATTTTTTTGTCTTCTGTAGTGGAAAATCATGAACATGAGGGAAGTTTTAACTCATCTGAGAAATAATCACCTTTACTGCAAGTTGGAGAAATGTGTCTTCAGTGTACCCAGTGTGCCTTTCCTTGACTATGTTATCTCTGGCTCCAGTCTGGAAATGGATCCCAAGAAGGTACAGGCAATTTTATATTGGACCAGACCTCAGACTCTGAAAGTCACGCAGAGATTGTTGAGGTTTGCCAACTACTACAGACGCTTCATCAAGGGATTCTCATCATTACTGGCTCCCATTACAGCCCTGACCCATAAAGGTGCCAATCCTGCCCTATGGTCACCTGAAGCAGAATCTGCCTTCCAGCTCCTAAAACAAGCCTTCATTTCTGCGCCAGCCAGATCTGGATAGGCCTTTCCTATTGGAAGTGGACGCGTCATTGGAAGCTGTGGGAGCAGTCCTATCCCAGCGTTATGAGGACAATCGAGTTCATCCCTGTGGGTTTTTCTCCAAGAAATTCTCGCCTGCTGAAAGAAATTACACCATAGGCGAACAAGAACTCCTGGCAGTGAAGTTGGCATTAAAAGAATGGAGATATCTGCTGGAAGGAGCAAAGTTTCCATTCACTGTGTTTACTAACCATAAATATCTTCTTTTCCTCAAGAATCTTCAATGTGTAAGTCCTCGTCTGGCCCGATGGGCAATATTTTTTGCCAGGTTCCAGTTCACTCTGACCTTCCGGTCTGGGTTACTCAATCAAAAGGCAGATGCTCTATCTAGATCCCTCCTCTGTGACGACAAACTAGAGAATCAACACAATACCCCTGTCTTGGAGTCAAGAGTGTTCGCCACCTTAAAGGTCCAGCCGCCTACTGGGAAATCGTTCGTGGCCCCGGAGTTAAGGAAACAGCTCCTCACTTGTGCACATTCCTCTCGCTTTGCAGGGCATTCTGGCACCTGGAAGACCTTGGAGTTTTTAAAGAGAAACTATTGGTGGCCATCCATGAAAACGGATGTATTAGAATTAATTTCTTCATGCTCCTCTTGTGCCCAGCATAAATCTTATCGACAGGCCCCGGCTGGTGAATTGTTGCCACTACCCACTCCATCATGTCCATGGACGCATCTCTCCATGGACTTCGTCACAGATCTGCCAAACTCACAAGGGTTCACTACTATCTGGGACGTAGTAGACCGATTCTCAAAGATGGTCCATTACATACCCCTAAAGAAGCTGCCTACTGCCCCTGACTTGGCTCACCTGTTCGTTCAACACGTATTCCGTCTCCATGGTCTTCCTGTTGAGATAGTCTCTGACCGTGAGCCTTATGTTCTGTTCTTCAGGTGAAATTAAATTTTTCCACGGCTTACCAGCCGCAAAGCAATGGCTCCACTGAGAGGGTTAACCAAAGACCTAGAGACCTTCCTGAGGATTTTAATTACATCATCGCAAGATAATTGGGCTGCATTGCTGCCATGGGCCGAGTTCACACATAATACCTCCTATCACTCGTCAACAAATCAAACTCCATTTCAGATCATTTATGGTCTTCACCCCCGCATTCCGGAATTTCAAAGTCTGCCTGTCTGAGATGTCCCAGCCGTAGAAGATACGGTGCGGGATTTTTCTGCCATCTGGACTCAGGTGCGTGCTGACTTGGTGAAGGCGTCCTCCCGTTATAAAATCCAGGCCGATAAAAAACATAGGAAGGTACCACGCATGCAAGTTGGAGACCAAGTCTGGCTGTCCACCTGGAACCTTCGTCTTCGAGTACCATCTATGAAGTTTGCCCCACGCTTTATCGGTCCCTTCACCATCATTGAAGTCATTAATCCCATGGCTTATTGCCTACAGTTACCCCCACATCTGAAAATTCCCAATTCCTTTCACATTTCCTTACTCAAACCCCTGGTGCTGAACAAATACCACAGAGTTCTGCCTGCTTCTCCCCAAGTCCATACGGAAAGAGGAATTGAATTTGAGGTCTCCCATGTCCTGGATTCCTGTCTTAGCAGAGGTCATTTGCAATACCTGCTGGATTGGAGGGGTTATGGTCTGGAGCAGCGCTGTTGGACCGATGCCCGAGACGTCCATGCTCCTGCACTCATCAGGAAGTTCCATTCTGCTCATCCGGAGAAGCCAGGTGAGTGTCCTGAGGCCACCCAAAAGGGGTGCGGGTACTGTCACGGCCAGGGTTTCTCGGCATGGTGGTCGTTGGGTATTACCTGTAAGGTCACTATGGTGGGGGGTATCTAGCGCTGGTGTTTGGCAAGGGGCATTGGCTGCACGTGTTTCTGTGCAGGCACATTGTCAATCAGGGCTGGTAGGGCCTCGCATTGTTTCCGTTCCATTTGGCATGGGCGCCGCCATCTTGCTTTCTGACCATGTGATTCAACTGCCCAATCTTGGTGAGTCATCTGCTCCCTTCAGCCAGTCATAGCGCGGCATGGGGTATTTAGGAAGGTTCAGAGCCTTCCTTCATTGCCAGTGCAATGTGTATCTCAGCCTAGCTCTGTGTTCACCTCTTGTTACCTATGAAAAACCTGGACTTTTGCTTTTGCCATTCCCATGTCTGCTAAACCACTCATTAAAGATTCTACCTTTTTATTTAAATCCGCTTCTGTATCTGCTCCTGTCACCACCCCTGGTCCACAACTAAACCAGAACATTACAGTGAGGAGGATGATAATGACATCTTCCCAGTGTAGAAATGATTAACAATGCCGTTAGCTGCCTTAAGCCCATCGGTACTGTAGCTTGTTTTGTGGGGGCCCAAACGAGCCAAGCACTTCAGCCACAAATGTGGCAGTTCCTGTCGCCGAACTGCTAGGTTTGTTAAACTGTGCATGTCCTTTTTAATATACAACATAAGGGTGGGTGGGAGGATCCCAGGACAATTCACTTGTGTACAACTTTTCATTATGGGCTTTGCCAAGATTGTGTGTGTTTGTCAGAAAGTGTATATTACTGTACCTTACAGTGTTGTTTTATTTCATGCAATGCCATCCATTTTGGATGCTTGTTCTTAACAGTATTTTCCATTTCTCTGATTTTTTTTTTTATAGTTATAATGACACTAGTTAATTAATCAATAAATCAATAATACTTTACATGGTTTCCAATACATACTCCACCTCTATTTCCTGTACATGTGCCCACCTCTGATCTAGCTCTTGAATAATGAGAACAATTTATAGCATTGTATAGTTTATATTAAACTGCCATCCTGTCTGCCACTACTGTGCCACTCTGTTTCCTAGATGTGATATATTGGTTTTTTTAAACTGCCATGTGTTTGTGCCACTGCTCTGTCACTTAGTTTAGCCAGTCAGCTCGCTACAGTCTTTAAACAATATTGTAAGCTGTGAGGTGTTATTAATTTCCAGTCGTTTCCAGACAATTTTAGTTACTGAGGTTAATAATACTGTAGAAACAAAAATAGGCCCAAATTCTATGACTTAAGCTGTTTGTATCAATTTTTATAAATAGCTCCAGATCCAAAACCACAACACGACAATGAATTAAAACCAAAACACGAGGGTCCACACATCTTTATTAACACATAGGCACCTTAGTAGAGCATACATGCCTACTCTCCCAGAAAGTCTGTGATACTCCAAAATCTTTGGTGGCTCTCCCGGTTGCCCAGAAAAGTAGGCAAGTCTCCTGGAGGCCACCCACTCCCAAGTGAAGGGGGTGGTCCCAGAAGGCTTGATATTGCAATTTGCACTGAATCATAGCCCCACCAACCATTTCTCAGTGCCCAGAATCGCAGAATTGTGGCACCACGCCCCTGCACCACCCAATTAGCTTTACTTCATACACCATAATGTGCTCCACTGACAGGGGCATTGTAAGACTGTCAGGGGCCCATGTGCAAATATCTGTGGGCCCCTGAAAAAAAATCACGTTGGCACATATTCAATAGACTTTGGCACTGTGCCTGAGTCTCCTGTGCATGTGCAATATTTTCTGCATTATCTTTGGAAATATAATGAACACTTCAGGAATATGGCATCGGTACAATATTTGCGAAGTAATCAACATAATAGTAGATAATAATAGCCAGCAGAAGTTAGGTAAAAGCAATGGGTGCAGAGTGTGCAGTATGACCCCTCCTTGACACAGGAGCCTATGTGCAACACACCATGTATATCGTCTTATCCTGAGCGTAAGGTAACAAGACCTCACTCAGATGCAATGTTATCCATTTCATCTTTATTTCCTTATTTCCTGCCAGGCCAGAGCAGGTAGACCACTGCTTCCCCTCATGGCCATTAGACTGCGCCTCATATCAGTCATACTGTCCCAACTTCAGTTGTAAGATAGCGGGGCTGGCGGAAACATAGTCAAACATTGAGGTGCGCAGTGTGATCAGATTTCTGCATTTAAAAGGCACATCAACAGCTGAAATTCATCATCAACTTATCGATGTGTACGACGATAACATTATGTCACGGAAACTGGTTTGTGTTTGGTACACTGCCTTTGATAACAGCAGGACACATGTTTAAGATGAGCAGCGATCTGGCTGGCCAAGCACGTCCACCACAGAAGAGAATTTCTACTGAATTGAAGGACTGATTCAGGAGGACAGATGCATTCGAGTTAGTGATATTGCTGACAAACTGAACATCTCAGTGAGTACTGTGCACAACATCATTCATGAGCAACTGCGGTATAGGAAAAACAGGTACTCTAGGTACCGAAGCAACTCACAGAAGTTCACAAAATCAATAGGATGGGATTGTCTCTCGTGAACTTGACACGGTACCATGAGGAGAGAGCATGTAGTGTATTGTTACAGGCAATGAAACATGGGTGCATCATGTGACACTGGAGACAAAGCAAGCATCCATGACATGGAAACACACATCTTCCCCACTTTCAAAGAAATTCAAAATAACTTCATCAACAAAGAATATCATGGCGACCCTGTTTTGAGACCCCAATGACTTGCTTCTTTCTGATTTCCTAACCAAGGGAAATACTGTGAATGCTGTGACACATTGAGCCAGTTGTGGAGGGCAATTCAATGATATGACCTGGGTTGCTGCAAACACACGTCGCATTACGGCACGATAATGACAGGCCAACATGAGTTGTAACGGCTCTACCATTGAAAGGTACTGGACCTTCCTCCCTACAGCTGTGACCTGGCACTGAGTGATTTCCATCTCTTTGGTGCATTGAAGAAGCACCTGGGTGGAAGGCGATTTGCAATTGACGGTAAAGTTCAGCAAGACATCATGTCCTGGCTTCAGACACTTGACACTGATTTCTTCTATCCGGGATAGATGCCTTGGTGTACCGTTGGAACAAATGCTTAGACAAGTATGTGGAAAAATAAGCTGTAGCAAGGCCATACAATTGATTATACGTATATGCATGAATTGAATACATTTACGCAATGAGAGGTCTTGTTACCTTGTTTATTGAACCAACCTCGTATTTGTTGATTTCTATATTTAATTTTATTGAAAGGCAAAAATGTTGCTTATTTTTTTCTGACCATTTGCTGAAGGCTGGCTAATTTCTTATACACTGCCTGTGAGTCAGTGGAGACTGTGCATCTTTAGATTTGCTAATGATTCTATTAAGCCCCAAACTTCTAACTAGAAATTCATTATTATTCTTATAATAAAGGACCGTGTGTAATCACTTGGCAGCCATCTTTAAAGCCCCCACAGCACCCAAAGATCCAGAATGCCAACAGGTCTTTCAGTATTGGAATGCACATCTCCATCATGTCTGGAGCAGTGATAAGGGAGAGATGGGCATAGAAAGAGGGGGGCATCCAGCTGCAGTCTGGGGACCTGTGGAGAATGATCCCTTTGTCCCTCTGTCTTCAAAGTTTGCATGAAAACCTATTCACACAGCCTGCAGCTGCAGTCATCTTCATAAGAAGAGAACCAGGGAGGGGGTGATGTCAATCTCACAAACAAGTATAGACTATTTATCTGTCTCCCAGCTGCAAAACTTTTCAAAAAGAAAACAGCACCAGATTTTTTTTGTATTTTTTTATGCAACATTGAACTATTCTCAGTTTATTTTTGTTGTGAAATATAGTTGCTATAACACACTACTATCATAAACATTAGTGTGATCTCTACTTTAAACTAGCATAATTGCTATAAATCAAGAGTAGTGATAGGGACTTAGCCACTTAACTGGCAAATTTAATTTCCAAAAAACGTTTAGAAATTGTCAGTTTTTTTAAGTCTTCTTTTTTTTTTTCAAATAATATTTATTGGAGTTTTTCAATAAATGGTATACAGCAATAGAACCACAGTAGGGAGACAAAGTCAAGTACACAGAATCAAGAAACATGTGAGCAATGTGTCAATAAGTCATAAAGGATAAAAGAAAGAAAAAAACAAGAACATTCAATAGCATGTAGAACTAAAGGTTTTTTTTTTTCATTTAATAAATAAATATATCTAAGGGGTGTTTTTGCAACCCCCCCCCCATGTCCATAGGCTCCCCATTGGCAACAGACCCCCTAGTGGTTATAAATCATATTACTGTCACTTTCTGGAGTAGATGTATGATGAAGCGCCGTTTTGGGTTAGAATTCTCCCGCTACCCCTAACCATCACCCTAGTGCCTAGCACTAAACTAACCCTCCCAGCAGCGCCTAACTCTTCAGAGAATGTCACCATTACACATGGCAGCATGTCAGATGTTGTTACCGTAGTGAACCGGCCCAGGCCCCAGTACTATTGAGTGGTAGGCATGGCCACAGCCCCCCAGAGAGAAAAACCCTATTTGCAGTGCTGTGAGCCCCTCAGCCCAGCACAAATCCGGGGGGGGGGGGCGCAATCATTGATCGCTCTCCCCCACAAGCAGATGAGACTGTTGCTGCTGCTTAACTGCTTAACAGTCTCCCTGCTCCCACTGCAGCCCAGCACACAGCAACATGGGGAGGGGCGGCGGTGGATCTGGACCCCTCCAACACAACCGGGTAATTAGTACCCACTCCCCCCCCCTCTAGGCGCCCATGAACATGTCAACATTCTGAGGATTTCAGCATGGTACCTGTTGGCATGTTGAACCATGTCAACATTATAGTTCGATATTGTGGTGGCAACATTATGACTGTCAATATGGTAACTGTTGTCAATGAGACTGGATCCCATTAATATATGTCATAGGAAATTGCGAAGATTTTAGAATTAAGCCTTATGAGGCGAGTGGAATCTCACTGGTGAGGGGAACCGCTTGCCAAGGATTCATAAAGTGAGTATACATATTTGCACACAGGCATTTAGATACAGTACATTGAAAAATGGAATGGGATTGAAATACCTGCGGCTCAACAGCTGCCCGTTCAAATCCCGACAGTGAGAGTTCGACAGTGAGAGATCCCGTCGGGCGTTGGTAAGTACCCTAACCCTCCCCTCTCCACCCCCTAACCCTCCTTTAGGGGTGCCTAGCAATAACCTCCCCTCCTATTGCCTAAACCTAACCTCTCCCCAGGGGTGCCTAAACCTAACCCCCCCTCCCCGCACCCTAACCCTCCCGGGGGGCTGCCTAACTCTAACCTCTCCCCCAGTGCCTAACCCTAACCCCTCCTTCCCCTAGCCTAACCCTAACCTTCCTGGGGGGGGTCTAACCCTAAGTCCCTCTGTAAGTGTTATACTTACCCTTCAGCGGACGATCGGGATGGCGGGGGCCGGTCCCTCGGTGTCAGGATTAAGATAGTCGTCGGCATTTCGATGCCTATCTTAAATCCCTTGTCGGCAGGTCCAGTCAGGATTTAGACCGGCGGCATTGAGTCCGCCAGTCTATTAACTACATCCCTTGAAAAATGAAGAAACTAAATCAGCTTTGGTTTGGATCAGATCTTCAATTGCTCGTGGATTAAATGCAGCAGAAATTAAAATGTGTTACTACTTTGTTATATTTGAATTATCTGCAGAACTATTTACATTTGCACCTCACCTGTAAGAATAAACCTCCTTCCTTGGTCAGATTACCTGCACCTACCCTCACTGTGCACCTTGCTGGGCATTGAATGTTTCCAAAAACTGTGCTCTGTTATGTTTCAGCCAGTCTGATCCCATGTCCTGTGTTTTGCAAACCTGTGTTCTAATTCTGCTCTTCCTGGCCATGACTTTGAATATTATTTAAACCTGTAAACCTATATTACAGTTATTTATCCCTCGTCTGGCTGTAACCTTTATTCTAGTTGTTCACAGTTTGTTTGTATCCTGTGTCTATGAATTCCTCTGCACTGTAAGTGCCCAGAGACTGTGTTTTATTAATATCCTGCCATACTTGCATGTGTTGCTGTTTCCTGCAATCTGTGACATAGGGGCCATTAGACGCTGTAGCGGAATCAGTATGATTTACTGCCGGCCGCGGTTCAAATCCCGACAGCGGAAGCCCGGCAGTGAAGTATTTCTTCTATTTACTAACCTAACCTCCCACCCCCAACCCTAACCCTCCTTAGGGGTGCATAACCCTAACCTCCCCCCCAGATGCCCAACCCTAACCCCCCTCTAAGTGCCTAAACCTAACCCCCCTTTCCCCGCAGCCTAACCCTAAGCCCGTGGGGGGTGTCTAACCCTAACCCTAACTCCCCCTTCCCCTAGCCTAACCCTAACCTCCCGGGGGGTGCCTAACCTAACCCTCCCCACCCCCGCGGCTGTCCACGCCCGCCGCCTGGTTTACCTTTGATTGGTAAGCCGGGTGTTGGGCTCCCGGCATAGGTCTAATGACAGGCGTCGGGATTTTGACGCCGGTCATTAGACACTTGCCGGGATTAGACAGTCGGGATGCTGACGGTCGGCATTTAGACCGTCGGCATCCCGACTGCATCCCGCTGTAGCCTATGGGATGTGGATCACAAAAGTTACTGGGAGAGGGATTCGGCACTCTCCACACGTGCATTCATGGTCAGCAGATCGCACAAGCACAGTAGAGCTGAAGGAGAAGTGAAGTGATTGCATTAGCAATCACTTAACTTCTACAACACCCAGTTGCAAATGCAGGATTTTGAAAGGGGGGTTTCCAAATAATTGGTTACAGAACCAATGACAAAAAATATAACCAGAATAAGCCTGCAACATTCACTTTATTGTGTACTTCAAGTGTTTTCATATAAATAACAATAAATAATATAAATAAGGTATCTGGGCATAAAACTTGCTTATGCACAGTGTGTAACAGTATGTACGAACAAAATTTAAACTACCAGTGCAATTTAATGCACTGGTAGTCCCTTATTCATGTTATGACACACCGTAGTGCCCCTTTTACACAATGCCCACATTAGTGCCCCTTATACACAATGTCCACAGTAGTAGTGCCCTTTATACAATGCCCACGTAGTAATCTACCCTTTAGTAGTGCCCCCATTAGTAAGGCACCCTGTAGTAGTGCCCCAATAGTAATTGTGTCCCCATTAGTAGTGCACTCAGTAGTAATGCCCCCACTAGTAGTGCCCTCAGTAGTAGTACCCTGAGTGGTAATGCCCCCAGTAGTAATTCCCCCAGTGGTAATGCCCCCATAGGTAATGCCCCCTATAGTAGTGTCCCCAGTAGTAATGCACCCATTAGTAGTGCCCCCAGTGGTAGTGCCTCTAAAAAAATAAAAATAAAATACAAACACAATTCACAATGCTGCCGTCTGGTCTAATCGCTCCTCTGATCTACATGATGTCTCTCCTATAGTGCTCACTGCGGGAGCCGGAGCTCAGGAGTGAGTTCCAGCCTCCGGTTGCTGCTGCGGGGAAGGAGCCGGGTGCCTGGCAAATGGAGCCTTCCTGCGGCGGCATGAAGAGGGGGTGCAGGTAAGATGGAGCAATGGGCAGGGGGGGTTCTAGGTATTTGGAAACCCCCCCTGTGTGCGCATATGACACCACTGGGACAAGCTACTTTCGGAGCCCCTGGCCCTATGGGTGTTTTTTTAATACATCTAGATGATCATTGACATCTTATTGTCGTGAACAGTGGCGATAAAAACTATATCTATTGGGTTTAGGACCCTATAATTAATAAATATGCCCCTAAACATGAACCTGATACAATTATTGTTTTTGCAACTCTGTGTTTGTGCATAAATAGTAGGCTGATTCAATTAGAAGCGGTGCTTAGCACTTGAAGCAGTGCCTGGGCTATTTAATTGCAGTCCGCGGTAAGACTGTAGGCTACACACTGTAGATTTCTGTTTGCACCCTCCTGAGGTGTGAATAGAAATCCATGGGGTAAGTTGGGCATTCTGCCCTTACCACGGCAGTGGTGAGCGCATTAACCCATAGCTCCAAGTACTTAACCTGGAATCTATGGATTAACATTTTCGCGGCAGCCACGTAAAGTGCAAAAAGCCCTACTTAATGCTAATTTCTGTTCGAGCCTCAGGTGGAGGTGAATAGAAATCTGTGTTAAGTGCATGTTACAGGCTGCAATTGGATAGCCCTGGGCACAGCATCGAGGGTAAACCTCAATTTGAGGATAATTGAATTTGTCCCATAAAGAGAGTTCAGGCTGGCATAGAGGTATTAATTGTAATTTAAGATACTGAGACGTACCTAAAACCAGGATACTGCAAAAAAACAATCTTAAACCAAACAAAAAGAGTAAATAAACAAAAAAAAACTAAAAATTAAAAATATCTAAAAAATTATATAAATAAAAAAATTAACAAAGAAAGTAGTCATGATCGTATGCTTTGTATAATCCTAAGTAAGCAATTAGTACATTCCAATAAGCAACATTATTATTATCATTTATTTATATGGTGCCACAAGTGCTCCGCAGCACCTTACAAAGTACATAAACAAATCAGTGACCAGTGACTAAGGCCTATTTCACATTTGCCGGTTTTGGCCGGCCGGGGAAGAACCTGGCGGTAGCTGGCCGGGGTTTTTTCAGGCACTCAGTGCCTTTCACAGCCGTTTTTTATGTGTGTGTTTTTTTTTTAAACCAATTGGGCATGCGCAACAGCAGCTGCTCCTCCACAAGCCCGCCCAGCAGAAGCCAGTGTTTCCTTCACACCAGGGGTGTATCTAGGGATCCAAGCGCCCCTGGCAATGTAATGGACTGGTGCCCCCCCATGCAGCGCCCCCAGTAGTAACCCTCCAGTAGCAATCCCCCTATGCTGCATTGTCCCCATTAGTAGCCCCCCCTATACAGTGCCCCCAGTAGTAGTCCCCCCTATACAGTGCCACCAGTAGTGGCTACCCCCCTAAATTACCCCCAGTAGTGGCCACCCCCCTAAATTATCCCCTGTAGTGGCCACCCCTATACAGTGCCCCCAGTAGTGGCCACCCCTATACAGTGCCCCCAGTAGTTGCTACCCCTATGCAGTGTCCCCAGTAGTGACCACCCCCCTAAATTGTCCCCAGTAGTGGCCACCCATATACAGAGCCCCCAGTAGCAGGCACCCCCCATGAAGTGCCCGCCCCAGTAGCGGCCACCCCCTATTTCAGTGCCTCCAGTAGTGTCCAACCCTATAGAGTGCCCCCAGTAGTGGCCACCCCCTAAATTGTCCCCAGTAGGGGCCTCCCCTATAGAGTACCCCCAGTAGTGGCTACCCCTATACAGAGCCCCCTGTAGTGGGTACCCCCCATAAATTGCCCCCCAGTAACGGCCACCCCCTATTTCAGTGCCCCCTCCTACACACACAAAGAAAAAAAAAACTTACCTGACCGCTCTCACTGCGGTCTGCCCTACACTTGTGGGGCCGAGGGACTTGTCCACCCCTTGGCTACTGGTGGCACTGCTGGGTGGCGCCCCCCCTTTTGTCGGCGCCCCTGGCGAGTGCCATCCTGGCCAATGGGTAGATACGCCCCTGCTTCACACTACTGGCATGCAGGGATGGCACGGACACGGCACGGCAGCCGTCCTGCACAGTAGATATTTCCAGCTGTAACACGGCGACCGTGCCGTGTGAAAGCACCCAGGTGATTCCCTGCATTGCTATATTTCACACCCGGCTAAAAATTGGGCAGCTTTTTGTCGCCCGACCAAATGTGAAATAGCCCTTACAGTACAATACAATACAATGCAGGACAAGGACATGAATAATATACATTGCTACATTAACGACCATAACACCCACATAAGCAGCAGAGTATAAGAAACCAAGTGTTAGGTGCCCTAGTGGGAGAAGTAGAGGAAAGTAAGTAGGGAGAAGCACAAGAGGGTAGAGGGCCCTGCTCGTAGGAGCTTACATTGTAAAAGGGAGGGGCAGACAAACAGGTGTGACACAGATGGAGTAGACGGGGAGGAAAATCAAAGTCTGTTCGTAAAAGGCTACCGTAATATCTCAGTAGAAGGAAGTTGACATCTGAATCTCTCTCTAGGAATAATGTAAAGTAAACTCAAATATGACACAAATGTGTGCTTGCTGACCTACATGCTATAAAATATCAAGTACTCATCCAGGTCAGAGTGTCACAGGTGAGCAGTTGGTAATTTTGCCAGACAGTGCTACTCCTATCTCCTTGCGTGATTCAGGTACACCTTGGAAACAGCTGGATCCACTGCAGATAGGTCAAATAGGAATTGCAGTAATCAAGATTGGAGGTGATGAGGGCATGAATTTATAAACGCTCACACTTGGTAATTAACATAATGGGTCAATATTCGCATTTAAAACTGGAGGTGCACACCTTCAAGTGGCTAAAGTCTCTATTATTATCTTTTATTTATAAGATACCGGACGGGATGCATCCTGCCACTCTTCGCATGCATTCCGACGTTAATTACCCATAAACAAATGCATAAACAAAATCACAAAGGGCAGCTATCTCGGTAACAGCTGTCCTTTGTGAATGAGGGATTTCCAGGTCTATGACTCAGATGTCCCTCTGGTGTCATTCTGCACATGCGCAGAAGGACACACGCGCCGCAGGGGGTGCTAAGATGGATCCCTTTCACAGCAATCTCCGAATAGAAGCCCATAGATTTCTATAGGGCAATTCCATCAGAAGATGGCATTACCTACATCCATATCCAAGCCCCGGAATGCACCATCAAGTGTCTGTAGTGTCGTACACGTCAAATTACAAAAAATACAGTGGAAGTGAGTTCCGGAGCAAAGGAAGCAGCATGGGAGAAGACTTTGATAAGGTACTGAGACGATGTAATTAATGGGGAGTTAAGGCGATAGTCAGAGGAAGAGTGGAGGGAACGGGAAGGGAGTTTGAACAAAGATGGTGTTGGAAAAGTAGGAGGGGGAGGAGCAATATGGTGCTTTCAGAAAGAGATTAATCTGTTTTCTGTATGGGAAGGGGAGCCAGTGAAGGAGTTAAAGGAAAGGAGAAGGTGAATCAGAGCAAAGAGACAGGAAAATGAGACTACCACCTAGAGATTAGCGGTTTGCTTTTGGCTCGGTTAAGTTCGGAAAATCGAATCCTATCACGTAGCTATCACGTGATTTTGACAGCCATTAGAATAGATCCGAACTTGCATTAATTTGGCAAAAAGAATCGAGTAAAACCGAAATACTCATCTCTACTATCAGCAGCATTAGTATAGATCTAATAGGTACAGGCGGGAGAAAGGGAGACCATAGAGTGTGCAGTAGTTCAAGCAGGAGGTAACAAAGGCATGAGCAAGAGCTATAGGGTGGGATGAACTAAGCATCGCATCCGCAATATTATTGCCGGTATGTACCTAGAAAATTGCAAAAGACGGCTCTCCCGGTAAGAGCTATCCTTTGTGATAGAGGGACTTCTGGGTTTATGACACAGAAGTCCCTCTGGTGTCCTTAACAGAAGTCCCCCTGGGAAGGATGCGCAAGCTGTGTTATGAAGAAAAAAGGGATTTAGTATCCGCACAAGAGCAGTTCAATCTTTTACATATTATATACTGCACCCATACATATGGTCTAGTGAATATATTTTTATATTTGATTACTCATGGGGGGTGCACCCTAGCATAAATATCACATGCAAGAAAAAGAGGTAGTATTCTAAAGTGGGGCACTAAAGCAGTATCTCCTAAAGTTTTACCTTTATTACATAAATTAAAAGCGAATTATAAAAACAAAGGCCCTCATTCAGAGCCGTACGCTCTGAGCAGAGCTCTCGCTCTGAATGAGGGCCGCCCTCCATAATTATGGAGCATCCTCCTGGACGCTCATATAGCTGTGGGTCACCACCCACAGCCTATACGAGCGTGCAGTTTGATGGCCGCAATGGTCTTGACCATCGCGACCATCGCCACTGCGAGCCGGAGCCTGCGGTTGAGTTTTTCAACCGCAAGGCCCGGAGTGATTTTGGCTCTATCGGAGCCAAAATCACTCCCACTGACATCACTAGTGATGTCAGTGGGCCGGCTTCTGACGGTAGGCGTTCCCTTGGGAACGCCCCCGTCTGGGAGGCACGCCCCCGGCACGCCCACCAAAGGGGGCGTGCTGTCAATCAACATCGACAGCACGCCCCCTTTGATCAGACACAACGAGCGAATGAAAGTCCTTCGCTCGTCGCGTCTGACGCATGCGCACGACGGAGCTCCCGCCGTCGTGCGCATGCGCAGTGCACAACATCGACCCACTTGCGAGCGGACAGCCGCTTGCTAGTGGGTCTGAATCAGGCCCAAAATGTGAAGTGATATGTACTTGTAACATGTATATTGTCAGTTAAAAAATGGACATCTCAAATATAGGGTATTCACCCCAGTCCTTGGAATGTGGGCCTTGAGCTAGAATGCAGCTTTTGGTATTGGAGGTGTATTATTATCCAGGTCAATTATCAACCTCAATTAGTGGATACCTCTCCAAACCCTCTATACCTGAATATTCACTACTATTGTCTAGTGGCTCTTACAAATTCTGAATCCTGCTGGTTACTAGAATGAAAATGTCATGTAACTACACATAGTAACTATTTTTTCTGTTACAAAGATGCTGATCTTTGTGCAAGTGGGATCAATCTCCACAGCCATTCATTCTGCTGTTCTCAGCAGTGCATCATTTGTTATCCACAAAAGGTCAAATCAATTGACTTATTGAGCCCTCTCTCTGTATAGGTACAAATAGTGTATGTCTGCCTGCAGTATCCTTCTACAATGACCAGAAAACCATGTATAATCCACTCATACTGTTCAATAATCTGTGTTGTATGTGTTGTGTTGTATGTTGTATACTGTGTTGACATGATATATGTAGACAAAACAATATATATATTTATATTGTATCAATTATATATTATACTGTGCATATATTTCCTATTCTACTTAGTATGTACTTAGATCTTTAAATCTGCCACTGCACCATGGTTTGTATAACACCTAGGGCTAAATTTACTAAGAATCGAGTTTGGGTGAGATTGCAATCTCACGTGAATTTAGGCATGTTTTTCAACTCGCAAATTTACTAAAGACAAACTCAAGTGAGTTTGGAAGAGAGTTTTCTCTTTTCACTGTTAAAACTCGTGTGAGATAGCAAACTCGAAAAAACTCACCATTGGCCAAACTAGGAAGTACTTTTCATGAAAAAGATGCAACTCAGGAATTTACTAAGATTCAAGTTCACAATCTCGGGTGAGATTGTAGCAAACTCACTGATAAATTGAAGTTTCAAATAGACCACCTCCTGAGCTGTGAGTTTGCCAGAAACATACACTGATCAATGTGATTTGTGTATGTTTCTGCCAGTATACCTAATGTAAAGGTTTTTTTTTTAAATAAAAATAACGTAGGTTCCCCCCCCCCCCCCAAAAGCCATAACTGGGTTCAGACTTGTCAGCCAGTTCTGCTTCCAAAAATTACGGAGAACAAAACGAGTAGGGTTTCACCGTAAATTAGGAACCAGCACCAGGCTGCAGGACCAGTCCTGGTTTTAAATACAGGGGGAAAAAATTGTGATGGGGTCCCCCTATATATCAGTTTGGGTCTGTGCTGTTTTTAAATATTGGGGGTCTACAATGCAATTATATTTAAAACCAGGACTGGCCCTGCAGCCTGTTGCTGGTTCCTAAATTACAGTGTAACCCTACTCGTTTTGTTCCACATAATTTTAGGAACCAGGACTGGCTGACAAGTCCGGGGCTGGTTATGCATTTGGGGGAGGACTCTACATAATTTTTTAATTATATTTTAACCAGTTTTTTCAGGTAAGGCACAAGCAGCCTTTACGTATCTCACTGATATGTGCAGGCTGCTTGTTTGTGTGAGTTTGGCAGAGAGAAAACACTGCAATCTCGGGTGAGTAATCTCATCTAAACTCGCAACTAGGGGAAGAAATCTCGATCTACTTCACCATCAGAAAGCTCACTTTCAGCTAAACTCACTTCTTAGTAAATTTGCAAATTGGAAAACTGAAAAATCAACTGAGTTTCGGCGAAGTAAAGTGTTTAAAAAAAACAAAACTCGACCAAACTCGATTCTTAGTAAATATACCCCCTACAATCTATTCTCTATATATATTTGCAACAACTATACATGAGTGTAGTGTTTGGGCAGACATGTTGTATATTACAATTATTAGTGGATACAAGCAAGCTGAATGAACATCAGGTGAGGATGTAGGTGTCTGAAATAAAAGCACTGGGTTTTTGTTTTGTAACCACAACAGTTAAGACTAGGTAGGGCACAGTGCCAACCTATTTTGGAGATAAGTCTCAGAACTTGTCTCTAGTTTCAAACAGAGCCTAAGGGCTTTTGGTTATGTCCCCTCCGCCTCTTCTGTACTCAATCTCCCCCTCCCTGAGCTTCACTTCATGGGGCACAATGCAGTCTTTTGTCCCCAGTGATGTGGATGATTTGGAACAGCCAGCAAATCGCATTGTGGTTTATGGCAACTTGTACACGATACTGGCTTAAGGCACGGGACACCTCCCTCCTAATGTGAAGGAAGACAAGGTGACCAAGAACAGTATTCTGGAAACAAGTCCATATTACAGTGGTTTAGGAAATGCCTCAGTCTACACAAGTGGTGAACAACTCCATGTGCTATGAAACTACATGTTCCAGCATGCCCGTCTGTCAGAGACTGAGGACATGCTGGGACTTTTAGTTCTACAACAACTGACAAGCTATAGTCTACCCAAATCTGGTCTACACTATCATTAAGTAAGCTTTTCATAATGTCACTGTAATTAGCCCGCCATAGTAATAACAAACACATTAAAGAAGTGCTGCTCTTTCTTTATACAGGTTATTTTACATTTATTTTCTTTCAAAGCAGCAGTCAAATACTGTGGGCCCTATTTATCAATATTGTTTTTACTAAAAATGTGTTTACACACCCTTTTTACATTATTTTAGTATTACATAAATGTATTAAAGGGATTTTGGAGCAGTTTTCATGAAAAACTACTCCAAGCCCTTCAGTTCGCATATTTTTAGTATGCAGATCGCATTTCCCATGGGAAATGTGATCTGCTCAGATTTACTTAAAATAAATTGTGATAAAATACCGGGAGAAGCGCTGTGATAATAACGCCACCTTTAGATGGTGTTATCAGGGCTTTCACCTGTTTCCCCGACTCCTGCTCTGCTCTGACAGGCAGAGCAGAGCCGGGAGCCGGCCCCCGTGATTAGCTTTCTGGTCTAAATAGACCACAAGCTGTTCACTTAAAAAAAAAAAATAGTTATAAAACCCAAACACTTACTTCCATCCAAGGACCAGTAATCGGTGCTCCTGTGAGGTCCTCTGTGGATCCGGTCAGCTCCTCTCCAGCTTCCTGCACTATGACCCTTGTCAGCTGCTGCATAGAGCAGCTGACCAGGGTCACAGTGCAAGATCCCCGAGACCAGCAGACCGGAGTCTCAGAGAAAGGACCTCACCGGAGCACCGATCACTGTGCAGGTAAGTATAAGCTGAAGAGGTGGAGGGTATCATGGGGGGTTGCGAGGGGGGGGAGCGAAAAATACAGTGGAAAGTGTGGGAAGTGGATTCGCAGGGACAGAGCTTTATCGCAAGCTCTGTCCCTGAATGCGATATTTGATACATCCTTGTGATGTGGATTGTGATAAATATGCCCCTGTATGTGGTAACAGTTACCTTTAACTAATGTGTATGATTTATATATAATAGGATATCTAATCAAAATGTAAAAACTAAAATAAATTGTCATAATAGCCCACTCTACCATCGTCACCTCAATTCATCATACTCTGGCAAATCTGGTACATTACAAGAGGGGAGAGTATCATCAGAATGTTTTTTTCACATTAATATGGTAGATTACTACCATGGTGTGTTTGAGGAGCACCCTAATAGTTAGAGCTCTAAAAGCAGGTGATAGGAGCAAGTAGGCAGCATAGACATGCAGCTAGTATTTGGCAGGTATATTTATTAACTGATTGCACATGTAACAGAATGTTATTGTACAATAATAAGTTATTAATGTGGTATAAGCATGCAGTAGTCCAAGAATCTAACACACTTGTGGGCAAGGGGCCAATAAGGGGTTTAGGAGTAGTGTGGCCAATTCTGTCCAATGGCCTGATACACCTGTGAACAAAAACAGTACAAGGAGAGTTAAGCAGGAACGTGGTAGTATAACCATCAAGATTCTGGTGCACAGCAAAAGCTGTGCAAAAAGGGTCAAGCAGGATCATGATCTTACACCCTCCAAGAGGCTGTTACACATGTGAGCAAAAGTGGTGCAGATTGTTTCAGCAGGAGTGTGGTATTATACTATCCAAGAGTCTGGTAGTGTACATGAAGAAGCATGGTCTTGACAGAATCCAAAATGCCTGGTTATACAGCAAGCAGTGTAGTAATGGGAATATCTACAACATCTACGAGGTGAGAACTATTGACTACCTGTCAGTGACAGGAAATACTCCTGAGGTAAAAGCAGGAAGTGTTGTGAGGTAATATTAAAAACGCTGATATAAGACTCCCAAAAACTCATTTTGCAAAAAAAAAAAAAATATAGCCATTACTGAAATCCCTCTACCACCTCAATACCACAGGTGTAAATCCCCCCCAAAATTTTTTTGGGGACTTTTCACCACCCTCCGATTGGCGGAAAAAAAACAGCCAAAACTTTTTCGATGTTTTCATATTGAATATGGAAGCGTCGAAATCCAATTAATTTCAATAGATGACGAATCGCCCGGCGAAAAGCTATAGCGGCGAAAAGTTTACGCAATTTTTTTTTTGTGTAAACTCGAAATTGAATACAGTGTAAAAGTAAAAGTGGCGAAAATTACGTCAATCAAGTGTAAACCTCGCAGAAACTGACTTTTCACTCCATATTGAATACCCCTGTAAGTAGCCTATACTCTTCTCGATCACTGGTTCGGTGGAATTATCCTCATTTGGCCACTTCCTGTTTGGAGTCTGTTGTTATGGTAACGCATAACTTAGGTCTAATATTTTTAAAAGTATGATATATTCAATATGTTAAAGATTGTGTACATTAATTATTGGATGTATTATGGATACATTTTGAGTGTCAATATTAATCATGTTGCACTTTAGCCTGGACTGCATTAGATTGCTGATGTAATTTCCTTTCATGAATGAATGGCTGTTCTATCCTTAAATACGGGGCTTTGTCACACTCTAAGCATGTTTTGATAAAGGCCCAGTTGTGGCCGAAACGTGTCGACCAACAAAGAGCGTGAACAGCCTCTTTCTACACCTCATGAATTTTAGGTATGATCCTTCCGGAATCAGTGTGATTTACCGCCGGCCGCATGGCCAGCAGTTCAAATCCTGACAGCAACAGCCCGGCAGGGGCGAAAATCCTGATCGTCCAAAGGTAAGTATTTACTAACCCTATTCTGCCCCCTAACCCTAACTCTCCCTTAGGGGTGCCTAACCCTAATGTCCCCCCCAACTGCCTCACCCTAATCCCCCCTCTAAGTGCCTAAACCTAACCCTCTCTTCAATGGGGGGTTCCTATCCCTAACCTCCCCCCGGGGGTGCCTAACCCTAACCCCCCCTTCCCCTAGCCTAACCCTAACCTCCCAGGGGGGTGCCTTACCCTAAACCCCCCCCCGGGACCCCCTAAACTAACCCTCCCCCCCGCGCAGCTGTCCACGCCCAGCTTACCTTCGGTCGGTAAGCCGGATGTCGGGCTCCTGGCGTAAGTCTAATGACAAGCGTCGGGATTTTGTTAAACCACCCCCCGCCACGCCTACAAAACGGGCCGAGCTGTCAATCAACATTGTAGTGAGCTCCGGAGCGAGAGAATTTCTCTCTCACTCTCGGGGCTTGCGAAACACGCAGTGCGGCCGCTGCTTGTGTGCAGGGCCTAAACATCGATCCGGTTGCGAGCACTCAGCTATGTTTTTAGTTTATTTTATATTGTATTATTCTTGTGGACTGTTTCTCTGCAATTAAACTGGACATTGTCATTTACACCAGACACTGGTTAGGGTATGTCAGGTGTTTTTTAAACATTCTTTTTTTTCTCTGGATATCCCGTTTGTTTGGTTTTTTTAGAACGGCCTCCTGGCCGCTCGCATAGCTGTGGGTGACCACCAACAGCTATAGCGAGCGGCCATGATGATGGTCACGATGGTCAAGACCCAGAGAGCTTTTGGCTCAAACAGAGCCGAAAGCTCTCCCACTGACATCACTTGTGATGTCAGTGGGGCCGCCCCCAGAGGGTAGGCGTTCTCATGGGAACACCTCTGTCTGGGCAGCTACCCCCCCTGGCCCGCCCACCAAAGGGGGCGTGCTATCACTCAACATCGACAACATGCCCCCTTTGGTATGAGACCCGGAGCGACGGATTGCCGTCGCTATCCGGGTCTCGCGCATGCGCACGACGGAGCCGGCTCCATCGTGCGCATGCGCTCTGGGCCACCATCGACCTGGTTGCGAGCGCTCAGCGCTTGCGATCGGGTCTGAATCAGGCCCACAGTCCCCTTTATTCTTAATGAGGTCGACGGGCTGGCCCTTTCTACCAGACTCCAAAAAGTGTTGCTTTTTGGGGCTTGATGGTAACTGCTTTATATCTATGGAGACATTTTCATTTACGTCCTCCAAAGTCTTTTGGAAAATAACATTCTGTGAGAAATTGTGGAGGAGTCTTTCGAAAATACGAAAGACTCTTCCAATATGCTGGGATGTCATTCACAGGGACAGCATCTGATCAAAAGTGCTGCTCCTGTAGACATCTATATAATAAGCGACAAAAGTGTGTCTGTCTGTTTGTTTGTCCTTTATGCACGGGCCAGAGTTTGGAGCTAGCTCCACCAAATTTGGCAGGGTGGTGTAGTTTGACCAGGATAAGTTTTTGCCTAGGTTTAAACTTCATCAGGGCCACACACTGTCACACAATCGCTAAAAATTGGGACACTCTTAAATTATAGAGGTTCCAGGGATGGCTCAAGTGGCAGTCTGCCGAAAACCTGTGTGAAAGCTACAAAAGCATACCTCCCAACATGACCCTCTGCAGGAGAGACACAATGCTCTGGTCCTGGACTTCCCTGGTAATATATGATTGGTGGAGGCTCCAGAGGTGGGGCTGCAGCACAGTCCAAGATTCAAATAGGGGAGTCGCATCAACTGCCAGTGAGTCCCAGCCAGTGATGTTTGACAGCGGATTAAATGACAGTTGGTGTGACTCCCCTATTTGATTTTTGAACTGCGCTGCAGCCCCGCCTCTTACCAGGGAAGTCCAGGACCAGAGCATTGTGTCCCTCCTGGAGAGGGTCATGTTGGGAGGTATGCAAAAGTATCCTTTTAACCTCACAGTGAGCAAGTGTCAAACTTTATGAATCATGCAAGTTCATATTAAATCCAGAGTTAAGGCCCCCACACACGTTGCTATATGCAACTTGCGATGCGATTGTCGATCCGATGGCCGACATATCGGGCGGTCTCCAGAGCGATTGGGTGGATGGGGCTGCATGGGATCATACATCGCATCACCAGATCATCTGAACATGCAGAAAGATCTGGAGGAATGATGTACGATCCCACGGGAGCAGGCACTGGGCCTGATTCAGACCCGTTCGCTAGCAAGCGATCGCTCAGAGCGAGTGATGTTTTGCAATGTGCGCATGCATCGCAGTGCGCGTGCGCGAACTAGTGTGAGTGATCGGGAAGTACTCACTCGCCCAGCATAGACAGCCCAGCTGAATGAGTGACGTGTCAAGCCGTTTGTGGTTGGTAACAGGGGCAGGCCACTGGAAACGGGGGAGTGGAGGTGCGAATGCAGGCGTGCCTGAGAATCTTAACACCGCTTCAGAGGCGTGCATAATTAACAGCCAGCATCATAGTACACGTCACCTGGCTGAATTATACACTGAAGTGCTCGCTTGTGGTAGGGTACAGTCAACCTCAAGTGCTGTGATCGCATCCGATGGTGCTCTATGTACCAATGGTCTCATGCACTTCCAGGAGATGACGTGCGCAAGTGGGTGTTTTATGAATGGCTGGTGGGCGTCTGCATACACAAAGAGATTGCACGCCAAGACATAGTGGGCGTGGTTATGCCTTGCCGTACGATTGCTGGCCTTGCCATCACTTAGCCGAATTTGCACACACTGGGAGCGAGCGTGTTCATCTAGCGAACGGGTCTGAATCAGGCCCACTGGCCGATATCATACCCACACATGGTACGATATAGCAGCGATATCGTTCCAGTCCGTCGGATCGGATGCTATATCGCACCGTGTATGGGGGCCATCAGTCCTTTTTAAAGTGGCCATATATATTAGTCAGCTCTCTGTGCTTGCATGCAGGGGTGTAACTAGAACTTTCGGGACCACATAGCAAGATCCTGAAAGCCCCCCCCAGGGATAAAGAAGGCCGTGGCCCAGCACATTTGCCTCCACCCAGAGCCCATTCATGTTACGTCACACAGAGCCCATTAGGTTATGCCAAACAGTAGCAGTGCCGCCATCAGGGGGGGCTGTCGGGACTACTGTTCCGGGCCCGGACACTCCAACAGAAAAGAGAGGCCCGGCCCGCTCCTACCACATAGTAGTAGTAATACACAGTAATACCCTTTACAGATTATGCCACATAGTAGTAGTGCCTCTTATAACATTATGTCACACAGTAATGCCCCTTACACAATATGCCCCCCCAGCAACTCACCTCCCTGTGTTCCTCCAGCAGCATCCCGTCTCCTCCTGTGTGCCAACAGCAATCAGCAAGTGTGGATTTCGGGCTGAACCGCCAGCTTATTACAGCTGGTGCACCGTCAGGCAGCAGCAGACATGGACAGACTGTGCCGGGTTTCCCAGTTCATTTTTAATACATAGGAGAGATAATCATGTTATAATAAATGATTATTCCTGGCACGATGAGGACTGTTCACAATTGCGGCACTGTTGCGATTGTTTAACACATAGAGGCCTAAAACAGAAATTGGGAACTGTGTTTAAGAGCCAAAGTAAGGGAGATATTACTAAGCAAACACAGTTACCAAGTGTGTCTAATTTGTCCCTGAATATGACTCTTATTATCCAGACATTATAAATGAATATTTATTGCAGCAGAGTAGCAAGGCAAAACGTATGTTCTAAACGGAAAGGGATTGAAACCCCAACAGCGGATGCCCAACAGGATGAAGTTCCCGACTGGGGCAGGTAAGTATCCTAACCCTCCCCTGTCCCCCTCCCTAACCCTCCCTTAGTGGTGTCTAACCCTAACCTCCCCCCTAGTGCCTAACCATAACCTCCCCCCAGGGCTTCCTAACCCTAACCCCCTCTTACCGCTCCCTAAACCTAACTCTCCGGGGGGGGGTGCCTAACCCTAATGTCTCCCTGGTGGTGCCTAACCCTCCACCCTAGGGGTGCCTAACCCTAATCACCCCCCCAAAACCTAACTCTAACCCCGCTAGACTCCCTAATCCTAACCCCCCCGCGGCTAACGCTAAGGGCGCCCCGGACATATCTTCGTTCGGGGTGGCATCCTCATCGTTCCGGTGTCGAGATTAACATAGGCGTTGGTATTTCGATGCCTATGTTAAATCCCTTGCCGGGATTCTGATGTCGGGATTGAGACCGGCAGCCTTGCGGCCGCTGGTCTCATAACTACATCCCGTTCTAAACACACTGGGTAAAAATAATATGATGATTACAGCACTTTGAGGTCCTGATTCAGACCCGGATGCTAAGAAGCTGGCCGATGTTCGTATTGTGTGCATGTGTATGCATCACAGTGCGCGAACCGGTGCAAAGGATCGGGAAGCGTACACTTGCCCAGCATAGACAGCCCACCAGAGTGAGTGACAGGAGAAGCCGTTTGTGAGTGGTAACAATGGCGGGCCACTAGAAAAGGGGGAGTATAGATGTGAACGCAGGTGTGCATGGCCGAAATAACGCCGTTTCAGAGACGTGCATAATTAACAGGCATCATAGTACACGTCACCTGGTTGTATTTCACAATGAAGTGATCACAGTGCTTGAGCTGTTGATGGTTGCCCGAAGAACCGATGGTTATCTCCTGGAGATGACGTGCGCTAGTGGGCATCTAAAGACAGGCTGGTGGGTGTCTGCATACACAAAGCAATCGCATGGCCATACATAGTGGGCGTGCTTGCTGTGCATTCGCCTGCCATGCCGTCACTTAGCTGAATTTGCATACTCTGCGAAAGTGCGTTCGCATCTAGCGACCGGGTCTGAATCAGGCCCTGAGATCCATCACAGTAGTATCACTTATAGGACCTGATTCACAGTTGGCTGCATTTAAGCACCCAATGTAAATCTGCGCAGGCGTCCCCATGGTTACAGCCAAGGTATGCAGAATGGAATTGTATGCAGATACATGCAATTCTGTTGGGTGGCCCTAGGCAGTGAGTGGGGGATGGTTTTCATTGGTGGGCATGCCGGTGGAGTGCCAGTGTTAGGAATTGTGACTGAAGATGCAGTTCCACCCGCAGCAGCGACCATGTACCGTTGAACCTTCTGAGCAAACATAGTCTTGCTCTAATGTCCAATGGTGCACCCGATGTCCACTGTGTGGTGCGACTATTCGCACACTGCAACGGAGTACAGCTGCAGCCAATGGACACTTTAGTAGACAGCTCATTGGCTGAAGCATTAGCATAAATTCGCAGTAGTAACTATAAAGGGTACATTTTACCAAAGTGAGAGATTTTAGAAGTGAGTTTTAGAAGAGATGTTGCCCATAGCAACCAATCAGATTCTGAGAGTGGTTACTAGAAAGCAAGGACATTTCAAGGACACCCTTTTCCAAATATTCAAATCCTTGTCCTGTATGTAGAAATCAAGGACATTTGGCAACTGTGCAATAAGTAGGAAACTGAGAAACAGGTTTAACATACACGCATTATATATACTGACAAGTGCCAAGAAATCTTATAAGGAAACGGGCTTATCAGAAAATCACTTCAATTAAACTGAACTCAGTTTAATGAGAGCTGACATTTCTAACGTAAACAGTGTATCTGAGAAGCTGATTAAATAGTTAACTGTACATGAAGCTGAGCAGTCACTGCTAGTATGTGTAAACAGAACAGCATAATTCTGCCATATTGGGACTTCAAAAAAAAGGGGTGGGATGGGGGGACAGTGAGATGGAAGGAATGCGAGAGGGGGTATTGTATGGGGTGAGTGAGGGAGGGCAGGGGTGCTTGTGAGGCTAAATTAAATTCAATGAGGTCACATGCTCAGCCTGCTTTCATCTGTTTTTCGGTTCCCCTTTTTTCAGAACAAGGAAACTCATTCATTGTCCGGCATCTGAGTTGGCGGGACACAAGCCTCCCGGCTCCTTCCCCTTGCTTTTTAACGGCGATGTTCTCACTGTCAGGGTCGAGAAGGAAATAAATATGGAAAAAAAACAAGAAATATGTAGCGCATGATTCCATGGGTGATTCAGACATAGCCCTGCAGGGGGAGGACAAATGGAAGTGAGCCATGAATTAATGTTCATCCTTGCAGAGGTCAGAGCTCTGTGAGAGTGGTGGTGACTTACTCATGCAGGGACCCCAGATCACCACCTGTTTGTATGTCATTTAGGTCCTTCAGATTTGTCATGGAATATGTATCCCCTGCAATGTTCTTGGGCTTTAGGATGTGTTTTAAATTGAGTTGCTACCTACTCAACGTAGCTAAATGCTCACTAAGCAGTTATTAATCACTTATGTAAGGGCATTTTGCAAGCAGTACAAATATGACTTTAGTGGTTAGTGCGCTTATGTAAATGGATAAATAATTTGGCCAGAATGTTCTCTCTTCCAACTACGGAATCCAAGGAAACATTTATAGGTGAAATAAATGTGAACTTCATTCTAAAGGTTACATGTACAGCGTGCAAAATATTTCCTATCATTTTCAACACTATAGTTTCCATATTATTCGGTTTAGAGCAGTGATGGACAAACTGATACACTTTAAGCGACGCATCTGCGATTCTCCAGTCTTCAAAAGTGCCCCACAGTATACATAATTTCAGAAATTAAAAAAAGCCCAATAAGACATATTGCCCTACTGTTACTTTTCATTACCGCGGATACTTTGCCCATCTATACCTCCCAAAAGCGCCTTTACGGTGCCCTGTGCTGACCACGCCCCCGAAAGCATGACATCATGACGTTGTGCAGAAGGAGAGAGGACTAAGCCACGGAAAGCAGAGCTCATGTACAAAGGACACTCAGACGGCACTGCAGCACTGATGCTGACTGCTGCTGCTTGCAAGATGCAGGGACAGTGGGGCCAGGTGGAGTAGCACCCTGTGCGAGAATTTTTTGCACCGCCCCAGAGGAGGGCTGTGGGGACTCGGGAAGCAGAAGGTGGGTAGCGGAGGGCTGTGAGGACTTGGGAAGAAGAAGAGCGGTGGGGACTGGGGAAGGAGAAGGCACAGGCAGCGGAGGGCTGTGTGGACTTGGGAGGGAGAAGGCGGACAGTGGAGGGCTGTGGGGACTCGGGAGGGAGAAGGCAGGCAACGGAGGGCTGTGGGGACTGGGAGGGAGAAGGCAGGCAACGGAGGGCTGTGGGGACTGGGAGGCAGAAGGCGGGTAGCGGAGGGCTGTGAGGACTTGGGAGGGAGAAGGCGGACAGTGGAGGGCTGTGGGGACTCGGGAGGGAGAAGGCAGGCAACGGAGGGCTGTGGGGACTGGGAGGCAGAAGGAGGGTAGCGAAGGGCTGTGAGGACTTGGGAGGGAGAAGAGCTGTGGGGATTCAGGAGGGAGAAGGCAGGCAACGGAGGGCTGTGGGGACTCGGGAGGGAGAAGGGCTATGGGGACTCGAGAAAGAGCAGGCAGGCAGCGGAGGGCTATGGGGACCATGAGGGAGAAGGCGCAGCTGTGCATCGGAGGGCTGTGGGACTGGGAGGGAGAAGGCGCAGGCAAGTGACGGAGAACTGTGGGGACAGGGAGGGAAAAGGCACAGGCAAGCGACCTAGAAACTGTGATGACAGGGAGGGAGAAGGTGCAGGCGAGCAATGGAGGGCTGTGGGGTCCAGGGTAAGCAATGGAGGGCTGTGGGGTCTGGGTAGGAAAAGGCGCAGCTGAGGGCTATGGGGACTGGGAGGGAGAGGCGCAGGCGAGCAGCTGAGGGCTATGGGGACTGGGAGGGAGAGGCGCAGGCGAGCAGCAGAGGACTGTGGGGACTTGGGAAGGAGAAGGCGCAGGCAGAATCTGAAGTGCTGTGGGGTGGAAAGAGGCAGCATCCAGCTACTACTGCCCAGCCTCGAACCCTAGGCGGTAGTTGCACTGGTGGCACCCCTGTTTGGCCACACTGGTTGACAGCCCTAAATGGGGCAGCTCTGCATTCTGTGTGGCAGCATCCCTCATGCTGGCATCCCGCATGCCAGGATTCTGAACGTATTCCCTCGTACACATCCCTAGTCATGGCCCTACCCACAACTGTCACTCCATATTAGAACAAAGTCGTGACCAGGAGAAACTGTCCCATATGAGTCAGGAAAGTTGGCAAACAGCGCTGCTCTCTCCTACCTGTATGAGTAGGTAACTTTCACTACCCACTGCTGCTGGTGTCATAAGCTCAGTTGCTGCTTGTCTAAATAATAAAATATTGGAGCCAATTTTGATAAAACAATCGATATATGAAATATGGAAAGCCGAACATGAAAAGTGTCCCTACCCCCAACAGACCTGACAATAAATTGATACCATTCACATTTAATTAATCTGCCTATTTCTCCCCAAACAGCTGCAACATTAAATTAATAGAATGTACATTTAATAAAAGATCTATTTCCCTCTAAATAGCACCAACCTTAAATTATTACCCCTCACATTTAACAAAGAGAACAAACATTAGATTAATAGCCCTTACAATATATGTACTTTGTGACCAGAGAGGATAAGAACAGTAGCCTTCTGCTACTGATTGCTGACATAGCACGGTGTATTCACTGCCCATAATCGGTAGTGGGGGGAGACACGAGGAACAGGAAGGAAAGGACAGATCACTACTTATAAACATGACATATACTAAAAGGTGAGATGGGACCAGCCCATTAATACTAAGGTAGTTCCATATAGGCCAGAATTGTCCTCGATAAGCTGGGCCACTAAGAGCCCTTGGTTTATGACACACCCACCCTTCCTATTATTTAAAAATGTACTCATGAGACCCATGATATAATGGAGCTGCAGCTAACCCTGTTTATGTTCACCTGCTAACTAGTATCTGTCAAGGATTGATAGCCATTTATCCATCGAACTATGTTGTGGTATCATTGGGTTAGGACCAGTGGAAGCTCCAGAGGTGGGCCTACAGCACAGTCCAAAGTTCAAATAGGGGAGTCACACCAACTGCCAGTGAGTCCCAGCCAATGATGTTGGCAGTTGGTGTAGCTCCCCTATTTGAATTTTGAACTGCGCTGCAGTCCCATCTCAGGTGCCACCACTAGTTAGGACCCAACGTTGGGGCTTCTGTGCTTCCTACAACCTGTAATCTGTATAGTGCAATCTATGTTTTCAGTGTTAGAATATAATCCTACCCTATATTTCGCAGTTCATGGCTGGCAGTAAAGCTTAAATTTGTGAGGTACAAAGCAAAACTCAACGTATAATCGAAATATGATTTTACTGGATTTGGTCCAGGGTGGTAGGAAATGTATTCTCCTCCCCATCCCAATCCCTACCCATCACTACGTGTGTGGGTAAATTGCTCACTAACCTTGTTTCTTGGTGGGCATGCAACAGACGTGTGTGACATTATATATGTGTAATGTTTAAATGTATGCAATTGCAAAGATGCTCTGCAACAACCTTTTAAACTGTTCAGCAAAGTGTAATTAAGAGGAATTCCGTTATACATTCCAGCATAAATCAGAGGAATCTGTTATATAGCAATTACCATGGTAATGTACTGTATGTGTAGCACGATGAATGTAATTCTGCTGAGCACATACATATGTGGCCCAGCATACAAGCTAAAATATATTATTACTGTTCTGACCTCTGACCGTTAGAGGTTTATGGCTAATTACAGTTAATGAATTAATCCTTTCATTGTCAGAGATAGCAACCTCCCCATTGTTCTACATCAGCTAGAACTAATTAAGAAGCAGTAGTTAGTGTAATTAGGGATTAAAGCAGGACTGAGATGCATACCTATTAAATACAGATGTTTAACGGCATTGTGATGTGAATATATCTGCAAATACTGAATCTTGAAAAAAACAATATAGGAAATAAAACTTTTTTTAAACTGCTTTCAATACAAGGAGCTAATTGGTTAAATTCTTAATCTGATTTTTTATATTTACAGGGGAAGATTCTATGGGTTATATTTACTAAAGTGCAGGTTTTTAGAAGTGGATTTGTTGCCCATAGCAACCAATGAGATTCTAGCAAGCTCAGAAATATAGGAGACAATGGAGGCGCCTGCCGTCAGGCACCAGTACTCAAGGGGCACTTCCTCCATTGCCCACAATATATTCATCCCACTTAGGACTGTAAATTTGGGATGTGCGCTGACCCCCGTGTGTTGGTTTCGGTTTTGGATATGTATCTCCTTCAAGGGTTTAGATCTGGATTTGGTTTTACAAAACCACCCTTGCGTGTTTTGGTTTTGGGTTTGGTTTTGGATCTGTATTTTTTTCTAAAAAATCATAAAAACTGTTGAAATCACATAATTTGGGCCTGTTTTTGTTCCTACAGTATTATTAACATTTATTTCCAGTAATTTCCAGTAAATTTTGACCACCTCACAGCTCACAATATTGATTTCATACAGTTTAGGCCAAAAGGTTGCATCAAGCTAGCTGGCTGAATAAGCTAAGCGACAGCAGTGGGCGGCACTAAGATTTGGAAGTTCAGCTTCCAACATGGCACAGAGTGGCACTGCAGTGGATGACAGGAAGGCAGTTTTATAAACTATAAAATTAAAAATGTCAGGCAGCAATGCCCCAAACAGCACAAAATGCAAAGAAAAGAGGTGCAAGATGGAATTGTATTTGGGCCCTTCGACCCACCCTTATGTTGTATATAGTAAACAGGACATACACAGTTTAACAAACCAATCACTTCAGCCACAGGGTCTGCCAATTGTGGCTGAAGCGATTGGTTTGTTTGGGCCCCGAAAAAACAAATTACCAACGGGCAGCTGACATTGTTGGCAATGATCTCTCCATGCACAAACTGGCTTTACAGAGGCAAGATGTTGTCGCCATCATCATCCGATTCCTCACCCTCATCAGTGTGTACATCATCTTCATACAATATTAAATCGTCCCCACTGGAATCCATCATTACAGCCTCAGGTGCCTGTAATTTTTGGATGTCATTGGCAGTAAAGGTCTTCCTCATGAAATTTGTAGTTAATTTTGATGAACATCATCTTTTCCACATTTTGAGGAAGTAGCACCCTGCGCTGATCACTGACAAGGTTCCCGGCTGTGTATACACTGGAGGGTAGGCAGCTCAAGTGAAGCAAAGCCAGTTTGTGCAAGGGCCTCGAAATTGCCTTTTTTTCCTGCCAGTAGTAAAGCGGACTGTTTGACATTTGGACGCTATCATTAAAATAGTCCTCAACCATTCTTTGAATAGTGACTGTATCAGATGGAGTCACGGTAGAGCTCTCATTAATTGTAGGCAATTCTTTTAGACCCAATCAGATGTCAAAACTTAGTTGTGTTGACTCATCTGCATCACCAGTAGGTCTTTTTTTGGGAAAGTTTAGTTTTATCCTGACAGCCGCACTTGCTGGAGAAACTGAAGCAGGAGCCATCACTGCATAACGTGCCACTTGAGCTGACAATTAACTTACCAACAGTTTTTTGCATCTCTTCAGATCTGTATCCATTAGGAAGAAAGAAACAACGTATGACTTATACCTATGTTCAAGCACGGTCACCAAAATGTATTGCACCGATTGAAAGATACTAACCCTTGGATCCTGGCGAAGCGAATAAAGGACTTGATCTACAAGTCCGACATACTTAGCAGAATCAATTCATTTTAGCTCCTCCTTCAGTTTCTCAATCTGCTTTTCTAACAGTCTAATGAGGGCAATTACCTGACTCCAGCTGGCAGTGTCTGAACTCACTTCACAGTTGACTACTTTGAAGGGTTTTAGCACTCTGTACAACAAGGAAAGTATTTTCCACTGAGTGAGAGTAAGGTACAGTTAATGTCCTCTTCCTATGTCATACTTCATTGTGTAGCTTTGGACGGCTTTTTGCTGTTCCTCCATTTGCTCAAGCATAAAAAGGGTGGAGTTCCACCTCATAACTACCTCTTGCTTCAGCTGGTGACAGGGCAAATTCAACATTTCTTGCAGGTGCTGCAATATTCAACATGCACCTGCCGAATGGTGAAAATGCCCAGAAATTTTGCCGGCCACGGAGAGCATCTCCTGCATGGCCCTTTAATTTTTAAAAAAAATTTGCACCACCAAGTAATAGTGTTAGCAAAACATGGGACATGTTGGAATTCACCCAGCTGTAATGCTCTCACAATATTGGTGGCGTTGTCAGAAATCACAAATCCCGAGGAGAGTCCAAGTTGGGTAATCCATTTTGCAATGGCTTCCCTGAATTTTTCCAAGAGGTTGTCAGCAGTATGCCTCTTAGTGAAACCGGTGATAGACAGAGTAGCCTGCCTCTGAATAAACTGCTTTTTCTTAGATGCTGCTGCTGTTGGTGCCGCTGAAGGCAATATACCAACCCAGTGGACTGTTACAGTCATGTAATCTTGCATTTGCCCTGTTCGACTTGTCCACATATCTGTGGATAAGTGGACAGTGGGTACAATGGCATTTTGGAGGACACTAATTAAGTTTTTGTTTAACTTTCCTGTACAGGCTGGGGATGGCTTTACTAGTGAAGTGGAACCTAGATGGAATTTGGTAATGGGGACAGAGGACCTCAATTAACTGTCTTAAACCCACTGCACTAATGACGTATATCGGATGCACATCTAATACCAGCATAGATGTTATGGCGTCAGTGATCCGTATACAACTGGGTGACTGCTGTCATACAAGGATTGTTTAATAGTCAATTGTTTTTTAGAATTAATACTAGTAATCTTCCTGGTCCCCTTCTAGGATGAAGATCCACTCCCAGCAGCAGGTGTAGTGCTCAAGGATTCTTCTGAGGAATCCAGGATAGGGGAGGACTGAGTTAGCCTTATCAAATTGGATGCAGGACTACTTCCGATAATGATTGAGGATATTGTCAATGAAGGTGTTGGTGGTGAAGATGCCAGGTGCTAGGATCTAGCAGAGAGAAGGGAGCTAGCTGATGCTGGACTGCTTGTTGTTAATTTTTTAGCCAAAGTTTCTGAATTTTGCAAACACTTTTGATGGATGCTCTGTAGATGATGTAACAGGGAGGAGGTTCCTAGATGGCTAGGGTCCCTACTTGTACTTACTCTGCAATGAAACTGGCTACAGATGGCTTGACAATTGTTGTCTGGATTTGGGTAGAAATTATTCCACACATAAGAAGTGGATTTGTTTTGTTTTATTCCAAGGCATGACAATGGGCTTTTCCTTTTCATCGGCAACAACTGTTTCCACTGGGGCCTGATTTACACAAACAACATCCTCATCAACAACATCCTCATCATCAGCATCCACATTAGCCACAGCTACACAAATATCCTCCTCATCCTGGTGCACTTCCACAGAAGCATCCTCAATTTCTATGTCAGCATGTTGACTTGTGCAGCTCATCCCCACATTTGCAGAGGAAGCACAAGTGGTGGAAGGAGACTCCTCTTCGAGTACAGTATTGGAAAGGTCAGGCTCACACATGGCATCCGCCAACACACTTAGACTCTCCTCAGGGATTTGTGACATTTCTGAGCGCACAGTTGGTTCCTGTACCTTAACGATTTTCTTGAAACGTCTACAGGGAGAAGGGCTTACATCATCATAAGAGGCAGAACCACCAGTCATAAATAAAGGCCAAGGCCTTAGCCTTTCCTTGCAACTTCATGTTGTGAAAGGCATATTGCCCATTTCATGTCTTTCTGCAGCTAACTTTCCCTTTGATGTTTTTTTCTTTACCACTGTAAATAATTTGGTTCTTTGATTTTAGATGCTCTGACTTAAGCCCTGTATGCCCTGGGGCATCAGCTTTAGTATTGTCATGACTGGTGGCACTGGCAGCAGCTCTAGCACTAGTATTTGGTTCATGCTCTCCTCTCAACTGATTGTTCTCCATATCGACAAACTCGAATGAAGTGGGGTACAGCACACACATCAATTTGTAGCAATTTTAAATATTACACTGCGGTATCAATGACCTACAGTGTCACAATATTTTTTATGATTATGAAAAGAATAACACACTGCGCTACCACTTACAGTGTCACAAAAATGTTTAATAATTAGAAAAGAATAACACACTGCACTACCACTTACAGGGGTCCTAACTGCCATGTCACAGGCTGTGTTTGAAAAATGGCAGTTAGGAGCTGATTGGCTGGTACCTTATCACCATTCACTTTATCTCCTAACACAGCTTAGTAAATGGACCCCACAGTGTCACAATATTTTTTATGAATAAGAAGAAAAGAATAATACAGTTCGCTACCACTTACAGTGTCACAATATTTTTTATGAATAAGAAAAGAATAATACACTGCGCTACCACTTAGTGTCACAAGATTTTTTATGAATAAGAAAAGAATAACACACAGCGCTACCACTTATAGTGTCACAATATGTTTTATGAAAAAGAAGAAAAGAATAACATACTTCGCTACCACTTACAGTGTCACAATATTTTTTATGAATAAGAGTAACACACTGTGCTACGACTTTTAATGTCACAATACGTTGATGATATACTGCGGTCTGGCCGGCAGTGTCACCGAACAATAATAGCGCAGCTAGCACATACAAAAAAATAAACTGAAAAAAATATATTTTTTTAACTTTTTGTGGAATGATAATTTTATTTATTGTTTTACACTGGGGAAGAGCACCCCTGGATTGACAGAACACCCATGGACAACACAGCCCCCCTTTATGTACTGCAGCCTCAGCCCCTTTATGGACAACACAGCAGTCCCCTTTATGTACTGCAGCCAAAGCCCCTTTATGGACAACACAGCAGCACCCCTTTATGTACTGCAGCCCCAGCCCCTTGATGGACAGGACAACACAGCAGCACCCCTTTATGTACTGGATAACAGCACCCTTGGATTAACAGAGCACTCCTGGGTGACACAGCACCCCTTTATGTACTGCAGCCTCAGCCCCTTTATGGACAACACAGCAGTCCCCTTTATGATTGACAGGACAACAGTGACAGCAGTCCCAGCCCAGCAACACTGCACCCTTGAGAAGTTGAGAACATGTGCACAGAGCTGTACAGAGCACGTTGTTCTGTACACTTTCCACACGCGGAATGAAAATGGTGCAGATCACTGGGTCCTTTATAGAATCCAAAACCTGTGAGAACCTGACAGTGAGATGATGATATTTTGCCTCATTTTGGTTTCCAAATTACACGGGAAATCCCGTACCGAACTCGAATCCTGCTCGGATCTTTATTTTTATGCCAGTGTGACATGTCCGGCGCCCCCCCTTACCCACAACTTCCCGTCCCACTCCTCCTTGGCGGCAACTCAAGCTGCAGACCTGTGTGGCGGGCCCGAGCATAAGTGTAGCTGCAGATCTTCCAGGATCTTGATATCAACAAGGACTCCCCCGAACAGAGCTGGGGTAAGAAGAGGGCATGGGAGGCGGGGGCCTGGGGCACTAGCGACTGAGTTTGTGGGCAGATCTTTGGTGGAGAAACTTCCCGGCATGTGAAGCAGTTGGCAGTGGACTGGCCATTTTGTGATTTGTAGTCCCACAACAGTGGCAGTCTTACAGTATCTTGACTCAAACTCAGTCCTCAAGGCCCCCACATCAGGCGGTTTTCCTTTTCATCAGGGGTATCAAGAGGGTTCCTCACCCACATCAGGTGGTTTTCCCTTCCATCAAGGGTATCAGAAGGGCTCCTCACCCACATCAAGAGGACTCTGAACTTCATGCTAATTGCACTATACAGGTCACTATCTTAACTGTGACTAAATGCATAGCTGTATTAACCCCAGGGCTGTAGCTGAGGTCGCTCTTTATACAAACATACATTACATTCCTCAATATAGTCAGCATCTTTATAATAGATAATGTTGCAATGTTAACTGAAAAGGATCTATACACAACCCTAATGCAAACCCTTCACTTCTTCTGCAGTGCTACTGTGCATGCATGGTCTGAGTGGAGAGTGCCAGGTAGGGATGCTATGGATCCCATCCCTGGTACTTTTTGCAATCTGTAGCCCATAGGCAACAGCAGCTAACACAACCTTAAGATATCATTAGCTACCTGGGTAAGTCTCCGGAATGCAGATATATTTATGGGATTCTATAAATTTGCAGGTATCCCCTGAAAAAGGGTATTTTGGGGTGATATCCTGAAAACTTACTTTAGTAAATAGGCCTAATAGAAACAAATTAAAATTATCTATATTAGTATATGAGAGAGGGAGAGAGATATGAGAGAGAGATACAGTCAGGTGCATAAATATTGGGACATTTACAGAATTTTCATATTTTGGCCTCTATTCACCACCACGATGGCTTTGAAATGAAACAACAAGATGTCCTTTAACTGCAGACTTTCAGATTTAATTTGAGGGTAATTACATCCAAATCAGGTGAACGGTGTAGGAATTACAATGGTTTCTATATGTGCCTCCCACTTTGTAAGGGGCCAAAAGTAATGGGACTATCAACTCAAAAGCTATTTCATGGACTGGTGTGGGCTATTCCCTCATTATTTCATTATCAATTAAACAGGTAAAAGGTCTGGAGTTGATTCTAGGTGTGACATTTGCATTTGGAATCAGTTGCTGTCGACTCTCAATATGAGAGCTGTCACTATCAGTGAAGCAAGCCATTATTATGCTGAAAAAACAAAACAAACCCATCAGAGAGATAGCAAAAACATTAGGTGTGACCAAATCAACTGTTTGGAACATTCTTAAAAAGAAAGAACGCACCGGAGAGCTCAGCAATACCAAAAGACCCGGAAGACCACGGGAAACAACTGTGGTGGATGACAGAAGAATTATTTCCCTGGTGAAGAAAAACCCCTTCACAACAGTTGGCCAAATCAAGAGCACTCTCCAGGAGGTAGGTGTATATGTGTCAAAGTCAACGATCAAGAGAAGACTTCACAAGAGTGAATATAGAGGGTTCCCCACAAGATGTAAACCATTGGTGAGCCACAAAAACAGGAAGACCAGATTAGAGTTTGCCAAACAACATCTAAAAAAGCCATTACAGTTCTGGAACAACATCCTATGGACAGATGAGACAAAGATCAACTTGTACCAGAGTGATGGGAAGAGAAGAGTATGGAGAAGGAAAGGAACTGCTCATGATCCAAAACATACCACCTCATCAGTGAAGCATGGTGGTGCTAGTGTCATGGCGTGGGCATGTATGGCTGCCAATGGAACTGGTTCCCTTGTATTTATTGATGAGGTGACTGCTGACAAAAGCAGCAGAATGAATTCTGAAGTGTTTCGGGCAATATTATATGCTTATATTCAGTCAAATGCTTCAGAACTCATTGGACGGCGCTTCACAGTGCAGATGGACAATGACCCGAAGCATACTGCAGAAGCAGCCAAAGAGTTTTTTAAAGCTAAAAAGTGGAATGTTATGCAATGGCCAAGTCAATCCCCTGACCTGAATCCGATTGAGCATGCATTTCACTTGATGACAACAAAACTGAAGGGAAAATGCCTCAAGAACAAGCAGGAACTGAAGACATTGCAGTAGAGGCCTGGCAGAGCACCACCAGGAATGAAACCCAGCATCTGGTAATGTCTATGCGTTCCAGACTTCAGGCTGTAATTGCCTGCAAAGGATTTGCAACAAAGTATTAAAAAGTGAAAGTTAGATTAGTATTGTTTAGTTTGTCCCATTACTTTTGGCCCCTTAAAAAGTGGGAGGCACATACAGAAACCACTGTAATTCCTACACCGTTCACCTGATTTGGATGTAATTACCCTCAAATTAAATCTGAAAGTCTGCAGTTAAAGCACATCTTGTTTGTTTCATTTCAAAGCCATTGTGGTGGTGAATAGAGGCCAAAATATGAAAATTCTGTCAATGTCCCAATATTTATACACCTGACTGTATATGAGAGAGAGAGAGAAATATGAGAAAGATATGAGATAGATAGATAGATAGATAGATAGATAGATAGATAGATAGATAGATATGCACCATATTTGTTATCCCCTTTTTTTTTGGGTGGCACCAAATTATAACTTGCCTCTGGGCGTCTGGGATGAAGTTACGCCACTGTATTCTAGCACCTTCTAGAAGATAATAGCTATGATCTGATTCGTTGCTATGGGCAACAACTCCACTTCTACAAACCAGCACTTTATTAAATATACCCCTAGATATATTACACCATAGGAACCCTGATATATGTAACTTGTAAATGCAGTATTTATTAAATGAAGGCAAGTGGTTTGGCAACAACTGAGAACAGTAGTATCAACAGTGCCACCACTAGGTTAAAACGCTGCAAACATAGCAAGGAAGGAGATATATAAACAAGCTATAACAGACATTCAATAGCAATGTACATATTAAGAAGCTCAATATTTGCTTGAACCTATGGTCTTAAAATCAGAGCATATTGTGTGCTTGAATTAAACTACTAAAACAGGTTGTTCATGTAAAGAATGATTCCTGATTTGAAAATTCTAAATACTGAGGATCTAACAGCTGCCAGTTATTTTAAATAGAATAGCATAGAACATGCAGTATTAGCTGCAGAAAGTAAATAAGAAAACATGGAATGCAAGAGTCTGAACTAGTGATCCAAATATTGTGGCCATAAACTGGAGACCTTTTATGGTGTATAAACTTAGTGATCTCAGGACTTCTTCTGACATCTCATAGAAAAGTCATTTTTGAGTGAAATTAGACTATCATTAGGGACTATTTAACAAAAGAGAGCAGATATGAGATGTCCTGTAATTTATAAATAAAGATCAGCAGCCAGATTGAATGTAATAAGAAATGAAGGATTAAAGGAAGCATACTATAAGTAGGATGTGATAAAGATCTTATCGAGCATAACAGAGGCAGAGAACATGCTTGTATATGGCTGATTGGCTGGCACTGCTACAACAATTGGGTGTCTGTAGGATGGGGACAATAGGAGCTCACAAGCAGTAACTGGGGGTAGCATGGTGCTTTCATCCCCTGTCCTTTTATCACCCAAAAACCCTCAGGCAGAGCATTGAGGTCACAGGGTCAGCTCTGAGAAAAAGTTAAAATTCCCACCCCCTCTGTGTACAAATGACGCAGGGAGAAATATGACGTCTAAGATATAATACCAATGCATAGCAGGGGGCAAATGTACACAGTGATAATAATCACATACAAAAAGTTACTTCCTGTCCACGTGAAACACACATACTCCCAGCAAATTGTTGTCTCATTATCTCAAATTAAAGCCATACTGTATTGTTGGAGACATGTTGGTGGAAAAGTGTGTATTTCAGTAACAATGCCCATGGATCATTTAGGGGCTAAATGCCCCATACTAGTTACTGTCTCCAGTATGTTTTCATTCTGTATACTCTATAGCCGCAAACACACTGGACGATAAATTGGATGATATGGATAATAACTACATCATTACAGTTCCTCGCGTTCAATATGGTCCAGTGTGTATGCATGATATCATTAACGATGCGTGCTCCCACGGATCGTTAACAATGGGCCTGATTCAGACCCACTCGCGAGCGGCTGTCCGCTCGCAAGTGGGTCGATGTTCTGGACTGAGCATGCGCACGACGGAGGGAGCTCCGTCGTGCGCATGCGCCAGACGCGACGAGCAAAGGAAAGTCCTTCGCTCGTTGTGTCCGATCAAAGGGGGCATGCTGTCAATGTTGATTGACAGCACGCCCCCTTTGGTAGGCGTGCCGGGGGCGTGCCTCCCTGACGGGGCGTTCCCACGGGAACGCCTCCCGTCAAAAGCCAGCCCACTGACATCACTAATGATGTCAGTGGGAGTGATTTTGGCTCTGATAGAGCCAAAATCACTCCGGAGCTTGCGGTTGAGAAACCTCAACCGCAGGCTCCGGCTCGCAGTTTCGATGGTCATGATGGTCACAACCATCGCGGCCATCAAAATGCACGCTCGTATAGCCTGTGGGTGGTGACCCACAGCTATACAAGCGTCCAGGAGGACGCTCCATTTTCATGGAGACCGGCCCTCATTCAGAGCGTGCGCTCTGCTCAGAGCGTACGGCTCTGAATGAGGGCCAATGTCTTTCATCGTCTGTACTTGCAGGGCAACCTGTCAATATCATCAGGTTGTGCAAGTTCAGGGATAAGGGAGGGTGCCGTCACTGAACAGTATCATTAATTCATTCGTTCAGTGTGAATGCTCAATTTCGGGAACAACATTAAGCACGGCAGTGCTGGGGAAACACTTATACCCCTTTTACACCAGAGCTAAAACCCGGATTATTGCAGGGTTAACCCCGGGCAGCTCCCTGGTGTAAAAGGGGAGAGGGTTGCATCGCCGGGTCAAGTGACACGGCAATCCAACCCAGGTAAATAGCAGGGTTTAACACGGGCATAGCCCGTGAAACCCTGCTGTGAGAATAGCGCACTCTGGGTCAGGATGATCTGGAGTGCGCTGCTAACCAGCCGATTGGTCCGGCTTCAGTGGCGCTTGGACTCCGGTGTGAGCAGCGCTGACTAAATTCCGGGTCTGATCCGGATAGGAACTCTGTTCCAACTCCGGGTCAGACCTGGAATTTTGGTGGAAAAGAGGTATTAATGATATCGCTCATGGAGCATATCATTAAGTGTGTATGAGCCTTTAGTTTAAATTTTCTAAAGATGTAGAAAATCTCCTGACCAACGAACAAGATTAATATAAAATTATATTAATTTACCATAGTAAAGGAATATAATTGTATATAAATCTTGTTTGTTAGTCAAGACATTTTGCGTATGTGTAGGGTCCTAATTATGTAATGCAGTGGTGTTACGGTTATGTCCTGTGGTCAGGTTATGTTGGTAGTTGTAGTGTTCTATGTATATTTACTGTATAATGCATTGTATTATGGCATTGTTGGGCAGGTGGAATCTCCTATGTCAGTTTACAATGTAATAGAATGACATTAAAATTATGTCCCTTGGCCAGATCATGTTATGTAAATGTGTCCTATGTCTGTATAGAGAGTTTTTCTAATTGTATTATGATCAAGTTCAGTAGTCAGGTCATGTTGGATAGGCATGGGGGAAAATCAATTCAATGTGATGTACAGTAGGAGCAATGCTGGCAATGTGCCATTGGGACAGCGTGTGAAAGCCGATAATGGCACCAATCATTGCCCTTTGCTCCTACTATATGCATTTTACCATGCAGGAAAATGCCATATGTACAGGTTATAGGCCTGATTCAAAAATAAGCGTTATTGCAGCCGAAGTTGCGATTTTTGCAGAGTTGCAGCGGTGGTAATATGCAAATACTAGTTTTAGCCTTCCCCTTATGCACTAAAGTGCGCAGCAGCGTTCTCAGAGTACACTCAAGTGAATGCATGCACCGTTGGGCTTTTGCACGTGTACAGGAGCAAATAATCGCTCAACTGCACAAACATCAGCATTGAGTCCCCCTCTGGATCAGGCGCCTTGTGTGCACTGCATATTGTACATATAGCACCTAGCACTGGAACATATAATTTTATATCACATGTATTATTATTATTATTGTTACTATTACGATCCTTTATTTTTATGACTCCACAAGGATTCCGCAGTGCCTAACAAACTACATAAACAATTGAGCAGAACAAGAGAACAGAGACAGTACAAGTCAAGTACATGGTACAGTATATACAGTATACATTGCTGCAACAGCGGCCATAACACTCAAATAAAGAAGGTGGTGCAACGATCAATCTTTAATACTATATGGTTGTCCTAGGGATGTCGGGATATGTGCGTAGTGAAAAAAAGGGTACACTCAGTAAATATGTGTACAAAGGTTTACTGTAGTTCAGTCACAATGCTGTACAGTAAATGATATATACATTAGCAAGGTGCATACAATTGGCAAGATATACAAAATAATAGATATTGCTTGTTGTATATATAGGGAGGTCTCAATTAGGTGCAAGAAGTATTGCACTAAAGTTCACCTAGGTAAGTCCTCTTTTGGTCAAGCTGCACTTTCCTTAGTAACACACCCACGTACTCCGTGCGCAAGGAAATATTTTTCTATAACACTTAAATAAGTAGTACGGTGGCAGAAGTCAATAGATAGGTTCCGTAATAGTAAGGGAAGTAAAAGCACATGGGGAAGAGGGCCCTGCTCGTGAGAGCTTACATTCCAAGGAGTAGGGGTGAAACAGATGGGACAGATAGTAAACTTAGGACTGAGTGTTAGTTAAGTAATTATTCACTTACCTAATAGCAAAGTATCCCTGCATTTTGTTGCTAAAGTAAAGCTGAAAATATGTTTTCATACATTGTAAATTATTGTAAAATATATTATTTTGCCTTTTCTAATCTATCAGATATATTATGTTTAATTCAGAAAGCGAATCAAGTGTCGGTGACCACGTGCTGCTCAATTCTGGCGTATTTCTGTGAAAGTTTATAGAATATCCCTAGACAGACACTGCATTGTGTATTTTAGACTAGTTAGCATTATGCCAGGGTTTCAGAGCCATGATGGCGGAATTCACAACACCATACCCACTGTACCTGTGAAGTGGATCTTCTCTACAGAATATCCTGATTCCCAAAGGTCAACAAGTATGGTTTAAAATATATTGTACATAGATAGATGCATGTCTTCTGCTTTAGGGAAGTGCTGTCATACAAGTGTTTTGTACAACCGTTTGTGTGATTGTGGGGTGAGTTGTTAATAAGTGTGGAAATAGTATCACTTTTAGATCACTCCCTTACTGAATTATTTTTCCATCTTCTCTACAAAAATACATTATTTTATTTAAATCTCTTAAATAAGTCAGATAACTCCCAAAATTTTAGAAGACTGTACAAAAAAACGAATTAAAAAAGCCCTCCCATGATCTGCCGAAAGCATTCACCAATTCACTCAAACCACGTCCACATTTTCATGTAGTAGCATGCCTGAGATCAGGACAATCCCACCAAAAAGTCCTGTGTCACATTTGTAACCTACCTTATAAACGCATGTTCCAGTATAAAGCGCGACTGGACAGTGTGTCATTCCATGAAAGTATTGGAAATCAGCCCATTCGTACCACAGACAGGTACAACTTTCCAGAAACCAGCACATGATGTCAGCATATTATGCACATATTTTTACAGCTTTGAAAGCCCAATTTTAGGTGGAGTTCACCAAACTATGGGAAAAACCACTTACCCAGAAGGTGCAGCAATACCTCACAGCTCAGGTCCATTCAGTCAAGAAAGCTCCTGGTGACATCAGTATATGATGGGTCACAGGACCCCCAGACGATCACTGACAATTAGGGTGAGGTGATGGCGTATAAGTAGCAACTTTGCAGCCACCATTTTTAAAAACAGAGCCTGTGTAGTACTTTGCTGCTGTTCTCTGTGTTTCAGCAAGTAGGAGACCACAAAGACATCTGGGCCGAAGGCAATCGCTAAACCTTGGCATTCACTGATGACTACCTCCTATTTAGATTTGGATCCTCTCCCATGGTCTATGGCCAGGGGCATTTTAAGAGAGGGTGGGGCCCGTGTGCAATACCCAGGTCCCCTCCGCTCTCCAGACTGAAGCGGCTGGCCGGCCACCGCAGCATCAGTAGCCTCTGGGCACTTCCTCAATGCGCATGCGCAAAACCCCCGGAAAAGTGGCCACAGTGGCTATTTTCCAGCATTTTGAGCAGAGCTGAGACACCCGATGAGGGACCTCAGAGAGGTAAGTTTTACATAATATGGGTGCAGGGTGTGCACCCATATTATGCCTATGCCTATGGCAGAGGTTCTCAAACGTGGTCCTCAAGGCTCCCCAACAGTCCAGGTTTTAGATGTAGCCAATGCTTGATCACAGGTGACTTAATTAGTACCTCAGTCAAATTGATTTAATCACCTGTGCCTTGAGGACCGTGTTTGGGACCCTCTGGTCTATGGTGAAGTGATAAAGGCCCTCATTCAGACCCACTCGCAAGCGGGCGCATGTACGTTAGGCGTACGTACAAAAATATTTAAATTCAATGGCTCGCTCGTATTTTCGTTCGCATCTAAAAGACCTCCCTAAACTCAGGCGAACGCACGCACAAGTGAAACCGGAAGTGGCCTTGTCAGATGTCGATTACCTGCTCCTTTATTCTGCCTACCTCCCTCAATCGTATCATGGCAATCAATGTATCAGTTAGCTTAATTGTTGTTTTTTTTTCAACACAATGCAAGAAACTTTACTCTTGTCCGTGTTTGTGTTTACCCGCAGAATACGTACGGATGGAGCATTCGCTTTTATTGTTCAAAAAACATGTGAACCACAATTAAACAATTGTTCTATTGCTGTGGATCCCCGCATATTTTCCGGGGTTCATTTCTTTATTTAAATTTGCAAACGCATGTCACTGCATCAAGCCTATCATAACTCTCCAGAGATTTCTGGCCCTGTTGAACACATGACTCATACACTAACCAATAAAATTGCTCCTGTTAATTTCCAAAATACATTAGCCAATCAGAAATTTTGGCCACACTTTATCAAAAATGTTTTGTATGAAAAACTCCATTGCCATCATGAGAGCCTCCGCATTCACCAGGCGCGAGCTGCTGGTGCTTACGGAGGTGATGGATAGGCGGATCACCAGCCAGCCTCCACCCATCACCAACCGGCAGAAGCGCTCCGCGTATGCGGAGGCACGGTCCCGCCTGCGGTCATTGGGTTCACGCCGCAACATCGGGCAGCTTGAGCGCAGGTGGTCAGACCTGCAACGGCGAACGCCCCGCTTGCTGGCATGCTTTCGCATGCAGATCGTTGAAAGTAAGTGTTATGTATTGTGGGTTTCATGTTTGTGTTTTTGGGGCAAACTGCATGTGCATGTTTTCCTGTCTGTCCTATTAATTATTTGTCCTCATATCTGCGTGTGCATGTTTTCCTGTCTGTCCTATTAATTATTTGTCCTCATATCTGCGTGTGCATGTTTTCCTGTCTGTCCTATTAATTATTTGTCCTCATATCTGCGTGTGCATGTTTTCCTGTCTGTCCTATTAATTATTTGTCCTCATATCTGCGTGTGCATGTTTTCCTGTCTGTCCTATTAATTATTTGTCCTCATATCTGCGTGTGCTTGTTTTCCCTCTATTTCTGTTTTTTTCATTCTACTCCTTTTTGCATGTTTTTTGTTGCTGGTTTTTTTTTTTTTATTTGGGCCCCGGATTTGCCCAGAAACTAACCTCAATTTGTTTGACATATTGTAGGAGGACAGCCAAGACTACACCGTCACCGTCCGGCCAGACGGCGTTCCCGGCCACTATCCCCAACCCCCAGCCAACACTCCACCCCAAATATTTCCCCTATACCCCACTCTTCCCCAGCCTTCCCAGACCCTCTCCCGGAACTGTCGGGCCTCCTTCCCCTCCGTCCCACTTCCCCCTCTCCTCCACCCACCCCTCTTCCAATTACCCCCTCCCCGGAGTCCATCATTACCCCTCCCCGTTCTTTGGGGAATGAAGGCTCCTCCGAGGAGGAACATGGAGGGACTTCCGGAGCTCCCGTTTTGGCTCCCGGTATGTTTTTATTTCTCATTTTTTTTAACCACAAACTGTTTGTATGTAATCATGTGTCGTGCCTTTATTCGTGCTTGTTTGGTTTACTTTTGGTGATTTAGCAGTTTGCCTTTACCTCTTCCTGCTGATTTCAACATACACATATCACACCTGTGTGAATTTGTACATAGGCCTTGTATTTTTGCCAGCACCCCCTTTTTGTGTTGGTTTTTCTTTTTTCGGTTTAAGAGTGATTTCGTTGTGTTTTTGTTTTTTTAATGTGGATTCCCTATTGTTTTATTAATCCACACACTTTTCTCACCCACAGAGGAACAGAGGCGTCGTCAAGAGGTGGAGGATTGTGTTGGCCAGATGCGCCAACATGTCATTGGCCTTCTTGTGGCCCTTGACCGGCTGTCTGGCATCCTTCGCCAGTAGTTTTTTTTGTTTATTTTTGTTTTGTAAATAAATTTTGTAGTTCTAATATACGTTCTGGCTCATTCTTTTTTTCTAAAACACAAATAGTTTTCCCTGACATAAGTAGACTGTTCCTGCAAGGATTTCCCTTTTTTAAAAGTTAGATTGTATTTTGTATTTGTATGTTAAACAGCCACAAGAAACACATAACAGTAACAATGTCATTTCCCTTTTTGGGTGTAGTGTCAATTAGATATTTCGCCATTTTACAGGTTCCTAGTTGGTGTGCAAGCTGCTTAGGCCAATCTTCACAATCCAAAGGTTTGGACAGGCTTCCTTTTGGTGTGGGTTGGGAACCTGCAAACATATTTCAGTTTACATCAACTGGTGTCAGTACTGGATTACCCCTTAGTCAATTGTAAGGTGTGTTAACCTGGTTCCACTTGCTGTTAACGTCCAAAAAAAGGAAGACCATTTCACTCTCCAAACATTTATTCACAACATAAATGAGAAATCAAAGTGGTCAGTCCCAAAAAAAAAAAACAGTGATAATCTCAAATACAACACATACAAATAAAATATTTAATTAAAAAAAACAATCAAGAACTGGTTGACGAAGGACCATGCCAACATGATTCCACAAACATGGCGTTGCGATATGGGTTCCAGAATATATGGACAAAATCACCAGATCCAGGTTTGGTAAGGGTAGCAGGAAGTAGTGAGCGTTGCAGTGGCAAAGATTATGTGAACAAACAGAAGATGGTGAAAAAAAAAAAAAAAATTAGATGTTCGCAAACAAACACAAACACATTAGGTATAAACACTGTAGTTTGGGTCAAACTAACCTAAAATATCTGGCCACCACATCATCGCGTATGGCCCCCCCACATACTGACCTCCGACCAACCTCGGGGGGGCCATCCTCAGGTAAGGCATCCTCTGGCTGCATTGGGACACCACTCCTTATGGCGATGTTGTGAAATATCCCACACAGGACCACAATTTTCGACACCATATCCGGCAAATACATGAGCTCGCCACCAGAGCGGTGGAGGCATCTGAATCGGCCTTTTAAAAGGCCGATACAGCGCTCCACCACTTGCCTGGTGGCTGTAAGTGCGGAATTATACTCACTTTGTGGGCCTGGTGTGGGAGCCAAATAAGGAGTGAGCAGCCAGGACATGCAAGGGTATCCACTGTCTCCTGTGAAAAATAAGAGACAACATCAGGAACACTGTGTATCAAGCTTAACATTGTTATGTACTAAAGGTCTCCACTTACACAGAAGCCACGCATCACCAGCTTGTAGGTTGGTTAATTTCTGCCATATCCCTGATTGCCGGATGACGAAGGAGTCATGTGCACTTCCTGGTAACTTAGCATTCAGGGACAGGATCTGGAGGGAGGCATCACATACCACCATTACATTCAGGGAGTGATAGTGTTTCCTGTTTCTAAATATTGCCTCCAGCCGTGCTGGAGGCTGAAGTGGTATGTGAGTACCATCCACAACCCCTATGATGTGTGGGAAGCCAGCTATTTGGTAAAAATTGGCCTTGGCCACACTAAGGGCACCCATATCCAAAGGCATTTGAATAAAATGATGGAGGTGCTTGAAAAGTGCCTCCATCACTGCCCTCAGGATCCGGGAAAAGGAGGATTGGGAGATGCCCGCCACTATTCCCACCGTTGTTTGAAACGATCCTGAGGCACAGAAATGTAACACCGCCATAAATTGCGTCAGTGGTGGCATTGCTGTTGGACTGTCAATTTGCCGCTCAAGATCACTTTCTATTAATGAGAGAGTGTCTATGATGATTTTGGGAGGTAGACGGTAGCGTCTTAAAACCTCATCATCGGGCATTCCAAAAAGGGAGACACGTGTTCGAAATATCTGGGGCCTTGCATGCCTACGATGCCTACGCCTGGGATGAGATTGAGGTTGGTCGGCTTCCGGGAGCATGGCCAGAACAATCCTCCCCAGATCAACCTGAAATTCAAAAATTTCAAAGTAAGGCTTTTGACCCACCCCAAAACTATATTAAAACAACTTAGCTTGATGATACCATCCATTGCTGCTTACATGCCGGGGTATTGTCATGATACGTCCAAACTGAAAATAAACAACAAAATTACTTGACACATTTCACTCTGTGCATTTTTGTGGATACATTTTGTGCTAGACCAAAGTTCAAATATGCCAAACACCCATTTAGCAAAACCGCAAAGCGACATTTAACACAGTACATCAAAACGGGTCGAAATGTTGGCTCAAAAAGCGAAAGCTAAACCATCAAAAAGTTAGAATGATTATTAAGCTGTTTAAAATGTGCTAATTAGTTCGCTAATACAAGTCACAAGAGTAACTACTAAAAATGTGCTAATTAGTTCGCTAATACACGTCACAAGAGTAACTACTAAAAATGTGCTAATTAGTTCGCTAATACAAGTCACAAGAGTAACTACTAAAGATGTGCTAATTAGTTCGCTAATACAAGTCACAAGAGTAACTACTAAAAATGCGCTAATTAGTTCGCTAATACAAGTCACAAGAGTAACTACTAAAAATGTGCTAATTAGTTCGCTAATACACGTCACAAGAGTAACTACTAAAAATGTGCTAATTAGTTCGCTAATACACGTCACAAGAGTAACTACTAAAAATGCGCTAATTAGTTTGCTAATACAAGTCACAAGAGTAACTACTAAAGATGTGCTAATTAGTTCGCTAATACAAGTCACAAGAGTAACTACTAAAAATGTGCTAATTAGTTCGCTAATACAAGTCACAAGAGTAACTACTAAAAATGCGCTAATTAGTTCGCTAATACAAGATAAAAAATGGACTTACCAAGAGCAAATATCTAAGATGCAAAATCAAAAGGTCTTTGGGGTCGAAAATAAAGAAAATCTAAAATAGAATAAATTAGGTATCCAAAAATTACAAAATATACGAAACACAATGAAGCAACAATTGAACAAAAGTTAGACTTCACAAAACTTACCAAATCAACAAACGAGGTCCCAAAAATATAAACCAACAAAGATAACGGAAAAAAAAACGCAAATCTAACCAACAAACGATTCTCCAACCTCCAACTCCTTTCTACACAATCAATAAACTCCAGCCAAGATAACCTCCAACAATCCAAAAACGCCACCTCGACTTGAGACACACCAAGCCATAAATAGTGTTTCGTTTCCCGCACAAATTAAGGAGGGATCATAGGGCCGCACAATCAATGATGCGGCCGCAAAATAAGGACGCATGTATAAATACGTCATAAAAACACATTCAAATTCTGGTGTATTTCTTGTTTGGACCGCAGACATGGCGACAGACCAGGGAAAAAATGCCCAAGAGTCAGGCGGTAAGTCTTTCATGCATTTTCTATCAACGATTAATTTGAAACATAAGATGAGGCAAGTTGTGATTTAGTGAATTCTGTAAATTTACACAAATAGGTGAGGAGGATGACATGGAAGAGGCTGCTGGGCCCAGTATTCCGGCCAAAGCGGCCAAAAAAAAAAGGCAGCCACATTTCACAAGAAAGGAGATGGAGGTTTTGATCCAGAAGTGTGTGGACATCCTGCCACAGGCAGACAGGAATATGAGTCTAAGCCAGAAGTGGAGAATGTGGGAAGAGGTAGCCGTTGCTGTCAATACGGTGGGTGATTATGTCCGTCTAGCCCGGGATGTCAAACGGTGGTAAGTAAACCCTTGCCCCCCCTAAAAACAAACCCCATTTTAAACCAAAGGATAATGGCTTCCATTTTTCCCCACAGATGGGGCGACTTCAAATATCGCCTAAAGCAAAAACTCGCGGACAGGGCTAGGCATGCAAGGGGGACAGGTGGGGGTCCCACCCCTGTGTCATTGGAGTTGACGGATTTAGAAGAGCTGGCACAGGGGTGTGTGCAGCCTGTGGAGGTGTTTGGCGTGTCCAACATGGATACGGACATGCCAGACTTTGCGGCTCCTCATGTTGGCCCAGGTAAGTATTGTGATGTCACCAACTCTGAAATGCTATTGTGCCAATATGTAGATTCTAATGTGAGTCTTTTCTCATTTTTCCAACAGAGACACAGGCGGATGAGTCTGCTCCAGAGGGAAGCCTTGGCCGCAGAATTTCTGCTGGCTCTGCAGGGGAGGAACCAGTACATCCGGCTGAGGACCCTGCAGAAGCCAGTCCAGGGCGTGCCCCCTCGCAGGCAGTGGGCCTCCTCACAGAACTCAATTTCAAATCGGATTTCCATACGGAGATTCTGCAGAGGATGGACGCCAGTCTGCTACGGGTGGCTGAGGCCCTGGAGCAAAATGCTGCGGCCAACGTGACCATTGGTCAGGCCCTGGCGGAAAATACCAGGGCCAACATCCGCATCGCCGATGCCCTGGAGCAGCTCGTTCGCCAGCACATGGTGGAGCCGACCTCCCTTCCTGCCGGAACATCAGGATCCTCCACCTCTGGCACAACATCAGCCAATCCTCCAAATGTGCCTAGCCCTGTGCCTAGTCCAGAGGCCACAACATCTGCCTCTGGACAGGCCAGCCCGATGGCATCCCGGACCCGGTCTGGCGCCCACCCTCCCCCATCCAAATGGGCGAAAAAACGGTGACAGCAATGGCGACTTTTCCCACACTCCTTCTGTGCTTGGCTCATATTCCTTTCGGGTCAAAACTTCCCTCTCCTTTCTTGTGAAATGTTTTTAAGTTATTTTTGTACGTTTATGTTATCAGTTATTGATTATTTATTTTTGATAAAAAGTATCTTTGGCAGAAAAACGAAAAAAAAATATTATGCCAATTGGTTTGTGTTTAAACAATAAATTTATGAAAAAAATCTGACATTGTATTGTGACATTATTGGACAAATGGGTTACATTTAATCCTGGCCCTAAAGGCAAAAAAGGACACCAAAAACCATTTCATTTGTATAAAAAAAAGGCCTCTTGAAGGAACGTTTAAAAAAACACATAACGATGCAAATTGCACATTAAAAAAAAAAAGGGGAGCTAATTAAAACATGATGACATTATTGTCACAATAGGCCATAAACAACAAATTGAGGCCAAAAAAAACCCCAAAAAATGTACGCCAATTGATTGTGTAATCCTGACATTAGCAGGTATGATTTCCACCTGCGTACGGTTTTGTGCTATCCCAATAAACTGCTTTCCAAACACATACCAAGCCGGTTTTCAATACAACACTAATTGCTTTTGTGACCACCCGCGATTAATCGCTGCAACATCGTGGAGTCCCGGGACGGAGGAGAAGGCCATCGCCAATGTGGTCGAGTAATCCAGACCCTAAACTGTGCGAGCATTTTGAAGGGAAAGAGGATGTTCCAGTGACGTATGTGACGGTCCGAACACATTTGACGTTCGCATCTGCTAATGTATGTACGCCCCAAAAACGCCTCGCCACGCCTGCGTTTTTCCATCTCCACCCCCGTCAACACCCAAAAACGCCCTGTTCTGTCAATCACATTTGACATGTCACTTCCTGTACGCTATTTTAGGAACGACAGATAAAAAGCTCGCAATCTGCCGTACGCACATGCGCAGTGTAACACCGACGCATGCGTGGTTAGTCAACATCGGAACGCAACGAGCGTACTACTGTTTGCGAGTGGCTCTGAATGAGGGCCAAAGTGCATACACACGGTCAGATTTTCCTTCAGATCTGTACAATAACGTTCAATCGTTCATATATGAGGCAAAATCTGACATATCTGACATGTTTGTCAGATGAACAATGCGTGTTCCCGTTTGTCAGATAACGATATCTGACATCTGATGCGTTTGCAGTCAGATTTGGACTAATCCATTCATTTTAATACATGCAAAAATTGTTCAATCATTCAAATCGTTGATAAATTGTTCAAATCGTTCATCTGACATATCTGACCGTGTGTATGCACCATTACCGTTATAATGACTAACATGGGAATCACCTTTTTTGTTTTCTTTCATTTAATAGTTTTTCTAGAGTCTGCATAGATATTTACATGCAATTAATTTTACAGCAAACAAGTACTCCAAAATATAATCTTAAGTACTTAAGGTCTGATACAGTTATAGGTTGCACAAAGAAAGGCATAACATTTCCCTTCATAGCTTTTTTTCCATGCCACATACTGTTCCCAGTACGCACATGCCCTTCGGGTGAAAGACATGCAGTGTATGCGTATTGTCATTCTTAGAAGCTAGCTGACAGAGCATGGACAGAGCAGACTGGTGCATGCCGTAGCAGCAGCACTCATAGCTTGTAACTTCTTTCCAACAACACCTCTATTCTGTAACAAGACTGCAGCAGTGATGTCTGTGAACCTAGAATGCATAGGGTCAGAAGAAGGTAGGCAAATAGGAAGGGACAAAGACACTTTTGACCACCTTGGACTATTTTTGTCTCAGTGAAACGTATTTTTACATGTGTGTGTGACACTCTGGAAAAATGCTTCCGTGCCACACAAAATGTCTTACACACTGTTCCATGCTTTTATTACTATATTACTTTATGTGTTTTACATTCTAATTTTACTTGTTTAAATTATTTTTTAAAGAGCTGGTTCTGTAGTGGAAGACCTCCTCTAATGGCAGTAGTGTTATTTTGAGTAAATAATGAATTTCATAATAGCCAACATGCTTTTGGCATCTAGAATACTCTTGAGGTCAATTACAACATGCACCTTATGCCAACCGCAATGCCCCTTTGTTTTGTACCAGTGCCATGGTCGCCCAGCACACTTCAAGGTGTGGAGAGGAAAACAAATCTTTAGAAGCTAATTGTGCAAATGTATAAACCTCACATCAGAAAAGCCTACAGCCTCAGAACCACTTCTGTCAATTAGATTAACCGTAAGGTTTTCTTCTAAAATAATGCCTCTAATATTAATCATGTATCTGTCTATATTACCGGTGACAATTTCTTCTGCATGAAGCGTTTGGTTACATTGCTGAAAGAGCTCCTGGAAATATGTTTCTCCACTGTAGTATAACATTCAGATATAAATAGGTCCCATTAATAATATAGTATGAGATCTGATCTCTGCCAGCACAGAGCTGGTACAAAAACAACATCCTGTTGTGGAGTGTAAATGAACCTCCACACATCAAGGCATGTCCTAGACACTGTACCCTCAGCGCCCCATTTTTCCTACTGTCCCAGAATGTCCAGGGGACTCACAAATTTCATTGAGTTTTCTCTGACTCCGGTAAGAGTAAGGAAGCCTCCCGGACACGTAAACTTCCCAAGGGTTTCATGGCTTTACACCACAGATGCTGCGAAATGTCTCACCTGCACTAAACACTTAGAGGTAGAGGTGTACGCGGACCCACGTGTTTTGAATTTGGTTCTAATTCATCATTGTGTTTTGGTTTCGACAAAAGTATCCTCAAGTGTTTTGTTTGCGGTTTTGGATTGGGATGTTTTTTCTTTTTTAATTGATATAAACAATTAAAGTCATTTACTTTGGGTCTGTTTTTGTTTCAACTGTATTATTAACCTCAATAACATAAATTTCCAGCCATTTCCAGTCAATTTTGACCACCTCACAATATTGTTTATCAATATTGGCCATAGTCTACATCGAGCTGGCTGGCTAAACTAAGCGACAAAGCAGCGCCACAAACACATGGCAGTTTAAAAGTAAAGGGCACATCTGTGAAATATTGCAGCACAGCAGTGGCAGACAGGATTGCCTGATAAGTGCCCACGTCAGGCCGACTTTGGGGCTAATTGGATAGCCCCGGGCGAGGTAATTAGCCGCGGTAATTTACTGCGGCTAATTGGATACCGCCCACAGTAGAGTATACTATTTTTGGGGAAAATAATAAACAATATAGTATAATGTAGAGCTAGATTTGCTAGAGAAAAAAAAGATGCAGGTTCACTTTAATGACACCCTAATGGCGTTTTTTTTTAACACAGTGCCTGAACAAACAACACAGTGCCTCACAGTGCTCCTAGTATTGACAACCTAATGACAGTTTTTTTAAGACAGTGCTTGAACACACAACACAGTGCCTTACAGTGCTTCTAATAATGGAACCCGACTGACTTTATTTTTTAACACAGTGCCTGAAAACAAAATACAGTGTTTTTTTTTTTTAGCACAGTGCCTGAACACACAACACATTGTTTTATTTAAAAATGTTGAACCCAGTGCCTGAACACACAACACAGTGCCTCACAGTACTCTTAGTACTGGCACCCTACTGACATTTTTTAACAAAGTTCCCTGAACGCACAACACAGTGCCTCACAGCGCTCCTAGTAATGGCACCCTACTGGGTGCCATTACTACAGCAAAGGTACCAGTATTTTATTTACATTTTGTAACACAGTGCCTGAAGAACACACAGTGCCTCACAGTGCTCCTATGGCAGTGGCACCCTAATGGAGTTTTTTTTTATAACAGTGCCTTGCTAACACAGTGGTTCTAATGGCTTTTATTTTATTAACACAGTGTTGGAACACACAACACAGTGTCTCACAGTGCTCCTATGGCAGTGTCACCCTATGACATTTTTTTTTAAATAACACAGTGCCCCTTTAACACAGGGCTCCTAATGGCTTTGTTAACACAGTGCCTGCCTGAACACACAACATAGTGCTTGAAGCTCTGAACACGCAACACAGTGCCTTACAGTACTCCTATGACTTTTGTTTTTAATCACCACCCCCCTTTAATACAGTGCTCCTAATGGCATTTTATTAGTAACACAGTGTCCCTTTAACACAGTGCTCCTAATGGTGCCTGAAAGTGATGTTTTTTACTGGTCCTGATTACACATCACAGTGCTGCAGCCCACAGTCCACAACCTCTCCCTCCTTTCTCCTGTGTGGAATGGCGCCCGATCATAAGCAATGGACTTTTATAAGCATTCTAAAACACGCCGGATTCAGCGCCAGGAAGATGATGTTTTGCCTCGTTTTGGGATCCAAACTTGGAGGGAAGACCTGAGCCAGGGATTAGTTTGACTCATAACCCCTAAGTACAGGTGTGTTCGTATTCCAGGAATCCGAACCCGCACATCTCTACTTATGGGTGAATTCAATTACTGGTGATATGCCGCAGAGCATCGCCATGATACATTGCTGCGTGCATATCAGCCAGTTATGGTACCCCTGACATTGCACGTTTTCCTGTACAGTCCTATGGAGTGTGAAGGAGAACGTACAATGTCTCTGGATGTGATATGGCTTTCTAGAAAGCACATTGCATCCATTCCGCCAAACTGAACTCTTTGATCTCCCAGAGTAATGTCCCAAAGTAATCAAGTATGCTCCAAACCTATTACCTCATTTCCATCATTTTTCTTTGCAAACTGAAATCTTGTTACTACATTGCTCACCAAGTGCACCTACTCTGTACCTCTCTAGAATTACCTTCACTCCACCCAGCCCCTCCATTCTTTCTGCACAAACTGCTCCTCGCCTCCACAACAAATGTGGGCATTCTGCTATCAAATCTGTCTTCTGTCGGAAATTTAGAAACAGTTGGACAAAATGCAATGAGTCCAAAGGTAGTTTTGCTCTGCTGAGCTCCTGTTTTGTGCTTTGTAAATTACCCTTTGAATCTAACAGTTCAGGCGTACCAGTCCATTTTATACAAGGTCTGTGGCGCAGACTTCATCAGCTCTATTTGATAGGACACCCTATGATCTATGCAAGATTAAGGGTCCTATTTATGCTTAGTGGTGGAGAGGCCCGTAAAGTATCATTAATTATCGCCATATATATTGATGATTAGATGGTTCAATTTATCTTTAAAATGCCATAAAAATAATGTAAGTGCATAATTGAAGATAAAATGAAGAGGGGAAAAAACATGGTTCTAATAGGAATACCATGACTAGATGAAGATATTAATGAAAATAAATGATACAATTTGGTGAAAATCAGCATGGAGAAAAAAATGTGGTATGTTACTAACAATAAAATTATATTCCTCTAGATGGCAGTATAATATCAACATATTATTATTAGTGTATACATTGCATGCAATGCAATATAAACTATTACAATAAGCAAAATGTATTGCAAATTTGCAATATCTTTGTAGTGGAAGAAAAGTTTATAATTTATAAATAATAACAATAATAAGCAGTATATACTAGCTGTACAACATATTTTCTCTAAAAATATACAGCAGCTCCCAACAGTCCCAATTTTGACTGGGTGTGGATCAAGAGATCGACAGCAAAAAGGTTGACAAGCAATAGGTCAACACCAGATGGTCAATAGTCAATAGGTTGACAGGGACAAAAAGTCGACGGGTACAAAAGGTTGAAGGTTGACACACAAAAAGCATACTTACCTACATTCCTGGGCAGCTTTCTGGGAGCTGCAGGAGGGGAGCTGCTGCCCTCCTCTTTGGGGGGCGGTGCCAAACAATAGACGGCATTAGGCCCCAACCCCATTACAGAAAACCCCCGCGATTCGCTGGTCCGTGAGGAGGGGGCGGGGCTAAATGACGTGATTTGCCCCATTTAGCCCCACCCCTTACCTACAGACCTGATAATTTCAGGTAAAATCTCTCCATCCAGCCCACTTCACTAGAAATCTACTCTTCCGGGATCACGGGGGGTTACCCAAAAAATCGTGAGCCTCCCTCGATTCCCGGGAGAGTAGGCATGTTTGACAAAAAGTCTATATGATGTAGGCAGGACTGCCCTAGCCCAACTTTTTTGATAAGCAAGTATATTTTTTGGTGCCCCCAGGCATATTGTTGCATGTACTCAAACAAATTAAGGGGCCGTGGTCTCATGGAAGAAGCCATAACCATGACATACACCCCTTTCTCGTCACTCTGGGAACAGTGCTTTCCATTCCATATGCACCTTACTGCAGTCCCCCATTAGTGCCCCTTATACAGTACCCCCAGTATGCAATGCCCCCAGTATTGGTCCCTCTTATGCAGGCCCCTAGTAGTGCCCCTTATACAGTACTATGAAAAGTAGTAGAAGGGCGCTGTCATGAGTTGCTGCTCCGGAATCGGTATGAAGACGGTTCGATTCCCGGCAGTGCCTGGCCGACAAAAGCAGAGTTCCCGGCAGCAGAAGCCCGACAGCGCTGGAAATCCCGATCGTCGCTAAGGTAAGTATAACCTAACCTAACCCCCTAACCCTCCTTAGGGGTGCCTAACCCTAACCCCCCCTTCCCCGCTGCCTACACCTAAGTGTAGGGGGGGTGCCTAACCCTAACCCTCCCTCCCCCTAGCCTAACCCTCCCGGGGGGTGCCTTGCCCTAAGTCCCCCCCGGGTGCCCTAAACCTAACCCTCCCCCCCACGGCTGTCCGCTCACGGCGCCCGGCATCCCTTCGATTCCTTACTGCCTGCTCATTATATATTATTGCTCTTTTACTTATTCATGTTTTTATTATGTATGTCCTATTTTATATGTGATTATATAAAGTTGTTATATTTTACTATTCTCTAGCACTGCTATTTCTGTAATCCCCCCTTATACAGTACCCCAATATGCAGTGCCCCCCGTAGTGGTCCCTCTTATGCAGGCCCCCAGTAGTGCACCTTATACAGTACCCCCACTATGCAATACCCCTAGTAGTGGTCCCTTTTATGCAGACCCCAAGTAGTGCCCCTTATACATTGGCCCCAGTAGTGGTTGCCCTTATGCAGTCCCCCAGTAGTGATCCCCTCTATGCAGTGCCCCTAGTAGTTGTCCCCCCTGTGCAGTACCCCTTGTGCCCCAGGAGTGGTCCCCCTTATGCAGTCCCCCAGTAGTGCCCCTTATATAGTGAACCGAGTAGTAGACCACCCTATGCAGTGCCCCCAGTAGTGGTCCCCCTACACTGTGCCCCTTATACATTGCCAGCTGTAGTGGTTCCCCCTAGGAAGTGCCCCAGGAGAGGCCTCCAGTAGTGATCCCCCCTATGCAGTGCCCCTTATACAGTGACCCCAGTAGTGGCCCCCTCTGTGCAGTGCCCCCAATAGTGGTACCCCTTATGCAGTGCCTTTAAATAGTGGCCCCAGTTGTAGTTCCCCCTATGCAGTACCCCCAGTATTGCCCTTTATATAGTGCCCCCAGTAGTAGTCCCCCCTATGCTGTGCCCCCAGTAGTGGTACCCCCTATGGAGTGCCCCTTATATAGTGCCCCCAGTAGTAGTCCCCCCCATGCAGTGCCCCCAATAATGGTACCCCTTATGCAGTGCCTTTAAATAGTGGCCCCAGTTGTAGTTCCCCCTATGCAGTACCCCCAGTATTGCCCTTTATATAGTGCCCCCAGTAGTGGTCCCCAGATGCAGTGCCCCCAATGGTAGTCCACCCCCTTTGCAGTGCCCCCAGTAGTGGTCCCCCACCTTGTAGTGCCCCAAGTAGTAGCCTCCCCTTGTAGTGCCCCTAGTAGTAGTCCCCCTAGTAATAGTACTCCCTTGTAGTTCCCCAAGTAGTAGTCACCCCCTTGTAGTGCCCCCAGTGGAGGTCCCCCCCCTATGCAGTGTCCCCAGTAGTGGTCCCCCAATGCAGTGCCTCTAGTAGTACTCCTCCCTTGTAGTAGTCCCCCGTCTATCCCATCTGTGTCACTCCTGTTTGTCTGCCCCTCCCTTAAAGAATGTAAGCTCTTTCGGGCAGGGCCCTCTACCCTCTTGTGCTTCTTCCTACTATATTTTAATTTATCTCTTACTCCCCACTAGGGCAACTAACACTTGGCTGCTTATGTGGGTGTTAAGGTTGCTAATATAGCAATGTTTATTATACAAGCCCATGGGGCACATTTATTAAGGATCGCATTTTGCAATGCGATCAGGGCATGCAGTACTGCCCATGATCGCATTGCAAAATGCGATCATACCGGCCGAATGTATGACCCGGCACATGCAGGGAGACGGGCTCCAAAAACAGCCCGTCCCTGCGATGTGGCCGGAGCACATTCCGGACTGCTGCGCATGCGCAGTCCCGCAGACTGCACATGAGCGGCGCCCATTGCCGGCGGAGGGATCTGGAAGATCCCTCCGCCGGCTGAAATGCAGGTAAGTGCCCATAGGACACAGCGGCTAACGCTATCTTCAGATAGCGTTAGCTGCTGGGGGCAATATCGGGAATGCGAAGCATTCCCGATATTGATACATTTGGCAGCATCGCATCCCCCATAGAAACCTATGGGGGAGGCGGCTGCCGGCGGCAATGGAGGGATCGCAGCAGGTATCTCCGATACCTGCTGCGGTCCCTCCTTCATACATTCGGGGGATACTTAGTATTTGAGGTAAACCCCCGAAAACAGGTGTTTTCGGGGAATTTACCTCAAATGCAGTTTGATAAATGGGCCCCCATGTCCTGCTTTGTATTGTATTGTAAGTCACTGGTTGCTTATTTGTTTATGTACTTTGTAAGGCGCTGTGGAACACTTGTGGCACCATATAAATAAATGATAATAATAATAATAATAATAATAGTGCCCCCTCCAGTAGACACAGACGTAATAATAATAAAAAAAAAACACTTACCTGAATCCCCGCTCCTCCGTCTCCGTCATGATGTCTCTCCCATTACCCACTGCGGGAGCCGGAAGATGTAGCTCATGAGTGAGCTCCAGCCCAGCTCCGGCAAGGGCGCAGCAGTCAATGAGAGTCTGACAGATTATCATTGCCTGCTATTTAAAACAAACAAAAATGCTGGTGGCACCGGCGGCTGTGTGTTTATCACTGTGTAGTGCTGACTGAACTCCGTCCAGTCAGCACTACACGCGCGGTGCAGCTGTGTCACAGAGACACAGTCTGCCCACGGCCCGCATGGTCGCAGCTGAGGTGCCCTCCACTATGTGGCGCCCTACTGCGTACCATGCGTATGCATAGAACCGGCCCTGGATGTAGGTGGACAGGTACAAAAGGTCGAAAGGGTCAAAAGGTCAACATGGGAATGGTTGACACAAATATGGTTGACACATTGTTTTTTTTGTTTTCTTATCCTAATCCTCTCCCTAAACCTAACCCTCCCCTTGGTGCCTAACCATCCCTCCTAATGCCTAACAATAACCATCGAGGTAAGTGCCTAACCCTAACCGTCCCTCCTAGAGCCTAACACTAGCCCTAAAAACAAAAAAAAATGGTCAACTATTTTTGTGTCGAGTATTCCCATAGCGAACTTTTGTCCCTGTCGACCTATTGACTGTTGTCCATCTGGTATCGACCTATTGTTGGTCGACCTTTTTACTGTTGGTCTTTCATCCTCCAACCTTTTGACTGGACAGTCCAATTTTGAGGACTCTGGGCCTGATTCAGAACCGGTCGCGAGAGCTGAGCGCTCGCAACCGGGTCGATGGTGGCCCAGAGTGCATGCGCACAATGGAGCCGGCTCTGTCGTGCGCATGCACGAGACCCGGATAGCGACGGGCAATCCGTCGCTCCGGGTCTCGCACCAAAGGGGGCGTGCTGTCGATGTTGAGTGACAGCACGCCCCCTTTGGTGGGCGGGTCGGGGGGTTGGCTGCCCAGACGGAGGCGTTCCCATGGGAACGCCTACCGTTTGGGGGCGGCCCCACTGACATCACAAGTGATGTCAGTGGGCGAGCTTTCGGCTCTGTTTGAGCCGAAAGCTCTCTGGGGCTTGCGGCCACGAGGGTCTCATCGTAAGCCTGATGGTCGTGATGGTCTTGACCATTGCGACCATCATCCTGGCTGCTCGCATTGGCTGTGGGTGGCAACCCACAGCAATGCGAGCGGCCAGGGGGCGCTCCATAAAAAAAAAAAAGACGCCCTGATTCAGAGCGAGCGCTCTTTCAGAGCGTCCGGCACTGAATCAGGGCCTCTGCCCCAGCTTCCTGATGAGGACAGCCTTGTTCCTATTGGCAGTTCAATTGGGGAGGTAAGTCCCATTCACTGCAGCTCTACATGGCAACTGAAAGACAATTTATTTTATTTTTGTAAGAAGGGCAGATATTTTTGGAAAAGGGGAATATGGTTATTATAACTATTCACCCAAACTGAAAGTTTACAGAGATTATCTGCAGAAATCTACATTGGTTTTAAAAGCTTATTCCTTCCAATGAGATGGTGGTCCAAGTTGCAAAGAAGGATTCGTTCCAATCCCTCCACCCGTGCATGGATCCCTCTGCCCGGCCGCTCTGCTCCGTATGCAAGTGTGAACGCAGTGCACGTAAGCACAGTAACACTGATGGGTTAGACTCAGCAGTGTAAAGTTAAAATGCTACTAATGAGCAGCGGAATCATCGGTGTAAGGGCATGCGAGGATGGCTGCTTTTGATATTTGATGCCGCAACTCGGGTGTACAGACCATACACTATCAGCCCCACTGTCTCCCTAAATACATAATAATAGAAAAAATGCATAATTTTGTGAGAACTAGAAAAACTATTTTAATACTTAGGGATATATGGACCTGATTCAGACCCGCTCGCTAGATGCGTACGCTCGCTAGATGCATATGCAAATTTGACAAGACAGGCGATCGCACAGCAAGACATAAGCACGCCCACTATGTCTTGGTGTGCGATCGCTCTGTGTATGCAGATGCCCACCAACCTGTCTTGAGACGCCCACTTGCGCATGTCACCTCCAAGAAGTGTATGCAACCATCGGCAACATCGGGTACCATCGGACCCATACGCAGCACTTGTGGTTGACCATACCCTACTGCAAGCACTGCAAGTGGTTCAGTGTATAAATCAGCCAAGTGACGTGTACAATGACGCTGCCTCTTAATTATGCACGCCTCTGAAATGGCATTAAGTTGCTCAGGCACGCCTGCGTTCGCACCTCCACTCCCCCGTTAATAGTGGCCTGCCCCTGCCACCATCCACAAATGGCTTCTCCTATCACTCATTCAGCCGGGCAGTCTATGCGCATCGAGCAATCGCTTCCCGATCTATTGCACTGGTTTGCGCACACGCACTGCAATGCATACGAATGCGCACAATGCAAACATTGGCAGTCTGCATGCGAACGCTTCTATGGGAGCGGGTCTGAATCAGACCTTATGTACTATGCCTTGGAGAGAGACAAAGAGGATGGAGATAAAGTACCAACCAATCAGCTCCTGTCAGTTTACAGGCTGTGTTTGAAAAATGGCAGTTGGAAGCTGATTGGTTGGTACTTTATCACTGTGCACTTTATCTCTCTCTGGGGGTAATTCAATTTAGCGCGATGTTGAATAGCAACATGAGGGAGCTCCCGAAGCTATTCAATACACCACGCCATTTGGGCGGGCTAAGAATTTCTTCTTGCACCCACCTGGGGATGCGAGGAGAAATCTGACCAAAGTGCCGGGTGCGCAGCTGTTTTTCTGCATATCGCGGCGCAAACAGCCGCGCACCCGGCACTTTGGTCAGAGAATGCCGGTTACCGCACCTTAACACCCTTGTTAAGGAGCAATAACAGGCATTCTCTGACTACACAGCGCACTGAATTGAATGTCTCCGGGGGCTCGCGCTATTCAATTCGTGTTGAATTGAATTCCCCCTCTTAGTACATGGACCCCTTAGAATTTATGGATGACTGTGTGACCAACTAGACAGCTGGTCATCATTATGCTAATGAGAGGCCTATTTTATGTGGAGTCCTGGAGCTGTAGCTCCATCCGTCCCATTGTTATTCTGGCCCTGACCATTATGTAGAGAACTGTCAGTTATCAACTATATCTGCTGATATGACATCTCGCAATATAAGGTATATTTACTTTAACCTAAATGTTATATATGAAAATAATGATAGATAACATTGGTGAAATGCAGATAGGATGTGATTTACAACCTCAATAGACTGATCATGTGCCTTGCTATTAGAGATGAGCGGGTCCGGTTCCATGAGAACCGAACCCGCCCAAACTACGGGGATCCGAGGCAGATCCGAGTCGGCTCAGATTTGATTCTAAAAACGAGGCAAAATGTCATCATCCCGCTGTCAGATTCTCGCGGGTTTTGGATTCTATAAAGGTCCCGCGATTGGCACCATTTTTCATTCCGGCTGTGGAGAGTGAAGAGGGAGGGAGCTGGGACCTGTGCTGTGCTGTTGTTAATTGCACGCTGATGCTGTGCATAGGGGCTGGCTACTGTCCTGTCCATATAGGGGCTGGCTGTTGTCCTGTCCATAAGGTCTGGCTGGCTGTTGTCTACAGAGAGGCTGTCTGGCTGTTGCCCTGTCCATAGGGGCTGGCTGGCTGTCATTGTCCTGTTCATAGGGGCTGGCAGTTGTCCTGTCCATAGGGGCTGGCTGGCTGTAGTGCTGTGTTGTACAGGGGATGCTCTGTCCCTCAGGGGTGTTCTTGACCCACCCTCCGTGTGAAAAAAATAAAAAAAATTAGTGTTAGCCACACTTGTCATCAGTGCAGGGGTGCTGTACTGCTGTCTGTTAAGGGGCTGCTGCCTCTTTTAGGGGTTCACCCCAGTGTTAAAAAAATATATAAACAATTTTTTTGTGTGGCATGTTAGCCACACCTGTCATCGGCGTAGGTGCGTCTGTCAAGGGGCTGCTGCCTCTTTCAGGGGTGCTCTTCACCCCCAGTGTGAAAAAACAAATTCTGTGTGCGTGTTAGCCTGCCACACCACCAGTGTTAAAATAAAGACTATTTTATGTGTATGCGTGCCACATTTATCAGCAACGTAGGTGCGCAGGGGTGTTTTGCTGCCTGTTTCATTTATCAAGAGGCTACTGCCTCTTTTGGTGCTCTCCCTTCCAAGTGCCCCCTAAAAAATAATTAATCATTCAATCAATGTGTTTTTTTTCTGTGTGTGTGCGCGTTAGCCATGGCATCACAAATGCCTCTGCTGAGATTTGCATAAACATTTTAAAGGTGAAAATAGAGGTTATGGTTTAAAAAATGGAATAAAGCAGCTAAAACTGCGTTCTGTGATTATAGTGTCTCTACTCCCTACCCATGGCCCCTCTACCTGAATTTCAGTGAGTCAGAGGGGCAACTCCATGCAACCGTATTCCAGAGTGCAGCTGCTCCTCCTGCAGTCCAGGTCAGAAGATGTGTAGGGGGTGTGGTGATGATATGGACTAAAATGGAGCTCACATCCACTAAGGTGGACAATGAATGCCTAATCTAACAGGGAGTGCAGCTGTAATTTATACACAACACAGGATGGGATGATGATATAGGCTTGGGTGATGGTATAATCTGGGGTGACGTATACATCATGTTCTTCACACAATTTAATTTGTCCCCGCTGGAATCCACCAATACAGGTGCCTCTGTAATTTTTCCACGTAATTGACGGTAAAGGTCTTTCACGTAGAATTTGTAGTTCATTTTGATGGACATAATCTTTTCCACATTTTGTGGAAGTAGTCTCAGGCCGACTAGGTTCCCGGCTGTGCTGAAAACTCTTTCTGAGCGAGTACACACTGGAAGGTGGGTGGGCAGCTCAGGTAAAGCAAGGAATGTTAACATTCATCATGTTGCCCATGGCAAGTGGCAACATGAACACTTTAATTTTTAGTTAGGACCTTAATATATCCCCAAATTGCCTATTTTTCCTGCCAGTAGTTATTTACATGTATCTCTTTCTCTTCAGATCTGTGTCCATTGGGAAGAAAAAAAATTTCTTCATCCCTTCTGGGATGAAAATCCACTCCCAGCAAGCAGGCATGGCGCTCAAGAATTCCTAAGAAAGACACAACGTAAGACAAACCTTAAGGGCAAAATTTACTAAGCGGCGGTTTGACGGCGGCCTCTATTCTATTGTAAACACCAGCGGTTTGGTGGCGGTTTCTATTCTATTCTAAACCCAAGGAATTGGTGACGGTTTTGCAGCAGTTTCTAAATGACAGCCCTGTTCTATTCTATTCTAAAATGTGTTTAGAATTTGACTGTGGTTTGGTGGCGGTTTTGCTTTCTGCAGATTTACTAAGGCCAAAACTGCTGCAAAACTGCCATCAAAATACATTTTAGAATAGAATAGAACAGGGCTGTCATTTAGAAACCGCTGCAAAACCACCACTAAACCCCCGGGGTTTAGAATAGAATAGAAACCACCACCAAACCGCCGGGGTTTAGAATAGAATAGAAACCGCCATCAAACCACCGCTTAGTAAATTTTGCCCTAAATCTGAAATATTGCATTTAATGCTCTGTTCCGCTTGTTCACATATCTGATCTGGTTAAGTCGACAGTGGGAACAATGGCAGTTTGAAAGCCACTAACTAAAGGTGCTTGCACACAGGCCCTGATTCAGAGCCGGACGCTCTGACAGAGCGCTCGCTCTGAATCAGGGCGTCTTTTTTTTTTTATGGAGTGGCCTCCTGGCCGCTCGCATTGCTGTGGGTTGCCACCCACAGCTAATGCGAGCGGCCATGTTGATGGTCGCGATGGTCAAGACCATCACGACCATCAGGCTTGCGACGAGACCCTTATGGTAGGGTCTCGTGGCCGCAAGCCCCAGAGAGCTTTCGGCTCTAACAGAGCCGAAAGCTCTCCCATTGACATCACTTGTGATGTCAGTGGGGCCGTCCCCAGACGGTAGGCATTCTCATGGGAACACCTCCGACTGGGCAGCCCCCCCCCGGCCCGCCCACCAAAGGGGGCGTGCTGTCACTCAACATCGACAGCACGTCCCCTTTGGTGCGAGACCTGGAGCGACGGATTACCCGTCGCTATCCGGGTCTCGCGCATGCGCACGACGGAGCCGGCTCCGTCGTGCGCATGCGCTCTGGGCCACCATCGACCTGGTTGCGAGCGCTCAGCGCTTGCAACCGGTTCTGAATCAGGACCACAGTACAATCTGTACCACCAACGACTTGAAAGATATCTTTTAAAGATATCTTTCAGTGAGTCATCCTGCCACATCTCTGTACAGGGAAAATTTACGATATCGTCCAAGTTGGCCTGCATGCATGGTCGATGAAAAATATCTTTATCGTCCATGCGGGAACGCGCATCGTTGGTCGCTCGTTCACTGCCTAAAAATTAATGATATGAACGATATATCGTTCAACGATATCATTATTGTTCATATTGTTCAGGAAAATCATCCCATGTGTATGCAGCTTTACTCTGTTTTTTTAAATGTCCCTGTACAGGTTGGGAAATGCCTTTACAGAAGGTTTGCAAAGGATTATTTAAGTCAATTGTTTTTGGAAGCACTCTTCCAGGTCTCCTTCTGGGATGAAAATCCACACCTAGCCGCAGAAGCAGGCGCAGGATTCTCAAGAAAGACACAACATAAGGCAGGGGTAGCCAGCCTCGGTCCTCTAGAGCTCATGTTTTCCAGATGACCTAGCTGGTGCACAGGTGTATTCATTACTCAGCACTACATTTGAAAAGATCCACAGGTGGAGTTAATTATTTATTACAGTTGTGATTCTGTGAGAAGACCTGGAAAACATGCACTGTTGGTAGCTCTCGAGGACCAGGGTTGGCTACCCCTGCCTTAAATCATAGATTTTACGCTTGTCCACATATCTGTGCTGGTTTAGTGGCACTTTGAGGCCACTAACTATGTTTTTTTATGTCCCTGTACAGGTTGGGAAATGCCTTTAGAAGGTTTGCAAAGGATTATTTAAGTCAATTGTTTATTTGTTTTTAGAAAGCACTCTTCCTGGTCCCCTTCTGGAATGAGAAAATCAACTCCCAGCAGCAGCAGCCATGCTTAAGGATTCTTCTGTGGCAAGGCTGCTGCCCCCCCCAAAATAAAATAAATAAAACAATTTTTTTTTGTGTGCGTGTTAGCCCCACCTGTCACTGTCATCGGCACACCTGTCATGACATCTTGCCTCTGTAGAGCCAGTTTGTGCAGGGACAGATTAATTGTCAGCTTGTTTTGTGGGGGCCGAAAATGAACCAATCATTTCAGCCACAGTCGTGTGGCAGACCCTGGCACTGAAATGATTGGTTTGTTAAAGTGTGCATGTTATACAACATTCCAAGGAAATTCCATCTTGCACCTCTTTTTTTTTCTCTGCATTATGTACTCTTTAGGGCCTAGTTTTTCAAACTGCCATCCTGTCTACCACTGCAGTGCTACTCCTAGATGGGCCACGTGTTTGTGCCGCCCACTTGTGTCGCTTAGCATAGTCATCCAGCTACCTTGGTGCAAGCTTTTGGCCTAAAAACAATATTGTGAGGTGTTCAGAATAGACTGAAAATAAGTGGAAATGAATGTTATTGAGGTTAATAATAGCGTAGGTACAAAAAAAAAGAAATCTGTGATTTTAGCTGTTTTTATGCTTTTTTCCCAAAAAATACAGCTCCAAAACACAGAAGGGTGGTTTTGTCAAAACAATTCCAGATCCAAAACATGAAGAAAGATCCAGATCCAAAACCAATACACGAAAAGTGGCCGGTGCACACCCCTATATATTAGGGATGAGCGGGTTCGGTTCCCTGAGAACCGAACCCACCCGAACTTCGGGGATCCGGGGCGATCCGAGCCCAAGCTCGGATCTCCCTGTCTGCCCCGGATCCCTCTCCCGAGGCAAAACCTCGAGATCTGCTGTCGGATCTCGAGGTTTTGCCTCGAGCGGCCATTTAAAAAAAAATGCCTTTGCCTTTAATGGGCAAAGTGCTGATTGGCTGACAGAGCCGTCTGTCACGGCTCTCAGCCAATCAGCATTATGGTGCTCATTTGCATGTAGCACGGACTCGTGAGATCCGTGCTAAATGCATCTGTGTGATTGACAGTGACACAGAGCACAGATGGGTCAGTGAGACCCGTCTGTGCTGCTGTGTATTTCAATGACACAGATGCACGCACGGACCAGGAGATCCGTGCTACTTGCATCTGTGTCATTGACACAGAGCACTAACGGGTCCGTGAGACCCGTCTGTGCTGCTGTGGTAAATAAAAAAAAAAAAACCTGTGTAAAAAGAGAAAAAAATGGCGTCCTCCCCCCCAAAAAAAGAGCAACCAGCCCCGGGCATTAGTGACCCAGTGCTGGGTGTGCTTAAATACAGGGGACAAACGACATAGGGGTCCCCTGTACTTAAACACAACCAGCACCGGGCTAGTCAGAACCAGAGCTGGTTGCCAAAATACGGGGGACAAACGACGTAGGGGTCCCCCGTATTCTGCGCAACCAGCTCTGGGCTCTGATCCGGTCCTGGTTCTGGAAATACAGGGGAAAAAAATGAGTAGGGTTCCCCTGTATGTTCCAGAACCAGCACTGGACTTTTTCTAGCGGGGGGCTGATGCCACAGCCAGGGGAGCCCTTTCACCGGGCCCCCCAGCCGCAGCATCAGCCCTGACCGCTAGTCAGCCCAGGCCGGGGATCCCTGGAGAGCTGGGGACCCCCCCAATAAAGGGGTCACCCTCTCCAGGGCACCCCAGGCCCAGGCTGATAGCCCGGGGCTATCCCCGCCACCCCTGGTGGCGGTGGGTGGCGGGTTGATTGTGTGGTGTGGTGTAAATAAAGAATATCAAACATTGTCTTTACAAGTAGAACTGCAAGTCCCAGCAAGCCTGCCCCGCATGCTGGTACTTGGAGAACCACAAGTACCAGCATGCAGGGCATTAAGGGCCCACTAGTACCTGTAGTTCACCTGTAAAAAAAATGTTTAAAAAAACACAGGACACACACACCGTGACAGTATAAGTTTATTAAACATACATACACACACACACATGTACACATACTCACCTATGTAACCCTGTAGCATCGGTCCACTTGTCCGGTAAAGTATCCATAGGGGACCTGTGAAAAAAAACATACTCACCATCTCCTATGCGAGGTTCTGTCCTCTTCGTTCCAAAGTAGTCATCCCCGGACTTGGCAAAAAAAAAAAAACGAAAACGCGATCCACGAACTTAGTACCGTTCTATAGAACGGTACTTCCCGAATGAGAGCTTAGCGGCGGGGTATCACCATGGAAACCCCACTGCTAAGCGTTCATTGGCTGAGAGAGGCCATCTCCCGTCTCTCTCAGCCAATGAACGGCTCCCTCCATTGTAGTCAATGCTGGGAGCCGCAAGGTTATTAAAGTTTACCCTGCGGTTCCCACCATTGACTACAATGGAGGGAGCCGTTCATTGGCTGAGAGACGGGAGATGACCTCTCTCAGCCAATGAACGCTTAGCAGCGGGGTTTCCATGGTGATACCCCGCCGCTAAGCTCTCATTCGGGAAGTACCGTTCTATAGAACGGTACTAAGTTCGTGGATCGCGTTTTCGTTTTTTTTTTTTTGCCAAGTCCGGGGATGCCTACTTTGGAACGAAGAGGACAGAACCTCGCATAGGAGATGGTGAGTATGTTTTTTTTCACAGGTCCCCTATGGATACTTTACCGGACAAGTGGACCGATGCTACAGGTTACATAGGTGAGTATGTGTACATGTGTGTGTGTGTATGTATGTTTAATAAACTTATACTGTCACGGTGTGTGTGTCCTGTGTTTTTTTAAACATTTTTTTTACAGGTGAACTACAGGTACTAGTGGGCCCTTAATGCCCTGCATGCTGGTACTTGTGGTTCTCCAAGTACCAGCATGCGGGGCAGGCTAGCTGGGACTTGCAGTTCTACTTGTAAAGACAATGTTTGATATTCTTTATTTACACCACACCACACAATCAACCCGCCACCCACCGCCACCAGGGGTGGCGGGGATAGCCCCGGGCTATCAGCCTGGGCCTGGGGTGCCCTGGAGAGGGTGACCCCTTTATTGGGGGGGTCCCCAGCTCTCCAGGGATCCCCGGCCTGGGCTGACTAGCGGTCAGGGTTGATGCTGCGGCTGGGGGGCCCGGTGAAAGGGCTCCCCTGGCTGTGGCATCAGCCCCCCGCTAGAAAAAGTCCAGTGCTGGTTCTGGAACATACAGGGGAACCCTACTCATTTTTTGTCCCCTATATTTCCAGAACCAGGACCGGATCAGAGCCCAGAGCTGGTTGCGCAGAATACAGGGGACCCCTACGTCGTTTGTCCCCCGTATTTTGGCAACCAGCGCTGGTTCTGACTAGCCCGGTGCTGGTTGTGCTTAAGTACAGGGGACCCCTACGTCGTTTGTCCCCTGTATTTAAGCACACCCAGCACTGGGTTACTAATGCCCGGGGCTGGTTGCTCTTTTTTGGGGGGGTGCACGCCATTTTTTTCTTTTTTTACACAGGTTTTTTTTTTTTTTTTTTACCACAGCAGCACAGACGGGTCTCACGGACCTGTCATTGCTCTGTGCCAATCACACAGATGCATGTAGCACGGATCTCCCGGGTTCGTGCTACATGCAAATGGGCACCATAACGCTGATTGGCTTCCTGTCTGCCACTGCAGTGCCACTCCTAGATGGGCCACGTGTTTGTGCCGCCCCCTTGTGTCGCTTAGCATAGTCATCCAGCTTCCTCGGTACAACCTTTTGGCCTAAAAACAATATTGTGAGGTGTGAGGTGTTCAGAATAGAGTGGAAATGAGTGGAAATTAATGTTATTGGGGTTATTAATAGCGTAGGAACAAAAAAAGGCCCATTTATGTGATTTTAGCGGGTTTTTTTTATTTTTTAAGAAAAAATCCAGATCCAAAACACAAAACCCAGAACCCAAAACACGGAAGGGTGGTTTTGGCAAAACCAATCCAGATCCAAAACACGAAGAAAGATCCAGATCCAAAACCAAAACACAAAACACGAAAAGTGTCCGGTGCACACCCCTACTATATATATATATATATATATATATATATATATATATATACATACATACATAATTTGAGGTGCTACCTGTGGAGACAATTGATATATACACAAAAAGAAATACGAGTGCACAACTCCAAATTAACTGATTATTAGGGGTGTGCACCGGACACTTTTCGTGTTTTGTGTTTTGGTTTTGGATCTGGATCTTTCTTCGTGTTTTGGATCTGGATTGGTTTTGCCAAAACCACCCTTCCGTGTTTTGGGTTCTGGGTTTTGTGTTTTGGATCTGGATTTTTTCTTAAAAAATAAAAAAAACCCGCTAAAATCACATAAATGGGCCTTTTTTTGTTCCTACGCTATTAATAACCCCAATAACATTAATTTCCACTCATTTCCACTCTATTCTGAACACCTCACACCTCACAATATTGTTTTTAGGCCAAAAGGTTGTACCGAGGAAGCTGGATGACTATGCTAAGCGACACAAGGGGGCGGCACAAACACGTGGCCCATCTAGGAGTGGCACTGCAGTGGCAGACAGGAAGCCAATCAGCGTTATGGTGCCCATTTGCATGTAGCACGAACCCGGGAGATCCGTGCTACATGCATCTGTGTGATTGGCACAGAGCAATGACAGGTCCGTGAGACCCGTCTGTGCTGCTGTGGTAAAAAAAAAAAAAAAAACCTGTGTAAAAAAAGAAAAAAATGGCGTGCACCCCCCCAAAAAAGAGCAACCAGCCCCGGGCATTAGTAACCCAGTGCTGGGTGTGCTTAAATACAGGGGACAAACGACGTAGGGGTCCCCTGTACTTAAGCACAACCAGCACCGGGCTAGTCAGAACCAGCGCTGGTTGCCAAAATACGGGGGACAAACGACGTAGGGGTCCCCTGTATTCTGCGCAACCAGCTCTGGGCTCTGATCCGGTCCTGGTTCTGGAAATATAGGGGACAAAAAATGAGTAGGGTTCCCCTGTATGTTCCAGAACCAGCACTGGACTTTTTCTAGCGGGGGGCTGATGCCACAGCCAGGGGAGCCCTTTCACCGGGCCCCCCAGCCGCAGCATCAACCCTGACCGCTAGTCAGCCCAGGCCGGGGATCCCTGGAGAGCTGGGGACCCCCCAATAAAGGGGTCACCCTCTCCAGGGCACCCCAGGCCCAGGCTGATAGCCCGGGGCTATCCCCGCCACCCCTGGTGGCGGTGGGTGGCGGGTTGATTGTGTGGTGTGGTGTAAATAAAGAATATCAAACATTGTCTTTACAAGTAGAACTGCAAGTCCCAGCTAGCCTGCCCCGCATGCTGGTACTTGGAGAACCACAAGTACCAGCATGCAGGGCATTAAGGGCCCACTAGTACCTGTAGTTCACCTGTAAAAAAAATGTTTAAAAAAACACAGGACACACACACCGTGACAGTATAAGTTTATTAAACATACATACACACACACACATGTACACATACTCACCTATGTAACCCTGTAGCATCGGTCCACTTGTCCGGTAAAGTATCCATAGGGGACCTGTGAAAAAAAACATACTCACCATCTCCTATGCGAGGTTCTGTCCTCTTCGTTCCAAAGTAGGCATCCCCGGACTTGGCAAAAAAAAAAAACGAAAACGCGATCCACGAACTTAGTACCGTTCTATAGAACGGTACTTCCCGAATGAGAGCTTAGCGGCGGGGTATCACCATGGAAACCCCGCTGCTAAGCGTTCATTGGCTGAGAGAGGTCATCTCCCGTCTCTCAGCCAATGAACGGCTCCCTCCATTGTAGTCAATGGTGGGAACCGCAGGGTAAACTTTAATAACCTTGCGGCTCCCAGCATTGACTACAATGGAGGGAGCCGTTCATTGGCTGAGAGAGACGGGAGATGGCCTCTCTCAGCCAATGAACGCTTAGCAGCGGGGTTTCCATGGTGATACCCCGCCGCTAAGCTCTCATTCGGGAAGTACCGTTCTATAGAACGGTACTAAGTTCGTGGATCGCGTTTTCGTTTTTTTTTTTTGCCAAGTCCGGGGATGCCTACTTTGGAACGAAGAGGACAGAACCTCGCATAGGAGATGGTGAGTATGTTTTTTTTCACAGGTCCCCTATGGATACTTTACCGGACAAGTGGACCGATGCTACAGGGTTACATAGGTGAGTATGTGTACATGTGTGTGTGTGTATGTATGTTTAATAAACTTATACTGTCACGGTGTGTGTGTCCTGTGTTTTTTTAAACATTTTTTTTACAGGTGAACTACAGGTACTAGTGGGCCCTTAATGCCCTGCATGCTGGTACTTGTGGTTCTCCAAGTACCAGCATGCGGGGCAGGCTAGCTGGGACTTGCAGTTCTACTTGTAAAGACAATGTTTGATATTCTTTATTTACACCACACCACACAATCAACCCGCCACCCACCGCCACCAGGGGTGGCGGGGATAGCCCCGGGCTATCAGCCTGGGCCTGGGGTGCCCTGGAGAGGGTGACCCCTTTATTGGGGGGGTCCCCAGCTCTCCAGGGATCCCCGGCCTGGGCTGACTAGCGGTCAGGGCTGATGCTGCGGCTGGGGGGCCCGGTGAAAGGGCTCCCCTGGCTGTGGCATCAGCCCCCCGCTAGAAAAAGTCCAGTGCTGGTTCTGGAACATACAGGGGAACCCTACTCATTTTTTTCCCCTGTATTTCCAGAACCAGGACCGGATCAGAGCCCAGAGCTGGTTGCGCAGAATACGGGGGACCCCTACGTCGTTTGTCCCCCGTATTTTGGCAACCAGCTCTGGTTCTGACTAGCCCGGTGCTGGTTGTGTTTAAGTACAGGGGACCCCTATGTCGTTTGTCCCCTGTATTTAAGCACACCCAGCACTGGGTCACTAATGCCCGGGGCTGGTTGCTCTTTTTTTGGGGGGGAGGACGCCATTTTTTTCTCTTTTTACACAGGTTTTTTTTTTTTTATTTACCACAGCAGCACAGACGGGTCTCACGGACCCGTTAGTGCTCTGTGTCAATGACACAGATGCAAGTAGCACGGATCTCCTGGTCCGTGCGTGCATCTGTGTCATTGAAATACACAGCAGCACAGACGGGTCTCACTGACCCATCTGTGCTCTGTGTCACTGTCAATCACACAGATGCATGTAGCACGGATCTCACGAGTCCGTGCTACATGCAAATGAGCACCATAATGCTGATTGGCTGAGAGCCGTGACAGACGGCTCTGTCAGCCAATCAGCACTTTGCCCATTAAAGGCAAAGGCATTTTTTTTTAAATGGCCGCTCGAGGCAAAACCTCGAGATCCGACAGCAGATCTCGAGGTTTTGCCTCGGGAGAGGGATCCGGGGCAGACAGGGAGATCCGAGCTTGGGCTCGGATCGCCCCGGATCCCCGAAGTTCGGGTGGGTTCGGTTCTCAGGGAACCGAACCCGCTCATCCCTACTGATTATATATAAATAAATAAATTTTTGCAGTAATAGAGGTTTTTGGCATAAACTTGGCCAAGGTTATGGGCCTACCCACCACATCCAGGTAACCTCTGTAGAGTAGGTCCCTAACATACTAGGGTTCAAATCCAGGGTACAGGACACCCCCTAACTAGCCCAGACATAGTTAAGAGCAGTCGCAGCTGCATATAAAGAATAAAAATAAAAAAGTGAAATACATATAGAAAAAACTTCACTGTCTGTCATTTTTTTTTCACTTTTTTATTTTTATTCTTTATATGCAGCTGCGGCTGCTCTTAACTATTAACGTTACACTTCACTTTTCTTAGTATAGCGGTGCCTTGGGGTGGCTTAGCTGGGCTAGTTTGGGGGTGTTCTGCACTCTGGATTTGAACCCTAGAATGTTAGGGACCTACCCTACAAAGGTTACCAGGATGTGGTGGGTAGGCCCATAACCTTGGCCAAGATAATGCCAAAAACCTCTATTTACTGCAAAAAAAAATATTTATTAATATATAATCAGTTAATTTGGAGTTGTGCACTTGTATTTCTTTTCGAGTATATATCAATTGTCTCCAGAGGTAGCACCTCCAATTATATATATATATATATATATATATATATATATATATATATAATCTCTATATCTATATGTTCAGGGTGTGCAGTCTGAGGCCCATTTTCTAAATAAATCCAATCAGTGCATTGCTTTGCACACCTGAAAGCTTGAGACACTTTCCACTCAGACTAGCACCCAGGGCCGCCCGGCCCATTACGCGAAGTACGCAGCCGCGTACGGCGCCAAGCTCTAAGGGTGCCGTCAGGGCCGGCCAACCCACTCAGCACTGCAGGGAGGCACCAGACTGGAGAGGCGCTCTGCTGAGACAATTGTTGCTGCTGCCGGCTATATGACAGGCAGCTGCATACTGCAGGGAAGCTCTTGCCACTGTGTCTTGCCGACCATTCTGTTCCCCCTGGCTGGGTCCCCGCCTCCTCCCCCCTTCCCACAGTGTTGCACCACCTGACCTGTCATATTGAATGATGGGCAGAGGCAGGTTAGGCAGAGCGGCCGTCTGATGCACATAGCCCCGCCCCCAGTAGCGTGTCATCCTCATAAGAGAAGCAGCCTGCCGGTCAGCAGCCCGTCCGCAGAGGAGCACTGAGCTACGAGTTCCTGCCTCCACCAGTCCCAACATACAGCTTTCATGCAGAGCAGTCAGCTCTGCATGAAAACAGACATCTGACTAGGGAAGCAGAGCGTATTCTTCTGAGCTAAGCCTGGAGATGCAGGCAGAGTGGTGCTTGTGGCTCCACCCACAACACGCCCCTAGAATGGAAGCACTATGATCTTTTCTCAGCTCAGCAGCACTGCAGTGCTGATCTTCTGCACCCGGCTAAAGTGAGGTGAGGTGAGGGGGGTGGGGTGGTGAGATGAGGGGGGTGGGGATCTGAGTAAGGGGGGTGATCTGTGTGTGTGAAGGGAGGGGAGCACTGTTTAGGGGAGGAGCTGTGTGTGTGGGGATGGGTATGTATAAGGAGGGGAGATCTGTGTGTGTGAAGTGGAGGATCTGAGTAAGGGGGGAGAAAGCTGTGTTGGGGGAAATTTTAGTGAGTGAGGAAAGCTGTGTGTGTGAGGGGGTGGCTGAGTGAGGAAAGCTGTGTGTGTGTGGGTGGCTGAGTGTGCAAAGCTGTGTGTGTATGTGTGTGAGGGGGTAGCTGAGTGGGGAAGGGGAGAGTTGAGGGTGGGCCAGAGTGAGATCTGTGTATGTGTAAGAGGGGAGAGCAGTTTTAAGGGCAGATGAGCTGAGGGCAGGGCCAACAACAGAAATCTCAGGGCCCAGCCCACTCATGTTTTTGGGCCCCCCTCATCACCTTCCAGTAAGTACAGTACATGCAGGTTGGCCACCCAGCCCCTGTGTCTCACAGCTCCAGTGTCTCACAAATCTAGCCTCCCAGCCCCTGCACCAGTCTTACATCCCCAGTGTCAGTGTCTCACAACTCCAGCCTGTGTCTCACAGCCCCAGCGCCTCTCCAGCCCTATGCTTTCATCTCCATCCAGCCTGCCAATTCATCTCTCACTTCCCCAACCACCGCCTGAACCATGTCTCCCTAGCCCCTACAACCAACGCCCGAGCACCTCTCACCTGCAACCTGCTCCTGTTCTCTGTCGGCTCGGACCTGGCTCTTCTCTGAGTGATCCAGCAGCGTAACGTCATGCGCGCTGCTCCGGGTCAAAACAAAACTTTATTTTTCCAGGCTGCCGGCAGATGGTCTCCCTCTCCTTTGTCTCTGTGCCCTGCTGAATACATCAGAGCTAGGGGCACACATGAACTGGGCTCCTGAGAATTCTGTGTAGCCGGGGCCCTTCGCAATCTCGGAGCCTGGGACACTTTGTCGCCCCCTGTCGCCGGGCCTAGCTGAGGGGGAAAGCTGGGGGGAGGGAGTACCGAGTGAGGGGGGAGCATTGTGTGTTTGAGGGGAGGAGAGCTATGTGAGAATTTGTATGCTGTATGTATTTAAATATACATTTTCTACTTCAGGGTCCATAGGGTATCCACAGGATACCTTGGGTATAGGTGTGACGTCAGTCGCAGGGCACCAAAGAGTTAAGCTTTCAGCCTCCCAGGATGCACTAGGTCCCCCTCCTATACCCCGCCCCCGGGCCAAGGCACCTCAGTTTAGTTTGGTGCCCGGCCGGAGTCGGGTGCACCTGTTGGAGTGGGGGCTAGAAGAGCCCCTGAAGCTTTTTCTTCATGCAGCTGTGGCTGCACATCTGGATGAACAGCATGGACTGTCAGTCCTGACGTCCATGCTGTCTTCCCTACACCCCGCCGGTACCAGAACGCCGGTACTGATCCGGGGATGCTGGTGGGCGTCTGGGGTCACAGCTAGCAGTGACCCCAGATGCTCCGGACCATGGCCGGATTCAAGGGGGACAGAGGTAAGCAGCGGGGTCCCGCGGTGGGTCCCCGCTGATCACATGGTCCTAAGTCCCCAGGCAGGGGGCTCCCTGGGGACTGGCTGCAGCGTGGAGCCAGGCGACCAACCTGCGCTTCCACTACCCCCTGGGACAGCGGACCGCAGCAGAGCGGTAGCGCTGCGGCGTCCCAGGGGTTAAATGCATGCCAGGGGAGCGCGCCTTCCCTGTCTCACAGCCGGCGCCTCCCCCGCTGCACACAGCCCTCTCTGCATGCTGCCGACTGGTCCTGTGGCAGCGCTCCTCCCCCAGGCCAGCCTCCTCTCTGCTCCTCGGCGGCCATCTTCTCCAGAACGCATGGTGAACGCTGCTGGAAGCGCTGGACGGAAGCATCGTGGTCTGGGTCCCCCCGCATACCTCTCCTCCGCTGTGGCTCAGGTCTGTGTATGCAGCGCTGTGTCCTACCAGGCCCTGTGTCTGTGTAGTTGAGTAATCAGCGCTGTTAGTGCAGGAATTGTTATTTCTCTGCATTGTATGTGACTGTGCTAGCGCTGCCTGTAACTTTTCTTCTCTAAACTGTCAGCTTTATTACTGTCCCTGTTCTTCTGCTAAAGCCCTTGCGGTGCGGTGCTGCAGGGTGGTCTCTCGCCTATTTAATACTTAATTGGTGAGAGAGGTCACATACGTGGTGCCATCATGTCTGAAAGTGATTTTCCCCTCCGGCTACAGTGTACCACGTGCAAAGTACCGTTAGCGGAGGGGGAGGGTAGCGCGGAGGGCCTTTGCCGGCAGTGTTTGTCCATGGCGCGGCCTATTACGGTTACAGCACCGGTACAGGAGCCGCCCTGGGCTTGTTTTGCTCAGGCGTTAACAGCTTTAGTGGGCCAGTTAGCTCCGCAGCCCGCGTTTACTCCGATGGGTTTGTCCCAGCAGTCTGTGGTGTCGTCACCCATGCAGGGGTTCCCACGACAATTGGTGGTACCCCACAGTCTCCCTATTTCCCCGCTCCCGGGTTCTCAGGAGCCAGCGTGGGTTAACTCCCTGACGAGTTCTGTACAGCACTTGTCGGATGTGTTGCAAGGGGAGTCTGTGATGCGGCCTCATAAAAGGCCGGTGGCGTCTCTGTCCGCTCCTTATGAGGATGACGAAGGGACGTCTGATGATGGGGAGATTCTGGATCCTTACGATCAGGAACCTCTCCATACTAAGGACGCTGATGCTAAGTCCAAAGTATATATTCCTGGACTTATTCGGGCGGTCCGCACAGCCTTGGTGATTGAGGACGAAGTTCCCCCAGCGGCTAAATCTAAGTATGCCTTTTTCAAAAGATGTGAAGGGCGATGCCACAGTCTTTCCTCTTTCGGGTCAGTTGGTGGACCATTTAGAGGAGGCGTGGAAACAACCTGGCAAAAGATACCAGCCGCAGAGACGCCTGGCGGTGGCTTATCCGTTCGCGGATAATTATTTTGCTAAGTGGGAATCCCCTCCACAGGTGGATTCTCACGTGACCCGTCTTGTCCGTAGTGCCACATTGCCGATGCCATCCATGTCCTCCCTTAAGGATGCTACGGACCGCAAGGTAGAAATCTGCCTGAAGTCCGCTTATTCCCTTGCAGGGGGGGCAGCACGGCCGGCTATGGCCATTTGCTGGGTTGCCAGAGCGATGGAGCGCTGGGCGGATTCATTAGAGGCTTCTTTTGAATCCGACTGTCCGGCCGAACAGGCGGAGTTGATTGGCAATCTCCGTGATTCGGCCACCTACATCAACGAGGCGGCTCTAGACATTAGTACTCTGGTGTCTAGAATTTCTTCAGCAGCGGTGGCTGCTCGTCGCACCTTGTGGCTGCGATCCTGGAAGGCGGACGCAGATTCCAAGAAAGGTCTGGAAGCGTTGCCGTTTACCGGAGAAGTTCTCTTCGGTCCGGATCTGGATAAGATTGTGGCCACGCTGGCGGCAGCCAAATCTGCTTGTCTCCCGTCGGCCGCTGCTCCTTCTGGTTCGGGACCATCGTCCTTTCGGTCATCTAGGGCCCAGGGCAGGCCCAAACCACAGTCGTTTCCTCGACAGGCTGGCCCTAAGAAATCGGTCAAGCCCCGGAAGCAGGCATGGAGTACCAGACGTCCGGCCCCCAAGCCAGATGACAAGCCTGCGGCCTGACGGTCCGGGCCTCCCTTTGGGGGATCCCAGGGTGGGAGGCCGCCTGCTACAGTTCGCCCAGTGTTGGTCGACCACTACGACAGACACTTGGGTTCTGGAGGTGGTTTCCCACGGATACGCCCTCTCCTTCCGGCACAGACCCCCGGCTCGCTTCTTCACCATGGGTCTCCCATCAGACCGGAACAAGGCTACGGAGCTGCGGAAGGTATTGCACACTATGCTCCAGGCTGGAGTTATAGTGGCTGTTCCATTCTCCCAGAGGGGCCAGGGTTTCTATTCAAATCTATTTTTGGTACAGAAACCCAATGGGTCATATCGTCCGATTCTCAACCTCAAAGCACTCAACAAGTCTTTGCGGGTCCCGAAGTTTCAGATGGAGACCCTACGGTCCATCATTCTGGCGCTGGAACCTGGGGACTACTTGGTGTCATTGGACATACAGGACGCTTACCTGCATGTCCCTATTCTTTTGCGCCATCAACAGTTCCTCAGGTTTGCAATCCGCAGCGACCACTTCCAGTTTCGGGCGTTACCTTTTGGCCTGGCAACAGCACCACGTGTTTTCACCAAGGTGATGGCGGTCATGGCGGCTTCTCTGCGGCTGCAGGGAGTCCGCATGTTGCCGTATTTGGACGACCTGTTATTGGTGGCAGGATCTCCAGAGCTCCTGTTACGCCACTTGGACCTGACCATTGCACTGCTGCAACGGCACGGCTGGCTAATCAACTGGCAGAAGTCCACTCTAATCCCGTCTCGGAGGATTCTGCATCTTGGAGCCTTATTGGACTCGGGACAGCAAAGGATCTTCGTGACGGAGGACAAGATCTCTGCTTTACAGTCAAGGGTGCGCAGTTGCCTGCACAGCCGCCGGGTGTCCTTACACTCGGCGATGAGGTTACTGGGCTCCATGGTGTCGGTGTTCGACATGGTGGAATACGCCCAGTTTCACTCCAGACCTCTGCAGCACCTGATCCTGTCCAAGTGGAACGGGCTGGCTCAGTCTCTGAAGTCCCAGACGATTGTGCTCACCCAGGAGGTTCGCCTGTCCCTTGCGTGGTGGTTACAGACGACCCACCTCAACAAGGGACGTCCGTTCTGGGTTCCAAATTGGGTCCTGTTGACAACGGACGCCAGTCTTCGGGCCTGGGGAGCAGTTTCGGGTCCACACTTGTTCCAGGGCAGGTGGACGCCGACAGAAGCGGAGCTTCCAATAAATATCTTGGAACTCCGTGCGGTCTTCAATGCTCTCCAGCAGGCACAGCGGTTTCTCCAGGGTCGCCCGGTGCAGGTCCAGTCGGACAACGCTACCACCGTGGCCTACATAAACAGGCAAGGAGGAACTCGCAGTCGGGCGGCTCTCGTAGAGGTCTCTCGGATCCTGGTTTGGGCAGAGCGCAATCTTCCGGCCATATCAGCGGTCTTCATCCCGGGAGTGCTAAATTGGGAGGCGGACTTTCTAAGTCGCCAGGACGTTCATCCGGGGGAATGGTCCCTGCACCCGGACGTTTTTCAACTACTGGTGGACAGGTGGGGTCTTCCAGAAATCGACCTCATGGCGTCCCGGCACAACAACAAGTTGCCGGTGTACGGGTCTCGCACAAGAGACGAAGGGGCGTCTCTGGTGGATGCTCTGTCCGTCCGGTGGACGTTCCGGTTCACATACCTGTTCCCTCCGGTCTCCCTTCTTCCACGGGTAATCCGGAAATTCAAACAGGAAGGAGGGACGCTCCTGTTGATAGCTCCCGCGTGGCCCAGCCGGCACTGGTTCTCAGACCTTCAGGGTCTGTCCGTGGACAGTCCTCTGCGGTTGCCGCTACGACCGGACCTTCTGTCTCAGGGTCCTTGCCTTCACCCGGACCTGACTCGGCTGTCTTTGATGGCGTGGCTGTTGAGACGGCCATGCTGAGGTCCCGGGGGTTTTCCAGCTCTGTGGTGCGTACCATGTTACGAGCTCGGAAACCGTCTTCCGCGAGGATATACCATCGCGTGTGGCATACGTTCTTCCAGTGGTGTCGACCGAGAGGTTATGCACCGAGGGAGTTTCGTCTGTCTCGGATTCTCGCCTTCCTGCAAGCGGGACTAGATCATGGGCTTCGCCTTGCTTCTTTGAAGGTACAGGTTTCGGCCCTATCTGTCTGGTTTCACCGTAGGATTGCTACAATCCCGGATGTGCGCACCTTTATGCAGGGTGTTCTCCGCATTCAGCCGCCCTTTGTTCCACCTGTGGCGCCTTGGGATTTGGCTGTGGTCCTGAGGGCTCTCCAAGGACCGCCGTTTCAATCACTGGGCTCAGTGGATCTTAAATGGCTAACAGCTAAGACTGTTTTCCTTCTGGCCATTGCTTCGGCCAGACGTGTTTCTGAGTTAGGGGCTCTTTCTTGTAGACCCCCTTTCTTGGTTTTTTATGGGAACAGGGCAGTGCTCCGCACTCGGCCCGAGTTTCTTCCCAAAGTTGTTTCCCAGTTTCATGTTAACGAGGAAATAGTTGTTCCAGCCTTTAACTCACCGGGTCTTTCCGTGGGTGAGGCCTCTTTGGATGTTGTGCGGGCCTTAAGGACTTATGTTGACCGCACTTCTTCGTTTAGGAAGTCGGACGCTTTGTTTGTCCTCTATGGCTTCCGTAAAAAGGGTTGGCCTGCTTCAAAGCAAACTTTGGCAGCCTGGATCCGTATGGCTATTTCTGAAGCTTATCTTCATGAAGGCCTACCGGTCCCTCCTTCTCTGAAGGCTCATTCCACTAGGTCTGTGGGTCCTTCGTGGGCAGCTCGACATGGTGCCTCGGCAGTTCAGATCTGCAAGGCTGCTACGTGGTCTTCTGTCCATACCTTCGTGAGGTATTACAGGTTTGACACCTTCGCCTCTCAGGATGCTTCCTTCGGGCAGCGGATTCTCCTTTCTGCACAGGAGCGTCCCCACCCTTAAAGGATACTGCTTTGGGACATCCCCAAGGTATCCTGTGGATACCCTATGGACCCTGAAGTAGAAAATATGAGATATGGTAAGAACTTACCCTTGTTATCTCTATTTCTACGAAGTCCATAGGGTTCCACAGGACTCCCGCCCTGTCGCACCTGTGCTGCAGATGGGCTTTGCTCTGGTCACCGGTTTTCCGTCTCCCTCTGGTGAGAATGTGATTCTTGTATGTGTCCAGATCTTTGTTCTCTCTCTTCCTTCTCCTCCTCCGGCCTATGGCTTGGTAACTAACTGAGGTGCCTTGGCCCGGGGGCGGGGTATAGGAGGGGGACCTAGTGCATCCTGGGAGGCTGAAAGCTTAACTCTTTGGTGCCCTGCGACTGACGTCACACCTATACCCAAGGTATCCTGTGGAACCCTATGGACTTCGTAGAAATAGAGATAACAAGGGTAAGTTCTTACCATATCTCATATTATTTATGCAGCCCCTTTGCGGTATTTTCATGGGGCTATCTGGAATCAAAGGTAATAACAAAGGGGGTGGAGACAGTCCCCTCCCATCATTACCCCTAGGCAGTGGGTGATTGGCCGTTTAAGCCACCGGGAAGATTTCCTGTGGGCCGATATGCTCTTGGGGCCGTCACGTCTGTCGGCCGGCAACTTTTTTATCATTTTGTCCCAGCCCCACCCCCTCATAGACAGCTGTCTGTCTGTGGAAGAACAGGGAAACTATTTTTTGTATGTCGGGCATTAGATGCCAGTGTCAGAGTCAGAGCCACGCTGAGAGCCTGCCTTGTGCTGCTGCCTGGTGCTGTGTTGCATGTGTAATGACATACATGTGTCATGTGAGCGCTGTGCCCACCCTCTCCCTGACACCGACTGCTGTCACCCTCTCCCTGTCACCCACTGCTGTCACCCTCTCCCTGTCACCCTCTCCCTGTCATCCACTGCTTATTATTATTTTCATGTGGGGCCTGTTTTTTTTTGCGAGCATAGAAACATAATTATTTTCACGTGGGGGCTAATGTGTTTTTTTTTTATTTCTTTATGGGTAGCCTATGGGGGGTATTCAATTAGCCGCAGGGTTTCCCCCATGACTAATTACCGTCAAAAAGGCTGTTCAATTAAATATCCTTTTTCTCACGCCGGGAAATCGGGATTATTTCAACAGGGGGCGCCGAAATCTATTTCCGCTTACCAAAAAAATTAGGCTCAGGCCGGCCCTGCTAGCACCCTTACTACATAATTTAGAGCATGGAGTCTGGCATTGTAATATGCACATCAGTCAGAGGCACAATATTGGTAAGTCCTGCAAATATTTAGACTGTGTAGTGCAGCATTGGTTTATTTTTGGGGCGTGGGTCCCCCTGGATTGCTTTAGTTGATCTGCACCAAAGTACAACACATTTTTCCTTCAACACGTTTTAATGCTTCACTGTCTGTTTTTTATATATGTATTTCACTTTTTTATTTTTATTCTTTATATGCAGCTGCACTTAACTATTTCCTTTACACTTCACTTTTCTTATTATAGCGGAGCCTTGGGGTGGCTTAGCTGGGCTAATTTGGGGGTGTCCTGCACTCTGGATTTAAACCCTAGTATGGTAGGGACCTACCCTACAGAGGTTACCCGGATGTGGTGGTTAGGCCCATAACCTTGGCAAAGATTATGCCAAAAATTTATTTATTTATATATAACCAGTTAATTTGGAGTTGTGCACTTGTATTTCTTTTTGTATATATATCAATTGTCTCCACAGGTAGCACCTCCAATTATATATATATTTATATATATATGTTCAGGATGTGCAGTCTGAGGCCCATTTTCTATATAATGACATCTCACAATGTAAGGTATGTGTCAGAGTCGTGGGATTCCTGGACTGTGTTCCCGGGCTGGGCCTTGGACCTGTATTACTCAGCTTGGATGCTCGCTGGAGGAGACTAGGTTTGATGAAGTTCCTCCGCATTACAGGATGCAGAAGACTGGTAGAGGATTGATATAGCACGGGAGTTGCTTGATGCGGCTGGAAAGCCGTGTAGTGGATGGTGGAAGCACAGACTGCTAGGTGCGGCTAAGGAGCCGTATGGTAAAGATGGCAACACGGGCTGCTGGGTGCGGCTAAGGAGCCGTAGAGTGACGGTGTAGCTTGGGCGCTACTTGGAGCGGCTCAGTAGCCGAATGGAGGTGGTGGTAGCGTGGAAGCTACTTGGAGCGGCTGGGTAGCCGTATGGAGATGGTGGTAGCATGGAAACTACTTGGAGTGGCGGGGTAGCTGTATGGAGACGGTGGTAGCTCGGACGCTACTTGGAGCGGCTGGTTAGCCGTATGGAGACAGTGGTAGCGTGGAAGCTATTTGGAGTGGCTAAGTAGCCACATGGAGACGGTGGTAGCTCGGACGCTACTTGGAGCGGCGACAACACCTATGGAGCGCAGTGGTGAGGCTCACTAGTTAAACTAGGGGACTTGTTGCACTGGCAACTTGCTGGGAGAAGTGGAGATCCTTTTATAGGGAGTGCTGGATGTTCATTGGAGGAGATCGCGTCACATGAGCAATCCAAGATTGCTGCGCCCATGGACCGTAGGACAGCATGTTTTAGCATGTAAGTATTGGAGCCGGAGCGGCCATCCGTAGCTGGCGTGGAGGAGAGAAGACAGCGGGACCCGTCAGAGAGAACAGCGGGCAGCGCTGCATATCGTGGGAGCCGGAAAGCGCAGCGGGATAGGACCCGCAAAGGTAAGTGTCGGGATCTGAGTCTGAGGTCTCTGTTGCGGGCTGTGACAGTATGCTTACTTTAACCTAAATGTAAATAATGATAGATAGATAGAGTGAGATGAAGGTACTGTAGCATGTGATTTATAACCTCAATAGACTGATCAAGTGAATTGCTGACTGGGCCTCATTCAGAGGCGGTCGGAGGATGCAAGCGGTCGCTCAGAAACTGGGCGGCCACTTGCATCCTGACCGCCCGCCTCTGTTGTGGTCGTTAGGCTGTGGGTTAACACCCACAGCTCTAACGACCGCTCCGGTGATGGGAGACCATCGCGACCATCGGGGCTTACGATGAGACCCTAGAGTAGGGTCTCCCTTGTCGTAAGCCCCGGAGAGCTTCTGGCTCTGTCAGAGCCGGAAGCTCTCCACTGACATCACTAGTGATGTCAGTGGGGCCGCCCCCAAATGGTAGGCGTTCCCATGGGAACGCCTCCATTTGGGCTGCTACCCCCCCGGCCCGCCTTCCAAACGGGGCGAGTTGTCAATCAACATCGACAGCTCGCCCCCTTTGGATCGAGACCCGCTACGACCAGTGCTGTCGGTCGTAGCGGGTCTCACGCATGCGCACCACGGCGCCGGCGCATGCTCTGTGGGGGGCCATCGACCCGATACGAGCACATCGGCGCTAACGACCGGGTCTGAATGACCCCCACTGTGTGGTGTAAACTTATATTAACATAGATTATAGATTATAAATAGATTGAGTAAATACATAGATAGCAATTGTAAAATGCATGCAGGAGGTGATTACTCACCTCAGTATACTGACCATGTGACCTGTTGCATCATAAAGAGCCTTTGTGATGTCACTCAGATTTGGTAGGTGTGAGGACCGGATTTGGGAAAAACTGGTTTATTGGGAACGACCCCAGACTGACTTGTTTTGCGGCTGGTTGAATAATTTTGAGGTGAGGAGGTTTTTTTTTTAATTTGTTTTTTTTTTTTGGCAGAGCTACTCCTATTAATTATAATAAACTTTAGTATATAGGCCTAATCCAGAGGTGGACGGAGTTGTTATTGCTGCTGTTTGCATGGAAGCAGCAGTGATAGCTCTAATATGATAATCAGGGACGGATTGGGAACTTAAAGTGGCCCTGGAAATTATTCTGAAAGTGGCCTCACATAGGCGGAGTCAAATAAACTGTAGGTGACTCCATATAGAAACCTAGATGGGGTTATCAAATCCCTTGCCCTAACAACAATACAATACAGAGATTATCCATGTGTCTCCAGCACAGGATAGATGGCATGCATGTTGTCACAATACAGGACAGACAGCATCCCAGTGACTGCCATACATCCATGGTCTGTGTCTGCCAGGCTGTGTGGGGACTCGCAAGGGACAAAGCCGGCTTATCCGTTGAGAACAACTAATGGGCCGTTGCACCCCCCTGCACGTGGGTTTCCAATGCCCCTCCCTGCAGGTGTCTGGTGCCCCTCCCCACAGCAGACCGTTGCCCCTCCTCCTCTGCCACATCCCCATTCACCTCTTCTGTCGGTGTCTTCGGCCAGCGAGTGTGGCCACATGTCTGCGGTGCCAGCTCGGCAGTGCAGACACAGCAGGGAGGGATCTTAATAGATCCCTCTGCTGGCTGCATAGGCTGTGCTGGCTGGTATTTCTTCACAGGCTGCCGTGTAATCAGCAGCCTGTGAAGGAAATCGGGGGCTGAACGCCATCTCGGAGTGGCGTTCACTAACACCATCAAATTCTGAAAAATCTTTTATTTCGGAACTTGATGAATAGCACTGACACTTATTTTTACAAAAGTATGTGAAAATGTTCATTTTCACATGCTTTTGTAAAAATAAGTGATGATGCATAGGCCCCTATGGGGCCTATTCATCATCACTTAATTTATACAAAAACAGGTGAAAAATAAAATTTTCACCTAATTCTGTATACTTTAATAGGGGTATTCAATATAGGAGCGATAAGTCCGTTTTTGTGTTAATATCGGAGGTATGACGTCATTATCGCAGGTTTTACTTTTACACCGTATTCAATTTCAGAGACTTATCGCAGTTTTGAAAAGTCTTTGATAAAAAACGGGGATAACTTTTCACCACTGAATAGGTGGCGAAAAAAAGTGCAGAATTGAGGTTTAGTGGTGCAGGTTTAAAAAAAATAGCCTGCACCCTTCAGAATGACCCCTTGAAACGATCTGTGTCAAAAAAAAAAAAATGGGACACCCCAAAAAAAGCACTTTGAATTTGGGGGCCAAAGAAAAAAAATGTTGGGGAACAAAGTTAAAAAATAGCGAACTTGACTCTGGGGGGGTCCCCAAGTATGCCCCAGGTGTTTTTTTCATTGCAGCTCCTTGCGCAAGTGGGTTTTTCACGATTTTTTCAAGTCTCTTTTGCAACTTTAAAATATGCTGACCCCCATTTTCAAGTACCCCAAATTTGCTGGGCATAGTTATTTTTCGCAAAAAAAAAATTCTAAATGCTCTTCTGCACCACTTTCTTCAAAGTCGCCGACTTCCTTCATGAGTTAAAAATGGGGGTACCCATAGTGATCCCCCATGTCTAGACATCATTAGGGGGGTCCCTAGAATATTTCCCGAAAATTCCCGTTTTTGTTAACCTTTAAAAAAAAATTTTTTTAAATTTAGAAAAAAGATTACATAAGGTCCCCCCCCAAAAGCCAAACCAGCCCCAGGCTAGCCAGCCAGTGGTGGTTTCTAAAAATACGGGGAACAAAATGTGTAGGGTTCCACCGTATTTTAGAAACCAACACCAGGCTGCAGGGACTAGTGCTGGTTTTAAATATAGGGGGCAAAAACGACATGGGGTACCCCCTATATTTAAGACCAGCACCAGACCCAACTGACTGGGGTGCAATGCCACAGCCCGGAGACCCAATCACCGGGGCTCCAGGTCCAAAGCATTACACCCCAAGTCGGTCAGCGCAAGCCGGTGATCTCGAGGGAGTCGGGGACCCCCCAAAAAAGGGTTCCCCCTCTCCCGAGCACCACAGGCTTACGCTGAAGCCTGGGGCTCATCCCCATACCCCTGGTGCAGTGGGTATGGGGGTAATAGGGGGGCCAAATAATGTAACACTATTGTACTTTACAGTGGAACTACAAGTGCCAGCATGCCTGCCATTTTGCACTTGTGGAACTACAAGTGCCAGCAGACATGCGGCACCTGTAATTTCACTGTAAAATAAATAGTTAAAAAAAGACAAAACACACACACCGTGCCCAGTATAAGTTTATTACATACACATACTTACCTATACCAGAAGTTTCTGTCCCCTTCTCCAGTAGAGATCCATGGTAGCTGGCCCTGCAAGAAAGATTTCATACTAACCTACATCCAGCGCTGGTCTCCGCAGTAATCCATGGGTGTTTTAAAACAAAAATACGTGTTACCCGATCCACGCTACAAGCTATCTGTATGTGTGTTGTCACACATACAGGTAGCTCCCGAATGGCCGCTTCACGGGGCATTGCAGTCCCGTCAGCCAATCAGCGGCAGTGCTCACTGTAGAGCGGCCGCTCATTGGCTCCGACAACTGACAGTTCCCACGTGGGCTGACTCACCCACGTGGGAACTGTCAGTTGCCGGAGCCTATCAGCTGCCGCTGATTTGCTGACAGGACTGCAATGCCCCGTGAAGTGCCGGCAGCGGCCATTCGGGAGCTATCTGTATGTGTGACAACACACATACAGATAGCTTGTAGCGTGGATCGGGTAACACGTTTTTTGTTTTAAAACACCCATGGATTACTGCGGAGACCAGCGCTGGATTTAGGCGAGTATGAAATCTTTCTTGCAGGGCCAGCTATCATGGATCTCTACTGGAGAAGGGGATAGAAACTTCTGGTATAGGTAAGTATGTGTATGTAATAAACTTATACTGGGCACGGTGTGTGTGTTTTGTCTTTTTTTAACTATTTATTTTACAGTGAAATTACAGGTGCCGCATGTCTGCTGGCACTTGTAGTTCCACAAGTGCAAAATGGCAGGCATGCTGGCACTTGTAGTTCCACTGTAAAGTACAATAGTGCTACATTATTTGGCCCCCCTATTACAACCATACCCACCGCTCCAGGATGAGCCCCAGGCTTCAGCGTAAGCCTGTGGTGCTCGGGAGAGGGGGGACCCTTTTTTGGGGGTTCCCCGACTCCCCCGGCTTGCGCTGACCGACTTGGGGTGTAATGCTTTGGACCTGGAGCCCCGGTGATTGGGTCTCCGGGCTGTGGCATTGCACCCCGGTCGGTTGGGTCTGGTGCTGGTCTTAAATATAGGGGGTACCACACGTCGTTTTTGCCCCCTATATTTAAAACCAGCACTAGTCCCTGCAGCTTGGTGTTGGTTTCTAAAATACGGTGGAACCCTACACATTTTGTTCCCCGTATTTTTAGAAACCACCACTGGCTGGCAAGCCTGGGGTTGGTTTGGCTTTTGGGGGGGGACCTTATGTCATTTTTTTCTAAATTTTTTACTAATTTTTTTTACAGGTTAACTAAAACGGGAATTTTCGGGAAATATTCTAGGGATAACCCCCATTTTTAACTCCTGAAGGAAGTCGGGGTTTCTAATAGCCGCGGCAGGGAAAAACACCTTGCAAAGCTATTTAAAAACCCGACTTTCTGAAGCAGGCAAAAACGGGGTTACCCATAGTGATCCCCCATGTCAGGACATCTTTAGGGGGGTCCCAGGCATATTTCCAGAAAATTCCCGTTTTTTTCCTTAAATGGGCTCATGGGTCATTTTCTGAAAAACAGAGATAATTTTTCTAAGCACTATAGCAAGTGAAAAAAAATGCAGAATAGGGGTTTGGGGGTGTAGGCTTATAAAAAATAGCCTGTAGTTTTGGGAATGTCCCCTTAAAAGGAAATGTTAAAAAAAAAATGTCCTACAAAAAATTGGGACACCCTTAAAAAAAAAAATTGGGGTTTAAAAAAAAAATAGGAAAAAATTGTTTAACAATAGGGAAATAGGTTCAGGGCTATTCTGCAAGTATGCGGCAGGTGTTTTGAAGAATAGAATTATAGCGGCAGATGCACAGAATTTTTAAAAACTTACTTTATGGACTTAAAAATATGCTAGTACCCATTTTCATGTACCCCAAATTTGATGGGACCACTTAAAAAAACAAAAAAAAATAACCTAAGTGCTCTTCTGCAACACTTCTTCAATGTCGGGAAAAAAACACCTGCTGCGGCTATTTAAATCCCCGACTTTCATTTAAAGGCTAAAACGGGGGTACCCATAGCGATCCCCCATGTTTTTACAACTTTCGGGGGTCTTACAAATTTTTTATGGAAAAAATCGTAACTTTACGCAAATCCAACTTCGGAGGTTCCCATTTTCGATAATTTTATATTGAATACGGGGATAAGCGGGAGCGCGTCCGATACTTTAACGCAGGTAAAAACTCTGATATGAAACGTTAACTTCGACAGTGAAGTTAACGTTTCATATTGAATACCCCTCTATGTGTCAGTCTCATTCATTAATCATGTAACGAAGGAGATATCACACATATCTCCTGGTTACAATTGTGAATCGATAACTTCCACCGTCCCCATACTTTAGTATGGGGATGCAGAAATTATGGAATTCATCAAGTTCCGAAAAAGCTTTTTTTTCAGAACTTGACTGAGAAGTTTTTCGCCACCCTGAGGTGACATACAGCTTCCGATAGTCTTCACAGGCTGCGGTTTATATGGCAGTCTGTGAAGATATACATGTCAGCCACAGCAGAGGGATCTATTAAGATCCCTCCCTGCTGTGTCTGCACTGCAGAGCCCAGGAACTGAGAGCTCCCGGGCACCGCAGTGAGAGTGTGACGGAGGGGATGAGAGGATGCGCGGCCGGGGGTGTTTGGCACAGGATGCAGGATCAGACTCCAGCGATGTTGCCGAGGACAGCAGCCGCGTAATTACCGGCGGGGGAGCGCATTCCATCCCGGCCAGCCAGAAGGTCAGCAGCCGCCTGACAGGGCTCCAGCAATTACAGACGGGGGAACCGTGGCTGCAGCTGATCGTGAGTCAGGACACTTCACTGCCCCAGCTCCCCAGTCTGCTCCCTTTCCCCGGCATCCTACTTGTCCTCTGTTGGCTGCTGCGGAGCGGGCGGGGTAGGCAGCGGAGAACAGAACGCAGCTGCAGCTCCCTGCAGTAGGGGGTGCGGGGGCAGGCAAACATCAGCGGCAGTGGTGGTGGGGGCAGGGGGTGCGGTGGGGGCAGACGGACATCAATGGTGGAGGGAAGGAGGTGCGGGGGCAGATGGTCATCCACGGGGACCCTTGGAAAGGGGAGCAGGATCGCACACCAGCGCCCACTTTGAAGGGAGAGCCAGATCGGAACCGGCGGCCGTGCTGAGGGGGGTACCGGATCGCACATCGGCACCTGCTGTAAGGGGAGAACTGGAGCTGACACTGGCAGGGGGTGGGAGCATGCTGGACCGCTGTCTCTGCTCCCACTCCCGGCTGCTGCTATCTGGGGGAATGGGGGGTGGAATAGAGAGGGTGGGTGGGCAGAGGCAGTGAGGAAATCCTTGTGGATACCTCAGCTGCACAGGAAAAGTATCACTTTTCCGAAAAGCTGACTTCGCAAAAAGAGCAGCTTTTCGGAAGTTATACTTTTGTGAGGGAGGCAAGATGCATACCTCCAAAATATTTTTTAAACTTGCAGCGAGTTTAAAACATAATTATCACTAGTGCCCCTATGTAACTAAATGGCCAAAGTGCTCCATATGATATTAAAGCTGCTCCCAATTTTAATTAGAATAGACATAGTAAAGCAGTAACAAAGGATAGTGCTGTGTGTAACTGAAACCAATAAATAACAGCAATGAAAATTAAATTAACTGCTAAATGCAAGCTGTATGAGAGTACTAAAAAATAAAAATAAGACGTGAAAAAATTCAAAAATGCTAAACATAGACAACACAAAAAGAAAATCAGTGCTATAGCTTCTATGGTGAATGATTAATACCCCTTTTACGCTGGAGCTAAAACCCGCGTAGCCTGTGAAACCCTGCTGTGAGAACAGAGCACTACCTGGAGTGCGCTGCAAGCCGGCTGATTGGTCCGGCTTCAGTGGCGCTCTCCAAGCGTCCACTTTCATGCTGGGAAAGCCGGGTCTATGCAGAACCGACTCCGGTGTGAGCGGCGCCAACTCGGGAATATCCCGGGTCGGCGCTGGCTAAATTCCAGGTCTGATACGGACAGGAACTCTGGGCCTGATTCAGACCCGCTCGCGAGTGCTGAGCGCTCGCAAGCGGGTTCACATTGCCCCAGTGCGCATGCACACGACGGACCCGGCTCCGTCGTGCGCATGCGCGAGACTCGGATAGCGACAGCCAAGCCGTCGCTATGGGTCTTGTACCAAATGGGGTGTGCTGTCGATGGTGAGTGACGCCTACCGTCTGGGGCGGCCCCACTGACATCACAAGTGATGTCAGTGGGAGTGCTTTCGGCTCTGATAGAGCCAAAAGCACTCCAGGGCTTGCGGCAATGAGACCCTACCACAAGGGTCTTGTCGCAAGCCCGATGGTCTTGACCATCGCGACCATCTTCCTGGCCGCTCGCTATAGCTGTGGGTGGTCACCCACAGCTATACGAGCGGCCAGGAGGCCACTCTAAAAATTCAGAAGGACGGCCCTGATTCAGAGAGAGCGCTCTGTCAGAGCGTCCAGCTCTGAATCAGGGCCTCTGTTCCAACTCCTGGTCAGACCCGGAATTTTGGTGGAAAAGGGGTATTAGTGACCAAACACTTGTGACCAGGAAAAGAGATCTGACCCTAACTTTCCCTAGGGCATCCTGTGGTGTGACGGATCCTGTTGTCTGGCTGCTGTTCACTGCCGCTCCGTTTCTGTCGATCCCCAATGGCTGATGGTAGTGTGCGGATCTTACATGTTGCTGGTGTCCCTAGATGTCTGTGTGTTCAGTGATGGGGGGAGCAGAGTGAGTGAGGGGGTTACAAGGGGTCTAGCAGTTATTGTGGGAGCAGAGTGAGTGAGGGGATTACAGGGAGATTAGCAGTGATGGGGAGCAGAGTGAGTGAGGGGGTTACAGAAGGACTAGCAGTGATGGGGGAGCAGAGTGAGTGAGGGGATTACAGGGTTGTGTGCAGTGATGGGGAAGCAGAGTGAGTGAGGGGATTACAGGGGGATGTGCAGTGATGGGGGAGCAGAGTGAGTGAGGGGATTACAGGGGTGTGTGCAGTGATGGGTAAGTAGAGTGAGTGAGGGGATTACAGGGGGATGTGCAGTGATGGGGAGCAGAGTGAGTCAGGGGATTACAGGGGGATGTGCAGTGATGAGGGGAGCAGAGTGAGTGAGGGGGTTACAGGGGGACTAGCAGTGATTGTGGAAGCAGAGTGAGTGAGGGGATTACAGGTATTTAGCAGTGATGAGGGAGCAGAGTGAGTGAGAGGATTACAGGTATTTAGCAGTGATGAGGGAGCAGAGTGAGTGAGGGGATTACAGGTATTTAGCAGTGATGGGGGAGCAGAGTGAGTGAGGGGATTACAGGGGGATTAGCAGTGATGAGGGAGCAGAGTGAGTGAGGGGAGTACAGGGGGATGTGCAGTGATGGAGGAGCAGAGTGAGTGAGGGGTTTACAGGAGGATGTGCAGTGATGGGGGAGCAGAGTGAGTGAGGGGATTACAGGAGGATGTGCAGTGATGGGGTAGGAGAGTGAGTGAGGGGGTTACAGAAGGACTAGCAGTGATGGGGGAGCAGAGTGAATTAGGGGGTTACAGGGGGATTAGCAGTGATGGGTGAGCAGAGTGAGTGAGGGGGTTAGCAGTTATTGTGGAAGCAGAGTGAGTGAGGGGGTTACATGTGTTTAGCAGTGATGGGGGAGCAGAGTGAGTGGGGGGATTACAGGGGGATGTGCAGTGATGGGGGAGCAGAGTGAATGAGGGGATTATGATGGGGGAGCAGAGTGAGTGAGGGGATTACAGGGGGATGTGCAGTGATGGGGTAGCAGAGTGAGTGAGGGGGTTACAGAAGGACTACCAGTGATGGGGGAGCAGAGTGAGTTAGGGGGTTACAGGGGGGTTAGCAGTGATGGGGGAGCAGAGTGAGTGAGAGGATTACAGGAGGATGTGCAGTGATGGGGGAGCAGAGTGAGTGAGGGGGTTACATGTGTTTAGCAGTGATGGGGAGCAGAGTTAGTGAGGGGGTTAGTGATTGTGGAAGCAGAGTGAGTGAGGGGGTTACAGGGGGATTACCAGTTCTGGGGAGAGCAGAGTGAGTGAGGGGTTTACAGAGGGACTAGCAGTGTTGGGTGAACATAGTAAGTGAGGAGATTACGGGACGTGGTGGGGGAGGACGGGTAGGGGTTATGGGGATATTCCCAGGAAGGGGGTCTTCATTTTACCACCCTTACTTCAAGTCACAGCGAGAACTTGTCAAAAGCCTGCCAAAATTCTAACCTGGCAGTTTAGCAAAAACCTGTCAGACGTCTGTGAGAATCCTACATGCAGACTGAGGAGCCCCTCAGTCTGCATGTAGGATTCTCACAGCCCCAACAGAAAAGAGGATGGTACCAATGATAATCAATAGATAAAACTGGCAGGCGTGTGACAGGGTCTTGCTGTGACGTTACTTGCGGTTGACCAGAGCTCACTTCTTTGTGTTGTGTTCTCTGGGTTCCCAACGGCAGTGGTAAAGGCCGGGAACGGAGAGTGGGTTGGCAGTGGGCATGTGCGTCACTATGGATCGGCCAATAGCAGGTACAATACATCCTCAGTAACCGATGCAGAGCTCACTTCTGTGTGGTTCTCTTTGTTCCCGGCGGCAGTGGTAAAGGCCGGGAACTGAGAACAGGTTGGTAGTGGGCATGTGTGTTACTATGAATCGGGCAATAGCAGGTTCGGGAGGCAGAACAGGGACGGGCTGCTTTTGTAGTGAGGTGGCTGGTCCCTGGGGAGTAGCCAGCCACCAGGAAGTGCAGTAGTAAGCCGGAACTGGCCCCGATGAGGGAAAAACTTTTAATATATGTATGTAAAAATACAAAATCTGCAGCCAGCAGCCCCCTGACCCATCAGCCCACCACGAATGTGAAGTCTATGGCCAGTCCGCCCCTGATGGTAATGTAGCAGGAGGCATCACACCTCCTGCTTGCATTAGTGATCTGAGTTGCATCTTAGGACGCATTAGCTCATCTGCGACAGCATTGGCTGACTGCGTGGCCGATGGGTTCGCACAAGCCGGCCGCTGCAGATACAACAAAGAGGCAAGGAAATCTCCATCCTCCGACAGAGATCTTGGCCTCGTATCTCCCACACAATAGCGGTGACACACCTCCATTTTGAAAAACGGAGGCCGCTGCTGCCCGCTCCCCGCCCCCAAACAGCATCAGACTGACAATCACTGACAGTCTGATGCCGTACTGTGTCCTACGTCACAGACTGCACATACGCACTACGGGTCCGGCGCACACGCAAATTACCAAACATCTGTATTTTGCTCTAAACGCAGCACCTCTGTCCACATCTGCTGAATAAGGCCCATAGCACACATTGGGAAAGCCATTGAAATGAATGGGTAAAGACAGTGTCGCAACTAAGGGGGGGAGCTAGAGGGGCACATGCCCAGGTGCAGAATTTGAGGGGGTGCTGAGACGGTCAGAGAAAAAAAAGTGATGAGTCAGAAACATGCCATGGTGGGGGTAGGCTTCAGATGGTCGGCCAGGGCTGGATGAAGGGGGGAGCACAGGGGGACCCCCTCTCTCAGAGCTCCCGCGTTCTATGTTTATCTGATGTCCGGTCCGGTGATTATGACAAGTCTCCGTGCCTGCGCCGCTGGACTAATCAGCAGAGCGCAGGCATAGGGATTGGGATCACCCAGCACAATAACGATTTTTTTTCCTTATCTGCACTGCTGTATACGTGCTAAAGAACAGTGTGTGAGGAGTCTGCCGCTGCCTTAAGGAGGAGCAAGGAGAAGTTCCAGGTAAGTGGTGGTGGGGGGGAGGGGTAACAGGGCCTTAACTAGGGTGGTGTGACATGTGCCACAGCACAGGGCACCACCAGGGCAGGGAGCCCTGCTTGGGCCTGTCAATTTTGTATTTTCTTTTTAGAACCATTCTCACTTTCTTTCTTTTTTTTATCCCCGGCATCTCCTGGTCGCCCCCATCTCCTCCCTGGCTGACTCCCCCTCCATCTGGCCACCTCTCAAAGCACCTTCAGTCACATCCTCTTTTATTTAATACACAAATTTTAAAAATACTGTCCTACCCGGGACTCAGGGGGAGGAACACAGACTGCTGTAGAGACACCAGGTTTTTTTTTTGAAAGGACAGACTCTATGGTTATGGTGGGGGAGGGGCGCCAAATTACTGCCTTGCCCCGGGTGACAAAAATCCTAGTTTCGGCCCTGGTAAAGCAGGAGATTTTTAAATCAAAATTAGTTAATTACCCAGTTTTGAAAATTCAAAATGGCTACACTTTGTTTGATTTGAGAATAAAATTATTATTTTATACTATAAACTAGAATGTTTGAGCCATTACTTTACAATCTTATATACATTTTTGAGCGCTTTGAAACTGCCGAGCAATTTCAACCTTTTCTAATTTCCCCTCTAAGACTCAAAATACATAGGTTGATTTAAAGTTTCTTGCACGTTGGCCACAAGTGCAGATGCATTGCGTGCACGGAAATATTAGCCTGTTTTTATAGTTGCCAGCGTTAATGCAGGCGCAGCACAATTGTCCATGTGATTGTGTAAGTAGCCGATATCACTATCAGTGAGCATTACCTGGTCATGTGCCCTGCGCACGCTCAACAAAATATAGCTCAAAATTCTGCCTACACACCCCCAGAATACTCGGGTTTATTTACTAAGGGGAGAAAAGGGAAAAAACGCTAAAGACAGAGGAAATCCCTGTACATACCGCTTCTCAGTATGTACTAAAGGGATTTTCTCTGCCTGCAGCCTGCCAGCGCTAAGTGCAGGCTACAGTATTACACTGCACCTGGGGCACTTAACGCTGCCATAAACACCTATGGCAGCGCTAAGTGTCCCATGTATTACTAGGGGAGAGGGCATTTACCGTCTGCTGACTTCTCCAGCACTGATATCGCCTCCTGTAGCTTGCGGTATCTGCTTCTCTTCACTGGAGAAGCAGGACTTGAGCAGTGTTACTTTGGTCGTTTGTTATTAAAGTTTATTGAAAAAAAACAACAACAACAACTCCTCTCTGCTTCCTGCTACTCGGGACTCCGGAGACCTGGTGACGGTGAGTACACTGTACTTTGCTGTGCTGCTTACACCGCCGAGGGGGTGACTTATCGTTCACCCTCCTCGGCGGATCTATTATTGGTAATATCTGCGGCAGCCAGCTCCTGCTTCGCAGTGCTAGCAGGCGAGACAGGAGCGGCTATAACTTCACGTTAAGTGGAATGTTAGTAAATAGAACCCTCAGGCTACATTTGAACACCCCATTGTTGCATAGTTAGAGGCAAGTGGAAATGCGGCTGAGTTGTGTATGACCCTTACTCGCCTGTAGTTGCTCACAGGATCACCAAGACATACGGTGGGCCCAGGTGATACAGGGGGCGTGGCCAACTCTGGGAGGTATGACCACACCCACTTTGTGAAAAAAATTAAAAATACCATGCACTCTGCCGTGAAGCTGCATTTGGTTCTGGGCCCCACAGACAAGCCTGGGCCCAAGAAATTAGTACCCGCTTCTCCTCCCTTTCTGTGCCCCTAATTCCTCAAAGTTGAGTATGCCCAGCAACAGAGCATGCACAGGGCTAGAAATGTTAGGAACCATCTGCAAAGTGTGTGTGCAATTATAACAGCAGATAGGTACAAAGCCACATTTCCCAAGACTATGTGCTAACATAACAATAGAGGTACTCACCTGATTGACTAAACTGAGCAATAATATTAATAACAGAACAAATGATTTCTAGGGATAGATATTAAGGAGAACTACTTTGAATCTCCCATGCTTATTTATTAATGCCTTTTGACACAACTGCTGTTCACTGCTAACATAATTATTTTATCATGGTAATTTTTACAACATGCTCTAAATAATATAAATAGTAGTGGACATGGGTGTAACTAACATAGGTGCAAGGTGTGCAGCTGCTATGGGGCCCAGAACTTTGGGGGGCCCATCTTCCTTGTCAAAGTTACATGTGTTATATACATTTGTCACCATAGGGGCCCTTAAAAACTTTTGCTATGGGGCCTTCAAATACCTAGTTAGTCCCCTGGTAGTGGAACATCAGTACTGCCCTGTGTACTAGGTATGCAACAGTAAGTTCACATTTTATTCTAATTTGTTTTATTAGACTGTTTTCATTATTTGTTAACATGATCAGTTTTCAAGACAACTTATATTACAAAGATTTTAATTGCAAGTTTACTAGTACATACCTTGTTCTTTCATTTCTGCAAACATCAATACAATTTGTCAATACAAAACAGATGTTTATGCAGAAACATCAACATGTTGACATCATTCACAACAAAGCAACACTGAAGACATTAGCTTTAATAGGTAATATTTACAAACATTAGAATAGGTAAAAGAAATTTACATTAAGTTCAATATCTGTTTCCAACTAGTGAATACAGATCTGGATATAAGCATATATTTCAGGGCTAAATATATCCTGTTGGCTCTGTTTGATTAAAGGGAGTAGTGCTTCTCTGTTGTGCCTAATGGTTTCCATTTCATGGAGGCATGATGTTTAGGGCTGACTGCAGCGCCATTCTCTCCTCACCGAATAATTGGTGCAGATCGATCATCGGTTACAGTAGGGCGAAGCTTAACAGTCGCAAATGGGTTTGTTCCCCTGGAGGAATGAGAAAAGTAATTAAATCATATTTTTGTGTAGAATTTTTATGAAATGTGTGAAAAGTAACTTTTGTGTTCTGAACTGTTTTTGGACATGGAGGGGTGGTTCAGAGGTGGATGTAGTGAAGCTGTCAGGGGCAAGTGTCCGATGTTTTCCCACTGCACATGCGATCTGGCCGCACTGAGCATGCACCGAGACGATTACCGCACAGAGACGCAGAATGAAACTGCACAGAGAACCATACAATTGCGATGGCCGTTTCTGGGTGGTAACTGGGGGGAGGGTGGTGGCTACCCATCGTTGCACTGACACCAGCACCCATGGTATGTCACACTTCCTGCGCCTGCCATGGGCAGGTGCAGTGTCCGATGGTACAGCCGATGATACACCGATAGTGCAACTTTGTACGCACATCGGCAGAATTCTGTGTAACTGTTGGGCGCCCCAATAGGATACCATAAAGATGCAGTAGCCTCCACCTTTGAATCAGCCCCAGGGTGTCATCCTCACCAGAATAATTCCATCTCCTTTACTCCCTAACTGAACAGAGGTACAGTATATTTTACCTTTATCTGCATGGTTTCCTGCCAATAATTTGTTATTTTTCTTACCGTACCCAAACAATTTCATTTTTGTAAACCAAATTTAGCAGTTGTGGAATCATGGACTGTAGTGGGTAAGAGATGGCAGAACACACAATCTGTAATGGCCATTTATAGGTAATATAGGGTTGGGAAAGAGGAGCAGGAGCAGGACACTCTTCCCTCATGTGCTTTTCCCTCCCTCATTTATACCATAATCTTCTCCCCTTTGACAAGTGACACCAAATCTTTGGTGGCTTAGGGGTCTATTTATTTACTAAGCCTTGGAGGAGATAAAGTGGAAAGAAATAAAGTAACAACCAATCAGCTCCTAACTGTCATTTTCCAAACAGCCTGTAAACTGACAGGAGCTGATTGGCTGGTACTTTATTTCAATCCACTTTACCTCTCCCCAAGGCCTTGTAGATAGACCCCAAAGTCCCAAACAATCAGCTCCTAACTGTCTCTTTTCAAACTCAGCCTGTGACATGGCAGTTAGGAGCTGATTGGTTGGGACTATTTATCTCTGTTCGGTTTTCTCCATCCGGCTTAGTAAATAGTCCCCTTTGTGTACCACCGGGCTCAAGTTCTTTGCCCTCTAGGCCCCCATGCTGATCCAGTTTCCCTGTATAAGTCTTTATAAGTCTTTTGCACTTTTTTCTTGTTTTGTTTGTACTGTTTCTGCTAATGGGGTTCCGGATGAAAAGTCGACAAGCAATAGCTCGACACACAAAAGGTAGACATGGGTTTAGGTCGACAGGTATGAAAGGTCGAAGTGGGAATGGTCGACACAAAACTGGTAGAAACTTACCGGAGGGTTAGGGTTAGGCACTAGCCAAGACGCTTAGGGTTAGGGATTTGCCCTAACATTTAGGATTAGGCACTAGGAGGGATGGTTAGGGTTAAGCACTTAAGACATCGGGGACTGGGGAAACGGAAATAGTGGGTCGCACCAAGGCTCATATATATGCAGGACCACCCTAATAACACTAAACACCTCTCTACAATTAGTATATTATCTCTATAAAGGGGTGCCACTCTGGGATACATTAGTACATTAAACAAAAGAAGAAAGATTCCCTAAATAAGTGCACAATGCCCTGCAAGCATAATGACTAAAACGTAACCTTTATTCTTAAGATTAAAAACCACACAAGTGGTATATTAAAACACAGCAAAATAAAAAAAAAATTATAACAGAAAATAAATGTTAAAAATACTTATTGGTGCTCAGTTCTCACATTCATATACTTAATAGTATTTATATTGTTTATGGTTCAATTACAGATGTAGTGTAAATGTAAATTTTAGGATCACTTGTTATTATTATGAAACATATTATCGTCCCTTAAAGACTTAGGGCCTGATTCAGAGCCGGACGCTCTGACCAGAGCGCTCGCTCTGAATCAGTGTCCTCCTACCTAAAAATGGAGCGGTCTCCTGGCCGCTCGCATAGCTGTGGGTGACCACCCACAGCTATAGCGAGCGGCCAAAAAGATGGTCGCGATGGTCAAGACCATCGCGACCATCGGGCTTACGACGAGACCCTGCGGTAGGGTCTCGCTGCCGCAAGCCCAGGAGTGCTTTTGGCTCTATTAGAGCCAAAAGCACTCCCACTGACATCACTTGTGATGTCAGTGGGGCCGGCCCCAGACGGTAGGCGTTCCCATGGGAACGCCTCCGTCTGGGCAGCAACGCCCCTGGCACGCCAACCAAAGGGGGCGTGCTGTCCTCACCATCGACAGCACGCCCCCTTTGGTGCGAGACCCATAGTGACAGCTTGGCTGTCGCTATGCGGGTCTCGCGCATGCGCACGACGGAGCTCCCTCCATTGTGCGCATGCGCTCTAGGGCACCATCTAGCCGCTTGCGAGCGCTCAGCACTCGCAAGCGGGTCTGAATTAGGCCCTGATTCAGAGCTGCTCGCTGCCACTGCCCGCAAGCTGGGATTGTGGGCATCTTTTTTTTTTTTTTAATCTCCAGGCCGCTCGCAAAGCATTTTTATTTTATTATGGCTGTCCTGTATCGATCGAGATTTAATATAGGGCCTCCAATTAGGGATAGTATACAATACAGTATACTACGGGTGGCCACGACCATCGATGGTTTGCAAACCATCAATAGTCTATGACAAGTGTTTTTGCCATCAATGATGAGCATCGCCGGTCGGCACATGCGCGGGCACTTGTCACGGTATTTTTTGTGAAAATACCGTGATAAGTGTGCGGAGGGGATTCGCAGGGACAGAGGGCCTGATTCTGACCCACTCGCGAGCGCTGAGCGCTCACAAGCGGGTCGATGGTGCCCTAGTGCGCATGACGGAGGGAGCTCCGTCGTGCACATGCGCGAGACCCAAATAGCGACGGCCAAGCCATTGCTATGGGTTTCGCACCAAAAGGGGCGTGCTGTCGATGTTGATTGACAGCACACCCCCTTTGGTGGGCGTGGCGGGGGCGTTGCTGCTCTTCCCATAGGAACGCCTACCGTCTGAGGCCGGCTCCACTGACATCGCTAGTGATGTCAGTGGGAGTGCTTTTGGCTCTGATAGAGCCAAAAGCACTCCTGGGCTTGCGGCAGCGAGACCCTACCGCAGGGCCTTGTCGCAAGCCGATCTTTTTGGCCGCTCGCATAAGCTGTGGGTGGTCGCTCCAATAAGAGGTAGGAGGGTCCTGATTCAGAGCGAGCGCTCTTATCAGAGCGTCCGGCTCTGAATCAGGCCCAGAGCTTTATCGCAAGCTCTGTCCCTGCAAGGGATTTTTAGTAAATCCCTGTGATATTGGCTGAATTCGCAATGCAAATTCAGTCGGTAATATCACACTACAATCTGCATTCAAATTGCGGATTGTAGTAAATAGACGCCTATATGTGTGAAATTAAGTGAACCGAAATTAAAACATAACTAATAATAGCTACGGTGGCAATAATCAGTGTAAAAATATATGTGCACTTGATATATTATTATGAATGTTGTTCCTCTACTATCTGTGTATTCTCATAAAGCAGGGGTGGGGAACCTTTTTTCTGCCGAGGGCCATTTTGATATATATATCATTATTCACGCGCCCGGTGCACACCACGCCCCCTCTGTGTGATGTCACACGGGGTGGTGCCACAATCACCTGTGATTACAGCAATACCCGCAGCATCCTGAGGATACTCTGGGGAGCTGTAAGGCCAGCGGTGTGACCGTCTGAAGTGTCCTAAGGACGCTCCAGGCGGCACTGCTGCATAGATTCTGGCTGCAGGGTGCCACTCTAGGCACCCTACTAGCCAGATGAAGCTAGCGGAAAAAAGCTCAGAGGGCCAGACCAAATGATTCCGCGGGCCTTATATGGCCCCTGGGCCTGATGTTCCCCATCCCTGTCGTAAAGGAATAAAAATATGTGTAATACTAAACTGTGTATGTATAGTAAATAAACATATGTGCTCCCATAACATCCCCAAACTATTGATTAACAAACACCCTGGGTGTGATATCTAATGTGAAACCTTCCACTCTGTGTTTAATAAATAATATTATAGGTGTCATAATGAAGTGATCCACATATCTTTGTGTATAATCTAAGATGATACAATATAAATGTATTATTAGTGCAAACATAATGCATATATGTGAGCATATAAACCATATATACTCATATATGTATATATTTATCTAATTTAATACATAACAATAAAAATGAAATACTTCTATTAGGTATCTTTATATATACATTAACAGAAATAAGTGATGAAATGTTTCATGTTTATAATTATTCATGATTAGGGTAATCTCTATCTATTCTTTATGAATTATCTATAAATAAGTGTAAATAAATTATATATACAGTTAATAGTTAATATGAATAAATAGGTAGTTATATAAACTAGTACATATATATATATATATATATATATATATATATATACACACATTTACATATACACACACATCTCCTGATGCTAGCAAATATTATCTTAACCAGATAAAACTCAATATAATCAAGCCCCAATCATGAATCAGGGTTAGGCACGGACAGGCAGGGTTAAGCACCAAGAGAAGGGTTAGGTTGAAGATTAGGGTTAGAAAACAAAGAAACCATTTTTGTGTCACCCATACACATGTCAACCTTTTGACCCTGTCGACCTACATCCATGTCGACATTTTGTGCGTCTACTGTTTGTCCCTGTCGACCTATTGGGGTCAACCTATGCACTGTCAACCTTTTTATTGCCAATCTAATGAACCACACCCACGCTAAAGTACTTTTTAAGGCACTGCAGACCCCTTGTGGCGCCACATAAAGGATGATAATAAAAACAATACAGTGTCTACCCCAGTCAGTACAGTAAAGGTTTCACCTTCACTTCTTGATAATTATTATTGCTATCAATAACATTTATATAGCCTGAATTGAAGGCTGAACATATACTGTGACAAAGGAAATCAAAGCACTTCAACCTGTTCTCTATGTTGTTGATTTTTGTTGATTGGCACCTAATTAAGGTCATACTACAAGGGTAATTTGCTTGTGCTATATGTGGGCTTTTTAGTTGGCAATGTGAGTGATAAATCATGTAACAGTGATCACTCACTAATTGAGTATTTTTTCAGTATATTAAAGCAAAAGAATTAATCACTTCATTATAAGTTTCTAAATCTACATGAGTGCTGGGCACGTCCCCAAAGTGATGAAACAGAGGTATGCCACAAGTCCATGCCTCTTCCTACAAGGCCACACCCCCTTCCCAGGTGCACACACACACAGGCAGTCTATTTGGGACACTGGGTGTCACCGACCCTAGTGACGCCACTGAAAATAGGAAATAAATCACTGCCGCTGCTTTACAGATTACAGAGAATTAGACAATGAAGCCCCCTTCCACACACATCATTTCTGTACAATTTCTTGCAATCTTGAACAATGTATTAAGATTGGAAAACTTCCATTTAGAGCATCTCCCTTAGGGCCATGTTTATTAACATTATTTTTGCTAAAATAATGTGAAACCTGGTGTTTTCACACCACATCACATAAATGTATTAAAGGGTAATTGGAATCCAATCTCTTCAAGTCACATATTTTTAGTTAGCAGATCATATTTCCCATACTTGTAATGGGAAATGCTATCTGCCTGAAATTTACTAAAAATCAATTGTAAAAAAATACAGGGGAAAGCCCTGTGATAATAACACCATCTTCAGATCAAGGCTTTCCCCTGGTTCCCCCACTCTTGCTCCGCTCTTACAGGCAGAACAGGGCTGACCCCAGTAATCTGCTTTGTGGTCTAAATAGACCACAAGCTGATTACTGTAAAAAATTTGTTCAAAATCAAACACTTAGCGGGACCGTCGATTGGTCACCTCCTCTGACCGGCGGATCAGCTGATGCTGCAATCAGCTGAGCTGCCAGCACTTTCCTGCATCTCAGCTGATTGCAGCATCAGTTTATCCGACAATCAAAAGAGGAGGTCGCCGCTGCTCAGCCCCCTGGTCAGGTAAGTATTCATCTTCTTTTTTATGGTGGGGTGTCCATGACGGGGAGGCAGCAGGCGCCGGTGGTGGGGAGCAGGTGCAGTGGTGGCGGGGGTCAGAGGGGCCAGTAGAGGAGACAGGAGCCTGGCAGCAGGAGGAGACCCGGGGCAGGCACAGCGGGTTTAAGGAGGCAGGAGCCGGACAGCAGTAGGAGGAGCCAGCAAGCTGGGACAGGGACAGGAGAGGATGCAAACTTTGCACCAGTCCCAGAGAGCCGGGGGAAGACAGGCAGCAGCAGGGGCGGCGCATGCGCAGAGACAGTCCCACTATATTTGTTGACAAAAAATACAGTGAGAACTGTGCGGAGGGGATTCGCAGGGACAGAGCTTCCTCCCAAGCCCTATCCCTGCTTGACAATTTTGATACATTCTTGTGATATTTCATAAATTCGCAATGTGAATTTAGGTGAAAATATCACACCACAATCACATTCTAAATGCAGATTGTGGTAAATAGGCCTTCTAGTGTGAGTTTATAAATGACAACATGGCAAGTTGTAAATGTAATATTTTAATCAGCATAATCTGACTAGAGACACCTACTAAAATTGTTAAATGGAATTGAGTGAATTAGAAAACTAGCTGCATTTGAAGCAGGCTGGACTTTCCTGGTTAGTGTAACTTCAGCATAGTATCACAACAACATCACAATACAGAATAGAGCTTAAGGTCAACCTATGGTGGCACCGTCAATGCCCAGTGACCTTTTTTACTGGACTACAAGCCTGCTACTCTTACTTAATAGAGCTTTCACAATATACTGTAAATGCTGCTTGCTTTGCTGCAATATAATCTTTTTATTTATAATAGCAAAAAGCAATATGCAGCGAACAGTACATTACATTACAGTGTGATACATGACAATTGACAACAATGGTCATATCTAAACCAGTGGTGATCACTCCCTCAACACAAACTGGGCCTATGCAGTGGCGGGTGCCTGGATCTCTGCATCCTGGCTTTCTAAAGGCAGCTGTAGTACCGGTACCCATCTCCAAGCAGTGTCACAACATCACCACATCCCCAACACTGCTGGGAGTTGGGTACAGGTTACACAGTTGCTGCCGGCGGAGTCGACCAAGGAGAGAAAGAAGGACAAGAAGACCAGAGGTAAGTAACTACTGTGTAGGGGGAGCAGCACAACATGGAATATACAGTGGGAAGTGAGTGGCATACAGGGGCGAACAGAGCCCCTTACCTGTTGTAAGCAGTGCGCCCTCCATTCCCAGCGTCTCCTAAATGTATTTCTTGGTGGACTCAGGGTGTGCTGTTGCCGAGGGGAGGGGGGAGGCTGTGTACCACACCAGTGTGGTTGGAGGTAGAGTGGAGGGGCAGTCCTGGGGTTTTTCTACTATGTGTGGTCTCACTATGGGCTGAATTGTGGTCAGGCGACAGGCAGAGTGGAGGGGCAGTCCTGATGTCCTCTCTCCATGGTGTGGCCACGCTGGGGACTGAATTGTGGCCGGGCATAGGGATGGCCATCGGTATGGTTACCATCGATGGCAAAGTCGAAAGTGGACATTGATGGTAACCAACCATGCAATGGATGACCATCGAAGGCTTCACCAACCGATGGTCATCACTGGTCCATGACTGACTGGCAGAACCGGGGGCATGGCTTCACTGGTGTTGAGGGGCAGAGCTATGCTCTGTGTTTCAGCATCTTGAAAAAAAAAAAATATTGCTTCTTCCCCATCGATGGAAAAACCATGTGACATCGGCCATAAACCATCAATGATTATGAATCATCGATGGTGGATGGCCACCTTAGCCGGGCAGCTCACTGCAGGAAGCTGTTCATGGCATAATTTGCTGGCAGGCACGCTATGCCCCAGCGTAATTGGCATAACAGTGGAGTCAGCCATGGTGACATAGCAGGGAGAACAATACAGAGTAAATGGGGGAAGATGTGGAGGCGCATAATAAAAAGTAGATTGGTTGGTGTGGAGCATGATACAGACTAAAGAGAGTGGGGGGACACTATATAAAGGGGTGGAGGAGACCAAAACAGAACATACAAGCATAGGCACATACAGACATAGTGGTCTGTATATTAAGCCTTGGAGAGAAAGTGGAAAGAGATAATGTACCAACCAATCACACAGCCTGTAAAGTGACAGGAGCTGATTGGTTGGTACTTTATCTCTCTTTACTTTATCTCTCTCATGTATCAATGTGAGAAAAGTGGTCAAACCCCCGAAAATGCTGTTTTCGGGGGTTTGACTGCATTTCTCATATGCACCAAGCCCCGGGGCTTGGATGGCGTTGCCCAATATAAGCCTTTGTTGGGCTTCTATTAGTACCCGATTGAGAGGGATCCAGTTGGATCCCTCCCAGCACCCCTCGCGGCGCGCATCCTGCGCCAGAGGGATTTCTTGGTCATAATCCCTCACTCGCAAAGGACAGCTTTGACAGGACAGGAGAGAGCGGTCCTTTGCATTCCTCTTCATGCATACCGACGTTATTAAATCCGGCATGCATGCGAAGAGTGTCGGGATGCATTGCATCCCGAATGTGATGCGTCATGCATCCCACCCCTAGGCTTAGTACATCTCCCCCATAGAGGGCACATACAGATATATGGACGGACGAGACGAATTAAAAAAAAATTCTAAAATGGAAAGAGTATTCTAAACAGAATATATATTATGATTACTATAGTAATGTTAGTATAAAGGTCTAAATATGTAAACCTCTCAACATCTTATAGAGTGCATAAGGGGCATATCCAATGGAGTGCAGGATTTTGCCCAATTTTGGATTACAGTAGATTTGGGCGCTACCCTGTATCTGAGGCATCCAATAAAAAAAAAAAGTTGCAATTTTTTTGGCCTGCAAAATCATGCAGGGAAAAAAAAAATGTGGCACAGAACACCGGGGACTCACTGATGTGTTTTCCGGTTGCTTCTGGTCTCTCACTCTTCCTGTCAGCCGCCCTCCTGTCAAGTTGCAGAGGAGGATGCTGGGAGGAGGGGGCTTATGGGAGATATATTTCCTGGCTCTTGCTGACACCAACACATAAGGGGATCAGACACACACACAAATCTCAGAGACAGATGGGGGGGTCTCACACACAGACAGGGGTCTCACACACACAGCTGTAGAAGAAGGCCATGTTGGAGAAGCAGAGAAGGAGGACAGCGCTGCAGAAGGTAAGTAATTATGGACTAAGGCCCTCATTCAGAGCCACTCGCTAGCGGCAGTACGCTCGTTCCGAGCGATGTTCGCACATCTGCGCATGCGTACGGATCGTTATACGCATGCGCGAACCAGTCAGTGCGGCCGAAATTCATGTGCTCGCAATATAGCGAATGCCTGCTATTTTGAGTGACAGAATGAGGCGTATGTGGGTGGTAACAGGGGAAGGTGCGTGAAAATGGGGAGTGGAGATCCGAACGCAGGCGTGCTTAAAGGTCAAAACGGGCGTTTTATGGGTGTGCATAATTAATACAGCAGCGTCATTGACCACGTCACTGGGTTGTTTTATAGCCAGAACTGCTCGCAAGATTGTGGTAGCAAAAACCAACCACAAGAATAGCGAGCAGTTCATACGCTGGTCGATGTACTCGATTAATCTAATAAATAGCGGACATGACGTATGGTGCGAGCGGCCAGGGGGCGTTTTCAACAAATAAACGAGCGTATGTTTTGCTCGCTCGTTCAGACTTAGAGGTGTGAACAGACTGCAATTTGCGAAGGGCTCATTTGAATAGCCACCCCTTGTTTTTGAACGAACGACCGCAAATAGTGAACGGCTCTGAATCAGGCCCTAAGTAAGCTAAATGGAAACTTACAATTGCTTAATTAGTCATTAGGGGGTGAAAGTGGTGTCCAAGGGCTCCAGATGCAAATTCCAACAATGTTTCCTTAAAATATTCATTTAAGGAAAAATTGGGCTTGCTCTGGAGGCACTCCCAAAAAAATTGAGCGAATATGCAGAAGCAGGTATCTGCACACGGACAGAGATCACTAGCGCATATGGATTGATCTGTCAGTCAATGGACCACACTCTCCGTAAAATGGGCATTTCTGGGCTGTAACTGGCTGGCAACCATGTGATGGCACAGAACTCTTCTGTCTTGAAGATGTGTCATGGGATTGTCGAGGGCGTGTAAGACGACTTCTATGCTCATTCGCAGTGTGCGGATGGAGATGGGACTTCTGTTTCAGCTGGATCTTTTGCATCCAGCATGGGGCTGGGGTAAGTCCAGATACTAATGATGACCACTGTGGCAGCGGACATAAGAATAGGATGGGACTGGATTACACTTTCAGTTGCATGGATTTTCGATATACTCGGGCATATTCTGGCATTAGCATAACAAAGTGAGTCAGATGTTGAAGCCGTACAGAAAAAGCAGCTGCAGAATCCGCTGTAATATCTTCTGAAAAGACCCAGGGAGAGATGTATCAAACCTCAGAGAGAGATAAAGTGGAAAAGTTGTCCATAGAAACCAGTGAGTTTCTGTCATTTTATAGACTGTGCCATTGGCGTAGAGAGGGGATGGGGTGGGGGGGGGTACTAATTACCCAGGCTCCAGCTTGTTGGATCAGACTCCGCTTCCCCCCCCTTCACCTCCCTCTTACCTCTCCACAGCCCTGCAAATGTTGCCCGGTGCTGGACTGCAGTTGGAGACTGATCGCTGCTGCTGAGGAGCAGCAGCGACATTCTTCTCTGCCTGAGGGGGGGAGCAATCACACTGATCGTGCCCCCCCTGGATTTGCACCGTGCCAAGTGGCTAACATCGCCCCCCGCTCCAGCGCGCAGCGCCCAACATTTATTTTTCCTACCAAAGGGGTGTGGCCACTTGGGTGCAATTAGGCCACACCCCCTTCCCCTGGACCGTCTCTATGCGCCCCTGGACTGTGCTAGATAAATGATAGCGGTTAGAATCATCTCCCCACAAGTCCTCCCAATGGGGACTGTGGATGGTTTTGCAAGGATTGATCCTAAACGTGGTGTTCCAAATGAGTGTGTGCAAATTGTCTGTAGCGTGGCATGAAATGGACAGACACATATAAAATCTGGAATTGACAGAGTAATCTGGGTAACACATTGAATGATGACCCGACCCGACTGAAACATGAAATATAAAGAGGGCACCAGGCAGTAAGGAAGTGAAAAGGGTCTTAGGAATGGACATTGGTCTCCACTGGAACTCAAAGTTTAGTTCCAGTATTTTGATATCAGTGGGAATATGGATTTATAGCTCTTTATTTTGTAGCTCAAGGGGCTGCAATAATAGTCAAAATTCTTAACAGATTAGTGGAGATTAGTGGAGTAGTTAGAGTCATTGCATGTCATTGCATAAGGGGCCTATTTATCAATATTATTTTTATTTAAAAAAATTGAAAAAGGTTGTTTTCGCACCCTTTTCACATTATTTTAGTATCACAAAAAATGTATTAAATGAAAAACTACTCTATACCCTTTAATTCACATATTGTTAGTATACAGATCGCATTTCCCATACTTGTAATGGGAAATGTGATCTGCCTGAGATTTACTAAAATATATTGTAAAAAAATAAGTGGGAAAGTCCTGTGATAATAACGCCACTTTCAGATGGCGTTATCAGGGCTTTCCCCCTGGTCCCCCGACTCCTGCTCTGCTCTGACAGGCAGAGCCAGCACCTGTGTTCAGCCATGTGGTCAAAATAGACCACAGGCTGATCATTGGAAAAAAAATTGTTAAAAAAAACCTCTTACCTGATTCCAGGGACCGGAGATCTGTGCTGCGGTGAGGTCCTTTGGGGCTCCAGTCAGCTGGTCTCCGGACTCCTGCACTGTGACCCTGCTGTCACTGGGAAGCCAGAAGATCAGCTGACTGGAGCCCCAGAGGGAGGACTTCACCAGAGCACCGATCACGAGGTAAGTGTAAGTGAGTGGGGGGGTTTGGGGTTGGGCTGTTGAGTTGGCAGCGCATGCGAAAAATACAGTGAGAAGACTGCGAAGGGGATTCGCAGGGACAGAGCTTTATCGCAGGCTCGGCCCCTGCAAGGGATATTTGATAAATTCCTGTGATATTTCCTAAATTCGGAATGTGAATTTAGGTGAAAATATCACACTACAACCGCATTTGAAATGCGTATTGCAGTAAATAGGGCCATTAATCACTTGTTTGTTGTAAGGTTCTAACTTAGGGCCTTATTCAGAGATGTACAAATGTGCATGTGCAGATCTGGGGCTGTGCTGCACATGCTGCTTGTGTTTGGGGGGCGGTGACATGGAACGTGCTGGAAAACGGGGGGAGGGGGTGTGTCAACTCCAATTTCTGGAAGTGCCATAGCCAGTGCTTGGACGTAACTTCACTGGCTCCCGTCAGCGTGATTTACTCAGAGGTCCGATGGTCACGCAATTGATCCGATGCTGTGTATTCGCCCACAGCATCGGATCAGAGAAGCCGGCAATGGGCGTCTCTTTACTGAAGACCCCTCCTGCGGCTTTTGCTTATAGCACAGCTGCTGCATGCATAGATGCAGCACTGTGCTGCTGAGTCCATCTCTGAATCAGGCCCTTAGTGCATAGTCAGGTAAAGGGGGCTGCCACAAAGCGTTAGACCTCATCTTATCTACTAAAACAACGATAATCCAATGTCTGTGAAATACCACATTCAAAAGTTATTGGTGGGCAATGCCAGAAATCTCTCTATCACGTCAATAATGTGTGTGGGTTATAATTATATTCATGTTACTGAGCATTTACAGAGAAACAGGGCATATATTAAAACTATATAGCATTAGCAAGATATGATAAACACAGAGGCACTCACCTGGGGAACAGCTCCCCGCGCAGTCCTCCTCCAGACTTCTGTGAACAGAAACAGGGGGATAAAATCAGACAAACATAATATATAACACATCACATGCAGATTCCTGTGTAGTGAATCTAGACACTGCAAAACTAGCCTAGGCCTTGTTATGGTCTTTACACTGCAGTATACGTGGAGTTTTAGCTTTATATATATTATATATAGTGATGGGTCAACAGACACCTCCATGATAAATATATGTGTTATTACAATGGAATGACTTTATTTGGCATGCTCAGGATTTACCCATGGTTATGTACAGAACTCATTAAAATCTTTTAAGCAGAATCTGGAATGCCTCAATCTGCTTTCTGTTATAAATCTTCAGTGACCAATCAGATATTTGTTCTGCACATCCCCAGAAACCAAAACACACAACACGGCTTGCACGCACACCCTGCAGTGAATGGTGGCACACACTGTGGCCTATTCTATGGTTCCCATTTCTTTTCTGCGCATCTATAACCCTTCCCTTCGGCCACAGTGTGGGATCCCCCATGCAGGGTCTGGCAGCAGTAACATTGATCATACGGTTCAACAATCAGAGCTGTCATCCTGTATCCACCAGAAGAGTGGCTCAAGGGTCATGGACGTAAGGATGGAGCTAAAGGGACCCTGCTGGGAAGAGAAAGGAGGGTGAGTGTATGTGTCCAGTGAGGTGTATGTAATGTAGGGAGAGATAAAAATTGAATAAAGTTGTTATTCTGCATATAAAAGGTGGGTACACATCTGACCAATATATCTGCAGATCGACTAATCAGCAGACTGTGCAGAACATATGTTCTGCATACAGATTACTCGATTCGTCATCACTGAAGTCACAACTGGGTGAGAATTTATATGCGTCCGCCCAGTTGAGCTGTCAATTACTGCAGGCCTGTGCAGCAAGTGTATGGGCAATCGGCTGACCGCCCATACACCCAGCACAATGCACCAATATATCTGTAGATATACTCTGCATTGGCTGTGCTGCACAGCCAACGCGATATGTCTGTAAATGACGTCATTCACAGACATATCATCTGTATACACTGGCCGACGTACACACGATATATTGGCATTGGCAGTTCAATTGATATATCGGCCAGTGTGTACCCAGCATAAGACGGGGAAGTGTCTGTCAATGTGGGTAGTATGTAGTCTAACTTATATGACTTGTGGACTTGAAAAGATATCACAAGTGTGTGTAAAGCCTGCACACAGCCTGCACTTGGCATCTTATGCAATTGCTCACTAACTATAGGCAGCAATATCACGAATTAGCAACAACAAAAAGTGATAAATCAGTTTAAATGTTTGAATCTCATGAGATTATTAATTTAACAAAACATTTCAGTTTTACAGGATTAATATGAGGATGTTGTTTACCCAAAGAAAACAAAACCTTCCTGTATTTTTCCCAATTAAATTAATATTTTGTGACTGAATGCACTCAGCGCAAAGTGATTAAAAACATCTTGTGTAGCAGAGCAGATACAAACTGTACAATCTCTGTTATGAGTTTATAAACTCTATCACATAAAGAAACATATAAACCCCCTTGTGCTGGTAATATAGATGGAAGTTGGTGCAAATAAAATCAGAAATATGAAATTGTAAACACATTTATTATCACATATATAATATACTGTAATACAATTCACTGACCGGTCAGAAATTAAACCTAAAACATCACATAAAATCTTTTCCTTTTTTCCTTCCTTGTTTCTCCTATTGTTAACACCTGGTTGCTGGGTGTAATTGTATGTGCAACCACAAGCACATTAACTCTTTGCTGCTTTATTACTGATAATATTTACTAGTATTCTAAACTGAGATTTATTTTACTGTTAGCGCCGGGTCATTCTGTGTAGTTATTTATCACATAACCCTAAAGTCCTCATCACGGTAATGCGCCAATAGAAAATATTTTTCTGGCTATTTATCTTCTTTTCTTTTTTTTTTAAATCGCCAGGGTAAATCAATACTAAACTTGCCTGTGATACTAGACCAGCAGCAGCATGTACTGACTTAGGGCCTGATTCAGAGCCGCTCGTAAGCGGCCGCTCGTTTGCTCCGAGTGATGTTTGCCCAACTGCGCATACGTACAGATCGTTATACACATGCGCAAACCAGTCAGTGCGGCCGAAATTCATGTGCTCGCAAAATAGTGAATGCCTGATAATTTGAGTGACAGAAAGAGGTGTATGTGGGTGGTAACAGGGGAAGGTGCTTGAAAACGGGGAGTGGAGATCCGATCGCAGGCGTGCTTAAAGGTCAAAACGGGCGTTTTATGGGTGTGCATAATTAAAACAGCAGCGTCATTGTGCACGTCACTGGGTTATTTTATAGCCAGAACTGCTCGCAAGATTGTGGTAGCAAAAACCAACCACAAGAATAGCGAGCAGCTCATACCCTGGTCGATGTACTCAATTAATCTAATAAATAGCGGACATGACGTAGGATCGAGCGGCCAGGGGGCGTAGTTTCACAAAAAACGACCGCAAGTTTTGTTCGCTCGTTCAGACCTAGAGGCGTGAACAGACCGCAAAGAGCGAACGGTTCATTTGAATAGCCACCCCTTTTTTTTGAACGAACGACCACAAATAGTGACCGGCTCTGAATCAGGCCCTTACTGCGCATGCGTGACTGGCATTGTCAGACTTCCAGGTGCAGATACGTTAAAAATTAAAATTGTAATAAATAGAAAATAATGACTACAAATTGAATACAACATGCAGAAGAAAAAATGTTTGTTTTTTTTTTAATTATAAAACACTTCTTACTGCATTTGCTATTACCATCCTGAGATGCTGATAATGTAGGAGGACAGCCGAAGCAGTTACCACTGCTGTCCCTCATAAACATGCAGTAAATAGATTCCCTATGGTTTGCATAGGGAAGCTATCGTCACTGCGATGGCCCCTCACCTCCATCGCATCCCGCTATGACTGGTAATAGGGAGAATCCTTACATACTGTAAATTTTGCAGAATTTAGGGATCTTTTTCATGTAAATAGGCTCACATATGCTCAGATAGCCAGAATAAATTGCCTATCTAATCCTTATAATAATGTACCAGCTATCAGAGATTACTCATTAGCCTGTTAAATTAATAATAAAACATGTACATTTCTGCCAAGAGTGTGTGCAGCCCCTATAGAACTGTATGTTAGTAATGTGGTTCTGGCTGGGTTGTGGTTGAGCTGTGTGCACCTCACTGATAGAAGAGATTGTGCCTCATAAATATAACGTCCTGTTATGGCCACAAGGAATTGCAAAAACATTTCTTATCTGCTGAGTTTTGGGGAACATGCCTGTCGCCAAGTGCTCTTACCTTAACGTTATTGTTGTTTAGTTGAGGCGGTGGAGGAGCTGCGTTGGACTCCGGTCCTCTTTGGCTGTTTTTGTTGGTCGGTCTCTGCTCCATGGCATTCTGCCTGTAATTCGGTTGCCGAAGGTTGTCAGATGTATCCAAGATATCACTGGCACTGTGTGCACTGCGCATGCTGGAAGGCCGGCATAGAGAGCTCAGTATGTTTGCATGCAAAACATATCAAATATCACACTAATTTGAGAAATGACTGCGATATATACCACTGAGTATAAAGAGTAGACCCTTCTCTGATTATCTGTCTTACCTGGAATTGTGGTTTGTGTCCAAGGATCTGACATAAGCCTCAGGGAACCAGCCAGTCCTGCTTGGATAACAAAGAAGGAACAGTTAGTGATCATTTCCTATCAAATACATATTCTTCCCATCGCTCTATAATATTTCATACCTGTAATATAGCCCAACAATCCCATTACTCCGTTGTGGTCTCATTGTAAATAACAATTTCATCCCTCAGACAACACATATTATAGATAGTGCCAAGTGTTGCCAAATCCTGAAAATGGCTTTTTATTTCAGTTTATACTTCCAGAGCTGTAACTAGACTTTTTGGTGCCCTGTGCCAGAAAGAACATTGGCGCCCCCCCCCATTTTTCAAAGGGACATAACACACCTAAAAAAGGGGAATGGCCTCATGGGGAAGGGCCAGAGAAGTGATAGGGGAGGCCAGGAGGTACGATGAAACAGATACTGGGGATGAAATAAGAGGAAGCTACAAGTGAGAATAAACGGAAAATTGACAGGCCCAAACAGCGCCCCCTGACCTGCGGTGCCCTGTGCCAAGGCATCGGCTGCACTACCCTAGTTACGGCCCTGGAGTTTTATTTAGGCAACTGCAGTATTACAAAGGGCTGCGCAAAACAGAGCTTAATGCATTCACAAGATTTCCCCAATATCTGGTACCTCTTGTATAAAACACAGCTGCAAATTGTTATACTGTACATAGAGATTGCTAATAATGTTTTTTTTTTCATTCATGCATGGAGCTGGGTCTAATTTATGATCTATACCTGCTTAAATTTACAACAGTAATAGATTTTCTAAATTCAACTCACGTGGATAGAGCCTCAAGCTTCCCATATAGCCAGCCATTCTGTGCTTCTGGTACCAGCACTGTAATCATATCGCCTTTAGAAAACTGCAGCAGGGTGCGGTTTCCTCCTGGGTTGTGGTCTACGATGGCCTGAACCCTCCTATTTCCTACACTGACTGCAGCTGCTGCCACGGCTGCTACTGCCACCTCACCGAAGGAACTAGAACGGTTACGAAAGTTGCTCAAAGATCCTGAAACAGTAATGAACAGTTATTATGAGAGACAATAAGCTAGAAGATATGGATACTAAAGTGTAGTTTTACATGTATGAAGCCAGTAATCACATTTTATATTTATTTACAAACTTATTTAAATAGAACGTACATATTTTGCAGCGCTTTACAGAGAGTATTTAATCATTCATATCAGTCCCTGCCACAGTGGATCTTACAATCCATATTCCTTTTCACATAGACACACACTACACCAGATGCCAATTAACCTACCAGTATGTCATTAGAATGTGGGAGAAAATTGGAGCACCCTGAAGAAGCCAATGCAAACACAGCCAGAACATACAAACTCTACGCCGATAGGGCCATGGTCAGAACTGAACCCATGACCCCAGCGCTGTGAGGCAGCAAGGCTATCCACTGTGTCACTGTATTGCTCACTTTAGAGTTTTATCACTTATCTACAACACATGATACTGTACATTTAAAATGGTAGGATAAGTATTCAGGCCCTCAGCTCACCAAGAGATGGAGTACGTTGCAGACCTGTCTTGGCAGTCTCAACTGGACGGTTCACCATGGATAGGACGTCTACCACAGACCGTGGCGTCTAAAAGAGACATACAAGTATAATTATTTGGGAGCATTGTCTCTAAATATAAATATTATGCACATAAGAGTAACTGGGATGAAGTTGGCAACCCGGCACACAGAATACCCGCCCTCAGAATCCCGGCTCCGGAATCCCGACAGGAGTCAGAATCCCGGTGGTTATGATATCGGCAGTAAGTATTAGGAGTTGGGTTAGGCACTAGGGGGAGGGTTAGGGTTAGGCTGCAGGGGAGGAGAGTTATGCTGGGTACACACTTAACGATGTGTACCCAGCATAATGTCTTCCACGGCGGGGCGGGGGGAGGGGGCGGCATTGGCAAGTGCATACACACTTGCCGATGCTGGCAGTGACTGAATGAACCATAAAATTTTGAACCATAAAAAATTCCACTGTGTTTGACAAAGGCTCCAGAGAGAGCCAAAACGCGTTGACAAACAAAGGAGTGTGAACTATCGTGTCCAGAGGTATGTCATTGGTAACCCCATTTTTCCAATCTGGATCCTATTTGTGAAAAATTACTTTGTCTTCCTCGTGGAATTGTTATATTTTAAAATATTTTTTTATGGTTTCGGACTTGTATATTTTATAATTGCCTTTTGTCCACATGTGTGGGTCTTCGTTTAATACATTTTCATACCCTTTTGGAATACCAACTTGTGCACGTTGAATATTTCTGGAGTGCTTCCTGGGGTCATTCTGGAAAAAATACCTTTATGGGAACAGTACGCTACCGTATAAAAAGATACCTTTATATGTTTTCATCTTGCACATAACGTGTGAGTAATGATACGCTGGATCTGTCTGTAAATCTCACGTTTGGGGTGGATGATTAAAGAAACCTTTATGTGAATAGACACGGTGCTTTCTCTGTGAGTGGGGTACGCTCCATAGCTGGTGTGGGCTATTACCTACATTGGATTCATATAGATGAAATTGTGCTAGCCTTAATCTTCCACTGATATATGCATATTTGTTTTGTTTCAAATATACATATCATATTGAGGAGAAAATCCATATAACAGCGCCAGAAAGAAAACGCCACGCTTTTCAAGCTGAACTTCTCAACTAAAGGGGCCTATCCATTTGCCGACTTTCTGCACGATGTGACCAAAACCAGGATGTTTTGGCCGGATCATGCAGAAAGTCTGCAAGTGGACAGCCGGCAACGACCAGCGATGCGCGTGCACGCTGGGTCCTTGCCGACCCCGACTGTCTATTGAACATGCCCATCAACCTGACGACGGTCGTCAGGTTTGGCATGTTAATAGATAGGGAGGTTGGGCTCCTGCACTGAAGACGTTCAGTGAACGTCTTTCAGTGTGGTGCCCGCACCTCAGCGACATGAAAGTCTGAACGCTGGACGTTCAGACTTTCATATCGTTAAATGGATAGGCCCCTTAATAAGGGATGTAAAACATCTATTGTTACTTACCTTGTTTATGCACCAATTATCAGTTGTGAATTTACATGTGTATTTCCAATATAGAGTGCTAGTGTGAGCAACCCTTACCCATATAATTTTTTCCATGCTATTAGCAGTTTCTGGGTGTGGAGTGTTCACACAGAACTGAAACTTAGTACTGCTCTACCACACTTTACTGAGTGTGTTATTTATGCCTATGTGAGACTCAGCATCAACTTTCACACTGCAACACTCAGGGGTATAGAAGGTTTTTAGAAGTGGAGGTGTTGCCCATAGCAACCAATCAGATTCTAGCTATTATCTTTTAGAAGGTGCTGGATAAATGATAAGTAGAATCTGATTGGTTGCTATGGGCAACAACTCCATTTCTAAAAAGCTGCACTTTAGTAAATATACCCCTCAATATCTGCTTATTGCGGTCATTCACTAATATGTATGACTTTTGTACCTGTCGACCTTTTACACTGTCGGCCATTTGTCAGTCGACCTTTTGACCATGTCGACCAGCTGTGTCGACCTATTGAGTGTCTATTTAGACTGTTGATCTTTTATACCACACTCGACTTAGAAAGTGGTTAGATTAGTACCCATGTACTTCCTTAAATATTATTCTTCATTACAATAAGTCCACATGCATACTCAGAGAACACAGAATTTGTGTCTTCTTACCATGTTCATAGAGTCCCTTGGGCTTGTGGTTTGCCGACTAGGTGTATAACTCTGAGCTTGAGAAACTGGGCCTGTCTGAGCTCTGCTTATATCAATCTGTTCTTTCCATGAGGACACCCTTGCATTCAGCAGTCCCTGTGCCTAAAGCAAGGTGAGATCTAAGTTTAGTAAACATGAAGACATTAGATAGTTACATGGCTGTTTGGCTCTTTGTTTAGAAGTGACAAACCTTAAATTAATTAGTGTTCTTTAAATTACTATTTGGTGTGCAAAGCTTGAAAAGAAACAGACATAGGGGCCTATTCATCAACACTAAAATAACGTTTTTAAGGACATTTTCCTTAAATAACGTTATTTTGGTATTCATGAACAGACTTAACACAGGAGATATCACAGATATCTCCTTGCTAAGTTCCCCTGCGTTAATTTCCACACTCCCCATACATTAGTATGGGGATGTGGAAATTATGGTATTCATCAAATTCCGAAAATTATCAATTTTCGGAATTTGATGCAGTTACTATTCACCACTGTGAGGTGGCGAATAGCAGAATCCACTTACCTGTATCAGCGTGTGCAGGTCCCCCGACGAGTCCCTCCGGCGCTCTGCTCCGTCCTCAGGCTCCGGAGGCTGGTCTGTCATGTGTGCTCCCCAGCAGAGCACAAGAAAGTTTAGAAAAAGAAAAAAAAAATTATTTTTTTTTCTAATCTGTCATGTGGTCTGCTGGGAAACCACATGACAGACCAGCAGGACGGAGCCGGAGGCTGCTGCGCGAACAGGTAAGTCGGGGGGGGGGGGGGGGGGAAGGTGAGCGGAGGGGGGTGGGGGGGGGTCGGGGGGGTACACAAACTTAACGCATCTGTAGGCAGTGCTGCGCATGCGCTGGTTTTACAGATGTAACAGCGCATGCGCAGCACTGTTTCCAGATGCGATAAGGTAGTGTAGGCAGGGAAAGTATCTATTTCCCGAAAAGCTGTCATCGCAAAAATGACAGCTTTTCGGAATAGATACTTATGGAGAGGTGGAAGGATGAATTCCACCTATAATTAGCTAGAACTCCATGAGAGTTCTAAAGCTAATTATCTCCATTGAATTTTTACGTTTAATGAATAGGCCCCATAATACACATTTTGGTAAAGTGTGAAAAGCTTAAATATGAATTCCTTTATTATTATTATTATTATTATTATCCTTTATTGATATGGCACCACAAGTGTTTCACAGTGCCTTACAGAGTACATAAACCAGTGGCGTCACAAGGTGGGTGTGGGGGGTGCGGGCCGCACCCGGATGTCACCCGCCAAGGGCTGACACCAAGGTGCAGACTCCCCCTCAGTGACAGGAGCTGGGTGCAGCACTGTATATTTAAGTGCAGCACTCGGCTCCTGACACTGTGAGGGAGCCGCCACTGCAAAAAGGAGAGTAACTTCGCACCTCCAGCACCGCCCTTTCCTACTGTCTGCACTTAATTATACAGTAACCACGGAGGTTCTGGCAGCTAGACCCGCCTCTTTCCCTTGTGATCCCGCCCCTGCCCACAATGCCACGCCCCCTTTTCATCAGCACATGACTCCGCCGCGCCCACGGCGTCCCTCCCCACACTGGGTGACACCGTGGGAAAGGACGCCACTGCATAAACGAATGTGAACAAGAAACGAGTAACTTACAGTACATTACCGTGCAGGACAAGAACATAGTTTATACACATTGCTGCAATAGCGATTAAAGCACTCACAATAAGCAGAAGGGAGTTAGCAGTCAAGTGTCAGGTGCCCTTGTGGGGAGTAAGGAGTAGAAGAAAGTGTAAAGAGAAGCACATGAGGGAAGAGGTCCCTGCTTCTGAGGGCTTACATTCTAAAGGGGAGGGGCAGACAGGCATGACCCAGAAAGGGTAGATAGGGAGGAAAGAGCATGAAGTGGGTTAGGATGAGAGCTGGAAGGTCTTGCAGTAGTGGGTCTTGAGAGCCCTTTTGAAGGTTTGTAGAGAGGTGGAGAGTTCCACAGGTAGGGAGCACCACAGGCAAAATCTTAGAGGTGGGAGTGGAAAGAAGTAATCCGTTGGCAGGAGAGACAGCGTGCATTTGTTGAGCGAAGTGGATGGCGGGAGTGTGAAGGGAGATGAGGTCAGAGATGTAAGTGGGTGAGGATTGGGTGAGGGCTTTGTAGGCAAGTGTAAGAACCTTGATTTGGCATCTGAAGGGGAAGGGGAGCCAGTGTAGGGCTTGAAGGAGGGGGAGGCAGATGTAGAACGTTTGGAGAGGAAGATGAGCCGAGCAGCAGCAATGAGGACAGATTGTAGTGGAGAGAGGTGGGAGACATGTTAAGTTTAAGAAAGCGCTGGGACATCCAGGAAGAGATAGCAGAGAGACAGATTTCAGTATCATCGGCATAGAGATGATATTGGAGGTCAAAAGAGTTGATGAGTTCTCCTAAAGAGGACAAATATAGGGAGAATAGGAGAGGTCCAAGAACAGAACCTTGGGTAACTCCTACTGTTAGTGGAAGTGATGGGGGGGGGAGTCATGAGAGGAGACAGAGAAGGAATGATCAGAGAGGTAGGAGGACAGCCAGGAGAGGGCAGTGCCACGTAGACCAAGAGAGGGAAGGATTTGCAGGAGAGGGTGGTCTACAGTGTCAAATGCAACAGAGAGGTCAAGGAGAATGAGCAGACAGTAGTGGAACTTGGATTTGGCAGCAAGGAGGTCATTGCATACTTTCGTGAGGGCAGTTTCAGTGGAGTGGAGATAATGGAAGCCAGATTGAAGTGAGTTAAGGAGGTAGTGGGAGGAAAGAAAGGTTGTAAGGCGGATGTAAACAAAATGCTCAAGGAGTTTGGAAGCAAAAGGGAGGTGAGAGATGGGTCGGTAGTTGGAGAGTATGCTAGGATCAAGGGTATGTTTTTTAAGAATGTGGGAGACAAGGGCATGTTTGAATGCAGGAGGGACAGTGCCAGATGATAGGGAGAGATTGAGGAGGTGGTCAAGATGGGAACAGGCAGAAGGAGACAGGGAACAGAGGAGACAGGAAGGGATAGGGTCAAGGGGGGAGGTGGAAGGAGGGGAGGACCAGATGAGGGCCATAACTTCCTCTCCAGAAACAGGGGAGAAGGATGGCAGAGTTGTTGAGACAGATGGGGAGGGGTGGTCAGGAAAAGGAGGGGCAGGAGTTCTGAGGGTCTGATGGGATATGATGTTCTCATGTATGGAGTCAATTTTAGATGTAAAGTAGGTGGCAAAGTGAGGAGTAGGACAGAGGAGGGAGTTGAAAGTGGCAAAGAGAGTCTGGGGGTTTTTGGACTGGGAGGAGATAAGGTTTTTGAAATATGATTGTTTGGAGAGGGACAGGGCAGCATTGCAGGCAGGATGAGAGAATAAATTTGAAATGGAGGAAGTCTGCCCATGAGCATGATTTCCTCCTCTGACACTCGTCAATTAGTGAATACTTTTACAGGTATCTGGTGCATTTGGAATGCCAGGGTTGTGGTATGGATCTGCGAGGATGGGTAGTCATAACCGGAGCAACAGAGTCCAGAGTAGAAGTAAGGGAGGCATTGTACAGGGAAGTGGCTTGTTCAGGGCTCGAAAGAGAGAGGATAGGGGAAAGAAGCAAGTCCAGCAGGGAGGAAAAAGCAACAGTGTCAATAGCCTCAATGTTACGCTTGGTAGCCTTAGGAGGTAGAGGAGGGGAAGGAGAGAGGGTTAAGTTAAAAGAGAGAAGGTGATGGTCAAAGAGGGGGAATGGGGAATTGGAGTAATCAGAAAGATCACAACGGTGAGTAAACACCAGGTCAAGTGAGTGCCCATTCACATGGGAGGGTGAGGAGGTCCATTGGGAGAGACCATATGAAGAGGTGAGGGTGAAGAGTTTAGAGGTAGAGGATTCTGTGGGAATGTCAATTACAATATTAAAATCATCTAGGATAATGGAGGAAAGATCTGAGGGAGACAAAGTGAAGGAGCCAGAAAGCAAAGTTGTCAAGGAATTTAGATGGAGGGCCAGGGGGACGGTAAATGACAGCTACTCTGAGGTTTACTGGTTGGAAGAGGCGTATAGCATGAACCTCAAATGTGGGGAATGTAAGGGATGGCTCAGAGGGTATTAGCTGTTAGGAATAACTAGCGGATAGAAGGACCCCAACACCACCACCATGGCGACCCCCAGGACAAGGGGTATGAGAGAAGGTGAGGCCCCCAGAGGATAGAGCAGCAGGGGAAGTGGTGTTTGAGGGTGAAATCCAGGTTTCAGTAATGGCTAGGAGATGTAGGGAGTTGGAGATGAAAAGGTTATAGGTGGGGACCAGTTTTTACAGACTGACCTGGCATTCCAGTGGGCACAGGATAGAGGGATAGCGTTTGTGGGGGAGATGTGAATAAGATTATCCGGGTTGCTGTAGTGTGAAGGTGAGATTTGGGGAAACGATATGAATAGCGTGTAGCGATGGTGCGGGCACCTGAGCTAGAAAGGGTACCTGTAGGACGTGGGCAGGGAGAGAGATGTGGATGACAGTGGAGTGAAGTGACAGGGAGAGGAGTGTAGGAGGAGGGATTAGTGGTGGGGTAGTAGGACAAAGGTGGGGGTAGAACAGGATGAAAGTGGAGTAATGGGAGAGGAGGGGAAAGAAGGCAGACAGAGGAGGGGGGAGAAGGGGAGGAGGAGGTGGAGGAGACAAGGGGGAAAGGAGGGAGTTGAAGAAAACATTGTCATGGTCTGTATAAGTAAACTAAAGGGTCGAAAATTGGAAATATAAATGAAATATGAATGCAAGAGAAAGTGCAAGAGATTTGCAGAAATGCAAGTGAAAGAACAGTTTTGGTAAATATGTAAGTTTGTTATTGAGCTGAATAAAAGGGGATATAATGCGTGCAGAATTTGAATAATAAAGTAGAGTGTAAGCAGATAAGGGATGTGATGCTAGGTAAGAGAGCTATGACAGAAGACAGTATTTCCAAGTGGAAAAAGGCAAACTGACATAGGCACAAATACAGTATGCATGTATAGGAAAATCAGGCCAGCTGTATTAATACCAATAGAAGTGTTACCGTGACCAGTGACTACACAGGGAGTCCAGTAGTAACAGTCCTTGATATGTAGACAGCAGAGGTTTTTTCGTGATGAGATTTTGAACTCACAATTTTTGATGCAAGTTTGTCCTTATATTGAGTGGTTTGTTGAAAGATGAAACTTAGAGTATTCCCCTTCTGTTTATGTTTGGTTTAACAAGGGCCGCAACTAGGGGGGTGCTGGAGGTTCCATTTGCCAGACACCCGCTGGGATTTTATTACCAGCGGGCGCCCGGCTCCTTCCCTGCAGTGCAGCGGTAGCCGGAGGCTGGTGTTCTCTCCTGAACTCCAACTACCGGCTCCCCCCACGGGAACTATGGGAGAGACGTCATGACGTCTCTCCCATAGTTCCGAGGAGCAGCCGGGCGGACGGGATGGTAGCGGACACAGAAGCGGGGTTTAAGGTAAGAGTTGTTTTTTTTTCCTGTGTAAGCGGCACTACAGTGAGCATTACTATGGGGCATTGCCTCAGGGGGCATTACTATAGGGGCACTGCTGAAGTGGGCATTACTATAGGGGCACTGCTGAAGGGGGCATTACTATAGGGGCACTGCTGCAGGAGATATTACTATGGGGCATTACTATAAGGGGCACTGCTGCAGGGGGCATTACTATAGGGGCACTGCTGAAGGGGGCATAACTACAGGGGGCATCACAATAGGGGCACTACTTCAGTGGGCATTACTATAGGGCCACTACTACAGGGGGCATTACTATAGGGGCACTACTATAGGCTCTATTACTATAGGGGCACTACTACCCAGTAGTGGTCCCCCCTATGCAGTGCCCCTTATATAACTCCCCAGTAGTGGTCCCCCTATACAGTGCCCTCAATAGTGCCCCTTATATAGTGCCCCCAGACCAGGTAGTGGTCCCCCCCATGCAGTGCCCCTTATATAGTGCCCCCAGTAGTCCCCCCTTATGCATTGCCCCCAGAAGTAGTCCCCCCCTATACACTGCCCCCAGTAGTAGCCCACCCCTATTCAGTGCCACCAGTAGTTGTCCTATGCATTGCCCCCAATGCCCCCATGAAGCGCCCCCCCCCCTATGCAGTTCCCCTTACACACACCGCTGCTAGTGGGGGCCCCTCTGTGTGTGGGGGCCCAGGGACGACCGCCCCTGTCGCCCCCCCCTTAATCCGGCCCTGTGTAAAGGGCATTACTATATGTGGCATTATGTGTAAAGGACATTACAATATGTGGCATTATGTGTAAAGGGCATTAGCATATGTGGCATTATGTGTAAAGGGCATTAGCATATGTGGCATTATATGTAATATGTTTGTTCTGTCGATATTTGTAATTTTAATAAAATAATTTGGACATTTGATGGTTTTATTTAAGAAACCTTTTTAAGGGATGGATATAAAATTTATGTCAGAAAAGGCCATCTAATGATGGGCGGGGGGCACCAAATTACTGTCTTGCCCCGGGTGACAAAAATCCCAGTTTCGGCCCTGGTTTAACGCAGGCGTAACACTACAGTTAAGCACTTTCCTTAATACATTTGGTCTCTTTGTATAATATTAACTACATAAAACATTATAAATGGTGGATTTCATGATGCGAATCCCAAATAAAGCCACTGTCAATATTTTGTACACTGATTGGCCATTGTGAGGCTTATACTGAGGAAATGTATGCCTGTCTGTGGATTATATATTGTGTGGTTGCGCACTCTGTATTCACCAAAATGTAGTGTATGCAAGGAGGGATGATGCAGAATTTCACGCATCTTGATTACAAAACTTACAATCAAAGAGACGAAACCAGTCTCTGACTTAGCGAGAGCTACAGTGGGCGGGATGCAGCAATGTGAGAAATGTGCTCAAACCCCCCAAAATGGTGTTTTCAGGGGGTTTACCACATTTCTAATATGTACCAAGCCCTGGAATGTGATGCACTCAGGGGCTTATATGCAGTGGGTAACGCCATCTTCAGATGGAATGCGATGTGTCCTGCATCCCGCCCAACATGCGTAGATGGACATTCGCCTACTTAGTGCTCACTTGCACCTACTCTGTACTAGGTACAAAGGATACACCTCTGTTTATGATACCTAGTAACAAACAAATGTCCTGATTCTGAGTCGCACGCAATCTGCACGCCATGCCGATGTTCACGAAGTTCAGTGATTTTTGCGCATGTGTAAACATTTCTGAAATCCCCTATAGCACATGCGGTACACAGAGTGTACACACAAAGGTGCTGTTGCAGTGTTGTAACAAAGCGACACTGCGCCATGTGCCGGCCCCGCCCTCCTGAGCGCTCGATGTCGTACCAAGGGGCTGCCAACACCGGGTAGTACAGCACTGCCCAAAGTTTCCAAAGGATGTTCCAGGCGGCACTGCGGCTGTGTTACTGGCTGCAGGGTGCTGTTCAAAGCAAAAAACACTAACTTACTGAATATATTATATTTAAATCTTAAACAATGTAGCAATGCTATTTAGCACATCTATACTGACAACTGCCCTTCCACAAATTGAGGGATACTGGATCCTCCAAAAACAAACCAGAAAAAACTAAATAAGTGTAAGGCACTAGTCAGTATAAAAAATATTTTAATAAATCATTTAATTATGTAAAAATAATAAACACATAAACAAATATTCAAATATAAAGAGCTCAATAACCCTAATAATAAAACCCACTGAGATAGCTCATATCACTATTATTCGATTAGCAGAAGCAACAATGTGTAGTGAAAAAAACAGATAACAATTAAAAAGAAAGCATATGTAATAGCACTTTGAAAGTCCAAAAAAACGAGGTTTAGGTCCTTGCAAAAACAAATATATGTAGAGTCCTTTTGTAGAAAAAAAAATATATCATACAGTTTCACTGACCAGTAACAAGGTATCCTTATAATAAAATGGTTCAAGTGGATATGGGGCCTGATTCAGACCCGCTCGCGATCGCATAGCGCTCGCAAGCGGGTCGATGGTGGACAGGTGCACATGCACGGCTCGCCCCGTTTTGTAGGTTGGGAGGGGGGGTGGCTGAACAAATGGAGGCGTTCCCGAACGCCTGCCGTTTGTGGGCGGCCCTACTGACATCACGAGTGATGTCAGTAGTGGACCTCCTGCTCTATTAGAGCAGTAAGTCCACTCGGGCTTGCGAGACCTGAGACCCTACCACAGGGTCTCCTCACAAGCCCGATGGTCGTGATAATCTCCTGCCCGCTCGCACTTGCTGTGGGTGGGCGCCCACAGCTTTGCGAGCGGACAGGAAAAAAAATTTCAATAAATTCCTCCCCGCCCTTATTCAGAGCGTGCACTCGCAAATAGCAAGCGCCTCTGAATCAGGCCCATGGTTTGTAAAAAATGAGAGCTATATTTGGATAGCTCACATACAAACAAAAACCATCCAATTTGTTTGATTATTATTTCAGGCTTGAAGATAGCAAAACAGTGGATTAGTTAGGCATGGGTGGCAGGGAGAGTTAAAATTAAGCAGCATGCATGCACTTAAAAAGCAGTCCCAAAACGCGATCCCAAGTGATATCCCTTAAGCATAATTAGTATTTTGGGTGTTTGGCTTGTTAGCCACAGGCTTTACCCGATTTCCTTTATGCGATGGTCACGTAGCTGGCAATATAGGCCCTCATTCAGAGCCGCTCGTAAGCGGCAGTACGCTCGTTCCGAGCGATATTTGCACATCTGCGCATGTGTACGGTTTTTAGTACGCATGCGCGAACCAGTCAGTGCGGCCGAAAATCGTTTGTTCGCTATATAACGAGTGCCTGCTAATTTGAGTGACAGAATGAGGCGTATGTGGGTGGTAACAGGGGAAGGTGCTTGAAAAGGGGGAGTGGAGATCAGAACGCAGGAGTGCTTAAAGGTTAAAGCGGGCGTTTTATGGGTGTGCATAATTAATACAGCAGCGTCATTGACCACGTCACTGGGTTATTTTATAGTCAGAACTGCTCCCAATTTTGTGGTTGAATAAACCAACCACAAGAATAGCGAGCAGATCATACGCTGTTCGATGTACTCGATTAATCTAATAAATAGCGGACATGACGTATGATGCGAGCGGCCAGGGGGCGTTTTTATCAAATAAACGAGCGTATGTTTTGCTCGCTCGTTCAGACATGGAGGCGGCAACAGACCGCAAAGAGCGAACGGTTCATTTGAATAGCCACCCCCTTTTTAGGAACGAGCGAGCGCTAATTGCGAGCGGCTCTGAATGAGGGCCATAGTCTTCTGAGGAAGCCGCCAACGGGCCTTAGAGGCGGAGAAAAGCGTTTACAAGTGCCCATACGTGGAGAGGCTTGAATACACATGGGTGAACGTTGGACTACGTGATTCCCTGGTACATCGTGAACATTGTCACTGAAAAACTATATTGCTGGCTACGTGACCATCGCATAAAGGAAATCGCATGTCCATCCTGCTTTAAAATAGTATACACACTACACTGTAATGCATCGCAAAGAAGATCTAGGGGCCTATTCATCCTACAATAAGTGGCCCGGTAACCATGCGGAAATGCTAGTTTCCGCATATTTAGGTTACCGGGCCATTCATCATCAGGGGTCTGAGGTCATGCATGCGTAGCCGGGACGACGGGAAGCAGAAGTAGCTGCGATACTAACCATGATGAAATTATGAATTGCTTCGGTGTCACGTTTCCCCCACTGCGAGTTGGATACTTAAGTATCACTCGCATCGAGTTCAATACTTCATCATCGGAAGCCATACGGTCTTCGACGAAGAATAGGCCCCCCAATGACATGCTTTTGTAGTCCCATTATACCCCTTTCACACAAAGCTTCCCATATTGCCTGGGCAAACCGGGTCCTGGCTTGATGTGAAAGGGTCAACCTGTGTTTTGTGTCACGGGACTTCGAGCCGGGCACCAACCAGGGTAGAACCAGAGACTGGCTCGGACACAATGCAGTCTGAAAGGGGGGACCCGGGTTATTCAACTCGGGTTAAGTTTAATAGCTGCCGATTGGCTGTAGATGCAGAGGCCCAAGGAGTGACATGCAGGGCAAACATGGGTGCAGCGTGAATGGGGACAACCCGGGAATAACCCGGGTCCAAGGTGCATTGTCAAAGGGGTCTGAGCAGCTGTGACAAGGGTTGAAACTGTGTTCAATAAGCTGAGTCAGACCCGTGATTTTAGTCTGAAAGTGGTATTAGTTAAAGTATATTTTTTAAGAATTGAATAACATGTAACAACACAGAGTACTTCTAAGGATATATCAATGTACTTGGTCACTTATCTGCACTATGTGACTTACCTGCACTAGGGTACCGTTCAAGTGAAAGAGATGGGTCTGCAGAAAGCATTCATGTGGCTTATTGGGGACTGTGTGGCATTTACACTGTCTGCAGACAAATAGTATGTAAGGTAATTGGCAAGCCCTGAAAATCCCGATCGTTACTTAAGGTAAGTATCGCTAACCTTTCTCCCCCCCTAACACTAACCCTCCCTTAGGGGTCCCTAACCCTTACCTCCCCCCAAGTGCCTAACCCTAACCCCCCTCTAAGTGCCTAAACCTAACCCCCCCTTCCCGCAGCCTACCCCTAAGTCTCCCGGGGGGGGGGTGATTAACCCTAATCCCCCCTTCCCCTAGCCTAACCCTAACCCTCTCGGGGGGCTGCCTAACCCTAAGTTCCCCCCAGGAGCCCTTAACCCCCCCCCACCCGCAGCTGTCCGCGCCTGGCTTACCTTCGATCGGGATTCCCGGCGTAGGTAAAATGACAGGCGTCCTTATTTTGACGCCAGTCATTAGACCCTTGCCGGAAGTAGACAGTCGGGATGCCGAAGGCGGCATTCAGACTGTCGGCATCCCGACTGCATACCTCTTAACTCACCCGTCTGTAGCCTAACAAATAATACACTGGGGCCGACTTAGAGGTGGGCATATTTGTGCTGCAAATGTAATTAGGAAAAGACACATGCAAAACAAAAATAGGATACAAATATGTCTACACTGAGTCAGACGCATCTCAAGATGCAACCATCTTAACAGTAGAAGTAAACATATACAAAAGAGAAGATAGTATCTTTATCATTATTAATAAATGTGAATTGTTCATTGTCCATTTTAAATGTAATGTAACACAAACGCCTCCACATTTGTTGCTTTACCCTGTAAACAGAAAAAGATTTCTTATTTACTGCAGCAGTCAAAATGTTATGTCCGTAATGCTGGGCATACACTGCCAGATAAAATGTCTGTCAGACCGACAGACATTTTATCTGGCTGGCTGCCAGCCGCAGATGTCCGCGGCATACACTGTGAGAGAAATCTCACAGTGTATAGCCCGACATCCGCGCTCCGCCCCCGGGGGAGGAGACATTTCCCTGTTCCTTCCGTAGGAAGGAACACAGGAAATGTCTGTCTGTCGGCCGCGCTGGGCATACACTGCCCGATGCGGCCGACAGTTTCCTGGGTAAATATCGCATCGGACAGGCATGCTGGACAATCCAGCATGCCCGACCGAGCAATATTTAACCCTCGGTCGCCCGCATACACACTGCAATTATCGCGGCGATCCGCCGATATGGGGCGGATCGTCCCGATAATTGCAGAGTGTATGGCCAGCATAAGTAATGCAAATAGGCAGTCACAATGTGATATAGAAAAACTGCCGGGATAGTGAATAAGGTAAAATTAATTATTCATTTACTAACAGTCACTTATATACTGTCAGCATATTCCAATGCACTTTACAGTTGAGAACAAATCAGTAACAAGACCAGACTGGTTAATAACTAGAGCTGAGCATTTCGGTTTTGACTTGGTTCTTTTCACCAAAGTAGCACAAGTTCAGATTTATCCTATTGACTGTCCAAAAATACGTGAGTGCCGGATCGCCAATAAGATGCCATTTTTGAGATCCTAACATAACCGAGTAAAACTGAACCGCTCATCTCTAGTAATAACAAGCAGACAAAGAGATAGGAGGGCCCTGCTCGCAAGCAGGAAGGGTCAATATGTAATCAGACAATCCGAAAGGTCTGATAGTCATCATCATCATTGCTTATAGTTGCACCAGCTCTCCAGTGCCAGCAAGAGATACACCTCTGGGGATGCTTCCAGATCCAACTAGTCTCAAATACATGAAAAACACCTTTACAGAGTCCCAGTGTTTCTAATATGCTCTCTGCACTAACCTGATTGTTTGTTACAGATGTAGGTTATAATTTAGTACAATTCTGAAACACAACACGTAATACATTTCTGCTTTGCTACTGATAACAATGACAGTTATTCTTTGTAGAGCACAGAGTAAAATTGGTAGCGTTATAGAAATAATCACAATAATAATAATAATAATAATAATTACAACACAATGTGGTCAACCCAATTAGGTGTGAGATGCAAGGTGTGAATTGCTGTTTTCACTGCAAATTCACAATGCAAATTCATTTTGCAACTCGCTTTGAACCAGTCAAAGTAAGCTCTCATATCTCTGTTCGCACCTCCCTGAGGGTGAGAGATGTTAGGGTAATCTTTATTTTAAGGTTAAAATGTCGGGACACCGTACAAAAAAAAGGCCTGAAATTTCCTAAAAATCAAATATTTTGTTGCTTTATGCACCCCAAGTTTAGAGTATTTATTTTTTGAAAAAAAATTGCCTTTTATATCTTTATTACATTTTTTTAAAGTCACCTCAAAGTACCCTAAAAGCATCTTTTTTCCCACTTCTTTTAATTTTTCTTTTTTTTTTGAATAACAGGGAATTAAAACAGTTTGCTTTTTATCATTTTTTGAAAAAAAACAAACCACAAATCAGCCATTTAACAACTTTTAAATTCTTCCAGTACTTTTCCTATACCCACTAACAGCATTCTGTATGATTCTGCAAACAAAATTGTCAGTTTTGGGGACCAGGAAGGTCACCCTACTTTTTCATGCCCTTCTCTCATATCGCATTTGGCTGACAATCCGCAAACCCCCGCTACGAGTACCGTGAATAGGCATTTTTAATTGGATTGGGGAATACCGGCGTGCGAAGTCTGAGTTTTATGAAACAAACTCGGAACTTGGAACTCGCACCTAATTGGATTGACCCCAATGACCGTTTGATTAGTATGTCCAAAATGCAATCAAATAGCAACTTGATTTTCAAATACACACAGTAGTCGGGATAACTTACACGGTTGTGGTATTGCAGGACGGAGCTACATAGCAGCCAGTGTCTCTCTGCCAGAAACCTGTACCTGCGTTTCTCCTCTAGTTCGGCTGCTCGCTGACTCTCACGAGCAAAGGAAAGCATGTCCAAATTCAGCATGTTTACTCTCTCCTGTGTACGCAGGACCCATAGAGGAAAAGGGGGCAGATTAAAGGTACATGTAAGAAAATTGTATTTTAGGATATTCACGGAAACAAGAATTTGGTGGAGAATATAATTCTGGTATGTTTAGAAGTGAAATAAAAAAAATACTACCGTAGTTATGCCACAGTAATAATGCCAATTCTCTCTCTCTGCCTGGTGCCTCCAGTCAGGGCCATAAGTAGGGTAGAGCGATCTGTACCATGGCACAGGGCACAGCAGGGCAGGGGGCGCTGTTCAGGCCTGTCAGTTTTCTGTTTATTATCATTCTCACTTGTAGCTTACTCTTATGTTATCCCCAGCATCTCCTGGCCTCCCCTATCTCTTCCCTGGCCCTTCCCCATGAGGCCATGGCCCTTGTTCAGGGGTGCTTTATGTCCCTATTTAAAAAATAGGGGGGGCTTCAATGCTCTTTCTGGCACAGGGCACCAAAAAGTCTAGTTACGGCTCTGCCTCAAATCACTTTGTTTAAGGGATCATGTAAAGTAGACTTTTTGGAACTGTCCTGTGAACTGTCATTCTGTCATTCCCTTATGGTCAGACAATCTCTAGGCTAAGGCATGAGTCAGGCAAAACAGATTTATTATTATATGTCAGTTTTCTATAGGATTCAGTTTATATTGAATCTACTGTATGTGTATTGGCAATATACAATACTGGTAAATCAATACTGAATATACACATTTTTGAGCAGGGAAATGTCCAGGAGCAGGGAGATGTCCAGGAGCAGGGAATGAGTAGGAGCAGGGAGATGTCCAGGAGCAGGGAGATGTCTAGGAGCAGGGAGATGTCCAGGAGCAGGGAATGAGTAGGAGCAGGGAGATGTCCAGGAGCAGGGAATGAGTAGGAAATGGTGGAGGGAAGTGTTGGAGAAGAACACTCTGTGCTGCCTCCTCATCTGTCGTGTGCTAGGACCCCCAGGCTGCAAGAGGCGTGATCACTGACACTGACCAAGTATGCTATTGTGCATGTACGGTTTTCCGTGCGTCTTCTCTCCTCCTGTTTAAAGGAGGACGTGCCCCTGAGCATCTCCTGTATGGAGACTGTATAAAACAGTGATAACCATTCTCTACTACTACTGGGGGCGATTCAATTGTTACGTGGGTGGCGATAATTATTGAACGCCCAGTTTTGCAATTCAATTATTCTGGGCGCTCATTATTTATAGCCCTCTTCACATCTTATTAAACAGCTAAACCCATCTAAAATCCTGATTAGGGCGCCCTAACCATGGGTTTCTTGCACATTTTTGCTCGCACCATCCTGAGTGTGTCGGATATATTGTGCCCTACTCAGTTCTCCTCTTACTTCCCAGTCCCCAAATGTTGACATCTATGCAGAAATGTCCAAATTAGGTAATCTCCCCAGGTTTAATTGAGACATACACATTAGTTTATAGTAGCAGAGGCAGTAAAGAAAAATAACCAAAGTAAACAATAGGACAAATATAAAACAATGTTTATATTTTTACGGGGGGTCTGGCTATTGCCCTTACCTTCATATTTTGCAGGTTGCGGTCTCTTTGTCGCTCCATTCTCCAAGCCTCTGACATAAACTTATCAAGGGTGGCCGCTTTCTGGCGATACTCCTTTTCATATCGGTTTTGGCTGTCCTATTGTGAAGTAGTGGAGATTAACACAATATTGAGTGGGCTCTGGTTCAGTTAGTGAAAACACTACGGGGTAAATTTACTAAAGATCGCTTCACAAATCTATCTAAATCAATCAACATGGATGTTGTGTTTTAGGGGCTAAATCACACATTTACTAACAGATTATTTTTTTAATATTGATTTTTAAGTGTTAGTATATGTGCGATTTAGCCCCTGAAACACATCGATGTTGATCAATTTAAATCAAACTTTAGTAAATTTACCCCTAGGAGTATATGAAAATAAAGGAAACATTTTATACTTACACGGATAAACTGCATGTCCAGCTTTGTATTCTTATCCATTTGCTGCACAATCTCGCCATGTAATGTCTGAAACTAGAACTCAGAATTACTTATTTTGAATCAATAGAATAAGAATTACTACATAAAGACTGGAGCTGAAAATGTTGACTTTGACTTTTTATTCAGTCCTTAGATATCTTGGTTATTCACAATGAAATAAATATATTTACTTTCTTTTACATCTATCATTAGATATCCTTTAAAATATGAACTACACATTTGCTTAATTAGCTGTTTTTTTTAACAGACAGGAGCAAACACAACCTATTTTCTGTTTTTCTCTTTGCGCGTTAAACAGCCCTTCTAGTCGTGCTATACCGTGGCGCAACATGGTAGCGCTGAGCATCCTTTTGTGCAACTTGTTCCCTTAAAATGCATCTTAATCGCAAAGCAATGCGAATAGGACGCACAAGCATCTTCTGCTGATTAAAATGATATGTGGCATGCCTATGTTCTGTGTGCGACTGCGGGTGTATCTGCCTACAAAATGCTATGTTACAGTGTTACAGCCGCTGACACTGTAATGTAGAATTTTGCATGCAGATACACCTGCAGTGGCAAACAGAATATAGCCATGCCGCATATCATTTTAATCAGCAGAAGCTGCTTGTGCATCCTATTCGCACTGTTTTGCCTTTTAAGGGAAAAAGTCACACAGAAATAAGCTAATTGCTACTGAGTCGCACGGCGCTTACGCATTATGTGGGACGTGATTTGTAGCGAATGGAGGATAGATGTATGTGGACACATCCAGGGCTTAAAGTGGTCCTGGAGAGTTGGTGGAACCCCCACCATGCTAGTCTGACCGGCCAAAACAAGTGTGAAAACTGTTCTTTACACTCACACACACTGTTGTGTACAGGAAATGGTAAAGTGAATGGTTGGGGGCCGCCTAGGCCCCCAGAAGCTTTGGGGGCTATGACAGTGTGAAATACATTTTAGATGGTTTTTAGCACTCCTACAATGTTAGATCACTTAATAAGAAAAAAAAAGTTCTATATCATCAGTGTTATTTTTCTGCCATGCATCTGAGTTTTTTATGGTGTCCCCACAAACTAGTCTATGTCACTTGGATGCACAATGTTTTTTTGCAACCGAAAATTTGCAAAAAAGCTGAAAATCACATCATTTGGACTTTTTTTTGTTCCTAGAGTATTATTAACCTCTATAACATTAATTTCCAGTCATTTACACTCAATTTAGATCACCTCACAGCAGTGCCCCATATACAGTGCCCCCAGGAGTGGTACCCATATGCAGTGCCCCCAGTAGTAGTCTCCCCTATGCAGTGCCCCCAGTAGTAGTCCCCCCTATGCTGCATTGCTCCCAGTAGTAGTTCCCATTATGCTGCATTGCCCCAAGTAGTAGTCCAGCCTATGCTGCATTGCCCCCTTAGTAGTCCCCCTTATGCTGCATTGCCCCCTTAGTAGTCCCCCTTATGCTGCATTGCCCCCTTAGTAGTCCCCCCCTATACCGTGCCCCCAGTAGCGGCCCCTTACACACGAAGAAAAAAACCGTACCTGAATCCCCGCTCCTGCCGCAACTGCTGCCGTCTGCAGCGGGGGGAGCCAGGGATTCATGTATATATATATATATATATATATATATATATATATAAGTCCAGTACTGGAGGGCACACTTTTAATAAAAAACACTTGTAGGAAAAATGCAATCCTTTTAATTGTTCTAACAAACAGTACATCTTCATCACCACCCAATGAAAGAAACGTTTAACTCCTGGCACATGTTGGTAAAGTGGCAGTCAGATAACAACACCGCAATGAGACATAATTTCAATATCACAGATTTGCATACTAGCTAATTTCTCAGCACAGAGTCCAACATATACTCAAGTGGTCTGTCGACCTCGGTCCCATCCAGGGCCGTTAAAGACCTGCAGCATAATCACTCCGAATGTCGCTTCTGATATAAACCAAATGAATCACTCACCTCACGACACTTAAATGCATGCTCTACGAGGCAATCTGGGCACCACCTGTGTTACAGTGCAAAGCGGACACCGCGTTCATTCCAGCCGGACCACACCAGGGTTCCCTCACTTCCGGCGCTCCCTGGTGACATCATGCATTTTACCTTTGCATTCCACCGCCCTACTGAGGCCCAGTCACAACGGTGTATGCAGATGAATCATACGCATCTTGCGCATGCGCTACCTCTGTGACCTGATCGGGCTCTCCACATCCTGGCACACTAGTCAAAACGCCAATGTAATAGTGAGCCATAACACAAAACGATAGCCACCCCCTAAAGCACACATACATAATGTCTCCAAGGTGAGTGATTCTATTCAAGATGTCATGAATAACAAATACTTAAACTTAAATAATCAAAATAAACCTAATGAGAGAATAAATACATATACAAAACCCCCCAAAAAAAGAAACACAAAAAAACAAATATATCATGTCTAAAGGACTAATATCTAATGCTCATAAGAAGCACATAAAATTAATGTTCTCATTCAGCCCTCTCGGAGCAATCGTGTCCAATCTGAAAATCCAATGGGCTTCCCTTTGCAACAACATTTTGTTCCTGTCACCACCCCTATCGGGCTTGGGGACATGATCAATCAAAATGGACTTCAGTGCAGCCACCTGATGGCCACATTGAAAAAAATGCAGCGCTACCGGTTTATCGCTCTGTCCATCATTCAGAGCCTGCCTGATTGTACTCCTGTGGTTCGCCATCCGTTCCCGGAAACTAGAGGTCTTTCCAATGTAATAAAGTCCACAAGGGCACATAAGCACATATATAACAAATGAAGATGTGCATGCAATCTTCACCCCTGTGTGAGGATGGGTGAACTCCTTGCCAGTTAACATGCCTCCACAGGTAGTACAGCCGAGGCAACGATAGCAACCAACCTTTTTATGTGTCAACCAAGTTGAGCCCCCATCCTTCTGGGAGTTTTTAGTCGGGCTCATCAGAAGCTGCTTAAGGTTCGGTCCCCTTCTAAAAGCAACGAGTGGCGGTCTCCTTAGATTTTTCAAATTAGGATCACTTCTTAAGATGGGCCAATGTTTTTTAACAGCCCTTGCAAAGGTCGGTGCTCTGGTGTTGTACTGGGTGGTGACAATCAAACATCCCTCAGAGCTCTCTTCCCTCACGGGTGAGGTTCTTTTACAGATGTGTCTAGCTCTTTTTAAACATCTGGTAACTACTCTTTTTGAGAAGCCCCTTTCAATGAAACGTGTGGCCATTTCTCCCAGCTGGACCTCTGCCGTCTCTTTGATGGTATTATTGCGAATCACTCGAACGAATTGTGAAATAGGCAGCCCCTCTTTTAATGCCCGGGGATGGTGACTAGTGGCATACAAAAAAGTATTCCGATCAGTTGGCTTGCGAAAAAAGAGTTGTGCCTAAGGAATGCTCCTGAATGAAAATTGACACATCCAAAAATTCTATAACATTACTTTCAACCCTGCTAGTGAATCTTATGGGAGTATCAAGAGAATTTAATTCTTCTACCATCCTTGAAAAGGATTTAGTGGTGCTACGCCAGAGGATAAGGATATCATCAATAAATCTAAAGTAGTGCAGAATGCTGGGACCAAACCTGGGGTAAATGTATGTGCGTTCCTATTGCGTCATATATAAATTGGCATACACCGGGCCAAATTTTACCCCATGGCGGTCCCAGCATTCTGCACATAAAATGAATCACAATATTGAAAGTGGTTGTTGGCCAACACACATTCAATCACCTGACAAATGAACTCAACTGGTGGACCTACAAAATCTGTGGTCACCAGAATGTCCCTAACCGTTTGTATCCCTTGTTGATGGGGAATCATGGTGCACAAGGACACAACGTCCATGGTAGCCAACACAACATCTTTGGGTATCTCACCTATCTCCCTCAATTTCTGGAGGAGATGGGGCGTGTCTTTGAGGTAACTTTCACTTTGGACTACCACTGGTTGCAATAATGAACTGTGCAAGTGGTTGCAAGACCGAGTTTCGAGCTGACACAATAGGGCGGCCCGGTGGTGATGCTAAGGACTTATGGATTTTTGGTATGCTGTATGCTTGGGCAGACCGGATGGTCAACCGTCAGCAACCTAACCATATTCTCGTCAATCCACCCTTGACCTAATCCCATATTCAGCAAACTGTCCACTTTGGACTTTATGGCATACATCGGATTTTGTGCCACCTGTTGGTAAACAGCCGTGTCAGCCAATTGTGCTCTAATGTCAGCGTCATACTGATCCCAGTCCAACACCACCACCGCTCCACCCTTATCTGCAACCCGTATCACGATCTCATCGTTCTTCATCAATGACTCAATAGCAACACATTGTTGTAATTGTGATAAACCCGGTGTTGCTTACTAGCTGACTTATAGTCATGCTCCACCATATGCAAGAATGTTTTTATGCTCCTGTTGGAAGACTGTGGATCTAAATTGCTAGCATGTTTGGGTAACTTAGAAAGGTCTTTACCAACACTCAAAGCATTGTCTTTGAAGTGTTCTTTCAACCTTAATTTCCACCCCATTTTATATAAATCAATCTCAAAGTCAAAATCATTGCCCCTGTACGTTGGAACAAACGTGAGTCCCAAAGCTAATACTGATTCCTCAGCCTGTGTCATGACATGTTTCGAGAGGTTAAAGACATTGTCTCTCATCGTCTCCGTCTTCCTCTTTTTGTTCCCCCTCCTCGTGGATGGCCTCTTTCTCCTCTGGGCTCCAAAATTTGTGGGACATCCCCTGTGGCCCCTAAAAAACAATTGGGGTCTCGATGGGGAAGTTGGCTGTTGCTCTCAACATCAGAGGATGAATAGTACGAATCAACAGAAAAAGGTAACCTACGTCTATTCTGCCTGAATTGTGGTTTATATGATCTTGAACCATCACCAGTTAACCAAGGATAGACCTTATGGGTCACATAATCATTCTGGACCACCTCTAGCTTGTTCCTTTTAAAGGCCACTAGTTCCTTTCTATATCTATCAATACTCAGGGATAATATCTCTAGCCACTTGTCAGATTTATCCTCAACCAATTTCAATTGTGACTCAGTCCTAAATAGTCCCAAATCTAATCTCGTTTTCTTTAGTTCATTGCCTACTTCTTCGACTACCAAGAGGATCAGGTCCATAGAGCACTTGTTGAGTACCCCACAGCATTTACTACAAAAGGACGGATTTGTACGTCCAATGGTGGGCACATTATGGATTCTGAATCCTCTTGGTATCTTTTTTGCCTAAAGTAGTCTGACAGGAACTGCCCGTGGAGTACCAAATCCACTTCTCTCTTACTTAACCATAATAACTTGTGGTAAAGATCTAATGAGGTCTCAACAGGCAGTTCCCCAAACTCCTCAACTTCAAATAAAACCTTTTCTGCATCCTCATCAGTTAGGCTAACCTGTGCATTTTCTGCACTGTCCAGCAACAAATCATCCAAAAACCTGACATTACTTTGAGACATCCCTATCCCCTGGATGCGTGGCACCAATACCAGACAAGATAATAATATACTACACTGAAAGGTCCTTAAAAGGTGCCCAAGACATAAATCCTTACACTCTAATTGTCACCTTTTTATACATTCTCCTATTATTTTATTTCTAAAAAAACCACAATAATTTAAAATTTCTAGAAAAATAAAAAAATAAAAAAAATTGAATAACACAAGGCTAATATAACACCTTGTTATATTAGGTGTTATATTAGTCTTGATCAACGTGTTGCTATTGAGTCATTGATGAAGAACGATGAGATCATGATACGGATTGCAGATAAGGGTGGAGCGGTGGTGGTGTTGGACTGGGATCAGTATGACGCTGACATTAGAGCACAATTGGCTGACACGGCTGTTTACCAACAGGTGGCACAAAATCCGATGTATGCCATAAAGTCCAAAGTGGACAGTTTGCTGAATATGGGATTAGGTCATGGGTGGATTGACAAGAATATGGTTAGGTTGCTGACGGTTGACCATCCGGTCTGCCCAATTTTTTACTGCATACCAAAAATCCATAAGTCCTTAGCATCACCACCGGGCCACCCTATTGTGTCAGCTCGAAACTCAGTCTTGCAACCACTTGCACAGTTCATTGATGTATTATTGCAACCAGTGGTAGTCCAAAGTGAAAGTTACCTCAAAGACACGCCCCATCTCCTCCAGAAATTGAGGGAGATAGGTGAGATACCCAAAGATGTTGTGTTGGCTACCATGGACGTTGTGTCATTGTACACCATGATTCCCCATCAACAAGGGATACAAATGGTTAGGGACATTCTGGTGACCACAGATTTTGTAGGTCCACCAGTTGAGTTCATTTGCGAGGTGACTGAATGTGTGTTGGCCAACAACCACTTTCAATATTGTGATTCATTTTATGTGCAGAATGCTGGGACCGCCATGGGGTAAAATTTGGCTCCGGTGTATGCCAATTTATATATGACGCAATAGGAACGCACATACATTTACCCCAGGTTTGGTCCCAGCATTCTGCACTACTTTAGATTCATTGATGATATCATTATCTTCTGGCGTAGCACCACTGAATCCTTTTCAAGGATGGTAGAATAATTAAATTCTCTTGATACTCCCATAAGATTCACTAGCAGGGTTGACAGTAATGTTATAGAATTTTTGGATGTGTCCATTTTCATTCAGGAGCATTCCTTAGGCACAACTCTTTTTAGCAAGCTAACTGATCGGAATACTTTTTTGTATGCCACTAGTCACCATCCCCGGGCATTAAAAGAGGGGCTGCCTATTTCACAATTCGTTCGAGTGATTCGCAATAATACCATCAAGGAGACGGCACCAGTCCAGCTGGGAGAGATGGCCACACGTTTCATTGAAAGAAGCTACTCAAAAAGAGTAATTACCAGATGTTTAAAAAGAGCTAGACACATCTGTAAAAGAACCTCACCCGTGAGGGAAGAGAGCTCTGAGGGATGTTTGATTGTCACCACCCAGTACAACACCAGAGCACCGACCTTTGCAAGGGCTGTTAAAAAACATTGGCCCATCTTAAGAAGTGATCCTAATTTGAAAAATCTAAGGAGACCGCCACTCGTTGCTTTTAGAAGGGGACCGAACCTTAAGCAGCTTCCGATGAGCCCGACTAAAAACTTCAAGAAGGATGGGGGCTCAACTTGGTTGACAAATAAAAAGGTTGGTTGCTATCGTTGCCTCGGCTGTACTACCTGTGGAGGCATGTTAACTGGCAAGGAGTTCGCCCATCCGCACACAGGGGTGGAGATTGGCATGAAACATTGGTTAACATGCACATCTTCATTTGTTATATATGTGCTTATGTGCCCTTGTGGACTTTATTACATTGGAAAGACCTCTAGAAGTTTCCGGGAATGGATGGCGAACCACAGGAGTAAAATCAGGCAGGCTCTGAATGATGGACAGAACGATAAACCGATAGCGCTGCATTTTTTTCAATGTGGCCATCAGGTGGCTGCACTGAAGTCCATTTTGATTGATCATGTCCCCAAGCCCGATAGGGGTGGTGACAGGAAGGGAAGCCTATTGGATTTTCAGATTGGACACGATTGGTCCGAGAGGGCTGAATGAGAACATTAATTTTATGTGCTTCTTATGAGCATTAGATTTTAGCCCTTTAGACATGATATATTTGTTTTTTTGTGTTTCTTTTTTTTGGGGGTTTTGTATATGTATTTATTCTCTTATTAGGTTTATTTTGATTATTTAAGTTTAAGTATTTGTTATTCATGACATCTTGAATTGAATCACTCACCTTGGAGACATTATGTATGTGTGCTTTAGGGGGTGGCTATCGTTTTGTGTTGTGGCTCACTATTACATTGGCGTTTTTGACTAGTGTGCCAAGATGTGGAGAGCCCGATCTGGTCACAGAGGTAGCGCATGCGCAGGATGCGTATGATTCATGGGCATACCCCGTTGTGACTGGGTCTCTGTCGGGCGGTGGAACGCAAGGGTAAATCGGTTGACGTCACCAGGGAGCGCTGGAAGTGAGGGAACCCTGGCGTGGTCCGGCTGGAATGCACGCGGTGTCCGCTTTGCACTGCAAAACAGGTGGTGCCCAGATTGCCTCATGGAGCATGCATTTAAGTGTCGTGAGGTGAGTGATTCATTTGGTTTATATCAGAAGCGACATTTGGAGTGATTATGCTGCAGGTCTTTAACGGCCCTGGATGGGACCGAGGTCGACAGACCACTTGAGTATATGTTGGACTCTGTGCTGAGAAATTAGCTAGTATGCAAATCTGTGATATTGAAATCATGTCTCATTGCGGTGTTGTTATCTGACTGGCACTTTACCAACATGTGCCAGGAGTTAAACGTTTCTTTCACTGGGTGGTGATGAAGATGTAATGTTTGTTAGAACAATTAAAAGGATTGCATTTTTCCTACAAGTGTTTTTTTTTTAAAGTGTGCCCTCCGGTACTGGACTTATATTAATGGCCTTGGAGTGAGCATCTTGCTGATGGAAACTTAATGGAGGTGTGCATTCATTTTAGTGGATATATATATATATATATATATATATATATATATATATATAAATAAATAAATATATATATATACACATGTACATGTATGTGTATATATATATATATATATATTACTAACAGGATATTTATATATATAAAGAATGAGCAGGCAGCGCACCACAGTTTTTCACTCACTGACAGACAGTTACTGTCTCAGACGCCGCTCCTCGCTTACTGATGCTGGACCACAGGATCCTCTCCCAGTCCCTGGCCGCCGCCCGGAGGAGAGAGACCATTTTGCGAGACCATCACCAGTACCGGGGGACGAGAGTGGAAGCACAGTCTGTGAGTTACTCACAGTTATTATTGCCCCCCCCCCTGGCACGCCTACCCACCCGCCCCGACGCAAAGTTTTAATAAAGGTGAGGGAGAAAAAGGCTGCACGGTGCAGTGGGGTGTTTGCTGGGCCAGTGGGCCCCCTAGACTGCCGGGCCCCATAGCAAGCGCACTGCTTGCACCCTTCATAGTTACACCACTGTTAGGATATGGTCATTAATGGTGACTAGTACAATCTGTGTTTTATAAAAAGGTAGGGATGGGTAGGGATACAGCCTGAGGCTTACATATTTACTATCCCCTACTCCTACAGAAGGCTGAGAATGCAAGATTGGGAACATATATGCTGCAATGTTATTGTGTAACCTTATCTATTAGAATATTTCTAAAGGTGCCTACACACATAGCGATGTGCTCACGATCTGACCTGAGGCACGATTTCCCCTGAACTCTCCCCCGGCAGCTCCCCTGCAGTCGTGGTCACGATTTGGAGTAAAAAATGTCCAATCTGACTTAAGATCTATCGTGCATCCAGTGCATTGTGTCCCAGATTGGCAAATCTGCCCCACAGCATGGCAGATCTGAAGATACGATGTACGACCAGCGGGGACGCACATCGGCATCGTGATCCTGAGTAGAAACTCACAATTTGGGCATATTTTACACGGTTTGTAGTCACGATTCGTCGAAATCGGGCAAATCGTGTAAAACATCGCCATGTGTGTAAGCACCTTAAGATAGTTTTAATACATAGTTTCCTACTCTAGATAGAGATATATGAGTTAGAGCAGCCCCCCAGACATTGCCCATTTCAACAGTCATTGTATTCACATCCCCAATACCGCAAATCAATTATCTGTACCTCCCACCTCTACCTCTCCATCCAGATCTCTGGGAGAGAACAATTAAAAAGTAGTTAAGCATCTATATAATAATATATTATATATACCCACCCAACGGTTCCCACTGCTAGGGGGATAGGACAGACTTAGCTGGAATGGGGTAAGTATGGTTGCGAGATGGAGCAAGGAGGGACGGGATGGAGCAGGGGTGCCAGGACGGCACAGAGCAGCAGAGTGGGAGGTGAAGCAGGACAGAGCAACAGTCGGGGAAGAGGGGTGGCTGGGGGAAGCAAAAGCACAGAGTAGGGATGGACATCGGAAGCCCAGCATCAAATGGTTGCCGCGCTTCTGACACCAAATCAGGTGATGCGATGGCTGCTACTAGCAATCGTAGCGAAACCATTTGATGGTATAAGCATCAATGGTTACTATGTGCACACGTGCAGAAGCATTCAGAGCTTTGCGCACGCACACGTGATGAGCTGCGAATACCACTTCCGGGTGTCCGCAGCTGCGTACAAGCCTGTCAGCTATCAAATGGGCAAAACTCCAATCAAATCTAGGCAGCATTTAGTTTACTACAAAAAAATAGTTATTAAATAAATCTGTGAAAATGCTTTATATAAGACATCTTACCACTACATTTATTCCAGCGCTTGCTGTTCGGCAACTATCAGCCATCTGGATGAGCACCTGACCTGAAATATTAATAGGGAGATAATTAAAGTTATAATTAAGTTATATAGAGGCAGATTTATTAGGCAAGTTTTCAGTTTGTGCATTCCTCTGAGTCGCACTGCGCATGTCCTGATGGTTACCGGCAAAAGCCGCAGAATGAGAGAGGGAATTTTAGTAAACGTTCCTACGTGGTAAAAGGGGAGTGGCTCGCCTGACACGGTCAGTGACTACAGCTTTGGCCACAGTTGCAATGATTTCAGGAGCCAAGATCAGACGGACATTCTGTGCCTCCATAGGGTGGTGCAATGTTCGATGATGCAACCAATGGTGTGTCTTAGTACGTAAAGTAGCGGATTAGCCAATCCCATCGGCTGCAGAATTAGCATAAAGACGCAGTTGCGTTGCAGATAATGGGATAGATTCAGTATCCCGGCACAGGAGATGCCGGCGCTTAGAATACCAGCACCGGAATCCTGACACCTGCCAGAATCCCGGCACCAGCATCCCGAAGTTAGGTAACGGGGGCGAGGGGAGGGATAGGGTTATGCACTAGGGGGAGGTTTAGGGTTAGGCACTAGAGGGGGAGGGTAGGTTTAGGCACTAGGAGGGAGGTTAGGTTCAGGCACTGGGGAGGGAGTGTTAGGGTAGGTAGAGGGGGAGGGTTAGGATTCCTACCTACAGGTGTCAGTATACTAACCTTGTTGGGATGCCAGCATCAGGATTTTGACTGCCGGGATCCCGAGCGCCGGCATCCCGTACCCATCCCGCAGAAAATGATGCAGTCATGGCTGCATTAGCGTGCACCTCTGAAACAGGATCTTTATGTGCAATTTGTAAACTAACTAAAGGCGGCACCACCATCGGTGTCGTAACGGGGGGTGGGGGAAGGCGTGGGTCGCCCCCTCCCTAAACATGAATGGAGCAGCGGGCGGCCGCGGACGGTCAGGGGCTGTGCCTAGCAATAGGCTGCATGGCCCCTGCACCACATGGAGGAGGAGGAGTAATGTGCAGTCTTTAAGTTAAAACACTGCACATTCCACCTCCTCCTCCGTGCGGTGCAGGGGCCGTGCAGCCTATTGCTATAAAGCACAGCCCCTGACTGTACGCAGCCGCTCAGGTAAGAAAGAGAGAGGGATACGGAGGGAGGAGTGGAGAGGTAAGGGAGGTGAGGTGAGAAGAAGGGGGGAGTCATGGTGGGGTTGCCAGAGCAATTTTATGTTGCCCCCCCCAGCATAAAATCATTCCGATGCCCCTGGGCACCACACATAAATCAATTTCTTTTAATCCTTATACCTAAAACCACCATAACAATTTTTATACATGGTTATATACATTTGTACATTCAGAACCCTTAGTAAGTGTCCCCCTGTAGAGCATATAATAGTCCCAATGTAGAGGTATAAATCATTTGGGTATTTCACCCGTATAGTCTCCTTCTTGATGCTCTCTGCAGAGTTTAGGATAATGATAACAACATATGCCTATCACTCAGTGAATCTCTTTCTTAAAGGATTTCCCAAGTATATAAATCTGCTGTCAAATTACAGAAGCATCATCTATATTTTCTCAAAGTCAGTTAATATGTGCCAAAAGGTAAGAGGCAACTGTCTAGTACAAGCGTATAGCGATCCTTCACTTCAAAGTGTGCGAGATGGTAATTACATCCTGCTGATGGTGGGTACGAGATGCCGGGGTTCAGAAAACCAACAGCGGCATCCCGACATTTAGAATCCTGACCCAATTATGTAAGTGTCCTAGTCCTAATCCACCCCCTAACCCAAACCCACCTTTCCCACAGCCTAACCCTAACCCTCTGTCCCTGCAGTCTAACCCCCCAACAGCCTAACCCTCCCCCCAGAGCCTAAACCTAACCCTTCCCCTAGTGCCGAACCCTCCCCCTAACTCTAACCCAGCTTTCCTGCAGCCTAACCTACAACCTAACCCTAACCCCCTCCCCCCGCAGCCTAATTCTAACCCTCCCTCCCCGCAGCCTAACTCTCCCATCCCGCAGCCTCCCACAGCCTAACCCTCCCCTCCCGCAGCCTAACCCTAACCCTCTCCTTCCACAGCCTAACCCTCCCCTCCCGCAGCCTAACCCTCCCCTCCCGCAGCCTAACCCTCTCCTTCCACAGCCTAACCCTCCTCCCACAGCCTAATTCTAACCCTACCTCCCCACAGCCTAACAGAATGTATGGTCAGGCTTCACAGCTTGTTCTGCAGCAAATTTCACTTTCTCAACTCTAGTTACAAGTAGGGTTGTGCACCGGCCACTTTTCGTGTTTTGTGTTTTGGTTTTGGATCTGGATCTTTCTTCGTGTTTTGGATCTGGATTGGTTTTGCCAAAACCACCCTACCGTGTTTTGGGTTCTGGGTTTTGTGTTTTGGATCTGTATTTTTTTGAAAAAAAGCATAAAAACAGCTAAAATCAGAGAATGTGTTGATTTTTCTGCTCCTATGCTATTATAAACCTCAAAAACCTTAATTTCCACTAATTTCCAGTCTATTCTGAACACCTCACACCTCACAATAGTGTTTTTATGTCCAAAAGGTTGCACCGAGGTAGATGGATGACTATGCTAAGCGACACGAGTGGGCGGCACAAACACGTGGCCCATCTAGGAGTGACACTGCAGTGGCAGACAGGATAGCAGTTTGAAAAACTAGGCCCCAAACAGTACATAATGCAAAGAAAAAAAAAGAGGTGCAAGATGGAATTGTCCTTGGGGACTCCCACCCACCCTTATGTTGTATAAACAGGACATGCACACTTTAACAAACCAATCATTTCAGCGCCAGGGTCTGCCACACGACTGTGGCTGAAATTATTGGTTCTTTTGGGCCCCCACAAAACAAGCTGGCAATTAATCTGGCCCTGCACAAACTGGCTCTACGGAGGCAAGATGTCGTCCTCATCCTCCTCATTCACCGATTCCTCACCCTCTTCAGTGTTGTGTACATCCTCATCCTCACAGAGTATTAATTCGTCCCCACTGGAATCCACCACCACAGGTCCCTCTGTACGTTCTGGAGGATGGTCTCCCTGGAAGAGTTGATAATTCATTTTTATGAACATCATCTTCTCCACATTTTGTGGAAGCAACCTCCTACGCCTTTTGCTGAAAAGGTTCCCGGCTGCACTAAACACTCTTTCGGAGTGCACACTGGAGGGGGGGCAACTCAGGTAAAATAGAGCCAGTTTGTACAAGGGCCTCCAAATTGCCTCTTTTTCCTGCCAGTACATGTACGGACTGTCTGACATGCCTACTTGGATGCTGTCACCGATGTAATCCTTTAACAGACAGACGCACGCTTGTCGCTGCTGCTTTGAGGATGCAGGTGTGGCTACAGCCCACACAATTCACAAAGACAGGAAAAAAAATATTTTTTTCTTTTTTGTGGAGCACACTTTGAGGGTTACACCACCCTTTAACAGACGGACGCACGCTTGTCGCTGCTGCTTTGAGGATGCAGGTGCGGCTACTGTGCATACATTTCACACACAAACACAGAAAAAAAGATTATTTTATTTTGTTTGGAGCGCACTTTGGGGGTTACACCACCCTTTAACAGACAGACGCACGCTTGTCGCTGCTGCTTTGAGGATGCAGGTGCAGCTACAGCCCACACAATTCACAAAGACAGAAAAAAAAAGAATAATTTTTTTATTGTTTGTGGAGCGCACTTTGAGGGTTACACCACCCTTTAACAGACAGACGCACGCTTGTCGCTGCTGCTTTGAGGATGCAGGTGCGGCTACAGCCCACACAATTCACAAATGCAGAAAAAAAAAGAATTTTTTGATTGTTTGTGGAGCACACTTTGAGGGTTACACCACCCTTTAACAGACAGATGCACGCTTGTCGCTGCTGCTTTGAGGATGCAGGTGCGGCTACTGTGCATACATTTCACACACAAACACAGAAAAAAAGATTATTTTATTTTGTTTGGAGCGCACTTTGGGGGTTACACCACCCTTTAACAGACAGACGCACGCTTGTCGCTGCTGCTTTGAGGATGCAGGTGCAGCTACAGCCCACACAATTCACAAAGACAGAAAAAAAAAGAATAATTTTTTTATTGTTTGTGGAGCGCACTTTGAGGGTTACACCACCCTTTAACAGACAGACGCACGCTTGTCGCTGCTGCTTTGAGGATGCAGGTGCGGCTACAGCCCACACAATTCACAAATGCAGAAAAAAAAAGAATTTTTTGATTGTTTGTGGAGCACACTTTGAGGGTTACACCACCCTTTAACAGACAGACGCACGCTTGTCGCTGCTGCTTTGAGGATGCAGGTGGAATCTAGATGGGATTTGGAACCGGGGACACACTTCCTCCACCAATTGTTTAAATCCCACTGCACTAATGGCGGATACCGGACGCACGTCTAACACCAACATAGCAGTCAAGGCCTCAGTTATACGTTTTGCTTCAGGATGACTGCTGTCGTACTTCATCCTCCTCGCTAGAGACTGTTGGAGGGTCAATTGTTTAGTAAAAGTAGTGGTGTTCCTACTTCCTCTCTGGGATGATGAACAACTCCCAGCAGCAGCAACAGCACTAGGAGGAAGTGGTTCTTGATCTTTCCCTATTTTATTTTCATCGGAGAAAGTTTGGTCCTCCATTTATGTTATATTGATCTATACGTGCGGCTAAGGCGCACACAAACACAGAAAATATTTTTTTATTTTTGCTGGAGAGTAGTGCACTTTGTGGGTTACAACGCCCTTTAAGAAATGAGCAAGCTGGCCCTTTACTTATGGGACACTGGTGCATGCTTGGCGGTGCTCCTTTGTTGATGCACGTGCAGCTACAGCCCACACAATTCACAAACACAGAAAATATTTTTTTATTTTGTTTGGAGTGCCCTTTGGGGGTTACAGCACCCTTTAGCGGTCAATCCAGCCGGCCCTTTATTTATGGGACACAGGCGCATGCTTGGCACTACTTTGTTGATGCACGTGCGGCTACTGCGCACACAATTCAAAAAAACACACAAAAATATATATTTTTATTTTTTTGGAGTGCCCTTTGGGGGTTACAGCACCCTTTAACGGTCAATCCAGCCGGCCCTTTATTTATGGGACAAAGGCGCACGCTTGGCACTACTTTGTTGATGCACGTGCGGCTACTGCGCACACAATTCACAAACACAAAAAAATATTTTTTCTTATTTTGTCTGGAGTGCCCTTTGGGGGTTACAGCACCCTTTAGCGGTCAATCCAGCCGGCCCTTTATTTATGGGACACAGGCGCACGCTTGGCACTACTCTGTTGATGCATGTGCGGCTACTGCGCACACAATTCACAAACACAAAAAAATATATTTTTTTATTTTGTCTGGAGTGCCCTTTGGGGGTTACAGCACCCTTTAGCAGTCAATCCAGCCGGCCCTTTATTTATGGGACACAGGCGCACGCTTGGTACTACTTTGTTGATGTACGAGCAGCTACAGCCCACACAATTCACAAACACAAAAAAATATATTTTTTTATTTTGTTTGGAGTGCCCTTTGGGGGTTACAGCACCCTTTAGCGGTCAATCCAGCCGGCCCTTTATTTATGGGACACAGGCGCATGCTTGGCACTACTTTGTTGATGCACGTGCGGCTACTGCGCACACAATTAAAAAAAACACAAATATATTTTTTTATTTTTTTTGGAGTGCCCTTTGGGGGTTACAGCACCCTTTAACGGTCAATCCAGCCGGCCCTTTATTTATGGGACACAGGCGCACGCTTGGCACTACTTTGTTGAGGCACGTGCGGCTACTGCGCACACAATTCACAAACACAAAAAAATATATTTTTTTATTTTGTTTGGAGTGCCCTTTGGGGGTTGCAGCACCCTTTAACGGACACGCCAGCCGGCCTTTTACTTATGGGACACAGGCGCACGCTTGGCGCTGCACCTTTGTTGATGCACGTGCAGCCACAGTGCACACAATTCACAAACACAGAAAAAAAAAATATTTTTTTTGCACTTGGGGGGAGCACCCCTGATGGACAGAGCACCACCTGGACAACACTACAGCACCCCTTTAGGACTGGGACACTGCACAGGACTTTGGAGTGGACACAGCCCCTATGGACAACTAACTGCACAACACAGTCCAGCCAGCCCCTATGGACTTTGAAGTAGTGTACACAGCCAGCCCCTATGGACAACAGCAGCACAGAGCAGCACAGCACAACACTACACTGCATTACACTACACAGCCCAGCCAGCCCTAACTCCCACCCTCCCTCTTCACTGTCCACAGCCGAGTGAGAAAATGGCGCCGACACGGGTACCTTATATAGGATCCAAAACCCGCGAGACCCGGAAGGCGGGAAGATTACCTTTTGCCTCGATTTCAGATCCGAGTCAGGCGGGAAAAGTCGAGCCTGACTCGGATCGGCCACGGATCGGGGGGGCTCGGGGGGGTTCGGATTTCAGAAATCCGAACCCGCTCACCCCTAGTTACAAGTAGTGATTGCAATTCCATATATAGAATGTAGTCATATAACCAGTGGCGTAACTAGGGTATTTGAAGCCCAGGGCAAGATGAAAAACGGAGCCCCCCTCCTATTTGCGCATGCCAAAAGTGGGTGTGGCCACATATCATAAGGGACGTGGCCACTGAAAATGGGGGCGTGTCATCATAACACCCCCCTGTTTCTCATCACTGGGAACATTCCTTTCCATTCCATATGCACCTTAATGCTTCCAGCAGTTGTGCCCCTTATGCAATGTCCCCAGTAGCAGTGCCCCATGTAGTTGTTGCCTTAGTACTGCCCCTTTTACAGTGCCCCCAGTAGGGCCCTTTATACAGTGCCTCCAGTAGTGCCCCTTATACAGTGCCCCCAGTAATGGTACCTCTTATGCAGTGCCCCCAGTGGTGCCCGTTATACAGTGCCTCTTATACAGTGCCCCCAGTAGTGGTCCCTCTTATGCAGGCCCCCAGTAGTGTTCCCCCCTATGCAGTGCCCCTTATACAGTGCCCCCAGTGGTGGTCCCTCTTATGCAGGCCCCCAGTAGTGTTCCCCCCTATGCATTGCCCCTTATATAGTGCCCCAGTAGTGTTCCCCCTATGCAGTGCCCCTTATACAGTGCGCCCAGTAGTGGTCCCCCTATGCAGTGTCCCCAGTAGTGCCCGTTATACAGTGCCCCCAGTAGTGGTCACCCCTATGCAGTGCCCCTTATACAGTGCCCCCAGTTTTGCCCCTGATACAGTACCCCTAGTAGTGGTCTCACCTATGCAGTGCCCCCATAGTGGTCCCTCATATGCAGGCCCCCAGTGAGCTCCAGCCCGGTTTTGGCAGTGGGTGCAGCAGTCTGACTCTCATTGGGTGCTGAAATACACACACACTGCTGCCGTGTAGTACGAGTGTACAGTGCCGCCGGTGGTGTGTGTTACTGTGTAGTGCGGACCGCACGCACTGTGGTACACACTACACTAACTTTATCAGACCTGGACCGCAGCCGGCGGCGCAGCGCGCACACACAACACATGGACACACAAACCCCGACACCGCTCAACTTATTAAGTTACAACTTATATCTGGTGCAAATTCTAATCTGCAAAACTACATCTTGTGCCCTATCTCATATGAGGGACTGTGTACCTGAAACCATGTGATCATTCAAATTGTGATATAAAGCTTGATTGTTAAGTCATTCTCTATTATATTACACATGATTTTGCCAGAATATTCCGTTATCATCACATACTCTTATCAGGTATTGTGGATTCAAGCATTCAAATGTGATTATTCCATCTAAGCTTTTTCTTTTCACAATTTTCCACAGAGCTGACTTCATTCAAATATTACGGTCAAGGGGCCTATTTATCATTGTGGTAGTGGGGGCCCCAAAAATAAGAGTTATGGTATGACATACCTTGTTAACTGTTTTTCTTCGAGGTCCATGGGGTCCACAGCCATTACGTTGGGGGTATGAATCCCGGTCACCACACAGTTAACTCAAATGAGTTCTCTGCTCCCAGGATGCACCGGGGTGCCTCCTCATATACCCCACCCCCTGCCTCAGGTAGCCAGTTCTTCCTGTTTGGTGTGTTTCACCACATAGATAGTGGGACTGCTGGAGCAGTCCTGCAGACGAGTAACAAAAAAAAAAACAAAATGGGAGAGTTTTACTCTCTATCTCAGAGGGTGGTCTGAGCTGTCCTGGAAGCAGCCTCGTGCCTGATTGGAGGCGCACCGGCCACGCGCTGCAACTACCTCAGGTAGCCAGTTCGTTACCAAGCTCAAGCAGGCAGAGACAAACAAAGGGTAAGAAAGAAAAAGACCCATACTCACGAGTCCAGATTCTCAAGAGAAGAACTGCAGAAAAACCTCCCCCAGAACTACAGGTGCGTCTGGGTGGATGTCCTGTGGACCCCATGGACCTCGAAGAAAAAGAGTTAACAAGGTATGTTATACCATAACTCTTATTTTCTTCTTCAGGGTCCATGGGGTCCACAGCCATTACATTGGGGATATCCCAAAGCACTAACCCTATGGGCAGGGACGCTCCTGGCTCTCGGAAGAGAGGAGAATCCTACGCCCGAAGGAGTCATCCTGAGAGGCAAAGGTGTCTAAGGAATACAATTTGACAAAGGTATGGATGGAAGACCATGTGGCTGCTTTGCATAATTGCTCAGCAGTCTTTATATCCGGTCTCAGAGCAATTTTATGTTGGAACCAGACTGAAAGAGCTGACACCTGTACCCTTAAAGAGGCCAGGCGGAGCCCGTTTTCCAGACCGCTTTGAAGAATATGGATATCAGGAACTTCTGTGGATCATACCCTTTCAGTTCACACCACTGAAAGAAAGTATGCCAAACCCTATAGTATATACAGGCTGAGGATGGTTTCCGTGCCTTCAACATCGTCCGTATAACAGACTCAGAAAACCCCTTCTTCCTCAAGACGGAGGCCTCAAGAGCCATGCCGTCAGCGATACCCGATGAAGATCCGGGTACCAGCAGGGACCCTGTAGCAACAGATCCGGTCTCAATGGCAGAGGCCATGTAGTGTCTATGGAGAGAGACCGTAGATCTGTGAACCAGTGCCGTCTCAGCCATGCCGGAGCTATTAATATGACGGTGCTGCCCTCTTGTTTGATCTTTCTGACAACTCTGGGCAGAAGAGCAAATGGGGGAAACAGATATACCAGCTTGTAACGCCACTTTACTGTCAGTGCGTCTACAAACTCGGCTCTCGGATCTCTTGTCCAGGATCCGTACCTGGGAACCTTGTTGTTCCTTCTTGATGCCATCAGATCTATTTCTGGTAGACCCCACCTGTCCACAAGGTTCCTAAAAACCTGTGGATGTAGGGCCCATTCTCCTGCATTTATCTCTTGCCAACTGAGAAAATCGGCCTCCCAATTCAGGATTCCTGGAATGAACATGGCAGATATCGTGGGCAGATGAGTCTCTGCCCATACCAGGATCTTTGATACCTCTGCCAAGGCAGCCCGACTCCTTGTGCCCCTTGAGGATTTAGGTAGGCGACCGCGGTGCGATTGTCTGACTGTATCTGCACCGACCTGCCCTTTAAGATTTCCTGAGCCTGCACTAAAGCTTTGAATATAGCTCTTAGTTCCAGGATGTTTATCGGTAGCCGGCTTTCCGCCACTGACCACTTTCCCTGGAAAGTGTGTGACCCCATCATCGCCCCCCAACCTTGAAGACTGGCATCGGATTTGAATAATGTCCAATCCGGCACCCAAAAGGGGCGACCCTGCCTGAGATGCTCTGTC